>CM040121.1:557298516-558498516 GCA_022559845.1 Amorphophallus konjac | reverse complement strand
TGGTACGTGCGGGACAGCCCTCTCGTGCCGGTCAAGCCATTTAACGGGCCGGCGGGGGGCGTTCCAGCCAGGCCGTGACTAGTTGGGCGGTGAGCGGCGGTGGACGACGGCGACCGGCGAGCGGCGGTGGACGACGGCGACCGGCGAGCGGCGATGGACGGTGATCGGAGGTAAGTCCTCCTCCTTTAATTTTTTTTTCAAATTAAATAAAGGGTGGGCGGTTGGGGGGCCGGGCGGTGGTAGGGCTGCGAGTGGGAGGGCGTAGGAGGTGGTGGAGGGGGGGGGGGCACCGGCGCTGGAGGAAGGGGGCGACGCTGGTGCTGGGCGTGGGAGGGCGTAGGAGGTGGTGGAGGGGGGGGCCACCGGCGTTGGAGGAAGGGGGCAGCGCTGGGGCTGGGCGTGGGACGGTGGGAGGGCGGAGGAGGTGGCGGAGGGGGAAGGGGGGGCATCGGCGGTGGTGGGGCTGGGGCAGGGGCGGCCAGGGCCGGCGGTGGGGGACGGCGGTGGTGGGGCTGGGCCAGGGGCGGTGGTGGGGCTGGCAGCAGCGGCGACCAGGGGCGGTGGTGGGGCTGGGGGAGGGGGACGGTGGGGGTGGGGCAGGGGGGTGGGGCAGGGGCGGTGGTGGGGCTTCACAGTGGCGGCGGCCAGGGGCGGTGGTGGGGCTGGCAGCAGCGGCGACCAGGGGCGGTGGTGAGGGTGGGGGAGGGGGACGGTGGGGGTGGGGTAGGGGTCAGCCTGGGGCAGCGGTGGTGGGGGTGGGGCAGGGGCGGCCAGGGGCGGTGGAGGGGGGGAGAGAAAATACAAATTAATTTATAATTTATAATTTATAATTTTTTTATTTTAAAAAATGTAAGAATAAAATTTATCAGATTGTTTAAAATTATTTATGATATATTATTTAATTCATGTTGTAGAAATAATATAATATTTGTTTAATTAATGTTGTATAAATAATGTTTTATGTATTATTTAATTAATGTTGTAGAAATAATATAAATATTGTTAAATTAATGTTGTAGAAATAATTTTTTTGATGTATTATTTAATTCATGTTTAATTATTAGATTTAATTGAGATGTATTAAATTTAAAATTTAGTCTTGCATGTTGTAGAATTAATGATATTATTTTCATTATTAATTGTAGACGTAAAATAATGTAATACTTTATTTTTGAAAAAAAATTAGATATTTTTTAATTTAAATATATCTGTAGTGATAAATATTTTACACAAAAAAAAGTTAATATTTATAATTTAAATTAATTAGAGATGTTTTGAATTTAAATATAAATTTATTGATAAATATTTTACAAATAATTTTAAAGTTAATTTAGATGTATAATGTAATTTAATTAGAGATGTTTATAACTTAAATATATAATTAGTGATAAATATTTTATAAATAATTTTAAAATTAATTTAGATGTATTAAATAAAAAAATAGTCTTATATGCATGTTTTAGAAATAATGATATTATTTTGAATTAAATTATATTGAGATGTATTAAATATTGAATTTAATCTTGCATGTTGTAGAAATAATGATATTATTTTCATTCTTAATTGTAGACATAAAAAATTATACTTTTTATTTTTGAAAAAAATCATACATGATTTATTTGTAAACTATATTCCCTAGCTTTACGTAAAAATTAATTTAGTATCAAATTAAGATATTGTAATGTATATTTTATATTTCTTAAATTTAGTGAGGTTTATAATTTATATTTCTTAAATTTAGGAGATACGGTTAAGCATTATATGGCTCCTAAGGAATGACCAAATGACAGTGGATGGTCACACGGAGTTATGTTGGATGGCAACCGTAGGTGTTGGCGTTGCAACTATTGTAAAATAGAACACCGGGGAGGAGGGGTGTCTTGGTTGAAGAAGTATTTGGCAGGAGGAGTCGGTGCAGGATACTCTGAGGTTGCTGGGTGTACCCATGTGCCTAGAGATGTGAAACTTGCAATGGCGAGGCACTTGCGGGAGAAGAGAGCTGAGATGCAAGAAAAGGAAAAAAGGAAGAAAAGAGATCAAGCGGCAGTGAGAGGAAGAGCAAACGTCAGCGACGAGGAGGAATGTGCATGGACACCCAGTGACGAAGACCAACAAGCACGTACTGAGCAGGCTAATGTGAATGTCACCGTGTATGTCACGCATGTACTGGGAGAACTATTCAGGTTCAATGCGCTATGAAGACTATCTGTTCTATCTGCGGAACACTTTTAATGTCAGATTGTTTGGAGATGGGCACTGGCCCAATTTGGGTCCATACTCTTAATGAGTATGTATCATTTGGTTATATTTATAACTAACTAATAATTAATTGTAAATTTCTTCATATCTTGAGTTCTGTACTTATCATTGAAATTACTAATGTAAACTTTTACATCATTTGCAGGTCATCATGGACGGACGGCGTCACCCTGCGTGGGAGTATGGATACTCTGTTGAGGGTGATGGACATGTGCACTGTAAATACTGCGAACATCGCGTCACCGACATATATAGGTTTGCGGAGCACCTTGCGGGAGTGGGACACGATGTTCGTGTATGCGACCGAGTTCCGGGAGATGTCCGACATTCCTTTCGGACACAGTTACATGATAGATACGGTTCTCGTAGCATACCCAGAACATCTTCTTCTACGTCCCGGGTACCCCCACCACGAGCACAGGGCGGAGCAGGATCTTCCTCCATGTAGCAGCACCAGTACCAGCACCAGCACCAGTCGCACATGATAGAATTGAAGCTATAGATGTAGTGATGACTTTTTTTACAGATTTTCATGTACCCTCCATCGCAGCACACGACCCATCATTTGTGCAGATGGTTACATATTTTCAGTCCCACCCACATGTACCTCCACCCACTATGATAGAGTTAGATTATACGGGTGATCAGTCTCATGTATCTGATGATGAGTTTTGGGATTCAGGTTTCACTGATGACGAGGATTAGTGAGTTTTGGGATTCGGGCTTCAATGATGATGAAGATTAGTGAGTTTTGAGATTCGGGCTTCACAGATGAGGAGGATGAGTGGGTTTTGGGATTTAGGCTTCACAGATGAGGAGGATGAGTGAGTTTTTATATTTTATACTTCATGAATGAATGTCATTATTATGTCAATATTTACTTTAACATATTTAGTAATTTAAATAATTTTTTATGTATTATATATAATATGATGTTTAATTAAGCGGTGTAATATGTTATTTTTATATAATTAATTATGTGTAATTTAGTATGGATCTATTATCATAAAAAAACTCTACATTCTAATATTTTTAAATATATATAACATTTAATTTTTACATAAAATTTTATTAAAATTTTTTATAAAAAATAAAAGATCACGCGCCGAGAGCCTGAGAGGACGGACCGGGTCACTGTGCGACCCGGCCGACCCGACCCGTCCCGCGCCGAGACGGGGTCGACCGGGTCGGCCGGGTCGGCAAACCCTGATTTTAACAACCCACTTTATGAGTAAACTTGGTCATAAAATTGAAAAATTTTAATTTTAAGCCCTTAAAATCTTTTAAAATTAAAAAATATATCTCTCATCTACTTATGTAGTTAAAATCTTTTAAAATCTATTCTATTACTTGACAAAGCCCTTATCATCTATCGTCGTCTATCACCGTGAGATAAATTTTGTCATAAAATTAGGAATTTTTAATTTTAAGTCCTTGAAATCTTTCAAAATTAAGAAAACACCTCTCTAATCTATTTATTTAGTTAAATTCTTTCAAAATCTATTCCATTACAAAAAAGCCCTTATCATCTATAACCGTGATATAAAGTCTAGCTAGACTAATCTAAAAATTATATAATCTAATCAAGTAAGAGAAAAAGACCGTAATACTTTTGTTTAACTAAAGAGAGGGCCGAAGGGCGTCATAATCTGTTGCGAGAGAGGGAGGGCACCTCCAACAACACCTATGCAAAGTGACGGGGGAAAGCGCTGTAGCAGAGAGAAAGAGAGCAAGGGGGAGGGTGCCGGAGTAGGGAGAAAGTATAACACTCCAGATTTTTTTAATTTTTTTTCAGATCAGAATCTGTGAGTTCAGAGCGTCTTTGTGAGTCCTATAACGTGTTTTACGATTTACTCAGATTTTTGATTGTCGAGCCTGCGGAACCCTGTGTAGGGTGAACCGATATATTATCGGGCTCTGGGACATTACAGGCGCGTTGTGTATTTTCCGAGGATCGTAAGAACACTTTTTTTAATTATATATTTTTTAGATTTCTAAAATCCCAAATCAATTTCCTATTAAAACCCCCCACCCTCTCTCTCTCTCATTCTCTCATTCTTACTCTCTCTTCTCTTTCTCTCCCCCTCTTCTCCGGGCCGCCGACGGAGGCGGAGGCAGGCGAGGTGGAGATGGCGTGAGGGTGAGGAGCACGAGGATGGGGTGAGGATCGAGACGGTGGAGGTACGGCGGCTTGTTCGCGCGTTCAAGTACCCAGCAGTAGTTCGTGAGGCGTTTCGCGTGGAAACGACGCCCTCGGTGCGGGAAAACTTCGGTGGAGGTAAAGGGATGGTTCCCTAACCCGTGTAGTTTACTTTCCCCGCGTTTTGTAGGCCGAGGCGAGCCGATAGTGGATTTATTTCACGCCGGGGGGTTAAAAGCACATTTTAGGGCCTGCGATGGATTCTTCGATTCGAATGCATTTTGGGGGTTTGAATGGTGCCTCTTGGTGGTCCAAAGGCCGGGGAAGAGTTTCCCCATGTTTTCCCCATCACCTGGGGGTGATTGGGGGTGGAATCGAACCCCTAGGATGGGTTCGACGGGCTTAATGCCGTTTTTGATCGACCAACCGGTTGGGTTCGGTTGACCGAACGACACTCACCACGGGAGGGAGCCCAGGCCAGTTCGGTCGACCGACCTAGTCCAGGCTCCTAGGGTTGTTGGTTGGTCGACCGCCCATCTGGGGCTGGTCGACCGACCCCAGGGGCATTGGTTGACCGAAATCCCTTGTCTTGGCCCGTTTCGGCCCCCGATCGACCCGGTTGTGACCCATTGGTCGACCTATTACCCCGTGGATGTCCCGGACACCCCGTTGATACTGTGACCGTGTTTTTGGGTGTCCGGAGGTACCGTGTTACCTCGATTAGCATGTCCGTAGGTTTTAAGGGTCCGGGTGACCATGTGCATTCCGGGCTTCCATATTACGTTTGATCGAGTTACCGTATATCGGTATGAGTGTGGAGGGCGTCTCCCGCACGTCGTTAGCTTTCTCGAAAAGCGATTTCCGTGTGGACCATGCGTATGGCCTATGAACTGTGAGTCTTATGACCCAACCTAAGGCTGGAGGTTTCTTAGTTTCCCTTTGAAAGGGATTAAGCTCGGCGGTTATGTCCTGCCTTAAAAGTTACATCGAACCGTGGTTTCTGACCCTAGGGGTTGGACCGATTGACAGCATGGAGCTATCCTGTACAACGGTCTTGACCCGAGTCTCGTGACTCAAGGACCGTTGGGTTTATTAGGTCTAGATGACTGTCCAGAGTCTGGTGGCCTCGAGCCACCTGGTACTCCGTGTTACTCGCAATGGGTGCGTGTGTGACCTTCCGTGTTTCCTCTCTATGGTGAGTGTTCACGTTTAGTGACCCCCCACTAGTAGTAGCTTGACTGGGCACTTATGTGCCAACCCACCGGGAGTGGTGGAGAGCTACACCCGAGAGTGACGGTTTTTAGGCTGGTTTGCCGTAGGGCCTCCCACTGTAGCGGCTCGAGTTCGGGCCGGGAGGAAACCAACTAGAGGGCTTGACGTAGTGCAGTCAGTCAGTGTGTGCACACATGGTCGGGGACTTCGGACACGTGCTGACTAGCACGACCCCGACTAGACCCTTGTCTGTGTTCTTGGTTACTAGTACGGTGTCTCAGTTTTGCCTGGAGCGACGGAGACACCTAAGGCGCAGATTAAGTCATCAGTGGACGCATCCAGCCTTGCTTATGGTGGGTAGGTACTCCTATCACGTGACGTGAGTTTCTCGTGACTCGAGTTTCGGTTTCTCGTCTGCGAGACGTGGCTTTTCATGTAATTTTCGCACATTTCTTGATATAGAGGTCTAGGGTTTCTGGTAGGATTACCGAGGTTTCTCCCTAGACGGTGTAGGGTTCACGACTGCGAAGTCGTGACGGTTTTCCCGGACCGTGTGGTCTTGGGTTGGTCGTCGCCTATGAAGGCGGACCTTCACGACAGAGTTGTCATGGTATCTCTTCTGGCAACTTAGCCAGGGTTTCCCATTCATTCGGTAGTCCCACGATTATGGGATCGGGGCGTGCTTTCAGTGCCGTAGGAGTAGGTTATAGAGTCGTGGTTTCATCGGCTACCGTGTTACGGCTGTTCCTTCCGTCCTTACCGTTGCTACTCTCGCTGTTGCTATTGTTCTTTCTAGCGATGTTCGTTACCACCGTTGTTTTGTGATCGGGTTCCACGGGACCCCTACTGAGCCAATGAGATGAGGCTCACCCCCTGTTTTTCAGGTGTAGCGTTCCTCCTCGAGGTTCGGAGGTGCAGCGCGGAGGTTCGTAGTTGCCAGCTCGTCAGGCTGAATGTTCACTCGACGTTGGGTACGGTCTTCTCACTGTAGACTGTACTTTCTTTGAACTGGACTTTGTAGTTTAATTTATTAATTGAAAATGTAATTTATTTCTATCATTTAAATTATTAATTGTAATTGTTTCCTATCTTATTTCATATTCCAATGTATCTCCACACACTTTTTAGCCCTTCCGAGTCCTCCGGCTCATGGGCGGCGGGTCAGAATTCGAATGGTATCGGATATTTTTCGGTATCCGGATCTTGGGTCATTACAGAAAAAGAGAAATGGGCGTAGGGTGTCAGAGTGTTTTAAGGGAGAGAGAGAGAGAGAGAGTGGGAGGGCAGCGGAGCAAGGTGAGAGAGAGAGAGGGGGGCGGAGGGTGCCAGACTGAGCTGAGAAAGAGTGGGAGGGACTTGTATAGAGAGAGAGGGGGAGGACACTGGAGAAGAGAGAGAGAGAGGGGGGAGGGCACTAAAATATGGAGGGAGAGAGAGAGAGGCGGAGGGTGTCGAAGTGTGTTGAGAGAGAGTGAGGGCGCCGAGCAAAGAGAGAGTGAGGGGGAGGGTGCCGAGGCAAGGAGAAAGAGAGAGAGGGGCAGAGGGTGTCAGAGTGCACCAAAAGAGAGAGGGAGGGACTTGCGCACATAGAGAGAGAGGGGAGGAGGCGGAAAAGAGAGAGAACGAGCGGGAGGGCGTTGGAGCAAAGAGAAAGAAAGAGGGTCGGAGGGCACTGGAGCAGAGAGAGAGAGAGTGTGTGAGGGGGGACGACGCCAGAGCAAAGAGAGAGGGAGAGCAACCCTATCTCTCTTTGGGACCCCATCACCCCATCCCCCTCAGCCCCTCGCTGTCACTCTCCCACCATGACTTACAGATCTTAGCATTGTACCCCATCTTCTTCAAGGACTCCATCAGCATCTGGACGAATGCCGAACGACCAGCCCCTAGACCCGCCAATGCCCCCTCGGCCTCTAAAGCACCTGTTGCCAGATCCTGCCTAAAGCGGTTCTCTGTCGTTGATGCAGCCGTCATGTTCACCAGGTCCCAGATGATCGCCACTATGGGGATGACATAAAAGAAGGGCTGTCGTGCCATCCGTTGGATTTTTTTGACGGTTTTTAACGGATTTTTACTGAGAGTTTGAAGAACGTGGTATGTTCGATTTTTTTGATGGTTTTTAACTTGGGGGGTTTTTACTAAGAGTTTGAAGAACGTGAGAGGCCTTTGGCTAAATAAATATATTAGAAATTTTTTCTATTTTTGAAAGATTTTAAGGGTTTGAAATCAAAAAATCTAATAATCTGAAACTGTGAGGGGTCATAAATATAAATCAAGGTTAGAGTGTTGATCTTTGAAAAGATTACGAATTGATGGGACATATCTGAAAATCTCATACGAGAGTGGATCCTGATCGTTCAGAGGCTTTCATATCCAATGTCCCTCGTTACATCTCATTTGAAGAGGGATTTTAGGTTGGGGACTGCCGGACTGGGAAGTGTTCTTCCTCTTTCTCGCCTCTGGTCGCGGTCTTCCTCTCTGGCTTCAGGTCTTCCTCCCACAGCAGTCTTCAATGAACACCGGCTCCCTCTCCTGCTTGGGCCGGCAAGACAACTCTTTTGTGCACCTCCCCTTTGCTGCTTCCTCCTTTAATCTCGAGGTTAGTTCGTTTGCATGTTCCTTTTGAAATTGTCGCCTTTCACTGTTGACTTCGGATGGCTGGGCGGTGAGCAGCAGATGTTTGATGGAATGTGTGTGCGGGTAAGTGTGGACTGGACAGGGATGAAGAAAGTGCTGCACCCGCAGATGCAGTGGATATCGTACGTGACGCAGAGTGGCAGATTGATCAATGCTATGATGACCAAGATTCACCATGTGGGCAAGGTATATCACTTCAGAGCGCGGCGGCAGATGGCCCAGAGTCTCGGCCAGATTGTCAAGTTCAAGCGCCGCTACGGACAGAAGGAAGAGGGTGAGGGCGATAACAAGTAAAACTCGACTATGTCTCTTTCTAATTTCATTTCCATGTTTGTTAGGGAGTAGTTTGATCCGGATCGGATTGTGAAAACAAAACTTTTCTGCTGAAGATTTCATTATGTTATAAAGGTTCACATGGCTTTTGGTTCTTCTGTCACGGAAGCATTGAGAATTGTTACCGGAATTGTCATATCAAAAATTATTTGAACACCCAGAGATATGTTCCCCCTTATGATGCTCTTAACGTATTTGTATCAGTTAAATGCATGTTTCATGAAGGTTTACAGCCTTCAAAATCTAGAATGTAAGCTTGCAATAGTTTTTTCTTTTCAAAACTCATGCTGTTTGCTCCTGAAGATGTTCTTCTCAATCCCTTGGGCATGCAGACAAATATTTGTTCACTGTCCCTACTGGAAGAACACTCCAGTCATCTTTCATCAAGATTATCCTCCAATTGTTGCATGCTTGATGCATTGATTACACTAGAAATATCAAAATGAGCAATGATCAATCTAATCAACTTGGTGCAGTGGAATAGATTGAGAAATGTTTAACCCTACTGGAAGAACACTCCAGTCATCTTTCATCAAGATTATCCTCCAATTGTTGCATGCTTGATGCATTGATTACACTAGAAATATCAAAATGAGCAATGATCAATCTAATCAACTTGCTGCAGTGGAATAGATTGAGAAATGTTTAAACCATTAAACTTGATCATAGGATCACTCTTTCTCACTGAGAGATGTTACTCGGTGTAAATTGAATGACATAGAATCAATTTTTTTATCATTTCGCTTTTTACTGATCTTGCAGTGTGATTATTCTGGAGTCTTAGATGTATGCTACCGCAGTGGGATCAAAGTTTTTTTTTATGCTGCGTCTTTCATGATAAAGGCTGACATACTAAACTCGATTCAATTGTAGCAAGTCTTAACACCAAATTTAGCCTAAGATGAAGTGGGCAATTCGTATTATATGAGAACAAAGCAACTTCAAGAGTAGATGGATGTTATCGGGAAAGGCTAGCTACCAGCAGCAGTAACACCAAAATCCAATGCTTCATGATTGCTTCAACAAAGAAATTGGCAATGCTTAACGAATCCAATTCAGGGCAACTTTGGGGTTTTCACGATTACCAGTCCTTTTTCATGACCATGGCCCCTCCAGCCTGTAATTTTATCTGATTTTCGGATTCAATCCCTAGAACGATCTTTACAATGAATGGTTGAAAACACGGTTTTGGGAGGGGTTTGGCACGAGTATTGAAAGAGTTTATATATATGTACTCGAGATCCTCATCACATATTTCAATTGGAAATGCTCAACATGTAGATTCCAATTATTGGAACCGACTGACATAAGTTGAGAGTTTCCAAATGCACTTCGCCTTCTCGGCTTCTGTGAATATCAGTTTATTTTCAAGAGAGAGAGAGAGAGAGAGAGACTGTAAAAAGGAGGGCGTAGTGTTTCCTTGAAATGCTGCTCAATCCTTGATTCCTCGGGGCCAAAATAGATTGTGAAATTTTATTATAATTTTGCCCCCAATTCCCATGCTTGTTTTTGCTGTTGAAATGATTTATGGGAATATTGAGGGGTATTGTTGGAAACAGAACATTTAAAACCTGTCTTTGTCAAAACTGGCACTACTATAGAAGCATTTAAAGCGTCTTCTTCAATGTCATAATTAAAAATCTGTACTTGAGAAACATGTCTTTAGAATCTAATTATACGAATAGTCTATGATTCAATTGGTTTTTAAACGAAGCCCTTAGAGGCAGGACGTTTTCTTCTACCCTTCTAATGTATGCATCGAGTAGTACTAGTTGCACACTCTGAGTAAGAGGGACATACTTCTATGTTATTGGTCCAGTTGAGACTGATTAGATGATGAGAATAATTCGGAAGGGTTCATTAATTGATAAGTGACAGGATTAGCATCACGCGGGGCAGTGGGTTAATTATTGGATAAGTTAAGAGTTTGGAAATTCTCATGTGGGTTTGCGTAGATTGAAATGTAACTGGGCCTTCGAACCCAAGTACATGGATTATAATGTGATGAGGTTGGGCTGTATCAAATTTAACCCATATTCAGCCCCGATACGACCTAGTACGATGAAACTAGGTCCCAATCCGATCCTACCTGTGGAGGGGGAAACTCGTTAGGACTCAATAAGGCCCAATAAAGATTGACTCACAATCTACTGTGTTGTCAGTCAAGACTCAACAAAGATTGTCTTAAAATTCAGGTCCGCGTTCCGCGCACGTAGTTGTCCCACGGTCCATGTGGCGCATTACCAAGTGATCATTATCGTAATAATGGTGGGAGTTATGCCAGAGGTTAATAGACGACCAGTTAACACCCACGTTCCCATGTTACTTATAGGGTGAGAATCCCAGATGACTCCGCCCTCTCACCTCCTGTAAGAGGAGCAGATGGATAACCAATGACTTTGCAATTAGGCAACCCATAACTCCACTATCATGACCCTACTAAGTCTAACGAGATGAACTCAATGAAATCTCTATAAAAAGGACCTTGGCTAGACAGCCTAGGAGATACATTTTATGACGCTTATTACGTCTCTCAGGTTCAACAAAATCTCCACACTGCTTGTCTCTTCGCCCCCATAATACTCCATCTCCACAGTTACATTTCGAGCACTCTCCACCTCCTTCCATGATCTTTTTCGAGTACTCCGTCTCTCTAACCGAGCGCTCTTCCTCTCATCTGGGCATCTGTCTGACTTAAGTTTCGGAGAGTTGTCCTTTGAGATTTAATTTGGGACTCCTTCTAACGTGATTCCTCTGCTTACAGTTTTCCTTGTAGGTGACTTCTTCCTCGTCATACAAATCATAGAGGTACCATATTTTGACCTTTACATTGCCCAAACTCATCTACATTGAATTTAAATTATTCAGGTTAAATTCAGATTGCATCGAATTAATCTTGGAGGCTTAAATAATTCAAATTGCCCAATTTATCCTTAACACAGTCCAATCATCTCCTTATCATGCAGGTAAGTTTGATGGCATTTAGGACAAGCATCGATAATGGATTCCTACACATGAACTACTTCTGTCTTTTATAAACGTTATTAGTCAAAGAAATGCGCTTCGCACGTGAGTTTATTTTGTAAATTTTTTTATGTTGAATAATGAAGGTTTAGACATTAAAACATGATTCATCGTTACTTTAGGAGTGACTCTGCAATTTGACAAGCAGAGGAGAACATAACTCGACATGCTATAGAAAAGCATTCACCAGTTCGATATGCTTTTGACATTTCTGCATAATCCTGAATTAGCAAACAAAGAAAAGGCTTCACAACATGTACAGATTTATAGTTACAAGTGAAGTTCTTGTAATTTGACAAGCAGCTGAATATGCAATAACGTTGACATTAAATCCAGGTTTTGAAAGGAATGTGGGCAAAACCCTATTTCCTCATCCCCAAGCAACCACCCCAACCCTGCCCAAAATAATGGAGGACACCAAGCATACAATGATTGGATAGTTGCATATTGCATTGTTAAATTTACTATCTCACATAAAACACGGATGATGTATAAATGCGTGCTGCATGCTTGATAATACTAACTGGAAGGACACATGGTTGGCTTTGTGTCATCCTGAAATTTGTCAACTGCCACCCGCTGCTTCCTGTGACAACAAAAGAAGGTAACTCAGAGTTGGAGAACAGAGCAATAAGTCCAAGGACGAAGATATCAGAGTTGAGCAATTAAGTGATAAAACTGACAAAGGATAAGATTTAGTAAGGTAGGGGAGATGAAAATTTGTGAGACCACTTCCACCTTTCTAAACATTGGTCCCACATCCTCGTAGAGGGAGCTACAATTCAATGAGAATGTTTTAGGTTTTGTAAAACCTTTTATGTTTAATTTGATCTCGTCTAATTGGGGTTCAAAAAAGTTGAACCATTACTAAAACTCTTAGCTAGAGTCAATTACATCATTCTAACAAGTAAAAACCATTAGTTAACTACTCATGGTGATATCCTGAACAAAACCAACCACTCTAGCAGCACTTGTAGTTATTGAAAGACCATCAAAGAAGAATGATCCCCAGATAACAAATAACATAACGATGGCACCAGCAGAGTTATGGTATCTTCCATGGAATGCATCATATAGAATCTGTCCAGGCACATATGCTCCCGCAGTCTCATTGGTTACATCATACAAATACTCAAAATTCTGCCACGAACACAGTACAATCAGTAGAATGTGGTAGTCTGAGGAGAGTGGATACCCAAGAAGTGTTTATGGATGACTACCTGAATGCTGAAAGTGAGGGCTAAGATGTATGCCCACCCAAATACTGATATGATCCCAATACTGGAAAGTATTGCAATTGGACCATTTTTGTCTGCACCTTTGGTTTCCTCTGTCAAGTGTGCTGCAGCATCGTATCCATAGAGGGAGTATTGACTGACGAGAACAGAAAGGATGGCTGCATATGCTTTGCTCCTTATCCCAGTTGACTCAGGTGATGTTTCAAAATGAGTGAACACATAAGAGGCAGATTGTGTGGTAGGTGACACCAAAGGAAGCATTATGACTATAACCAAACCACCAATAACCTGCAAAAAATGGTACCAGAAGGGAAACGTATTGGTTGAAGGGAGAAAGGTTTGGGCATATGCAAGTACTTGGTATCTATATTTATTGGCTGTTCAATTCAGAAAGGAGAACATTCCGAATGTAAAAAATACAGAAATTTTCTTGTCCAACATGAACCTCTAACGTATTTCAGTAAGTCTCAGTCAGATAAATCTATGATTTCAGATGCAAAATATTCTCAAACCTGTACAGCACCTTTCCTGCCTAAAACTTCATAGGTGTCATCCGAAGTCTTCAATCATGTCTCAGTTCATTTATTATAACTTCCTTTTTTTTAAATTCTCTTGTTCTCTTAAACAGGCTTCATCAAGCAAAGAAATCTTCCAGCATGGAGAGGAGGGGGGTGAATTTGTATGGAATGAGTAATACCTGCTACCATATTGAAATTGTATCAATGAAGGCAATAACCTCCAGAGGAAATGTGTTTAGTGCCGCCCAAATGACAGTAGGCCCGATGTACATACAATAAAATAGCCAACGAGGAGCAAAATATCCTCGACCTTTATTTGTACCGGTGCACAATAGAATGATACTCTGTAATGATGAATATCACTATATCTATTGCAAGAAAACTTTGATCATGCACAATATACAGGCAACAACTTTGTAGGCCAACAATTTAACCTCTTGGGGCAATGCACCAAGTACACGTGAGGACGCGGGCTGTTCGGGCAACGAAAATGTGAAGCCGAGGATTTGAACCGGGGAAGATGTTAACATTGATTTGGTTGATATCCACATCAAAATAAAATAGTCTCAAGGACTCGAGTTGTGCCGAGATCTCCAACGATGGAGAAAGGGGAGCAGTCACCGGCGCACGGATCTGCTGACACGTGTAGTCGTATCACGCTGAGGGGCGTGATCTGGTCCCGAGCGACCGCCGCTTGATGCAGCCGCCGTGGAGTCGGATGGCGGTGTGAGCTCGCCGCCATGTCCGGCGACCATTGGACGTAGAGCTCTGAGAGAAAGAGGCGCAGCTTGGGCTAGCAGCAGAGCAATCGGAGTGCGCCGACATGGAGAACGGGATGGGAGGCGGCGACGACGACGCCCACGACCAGTTGACCTAGATGGTGCCCGAACTCGCCTTCCAGAATGATTACCTCAAGGCCCAATTCGAGGACTGGAGGACGAAGCTGCCCGTATGCGGCGAGGAGGATGGTGGTGGGCACGGTGCAGAGTCACTGCCAGAACCCTACTGTTCCTTCCCCATGAGGGTGCACGACGGTAGGTAGCTCTCGCTATCCTCTAGGTCGGGGTTGAACTCCACCATGGCTGCAACGCGGGTGGGATGGGGTGGGGGGGGGGGTGCGGGAGAATACAGAGGGGAGGACGCGGGTGGTTCGGGCGACGAAAACGTGAAGCCAAGAATTTGAACAGGGTATTTTTCACCTTAGAAACGACGATGAGCCGACAGGCGATAAAATGTGAACCAGCGATGAAAAAATCATAAATTCCCTTATAATATATGTTATAGATCATAGATTTTCAATCTTAATACACGCATCAATAAGCACGTCTAAGTAGACTGTTGGCCGAGCAACACCGATGTGGAACCTAAGGACATCTTGGACTATGTGGATCCATTTACTTAAACGATGGCAATAGTTTAATCCATGGAAGTTATTGGTGGGGAATCTTACGTTGTTTGTTAATGCGTTGTGTTGGAGGTGCTGGATAGGGATTCGCCTTTTGAATTCAAATCATAATGCATGCTCGGTAAGCGCTCGGAGAGCCTGTAAGACCCGCTCTTTGGACCCGACGGCCTAGCGTCGCGTGTGTCGGGATTTGTCTTGTTGTGTCCGTGTCTCTCTCTCTATGTGTGTGTCTCTGTTCTTGGACGAATGCCCATTTATAGGGGTTGTCCTGGCGGTGGAGGTCTATCCCTTAGCATGGAATGATGTGAGTCGTGGGGTAACGTCTCCTCGTGATCGTGAGAAGTTTCCCGTTAAGCATCCGCTCCTTTAGGCGAGTCTTACGACACCCATTG
Source organism: Amorphophallus konjac (assembly GCA_022559845.1). Lineage (NCBI taxonomy): Eukaryota > Viridiplantae > Streptophyta > Magnoliopsida > Alismatales > Araceae > Amorphophallus > Amorphophallus konjac. The sequence goes on along the minus strand of CM040121.1, from coordinate 558,483,361 downwards.
GAGTTGAGGTCGATGATGGCGGGGGTAACGTTCAGTCGTCGGAGGGTCGTCCGGCGTTCGATATGCCTGGGTTGATGCCCGTCGTGGACTGGTGGATCCGAGGCCGACCCTATTGGGTCGCCTGTCATGGGCCGTGGCTGTAGGGGGTCCATCGTGTGCGTTACGGACCTTGGGCCGATGTGGGCCTGGCGTCGATAGGTCACGCATAGGCCATGTCGATTTTACCCTCCTCAACGTGCATTCACCCTAAAAAAAATCATACGGGCATAGAGTTCCCATACGGCCCTGAGGCTTGCTCGGGTGCTCCCTCCTCCGATAGCGTGCACTCGGCGATGAAGTCGGCGAGAGCCTGGGCTTTGATCGCTGTCCTCAAGCGAAACTTAATCTCGAACTCGCTCAGCTCGATCACCCATTTAATGAGTCTTCCCGATGCATCCGGATTTCGGAGGACCTGGCGCAGGGGTTGATCAGTGAGAACCGAGATTGGGTGCGAGAGGAAATATGCTCGCCGCTTGCGTGCGGCCGTAACCAGGGCCAATGCGAACTTCTCTGTCTGTGAGTACCTGAACTCGGGACCTTGGAGTGCTCAGCTCACGTAGTAGACTGGCTTCATTACCCTGTCTTCTTCTCGGGCGAGGACGGCGCTCAAAGTGCTCGGGGTTACCGACAAGTATAGGAACAATTGTTCCCCCTTCTGAGGTTTTGAGAGCACTGGGGGAGAGGTCAGATACCGTTTAAGCTCCTCAAATGCTTGTTCGCATTCATAATCCCAATCGATATGTCCCTTTCTTTCCGGTGACTTGTTCGCCTGTTTTATGAGTTAGAAGAAGGGCAAACATCTTTCCGCCACGCGAGATAGGAACCGGGTAAGGGCGGCGATGCGGCTGGTAAGGCATTGCACGTCCCTCACTCGCGTCGGGCGCTTCATCTCCAGTACTATTCTGATCTGGTCGGGGTTGGCTTCGATTCCCCTGTGGGTTACAAGGAATTCTAGGAACTTACCCGACTTGACTCTGAACGCGCACTTGCTCAGGTTGATCTTCATATTGTACCTTCGGAGCGTCGCAAAGGTTTCCGCCAGGTCTTTAAGGTGCTCGACCGCTTTGAGAGTCTTGACGAGCATGTCGTCTATGTATACCTCCATGTTGCGGCCGATTTGCGTATCAAACATGTGATTGACCAGGCGCTAGTACGTGGCTCCGACGTTCTTCAACCTAAAGGGCATTCGTGTGTAGCAATATAGCCCATGATCGGTGATGAATGTCGTCTTATCTTGGTCGGGCATGCGCATGCTGATCTGATAGTACCCAGAATAGGCATCCAAGAAGCTCAGCATCTCGTGCTCGGCCGTGGCGTCGACTAGCTGGTTGATCCGTGGCATGGGGAAGCTATCCTTGGGAGTGGATTTATTTAGGTCGGTGTAGTCCACGCACATTCGTCATTTCCCATTGCTCTTGGAGACTAGGACCATGTTGGTGACCCAGTCAGGGTACTGGGTATGTCACAGAAGTCCTAAGCATAGCTTCTCGTCCACCTGCTTTTTGATGATAGCCTGTCGCTCGAGGTTGCAACGCCTTCTGCGTTGCTGTACCGGGTGGCAGCTCGGGCCTAGCCTCAGCTGGTGGGTTATGACCTCTGGCGGGATCCCAGGGAGCTCGTCCTCCGACCACGAGAACACGTCCTAGTTGGCTACCAGAAAGTTCCTATATGCCTTCTTTTCCTGCTCGGACAGTGTGGCGTCGATGCGGAGGGTCCTATTTAGATCTTCCCTCACCTGGATGAGGTATAGATCTTCCACTGGGATACTCGTACTAGGCCCCGTGTCCTCTGTCCTCGTCTTCTTCTTGGGAGGAGTTTCCTCGGCTTGTCTGCCGCGCGTGGAGATCAAGTAGCATCTCCTTGATTCTCTTTAGTCTCCCCGGACCTCTCCGACTCCACGAGGAGTGGGGAACTTCAGCTTCTGGTGGTAGGACGAGGGAACACCCCTTAGGGTGCCGAGGATGTCTCGTCCTATTATTACGTTATATTCGGTCATCTAGTGCACGACTGTGAATACCACGAGGAACGTCACGTCCCTGGGTACGGTCCCGAACGTGATTGGTAACGAAATACGCCCTTCTGGAAGGACGGTCGTGCCAAAAAAGCCATACAGAAGTGTATGCAGTGGCGTTATTCGTGATAAGTCCACACCCATAAGTACAAGGCAATCGTAGGAAATCATGTCGGGCCCACTTTCATTGTCGACAAGGATTCGTCGCACAGTACATTGGTTGATGGTCGCTGAGACCACCAAAGCATCGGAATGGGGGTTGCTATGCCTTCGAGATCCTCGTCTGAAAAGACAATTGGATCTTTGAGGTGCTCTCGGGAGGTATATTCATGGTGGCGACTGTCGTCGTGATCCACAGAATTGATTTCCGACGCGTATCGGTGGCACCTCCTGGAGCTGTCTCCGCCTGATGCCGGTCCTCTTGAGATCATCATGATCTCTTTCCCGTTGGGTTGGTTATCGATGGGCGGAGGGGTTCGCTCGCATTGTCGCATCTCTACGGCCTTGGCAATGAATTTATCAAGGAGTCCCCGCAGGATGAGGTCCTCGATAGCATCCTTGAGTTGGATGCAGTCAGTTGTGTCGTGCTCGTAGTCGCGGTGGAAGCGACAGTATCTCCTCTTGCTCCTAGTCCGTGGGTCGGACTTCATCTTTGGAGGCCACTGGAGGAAGGGTTCCTCACGGATCTCCATGATGATCTGCTCGGGCGGGGATGTCAGAGGCATGTAGCGCTGATACTGGCCCCTTTCTCTGGTCTCGGAGCGGTCGGTCTCGGAGCGGTCGCGGTGCTCCTGACTCGCCGTTCCCGCTTATTCTGCCCCTCCCGGGAGGAGTCGACAGATCTTTTTCGGTCGGGTTGACCAGTCCCAGCCATGCGACCCAAGGCCACAGTGTTCTCCACGCAGCTGGCGTGCTTTTGGGCCTGGGTGAGGAGGTCCATCAAGGCTGTCGGGGCTTCAACTCCGAGCGATCGTCGGAGGATGGAGTCTCGAGTTCCTTGCGTCAGGGCGGTGGTGGCAATGCTGTAGTCCAAGCGGGGAATACAGAGCGCCTCTGCCCGAAATCAAGACACGTAGTCCCAGAGGGTCTCCTCTCATCCCTGCCTGATGGCAAGCAGACTCACCGTGGATTTGGCTTTCTTCCGGTAGCCCATGAAGTTTTCCTTAAACATCTTCTTCAGCTATTGGAAGGAAGTGATGGTCCCAGCCGGCAGGGACTTGAACCATGTCCGGGCATTCTCCTGGAGAGTAGTGACGAAGGCCAAGCACTTTACAGCGTCTGAAGTCTGGTGGAACACCAGGTTAGACTCGAAGCTATGCATGTGATTAGTCGGATCGGTGGTGCCATCGTAGGGGGTGAAGGGCGGCAACTAGAATTTCGGAGGGATGGGGGCCTCCATGATCTCCTTGGAGAAGGGAGCATGGAAGTCCATGTCATCGTCGATAAGGTCGCGGGTCCTCGCGGCATGTAGGACATCGTCCAAGTATCAGACTTTGCCCTCTATCTCGCGCCCCACCTCTTCATAACGACATAACTGCTGGGCCATCTCCGGATTGGAGTGGAGCGGGCTGTGTGGCCTCGGTGCAGGTGAGCAACGTAGTCGTCGAGCCTGCACAGCGGAGGCATGGGAGGTCTCTCGCACTTAGCGAGAGTCTGCTACAGTAGGTGCCCCCGTTCAAGGGTTGCTCTGTCGGGGTGCGCTCCTGCCCCACTGGCCTGCTGAGGAGGCCCTGGCAGAGATCCGTCAAGGCCTAGAGTTGACGACGCATCTCTGCCAATTCATCAACGATGACATCCCGATGCGGCAGTGTTGAGAAAGAAGCTTCTTGTGATCCCCGGCGGGAACTAGGGCCTTGGTGGGATCCTCGGCCGCAGTTGCTGGTGTTGCGGTAGCTCCCACGGGGTGCCATGACTTTTCGATCGAATTCCCACAGACGGCGCCAAAAAGTATAGAGGTGAGAAAATGGTCTCTCCCTGTACTACACTTTTAATATTTGTTTGTTGGGGGAAGATCATTCGGCCACCCATGGAAGCCTGCAAACACCAGAGAAATGGCGTCAGAAGGATCCCCGGATGTTACCACAGGGAACAACCCTCCGGTGCTTAAGTCAGAACCTTGGAGGACGGGGATTAAGAAGAGACAAAGGAGAGAGAGAGAGAACCGAGAGGCAACTGATCAAGCCTAGAGTGGTGGTCGGGCTTCCGAAGGAGTGCTCGCCACGCCCAGTAAGCGCTCAGAGAGTGCTCGCTAGGCGGAGAGGGTGCTTGGAGGCGGACCGAAGCTCTAGCATGTAGGACCCGCTCTCTAGACCTGAGGCCTAGCGTCGCGTGTGTCAGAGTCTATCTTGTTGTGTCTGTGTGTCTCTCTCTATGTGTGTGTCTCTGTTCCTGGACGAAGGTCCATTTATAGGGGTTGTCCTGGCGATGGAGGGCTATCCCTTAGCAGGGAAGGGCGTGAGTCGTGGGATAACGTCTCCCCGCGATTGTGGGAAGTTTCCCGTTGAGCATCCGTTCCTTCGGAGTCTGGCGGCCTTTAGGCGAGTATCACGGCACCCGTAGGGCATGCTCGCCTTTAGTGGAGTTGAGGCCGAGGATGGCGGCGGTAACGTTCAATACCCGGAGGGTCATCCAGCGTCCGATATGCCTGGGTTAGTGCCCGTCGTGGACTGGCGGATCCGAGGCCGGCCCTATTGTGTCACCTATTGTGGGCCGTCGCTGTAGGGGGTCTATCGTGTGCGTTATGGACCTTGGGCCGATGTGGACCTGGCGTCGATGGCCCGCGCATGGGCCATGTCGATTTTACCCTCCTCAACGTGCATTCACCCTAAAAAAATCATAATGTAGAAATTGAAAATAGAAATAGGGAAAAAAATTAAGTTGTTTAACCGTATTCTTCTGCACTTTGTCTTTGACCCAAAACAAAAAAAATCTTATGGATATGTACAATGTGGAGTTGACTTATCGAAATTACGTGGTCGACCTGGAATATGCTTGAGTTGACGCCAACGTACTTAGAATTGTTGGGTATTGAGGAGGGCTCATCCTGTCGACCCAATAACTGTAGACACGCCATTTTCACATTTTTCGCGGGTAAATCTCATATTACACCACGATGCTCCAAAGTGGCTTATACGATTGATTTATGTGGGTGATTAGCCATTTTTTAGGATTTTATATGAAAATAAAAAAAAAGAAAAGGGTTAGAAAAATGCGAAAAAATGAGAAAAGTTTATAAAGAAAAATACAAAAAATGGGAAAAGTTTAAATTATATATACAAAAACATTAGAAAAAGGTCACATAAAAATCAAAATATATATATATATATATATAATCATTGAAAAATAAAAGGTAAGAAATAAAAATACAAAAAAATGAGAAAACCTTGTAAAATATAAAACTTTTATAATAAACCAGAATATATATACGTGAGCTTCTAATATATATAGTGTTGTAAATATATATCGTAATATATAATATATATATGCATAGTTGTAAATATGAACATATATATGCTTACTTTAATTAATATCCTAATTACTTTCTCATCTCTTCATCCTAACTCACGTATACACCCTTGTTACCTCACCCCACCCTACTTTGTCTCTTCTCTCTCTCTCTTTCTATCATTTTCGTCCACCTCATTCCCTCATCCTAACTCTCTCAAGTCCCTCTCTTATCTCCACCTCCCTCTCTTAATATCTCCCCAGCAGCCGGACAAAGGGAATATTTCCCTTTCACATCTCTCTACTCCATGGCCCACCTTATAGAAACCCACTGCGAACCCACTTCTCATCTCCCTCTCACCTCCTCAACGCACACGGCCATACCCCAACCATCATCTAGTCCATCACTGCAGACCACATCCCTCATCTCCACCAACCTTGTCTCCTCGACCTCCCCTTATCGCTCGTGAGCCCGCCGGCGACCTCCGACCAGCAGCCACCCTCACCACGCTCTCCCTCCACTGACAGCCCACAGCCACCTTCGACGTCTCCCTCTCACCTCCGAACCACCTCTCCCACAGCCGCCGCGGCACCCCTTTCGGATGCGTGCAACCCCAGCCACGTCCGCCTCCGGCCTCTCCCACGTCGTCAGCACCCTAGGCTCCTCTCCACCGGCACGTCGACCTCGCCGCTGCAACCGGCACCGTCGTCAACTCCACTCCAAACCTCCTTGCATGCACATCGCCAACTCCTGCACCGGGCGTCCGTCCGAGCCCCCGAAGCCACCGCCATCATCACCGTGGAGCCACCCCCTCCGACCGCCGCTGTGCACGCCGCCTCCGCTCCCCCGCCATCCACCTTCTCGGCACCACCGTCGTGAACCACCTCGCACCGCATCCCGGACGCTGCCTGCGAGCTCCCCTTCGTTGCGAAGCCGCCCGCTTACCGTCGTCGTCCACCGTCCGCAACACCGCCACCGGACTCCGCAACCGCCGCGAGCCACCACCGCGTCCTCCACGCTACGGCTGCCATTCCCGGCCGTCCTCCACCGTCGCCGGTCACCTGCAGCACCACGCCGCTGCCACCACGTCAACCAGCCACCACGCCGGAGAGCTCACGCCGTTGCCACCTCCGCCGGTCGCCCACTGCATGCACCGTCCACCTGCACCGCCGGACACCTCCCCCCTCGCCGTGAAGCCTGCCACGAAGCCCCCCTGCACATCCCTCCGGCCGCCGCGAAGTCCCCCGCCGACCTTCCTCACCCGTGACTACCGCCGTCGCCACCGGCTGCCCACTGCCGGCCTCCTCCTTTCCCCGTCGTCTCTCTCTCTTTCTCTCCTCACCCTATATCTCTCTCTCTCCCCCTCTCGCGGCTCTCTCTCTCTCTTTCCCTCTCATTCGCTCTCTCTCTCTCTCTCTCATCTCACCTCGTCTCTCTTCTCTCTCCCTGTTTCTCTTTCCTCCCCCCTCTCTCCCGTTTCTCTCTCGATCCTTCTCTGCCTTCCTTTTTTTTTATTTTTTTATTTTTATCTCCTCACTTTCCCTCCCTCTTTCTCTCGATCTCTCCCTCACTTTCTTATTTTTTTTATTTTATTTATTTTTATTCACCCCCCTCTCCCTGCCGTATCTCTCTCTCTCTCTCTCTCTCTCTCTCTCTCTCTCTCTCTCTCTCTCTCTCTCTCTCTCTCGATCCCTCTCATCCTTTCTCTTTTTTTATTTTTTTATTGTTACTCTATCTCACCGTCTCTCTATTTTTCTCCCTGTTTTCTTACTCTCTCTTTCTCAATCTCTCACACCCGACCCCTCATCCTTCTGCCTCTCTATCTCCCCCTTTCCTCCCTGTGTGTACTATTTATGTATATAGCATATATATAGTATTTATATAGTACATATAAAGTGCAGATATATATACTAAATCTATAATAGAGCATTTAGTATTCATCCGTAGTATTTTATATGCTATATATATATATCTCTCTGTCTTATATATATCCCATATATATACTATATACACATATAAATAAAGTCTCAAGAAAAGCCTTAAAAAAGAGTTCTTTTTCTTCCCTTCTCTTTATTTTAAATATCCTAGTTTAGCTATTTTATTTTGTTTCTTTTATTTTCAGGGTGTAGATAGATTATATATTTTTTATGTACATATGTTAATATATGTATATATAGTTATACATACGTAATCAGATATATATATATATATATATATATATATATATATATATATATATATATATATATATATATATATATATATGTTTTTACATGCCCATGTGTTTACTCCTTCTTAAATTCGTGCAGGAAGAACAGCAGGCCTTTGGCCCACTAGCGCTCCCGTGTGTTCCTATACACGAGGAAAGACGTTTCGTCCCACCGCTTGCTCGCCCCCGTGCTTGCATCGCCATCAGCGGCTCTACTTTTATTGTTATCGTTTTATTGTATTTTTAGTCTATTATTAAGTTATTAGTGTTTTATCTTATGAATTATTGTCATATTATATCACTTGTCTAACTTAATTTTTATTTCATGTTTGTTCATTTTGCAGGGTAATCAACTAAAGGCCCCCTTCTTCGACCAGTCGAACGAAGAGGAAGAAGGAATCCACGCAACCCCGCGTCAAAGGCAAAAATGATCAATTAACCAGTTCGGGACCCACGGTCCCTGGCGATCACACCACCAAACGCGTGCTTGTAGTAAATTTTACTTTATGTCTATAATACCCGCGGATTGCTAAATCCCGGGTCTGTTTGTACTATAATCGATCGCGGTGAGTCATTTCACCATGGTCATTTATTTTCTGCACTTTCTTTCTGTACTTTATTATATTGTTGTTAAAACCCCGCACGGATCAATATCCTGCGGTGGTCTGTTTACTGTTCATATTCATGTTATTGTTATTGTGTGAGGAGTGATATGCCGTTCTAAATTCCGAGTCTACGTGTGTTTGTGTCCGCCAACTTCTACTACGTAGAGTCCCAGGTTCGCACTCGGTATATAGAAAGCTGCCCTCGGAATGGTAGGTCACGCCTACCGGGAAGGGGTTCAGTTTGCGTGAGAGGGTCTTCGGATCCCGTTCTCCGCCCTGTACCGAGGGTCCGCTAAGTCTAGGCTCCACGTCCCCGTACAGAGTGACCTTTCAGGTCATACTCTCTACCCTCTTTTCTACATCATCCTTTTTACGCACGCGTTTTCATTTTCATCACTTTTTACCCTTTCACTCAGAGAGGGAGAAACCCCATCTCTCTCTCTCAGTCCACCACGTGACGCGTTCACATCTCCGGCGATCACGGTGGGACCTGCTTTTTGCTTTTTTGGTTACCCATAAGCTTTCGGCACCCATGTGTGCCCCTCCTTTTGACACCCACGTGTGTCCCTCCTCTCGGCACCCACGTGTGCCCTTCCCTATTGCGCCCACGTGCGCTCACTCCCCTAGTGCACCTCGTGCACTCCCCCGGTCCTTTGTGATTATTTGAGAGGTTAACGTTGTCTCGTGCACCACGTGCACTCCCCTCCATTCGGCACCCACATGTGTCTCTCCATTTAGCACCCACGTGTGCTCTCCTCTGTTTGGCACCCACGTGTGCCCCCTCCATTTAGCACCCACGTGTGCTCTCCTCTGTTTGGCACCCACGTGTGCCCCTCCATTTAGCACCCACGTGTGCTTCCCTTCACTCGGCACCCACGTGTGCCCTTTCTTATTGCGCCCGCGTGCGCCACATCATCCCCCTCGTGCACCACGTGCACTCTTATAGTCTTTTCTGTTTTTCCAAGTGATCTACGTGTTTCGGAAAGAAGAACGACTATATCTTACTCCATCTGTTCATTGTTGTTATATCCTCGTTATATCACTGTTATTTCTGCTATATTTGTGTGTTCTTGTGTGTTACATATCTTTTATTCAGTATTGCATGTCACGCATCTACCCCTTTATTTTATTTTTCTAAGGATTAACCTTTCTCGGTGAAGGAAAGACTCTCCGTCAGGAATTCCTCTCGACGGACTAGGATCTCCTCCATCGGGACCTCCGTAAGTCCCCGACATCGAAGGATTCCCTCTTCGTTCACTGGGCAGGTTGTACCACTGAAGTACCCCGAAGTTAGTTACCTATCCGTGGTGAGACAAGTGTCCCTAGTTGACACGGCGGTAAAACCAAGGTGTAACTAGGATTTTTGTAAATTTTGTGTGAATATTTATATTTGTTGAAAAGACAAAAAAAGAGGTAAAACAAAAACAAAAAAAGTGGCGTAAGATCATCCACTTGTCTGCTAATTTCTGATATTTGTCTGTTGGTGTATGCTTTTACGTTCTGGAAAAAGTACAACAATGGCCCACGATTCTCTCGAAGAGAACCAATCAGGACGTGGTCAGTCAATTGACCCACGTGTCCACGCAATGGACTCAGGCCCTTCTCGTGACACCTCGCAAGAGGTTCCCGCTGTTTCACGGGAAGTAGCCCCACCTAAGGACATCTTTTCCCTGTTAGGTGTCCTCGCTAGTACGCAACTCAGCCCTGAGCAACTTCTAGCCTTTCAGGCTATTTTAAAGGGGAAATCTGTTGCTCCCCCTCCTCAGGAGTCAACTCCGGCTCCCACATCCTACCAACAGCCGCTCCAGGCTACCACTTTTCCATCATATGTACATGACGTTCCTTCTTCCTCATTTCAAGGACAGGCGAGTCAACAGCCTGCCTCTTACCAATCTCCCCTTCCACAATCTCAAGCCCCTGTCATCCTCATACGGTACCCCAAACAGGTCCGTCCACTAGTGGGCCACCATACCCTTCTGGTTCAGGTTCCCTTCTCAGGTCCCTTGAAGGCCTTCTCAGCCTCAATGGCAGGCCCCGCTTCACCTGCCGAGGAGCTCACTCAGTCCCTCCTCAACAAATACAATGAAATGAACGAGGAGTTCCGAAATTTCAAGAAAGAGGCACATGGGAAGTCTGTCCCTGACATTTCCCTGCCAAATCTCCCCATATTTCATCTTCTCCCTCCGAAATGCCTACATACCGTAGGTATAACGGCACGGGAAATCCTTATATTCACATCAAGGATTTTATGTATGAATCTTCCTCATGGCAGAACGATCCAAAATCCCTGGCTTACCTTTTTCGGAAATCATTGGATGGTCCCGCCCTAGAATGGTTCTATTCACTAGAGCCGAGTGAGGCTGGAGATTTTGAAATTGTCAAAGCCAAATTCATACAGAAGTACCGGGATAGGGTCGGTCCCTCCCTTTCTATCACCGACCTAGTTGCTGAGAAAATGAGGTCAGATGAGGATTTTGTCCAGTATGCTGATAGGTGGAGGTCTCTGGCCGATAAAATAAAGGATACCCTTTCAGAACCCGAGCAAGTCAAGATGATTGTGTCTAATGCAACCCCGCAGTTTAGACACATTTTAGCCATGAATAAGCTTACCACGATGGAGGAACTTTATGAGAGGGCTCGGTATATCCAGACCCAATTAAAAGATTCTCCCATCATGCACATGTTTGAACCTCCAAAGCCAAGGGTGTTTAAGAAGACGGGCACTGGTGTCCAAGGAGGACAACTGAGGGAGTCGTCATAAACGAGCAAGTGAGTGTGCTTGGCGGCCCCAACCAACCAGTTAACCCAAGGCCTCCTCAGGTTTCACGACCTCCCTTTCAACAAGGTCCACCTCTTTATCGTCCTCCACCCCAAAATAACCCCCTTCAAAACAACATGCCTCAACCCTTTCATCCCCAGCAACAACAACAACAACCACAACCTCAGTATCACCAAGTTCCACCCCCGGGAAATTACGGCCCACCACAACAACGGATGAGGCCCATTGGACCCAAAAGAGCCCATTATCCACCATTGCCCGAGACATTGCCGGACATTTTTAATGCCCTCATGGCTGCCAACCTACTTACTTTGCCCAAAGAAAAGTTTGCATGGCCCCCAAATGCTGATACCTCCAGGTACTGTGTCTATCACAGACAGCCGGGTCATACGGTGGAGAATTGTTTCAACTTCAAAGATTACATTTACGACATGAATGATCTCGGTGAAATCGATTGGGATGAAATGAGGCGATGCATCGCCACCCTAAAGGCCAGGAGACCTCCGCCTAGGCCACAGTTACCACAACAACCACATCAACAACAACAACCTCAGCAGGCCCCACAACAGCAGCCTAATATGAGCATCATCCATAACCCGCTTCCGGAGCACCAACAGTCCAACTACCAGGTTAATCCGATTTCCTCCTTCTCAGAAGTTGGAAGACAGCAAACCTGTCATTTAGAAAGCACCTCTGTCCTTGCTACCAGTCATACCACCAATCAGCCTCCTCGTCTCCTTCGAACATCATCTCCTTACCATTCAACCCCCTCACAACCCCTATTTGGTCCTTCTCCCGTTCCACAGTCATCACGCCCTCTTATTCATACCCCTATCGTCAATTCACCGTTAGTCCATCACCAAAGGTCATCTCCCACTCCTTTTTCACCCCTAAGTCCCATGATCACTTCTTATTCCTCTAATTTACCATCTACCTCTATCGCACCTTTACCCCCGCCTTCTAACCTTTTTACCACCCATTACCCGTATGACACACCATCCACCTCTACCCCCATTGAACCTCCTCCTCCACCATCTAAACCTCTTATCAGTCACCATTCATCTGAGGTCCCCTCTACTTCCACTATACCCCCTCCACCATATAAACCCCTTATCGTCCATCATCCACCCCAAGTCACCTCCGTTTCTAATCTACCTCAACCTTCCAAACCCCTTATCATTCACCGTTCGTCCGAGATTTCCTCTACTTCCACTACACCCCCTCCACCATATAAACCCTTTATCGTCCGTCATCCACCCCAAGTCACCTCCGTTTCTAATCTACCTCAACCTTCCAAACCCCTTATCATTCACCGTTCGTCCGAGATTTCCTCTACTTCCACTATACCCCCTCCACCATATAAACCGCTTATCATCCACCATTCACCCGAGATTCCCTCTAATTCCCCTATTCTTTCACATTCTAAACCCCTTATCATCTGTGATTCACCCGAGATTCCTTCTACTTTTACTATACCTCCGCCAAGCAAACCCCTAATCAAAACCCCTACACCCATCATAACCCCTATCCCACCAACCATTCCTCCACTATTACCCCTTAAACCCTTGTTAAAATCCACACCCAATACCATAGAGGTGCAACAAGACCCGCAAGCAATGGTGCTCCGGAGTGGAAGGATGTTCCACCGGGTATTTCCCCAGAATAGTCAGGCCCCTGAACAATCTCAGCCCCAGAAAGATAAGGAAGAGCAGTCAGAAGAGTCCATCCTGGGACCCAGTATGATTTGCTAAAACATCTGGATAAGACGCCTGCCCGTATCTCCATCTTGAGCTGATCAAAAGATCCCCATCTCACCAAGAAGCTTTGAAAGACTATCTCAAAAGGTTATGGTGAACGAGGATCTCCCTGTGGAGAAAATCTCGGCAGTCCTGACGCCCACTGATACACAACCGCCTATCATGTTCACAATCACGAGCTTGCCCCCAAGGAAGCTCGAAAATATGCATTGTGCATTGCGGTGAAAATCAATGGTGTGTCAGTGGATCCGTGCCTAGTGGACACGGGCGCGTCTATAAATGTGATTTCCCCGAGTACTCTCCAAGCATGTGGGGTCATGAAGAACAACTCATGCCCTCCTCAATCACAGTCACGGCCTACGACAACAGTAAGAGGCCGCCAATGGGGATGATTGCCCTCAATGTAGAACTAGGTCCTGTATCAGTCTTACGGAATTCATGTCCTTGATATGGATCCCACTTTCAAGGCTATACTAGGCCGTACCTACATTGAAGCTATGAATGCTGTACCATCCACCAATCATCAGTGTTTGAAATTTCCATATAAAGGATGGGTTATCAAGGTAATGAGCATGCCCATCTGTTCTACGGTGGATGCCATCAACACCTCTTTGCCTTCGGTCTGGCCGACTCATCGGCCCATACTATCCTTGTTGGATGTGTATGACCCCTGTCATGCTCCCTTCACACAACAAAAGCCATTCCCTATGTTAAACTCACGTCTCCCCTTCCGCTCTAAAGGATGGGAGATTATGAGAAATATTGGCTACCAAGATGGCAAAGGTCTAGGGGCACAACTACAAGGAAGGCTGAGACCACTCCAAAAGAAAAAGCCAATCCATAGAGCTGGCTTGGGTTTTAAGGAGCCATTTGAATCAGACGGCAAATCTCTCACTTGGACTTTGTCCTCAAATTTCAAAAAGGGGCCCATCGTCCAGATGGGAGATTCTCCACTGGAGTCACCTGGGGGGTCACGGGATGTGTTTTTAGCTCAAGGATCCCTAAAAGAGGAAAGATTGTCCACCTGGATTGTGAATGGTATAAATGGTTTGACATACCAGATATATCCATTGCACTGGAAAGAATGTTCTCGCCTCCACATCTAGAAGGGTCGTCTTTGATCTCCGAAATGCCAGGGGACACCATCACACTTGCCAGAATGTCAAACCCTCCTCGCCAAGAGGATGTTGTCATCGACGGTCATCATCCGTCACCAATATTGTCACCGACGGCTCATTAGCCGTCATCTTTTCTATCATATATCACAGCCTCTGTTGCTGTCTCCTTCCTGGGCCAGACAGTTTTCTGATGATCTTCCCAGGTCCCCTTCTTTACTCATATACCTACGTGGGTTTCTTAACTTACGCCAGGTTTTCATTCACGATCTGCTCTACGAGCTACACAACCCTCTAGCTCTAATTCCCTTTTCACCTCCTCCAATTTCTTTGCATTATTTTGTTATCAAAAATGAAAACGAAAAAAAAACGTCAATTTCCCAACTCCCCAACAACACATCTTTGTTGAGGAGACATCCTATATCTCCCATGAGTGTGCCCCGACTTACGGGCCACTCATTCAAGGTCCCTTGAGTGACCTTTCTTCCCCTCCTCTGAGGGGTCCTTCCCTGTACATTCTTCACTATCCTCTTTAGCTTCTTCTTCTTCTGTAAATAATGTGTGTCAGGTTAGAAATAAGTCAAGGGTAGTGCCCAAGAAGAAATCTAAGGGTAAGCAGATCCCTCGGCGATTTTCTTTTAGATTTAGCCGATAGGTGTCAAGCCCTTCTAGCCATTCCTCAATTGCTAGAAAATCTATCCAATTGCCGGAGATAGAATGTGAAAATGATGGTGTGATTGATGAAGGGTACGGGGTTTATGAAATCACCGATGATGAGTACCCCATTGAAGAAGAGGACGAAGAATATGAGGATGCGGCTGACGCATATGCTAGTGGAATGAGCAGATTTGACGAGCCGTCAGCCGCTGTAGAAGAGTCTACCAAAGAGATTAACCTGGGAACTGAGGAAGACCCTAGGATTGTCCTCATAAGTGATAATTTACCATCATCTGACGAAGAGGCATTAATTAAGGTTCTCGAGGATTATAAGGACACGTTTGCATGGAGCTATGAGGATATGCCAGGATTGGATTCTACTCTGGTCGAGCATCGTCTCACTCTCAAACCAGGATCCATCTCGGTAAAGCAACGGTTAAGACGTTTTCGCCCACAAATGGCTTTAAAAATGAAGGAAGAGGTCGACAAGCTCACAAAGCTAGGTTCATAAGAGTCGTCCTTTATCCTCAGTGGGTCGCAAACATCGTCCCGGTCATGAAGAAAGATGGAAAAGTGAGAATTTGTATTGACTTCCGGGACCTTAACCGTGCGTGTCCGAAGGATGATTTCCCTTTGCCTCATATTGATGTGTTGATTGATAACACGGCAGGATATGAAACCCTTTCATTCATGGATGGATTTTCTGGATATAATCAAATCGTCTGGCAGAAGAAGATCAGGAGAAAACCTCATTCACTACTCCCTGGGGAACTTACTGTTATGTGGTCATGCCATTTGGACTGAAGAACGCTGGAGCCACTTACCAAAGGGCTATGATGGCAATATTCCATGACATGATGCACATATATTTGGAGGTATATGTGGATGATTTGTTGGTAAAATCCAAAACTAGGGCGGAACATCCCGAGGTCCTTGCAAAGGTGTTGCAAAGATCGCGTGAATTCAATTTGAAAATGAATCCAAAGAAATGTGTGTTTGGTGTATCATCGGGCAAGTTACTTGGCTTCATTGTGAGCAAAAGGGGTATTGAGATAGATCCCAACAAGGCTAAGGCTATTAGGGATATGCCACCCCCGAAGAATTTGAGAGAAGTTCGAGGATTAATCGGGAGGTTGCAGTTTATCCGTCGCTTTGTGTCGCAACACTCGCAAAGGTGCCGGCCCTTCTACGAGTTGACCAAAGCAGGGACCAAATTCTGTTGGGATTCTAAGTGTCAGAATGCTTTTGACGGATTAAAGGAATATCTGGCCAACCCGCCTGCTCTCACTCCACCTATTCCAGATAAGCCTTTGATCCTATATATCTCGGTCCTAGACGACTCTGTGGGAGCCGTCCTGGCACAAATCAATGAGGAAGGTAAGGAACGGGCAACCTATTACTTGTCCAAACTCCTCAACCCCTGTGAGCGAAAGTATACTGCCATGGAAAGGACCTGTGCCACCCTTGTGTGGGTGGTACAGAAATTGAAACATTACTTTCTGGCTCACGAAGTCCACTTGATTGCTCGGATGAATCCTATCAAATTTCTCTTGGAAAAGTCTGTCCTTACTGATAGGCTAGCACGTTGGCAAAGTTTTCTATCTCAGTTTGACATCACATATATTCAACAAAAAGGCAATCAAAGGCTATGCTATAGCCGAGCATCTCGCTCATCACCCTCTCCCCAAGTTTGACCCTGTTCAATCAGAGTTTCCAGATGAGGAACTAATGTCCATTACCCAGTCTGATGATCCCATGTGGACATTATATTTTGATGGAGCTTTGAATTCCCAGGGGAGAGGTATTGGCATTGTCCTTTTGTCACCTGAAGGTGTCGCTATTCCAGAGACATTCCAGCTCTCATTTCCAGTCACCAATAACGTGGCTGAATACGAGGCTCTTCTGGCAGGTCTGAACCTTGCCTATTCCTTCTGGGTCACTGAATTACGAGTCATAGGTGATAGTCAACTTATCCTTCGCCAAGTGCTCACCAAATATCGCACTCGCGATCCTAAGCTCAAGCCATATCAAGAGCTTACTGTTGCTTTCGCTAAACTGTTCACTAAGTTGGTCTTTGTCCATGTTCCTCGCAATTAGAACATTCTCGCCGACGCCCTTGCTTCGTTGGCATCATCATTAAGGTTTTCTCTGGGCAGAAGGGCTCTGTCTGTTTCTATCCACAAGCTTATCCTCCCTGCTATCCACAACCCTTCCTATTTAAGGGTTCAGGAGGAAATGTCAAAGATGGCTCAAGATAGAGAAGTCGCTGAGAAGAGGGAAATTATGTTGGTCGAATTGGAAGAAGAATTGGCTGATGAGGAGAAGCCATGGTTCCATGAGATTGTTAAATATTGTAAAGACCAGTCTTATCCTGAAGAGGCAACAGCAGAAGATAAGAGGGCCATAAGAAGAGTAGCCCAGAGATACACATTGGTTGGAGGATTGCTATACAAGAGAAGCCTCACTAGTGTTCTTCTAAGGTGTCTTGATGATGATGAGTCTTGGAAGTGTGTAGAGGAAGCACACTCAGGCGTGTGCGGTGGTCATGTGAATAGCCAGATGCTTGCCAAGAAGATCCTTCGGCAAGGCTTTTATTGGCCCACCATGGAGGAAGACTGTGCTGTCTATGTCCGTAGGTGTGTCAAGTGTCAACTTCACGCCGAAAAGATTCATTCCCCATCTTCCTCTCTCCATCCAGTATCTTCCCCATGGCCTTTCTCCATGTGGGCATTTGACATCATCGGTCCTCTTGGTGATCCTAACTCCCTTACTAAACAAAAATCCTTCATCCTCACTGCAACGGAGTACTTCACCAAATGGGCCGAAGCTGAAGCTTATGCGGAAATCAAGGCATCAACTGTTTGCAAGTTTATTATGAAGAACATCATCGCCAGGTTTGGCATTCCAAGAACTATCATCACCGACAATGGGCCACAATTCATTTCTCAGGACCTTCAGGACCTCTGCAAAAGGTATAAGATTGCATTGCATCATTCATCACCATATTATCCACAAGGCAATGGCCAAGCAGAGGCCACGAATAAAACACTGATCAAAATCATAAAGAAAACTTGTGAGTCTAGCAGATTCTCGGATTGGCCAGAGAAGCTTATCGAAGCTCTATGGGCCTATCGCACTTCAATCCGAACTCCTACTGGGCAAACTCCGTTCGCCCTCACTTACGGGATGGAGGCGGTAGTTCCGTATGAGATTCTGATTCCCTCTCTGAGAGTACAATTGGACAAGGACCTTCCCCTCGATGAACGTCGCGATTCTCTCCTTGCCCAGTTGGAACTCTTAGACGAGAAACGTCTGGTTGCTGCCGAGCATGCTCGCGTCTACCAAAATAGACTCGCACGTTTTTACCAGAAGAAGGTTATTGAGAGAAAGTTCAAAGTTGGTGAAATGGTAGTGAAAAGAATTTTTGTAAAACCTGGCGGGCCGCGTTCTAAGCTCCAACCCAATTGGGAAGGACCATACGTGGTTCAGGCTGTACATCCTGGCAACGCCTACAGGCTAGTCAATGCTGAAGGAGTTGAGTTATCCCACCCTTGGAATGGGCTTTACCTTAAGAAGTATTACCCTTAGATAGGTGTACATACTGTCAAAGACAAAAAAAAATTGAAAACGAAAACAACAAAAAAAATGAAAAATAATGAAAACCACAAAAATTTGTAATAAAACAAAAAAGAAAGACAAAAAAATAGAAAATTCAAAATGCTGATGTTTGGAGACCACCATGGAATCAAGTTACTGCATCTTACCTCCATGTCAAGATAGGGCCCATTAAGGCTTGGTAGGTCTCAGGTCTTGGTTTGCCAGAACCGTGGAGACCCCTGTCCGGCCAGTTCGGCCTATGCCCCCTCAAAAGAAGACAACATGTATACACATCTGTGTTATAAAAAATTGATAGCATCGCTTATGGTAGGGCATCACTCAAAAGGTCTCCAAGAAAGCTCAAATCTTTATTCTCTTCTTCTCGACCGAATGAGACAGCCGGCGCCCTTAAAACGCTGAGCATGGGAAACACGAACACAACCTCTCAGGGTGAGAGTAGGATCCAATTCCTCGAGCATGGATCAGAGCACGAGAAGAGGGTAGTGTCCCCGCAGGCATACAAGAGGGATTCCACAATGTCAAAATACTATGTCCCTCGCAAAAATCTGTCAAGAAAAAAATCAGAAAGAAGAACAAAATCAAAGTCAAGTGAAAAGGCCTGGTCGTAACCGTGCCTGATTCTACCAGATAAACTCCTTTGACTCAAAGTCAAATTCTATACAAAAGGGGTCATGAGATGTAAATGCTCGAGATTTGGTCTGAAGTTGCCCGAAAGGGGAAGTTAAGTGCGCCCCTACTGGCTCGCCGGGTTAACGGTTTTGCCGGTCCTCTCAGGAGGTTTACCCCCAATACTCTTCCTCTTCCCTGAAGATCAAGGCTCAATGGAGTTCCTGAAGGGCGAAACTCGCCAAAGCCTGCAATATCCTTTTAACACAAACATATGGTTGTCCATTTTGAAAAGCAGAAGCCATTGTCGTGAAGGAGTCTCCGTGTTTCTGGCCGGTCAAGACCCTTGTCTACCACCTTAATGCCTTCTTATCTAACCTCGGGCTTAGACCAATGCAAGCGCGTCACCTACGGGTGCGACGGCGTCTGATTCCGGGTCAGCGTCGCGCGGTTGGTCGTTTGGGTTCCAGGGTGTTCCATTATATACCATCTAGAGTTGTGAGGAAATAGACCCGGGTCGGGCAAATCATTTACCTCGAACACTTTTTGGGTGAATCCCTGTGGTCGGAAGCGACTGAGCCTAAGCATGGCATGACGGTATTGTCATCAGGATAAGTCTTAGCCGCGGGATTATCATTCGAGGAGTCTAGAGGCCCAAATCAACCTAGATGTGCACTTAGGATACCTGGGAGGTTAGTAAGAAATCCATATTCTCATGCAGGTTAGGTGCCATATGGGTGCTTACCAGGCATTAGCAACAAAAAAATGATGATGATAAAAAACAAAAAAAAAGAAGGGGAAAAGAGAAAAATGTAGACATATGCAAAACAAAAAAATGATGAAAAATAAAACAACAAAAAAATGCAAGAAAAAATAAAAATAAAAAAAATCGCATTTCCTATGATTGCATTTGTATGCAGCATTCCACCTTTAATTTTCGCTTGCATCCGTGTGCTTGTGTGCCGCATTCACCATCATATCTTTATCTTGCCTTTATTAATAAAGGCTTGGCCCCTTGACCCATTATCAAGGACAGTCAAACTGAACATCTACTTATTGAGCAAGGGGCCAAGTCAGAGCAGAAATTCTGACTTGTTTGTTTCAGTGATGTGTGCAGGGATTCGAGATAGCAAGAAAGAGATGAAAACAAAAACCAAAAAATCAAGCTTTTTATTTCATTCCTAGAAATTGTACATTAAGTCCACCTTCTCTCTCTACATTACTCGTCCCTCCGCTCTCCGGGCAAGATGCACTCGAGGGTGCTACCCAACTACGAAAAGCGGTACTTCTACCGCTCTGCGCTCCTCTTCCCATCTCCACACCCCGGCGTTGATCTGCGGGGGCAGCAAAGAAGCTACTAACACGAAAGCCACGCTCTCGTGCTCTTCGGTAGCGCTCTCACCATCTCTCAGCCATTGTTCAGCAAGGCCAAGGCTGGTTCGGAGTTCAAACAATTGGGCCTCCATGGCCCTTCGCTCCTCCCTCTCAGCCAACCTATCGGCTCTTTCTCTTTCTCTGTCCCTTTCTTTTTCTGCCCGTTCTCTTTCTCGGTCTTCCCTCTCCAGTTGAAGGGTGATCCTTAGCTCCACGGCGTCCCTAGAAGAGTCATCATCTGGACGACTGCCGTAGTTCATCTTCCAGCTCCGCTATTCTAGCCTCCCTCTGCGCAGCTTGGGCAAGTGCCTCTTGCGTCTCTTTTTCCTGCCAGATATGCCGTCTCAGATATGCGGCAAGGCATGAATGAGGAAGATTCAACAATGAAACTTTACCTGTATAGAGAGCATGCCTTCTGCCTCTGCGGCACGCTGCGTCGCACGAGCAAGTTGCTCGTGAAGCGAATCAAGCTCTGAGGTAGGGATCCATAAGCTGGAAGAGACGCCATCTGCTCCCATCGCTGATGAGGCGCGTCGATCTGGGCGCGCTATAACAACATGAAGTGATAATTAGTG
This sequence comes from Amorphophallus konjac, assembly GCA_022559845.1. Classification (NCBI taxonomy): domain Eukaryota; kingdom Viridiplantae; phylum Streptophyta; class Magnoliopsida; order Alismatales; family Araceae; genus Amorphophallus; species Amorphophallus konjac. The sequence goes on along the minus strand of CM040121.1, from coordinate 558,462,571 downwards.
GCTAAGCACCATGAATCTAGGTCATAATTAGGAGTATGCATTGCATATACACTTACCGAGGCACTTAAGGCACCACGCGTGTCACCCAATTGTCGCTCCGTGTCTGCCAAGCGAGCTCGCAAGTTCGCTATCATGGTATCACGGACATCCTACAGCCATGTTATAGGAGTCAGCATTTTCACAAAAAAATAGATAAGAACAAAACAAAAACAACGAAAAGAAGAAAAAGGGGAGGCCTACCTCCACAAGTCCCCCAGGTTGGAGTCGCTCTGCATACATTGCCCTATACAGACGCAGATAGTCTTCACTATCTTGTGCCTGCGATTCACTATTGTGCCACCCCGTTGCCAGTCTTCATACTGTTCGGGGAACCGCACACGCCAATCAATGCAGGTTGCCGGTCCTCGCGTCTTCTCCGACCCGAGGTGGCGCAGTCGTATCTACCCACTCCTAGGCTAGCCCCAGGGTCCTCATAACTAATCGTAGCCGAAGCGGCTCGATTTCATTCAGGCAGTGCATCCAAAGCTCTCGTCCAAACGGCTCATCAAAACCCACGGTTGGTCAGCATCGACCATCCCTGAGTAGGGTCTCCAGTTCACCTAGATTAGATTGTACATATTCTTTTAGCTAGTCAAATGTAGAAGCAAAAAAAAAAGAATAAAGAACTAAAAAATAAAAAAGAAGAAAAAGAATCCTACCATCGCTGCAGGGAACTCATGCAGCTCACGTCTTAGCACCATCAGTTGGTAGGATAGAGGCGTTGTACTCATAATGGGTTGCCACCGTCTGGCTAATGGTACCGTCACTGGTCGCCAATGCCGAGCTCTCCCCATCGGGAGGTAGTAGTAGCTCCATAGCTGCATCATCATGTGCCATTAGTGCCTTAAGTGAACTATTGGGAAAACACACAAAAAAATGAAACAAAATTACCTGGATAAATGGTGTAAAGCCACTGACAGTCACCTCACGGTCTGCCTCTTGGGATAGGCCTGTAAACAGATGTGCCAGCACGGCAGCTCCCCAAGCATACTGCCCTACTCTCTCGAGATCTACTAGCAGCTCTAGGAAGCGACAGTCGATGCTGCCTCCCTTCGAGCTCAGTAGCAATCTTCCCAGCAAGAAGAGGAGAAATCTCCTCAAATCCATGTTGGACCTTTCCCAATTGCCGAAATCTGTGCAGTACACAGCACGGCACCCTCTTTCTGTCCTTTCCATGAATTCTTCCAAGGACTCATCATCCCGGGGACGAGTATCAGCAAGTCCCAATGCCTCCATGATAGATGCCTTGGCTACTGATCGGTTCTTCCGACTGTCAAGTTCCAGTCCTAACAGCTTCTGGGCACCTTCTCGGTAGTCCGCGTAAGTGACTCCGGTCACTGCCTCCCCATCCACTCTGAGGCTTGTGATTCGGACCACATCTTTCAGACTGGGTACCATGTGCCCCCAGGGCATCAAGAATGCCCGACTCACTGGGTCCCATCTTTCGCGCAATGCTTGGATGAGGACGAGGTCGAGCTTGATTGGCTCGATCCGCAGAAAGGCCCCAAATCCCATCACATCTAGCCTGGCCTTCTGGAAGTCTGGAAGACCACGATATGCGGCAACCACTAGCTCCCAAGAAATGTGCGATTTCATCATGCTCTGCACATACACAAGAACTGAGCAAAGGGGAGCTTTGCCAAGGAAGAAAAAGGGAGAAAGAATGAAGGAAGGGATGACAAGGTCCAACTTACGAGTTGTGATTGCATCCTCTCACCGAGCTGCCCCTCGACTTCTGAAAGTCTCCTGGAACTGCTGCCAGATCTGCTCCTCTTTGAAGAGCGGGAAGACTCACCTTCTGCTCTGAAGCTAGATTCACCCTCCATCCTGAAAATTGAGCAACTCTCACTACCTCCCCTTCTTGTAAACTTTCACTCTTCGGATCAGCTCTCACGACTCGGGTGCTCTCAAGTCGAGTGAAAGAGGAGGTATTTATAGGATTGGAAGGAAGGTGATCTAGATCTATCACCATCACCCCTAGCAACAGCCTTTGCGACAAGTCACCCCCCCTTACTGTTGCGGCCACTCTACCATGGGGAGTGATCGATTTGGGGGCGTGATTTGTTGACTTGTCGTCCTTATTCGGTCCAAAGATTCTCGCGTTTATTGTCCTGTTGCATCTACTTTTAGAGCAAACAAGCAAATCGGGGACATTTATGCGGGAAAATAGGGCCAAGGGCCGACGTTTTTGAAATTGGTGGTAGATCCTTTTGAAAAATCATGGCCACGGTACACTCGCGTGTCACTTCGCCATGTGAAGTGAATGGAGCAGAGCTGTGATTGTTGACCCGCCACCCCTATTCGGTCCAAAGATTCCCCGTGTCCCTTGTCCTATTGCGACTACTTTTAGCGCAAACAGGGAAACGAGGGACATTCACGTGGAAAAGAGCACCACGGGCTGATATTGTTGAAGTCTGATGGCAGACTCCCTTTGAAAATCATGGCTATGGTGAGTCACCACTCCGTATTTTAAGGCGATATCTCGTCGAGCATGTCTCGCAAGAACCCATGTGGTAGAAAAGACCTGTAGAGCAGAAGGAACGAACGGGCAAGCAAGCTGCGTTCAAACCAAGCCATTTCATTCACATATCTATATAAGGGTTTGTGCCCGTCATGAGGAAGGAGTGGGTGTACAAGTCATTCACTAATCCTTGTCACCCTCCTGGTTACGTCTCTTCTCTCTCCAAAGGTAAGAAGTCCCTCGGAGGCCTTCTATAGTCTCGTGATGCAGTAATCGCTTTGCTGTGCCATGCCTTTCCATATGTTCTGGCGGTGCTTTTCGTCGTCCTCCTGCTTCTCTCGCGACCCTGATGGCCGCGAAGCTCTTGAAGTCGAGGTCGCTGGTTGAGCTGCCCTCTGCTTTGCTGATGGAGATCCTACCAGCTCCAGGAGCTCCCTTGCCGCGAGCTCTAATCCCCCTCCGATCTGCGGAGCAAGTGACCTGTCTGGACGTTCTTCCTCTCAGAGTTCCATCTCTTGGGCCTCCTGTGCTACTCTGTCTTTGCCTTTCTCTTCATCTTCTCTCGTTTTACCTCTCTCCTCGCCACTTGGAGAGAAACCTTTAGCGTCAAGGCATCTCAGGGCAACTCCTCGTGTTGTAGTTGCTCTGATCTTCCGGCGTCTGCCATCTTAGCCGCTTACAGAAAAGGGATGGAGGAGATTCAAAGCATGTGCAAGGGCATTAAGGCCTTATTTCATTCAAAACGAGGACTACACCAGGGGTTTAGGCACTTCGGGCCTCAAATTCCCCAATTGGGTTACATAAGCTTTTCACAGTTCCATGTCCTCATTTACAGACACCATTACCTTCAGTGGAACACTTGCCTTCCACGATGCTTTAATTGCCTTCACATCATTTGCATCTCCCTCCGTACCTAGCTCTCTCTTCTTCAGGGAGGAATTTCAGATAACATTGGGAATGAATGGCGAGGGAGGCCGATCTGAGTATAACACCGATGTGCATTGTACAGAGCAAACTCAGTCGCGCCGACCAGCTGCACCTCCGCATCTGGGAAAGACCTCGTGAGGAGTTCACATGACAGTAAACATGTTGGCGCATAAGTGAACATGTTCTGCATCATAGTGCTGTAGTGATTCCTCCAGTCTTCGCGTTTCTTCAACCAAGGAGCGCGATTTACCACATTACCACTAAAGCCTAACACATCGGCTATGTGGTAAAGTGGACTTTGTTGGAAGATTTTTGAGGTAGTCGTCATCCCCTCGTGGTGGTCAAATTTGAAATGCAAGTCAATCCAGCAATTTAGAAGGAGTATGCAACCGAAAGGAGGCTTACCCATGCTGGAAGCTGTGAGACCGCTGTAGAGATAGGCAAGGATGGCGGGCCCCACTCTCTTGCCATCCCAAATCCCACAAATGGCGCTCAATTGGTCCTCCTCCACTATGTTGTCTGTATAAGGAAATAGGAGAGCTCCCGCTAAGCAGATTGTGAACCCCTTCATCAGTTTCTCCAGCTGATCATCACTTGTCGATTCTTCCAGGGCACTCATGGTCCATTCTGCAAGCTTTTGTAAGTTAATTCCCTGTCGAGTTTGGACCGCCTTGATAGCCTTCGATGGCATGAAACTTCCGAGAACTTCCTCAGAAGTCACATTTTTCAGCATGCGCGAGATCTTTATCTTGCCATCCTTCTTAAATCTCTTCAAACCGAGCAGCAACTCCACCTCCTCAAGAAGAATTGTTGCTTCAAAAGTGGGGAAAATGAAGGTGTGAGTTTGAGGGTGCCAAATTTCTACCAGTGCACCCATGGCTGCCCAATCCATGTAAATCTTGTCATAGTGTTTGGCGTGAATCACCAGTCCTTGGAGATGCCATTTTGAAATCACAGCTCTCATGCCAATGGTTATATTCGAAGTGAGCTTCGATAGCCAGGGCAGCTTTGAGAATTTCCTTGGGCCCGGGAAGAGAGGATATGGCTGAAAAGGAAAGGAAATGTCGAGAAGGTGAAGGAGAAGTCATACAGAAACTAGAAAGTGAGTCAACTCACCAGTCCTGAGTGAATTCTTTCACTTAGATGCCCTTCAAGGTCCCTAAGCCGTTGGATCTCATTGCTAGCCCTGCTTCTCTTCACGGGACGCGAGGATTCGCCTTCCATCTCAAGTCAAAGGGCTAAGATCACTCTTTCTCTCCCTTGCTTCTCGTAGGGAATTCGTGCTTGTACTTCTTCCTGGTTCGCATATGAGCTACTTATAGAATAGAAAGGAATCAAGGTCGTCATCAACAGTTTGTCGTGTTATGATTATTAATCCTGTATGATTGGTCATGTTATGATTATGTCTTGTCATGATTGTGTTGATAATTCTATCTTGTCATGATTGTGTTGATAATTCTGTCCTATCATGATTGCCTTAAATAACTCTGTCTTCATGATTGTATTTTGTTATCGTTGTGTAATTGTTCTATGTAAATTTTAAAGAAAAAAAGGAAAAGAGAAAAAAGATGAAAGAAAAACAAGAAAAATGGATCATCCCCTTCCCATGTGTATATCTCCGTATTATGTCCTGCATTGCATTTAGTCCAAGCCATATGGATATGTCGTTAAGTCGTGCTAGTATGGGGACGACGGTTCTGTTCGGTTTGTCGATAAATGGGCTCCGGCTTATTACCGGCTCATCGAATCGGTATCCTGACCCAGTCTCCACAGCTTAACCTTGGCCAGTTGATCTCATTGTGAGAATCATTCACTTAAGTTGATTGTGTAAGCCACTGTGTTTAAACATTCTGAAATATGAGATATTCCATTCTGAGTCGAGTACTCAGTTTTCCCGAGGTTGCCTTGGACTGTTTCTCTGAAAGAGACCATTGTTTGGATTTGTCCCAAATCATCTTTTTATTCCCCTCGGACCCACCTTGGCTGTAGCACTTCCACAATGGCTGGTAACCGCTCCCCAATGGTGAAACCTGAGGTTACGACCCAGGTACTTCGCACCGTGAAGTTGGTCCTTTTTAGTTGTTTGTGCCCCAGTGCACACTTTGTCTTCCTTGTTTGTTTATCATCCAAACAATGATTGATTTCGGAGAGCCTTCTTCAAGGTTACTTCGGTGAAACTCGGGAAAGATTCTCATCAGGAAAATGATGAGGGCGTGTCTCATCACACCTTGGCACTTGCTTTTCGCTTCATTCCATTTCATTCCAATTCACTTCATTCCATTCCATTACATGCCATGCCCCTACAAAGCAGATGTCAAGGCGGGGCAGCTGTAGACACGCCATTTTCACATTTTTCGCGGGTAAATCTCATATTACACCACGATGCTCCAAAGTGGCTTATACGATTGATTTATGTGGGTGATTAGCCATTTTTCAGGATTTTATATGAAAATAAAAAAAAAGAAAAGGGTTAGAAAAATGCGAAAAAATGAGAAAAGTTTATAAAGAAAAATACAAAAAATGGGAAAAGCTTAAATTATATATACAAAAACATTAGAAAAAGGTCACATAAAAATCAAAAATATATATATATATAATCATTGAAAAATAAAAGGTAAGAAATAAAATACAAAAAAATGAGAAAACCTTGTAAAATACAAAACTTTTATAATAAACCAAAATATATATACGTGAGCTTCTAATATATATAGTGTTGTAAATATATATCGTAATATATAATATATATATGCATAGTTGTAAATATGAACATATATATGCTTACTTTAATTAATATCCTAATTACTTTCTCATCTCTTCATCCTAACTCACGTATACACCCTTGTTACCTCACCCCACCCTACTTTGTCTCTTCTCTCTCTCTCTCTTTCTATCATTTTCGTCCACCTCATTCCCTCATCCTAACTCTCTCAAGTCCCTCTCTTATCTCCACCTCCCTCTCTTAATATCTCCCCAGCAGCCGGACAAAGGGAATATTTCCCTTTCACATCTCTCTACTCCATGGCCCACCTTATAGAAACCCACTGCGAACCCACTTCTCATCTCCCTCTCACCTCCTCAACGCACACGGCCATACCCCAACCATCATCTAGTCCATCACTGCAGACCACATCCCTCATCTCCACCAACCTTGTCTCCTCGACCTCCCCTTATCGCTAGTGAGCCCGCCGACGACCTCCGACCAGCAGCCACCCTCACCACGCTCTCCCTCCACTGACAGCCCACAGCCACCTCCGACGTCTCCCTCTCACCTCCGAACCACCTCTCCCACAGCCGCCACGGCACCCCTTTCGAATGCGTGCAACCCCAGCCACGTCCGCCTCCGGCCTCTCCCAAGTCGTCAGCACCCTAGGCTCCTCTCCACCGGCACGTCAACCTCGCCGCTGCAACCGGCACCGTCGTCAACTCCACTCCAAACCTCCTTGCATGCACATCGCCAACTCCTGCACCGGGCGTCCGTCCGAGCCCCCGAAGCCACCGCCATCATCACCGTGGAGCCACCCCCTCCGACCGCCGCTGTGCACGCCGCCTCCGCTCCCCCGCCATCCACCTCCTCGGCACCACCGTCGCGAACCACCTCGCACCGCATCCCGGACGCTGCCTGCGAGCTCCCCTTCGTTGCGAAGCCGCCCGCTTGCCGTCGTCGTCCACCGTCCGTAACACCGCCACTGGACTCCGCAACCGCCGCGAGCCACCACCGCGTCCTCCACGCTACGGCTGCCGTTCCCGGCCGTCCACAACCATCGCCGGTCACCTACAGCACCACGCCGCTGCCACCACGCCGGAGAGCTCACGCCGCTGCCGCCTTCACCGGTCGCCCACTGCATGCACCGTCCACCTGCACCGCCGGACACCTCGCCGTGAAGCCTGCCGCGAAGCCCCCCCTGCACATCCCTCCGGCCGCCGCGAAGTCCCCCGCCGACCTTCCTCACCTGTGACTGCCGCCGTCGCCACCGGCTGCCCACTGCCGGCCTCCTCCTTTCCCCGTCGTCTCTCTCTCTCTCTCTCTCTCTCTCTCTTTCCCTCTCATTCGCTCTCTCTCTCTCTCTCTCTCTCTCTCTCTCTCTCTCATCTCACCCCGTCTCTCTTCTCTCTCCCTGTTTCTCTTTCCTCCCCCCTCTCTCCCGTTTCTCTCTCGATCCTTCTCTGCCTTCCTTTTTTTTTATTTTTTTATTTTTATCTCCTCACTTTCCCTCCCTCTTTCTCTCGATCTCTCCCTCACTTTCTTATTTTTATTTATTTATTTTTATTCACCCCCCTCTCCCTGCCGTATCTCTCTCTCTTAACCTCTCTCTCTCTCTCTCTCTCTCTCTCTCATCCTTTCTCTTTTTTTATTTTTTATTGTTACTCTCTCTCACCGTCTCTCTATTTTTCTCCCTGTTTTCTTACTCTCTCTTTCTCAATCTCTCACACCCGACCCCTCATCCTTCTGCCTCTCTATCTCCCCCTTTCCTCCGTGTGTGTAGTATTTATGTATATAGCATATATATAGTATTTATATAGTACATATAAAGTGCAGATATATATACTAAATCTATAATAGAGCATTTAGTATTCATCTGTAGTATTTTATATGCTATCTATATATATCTCTCTCTCTCTCTTATATATATCCCATATATATACTATATACACATATAAATAAAGTCTCAAGAAAAGCCTTAAAAAAGAGTTCTTTTTCTTCCCTTCTCTTTATTTTAAATATTCTAGTTTAGCTATTTTATTTTGTTTCTTTTATTTTCAGGGTGTAGATAGATATTTTATATATATCATTATGTATATATATTAATATATATCGAGAGAGAGAGAGAGAGAGAGAGAGAGAGAGATATATATATATATATATATATATATATATATATATATATATATATATATATATATATATATATATATATATGTTTTTACATGCCCATGTGTTTACTCCTTCTTAAATTCGTGCAGGAAGAACAGCAGGCCTTTGGCCCACTAGCGCTCCCGTGTGTTCCTATACACGAGGAAAGACGTTTCGTCCCACCGCTTGCTCGCCCCCGTGCTTGCATCACCATCAGCGGCTCTACTTTTATTGTTATCGTTTTATTATATTTTTAGTCTATTATTAAGTTATTAGTGTTTTATCTTATGAATTGTTGTCATATTATATCACTTGTCTAACTTAATTTTTATTTCATGTTTGTTCATTTTGCAGGGTAATCAACTAAAGGCCCCCTTCTTCGACCAGTCGAACGAAGAGGAAGAAGGAATCCACGCAACCCCGCGTCAAAGGCAAAAGCGATCAATTAACCAGTTCGGGACCCACGGTCCCTGGCGATCACACCATCAAACGCGTGCTTGTAGTAAATTTTAATTTATGTCTATAATACCCGCGGATAGCTAAATCCCGGGTCTGTTTGTACTATAATCGGCTGCGGTGAGTCATTTCACCGTGGTCATTTACTTTTCTGCACTTTCTTTCTGTACTTTATTATATTGTTGTTAAAACCCCGCACGGATCAATATCCTGCGGTGGTCTGTTTACTGTTATATTCATGTTATTATTATTGTGTGAGGAGTGATATGCCGTTCTAAATTCCGAGTCTACGTATGTCTTTGTGTCCGCCAACTTCTACTACGTAGAGTCCCAGGTTCGCACTCGGTATATAGAAAGCTGCCCTCGGAATGGTAGGTCACGCCTATCGGGAAGGGGTTCAGTTTGCGTGAGAGGGTCTTCGGATCCCGTTCTCCGCCCTGTACCGAGGGTCCGCTAAGTCTAGGCTCCACGTCCCCGTACAGAGTGACCTTTCAGGTCATACTCTCTACCCTCTTTTCTACATCATCCTTTTTACGCACGCGTTTTCATTTTCATCACTTTTTACCCTTTCACTCAGAGAGGGAGAAACCCCATCTCTCTCTCTCTCAGTCCACCACGTGACGCGTTCACAATAACATCGAGTATCTTGCCCATAGCTAGAGCCCAACTCTCCAGGTCCACCACCACGGCGGGCCGTTACGCCTCTCTACCACATCATGACTGGCACAATACCCGTGCGCACTAGCAGCTACATCTGCGCATAGGGCTGTCAATGGGCCGGGCCCGGGCCGGGCTTAGGTCGGCCCGGCCCGGGCCCGACTTATCAAGAGTAAGGCCCGAGCCCGGCCCGGGCCCGACCTATGTCGGGCCGGGCCTGGTCGGGCCCGACATTATGTAAAAAATTCAAAGCCCGACTAAGGCCCGGCCCGGCCCGACTACTTAAATAAAATAATAAAAAATAATAGATTTAATACTATAAAACTTATAATCTCAATAAATAAATTAAAATTTTGATATTAATTACATAATTTGTGTGAAAAGAGAATTTTAAAATTTCTAATTAAGTAAAATAACATAAGTTTGACTAAATAATTTTTAAAATTTGAAGTGAGAATAAAAAAAGGGTGTTGGTGCCCAGATAGAGATGGCGGACATGAAGGGGGGGTGAATTGTCCCCTTTGACCTTGATGGCGGATTTAAAAAATTCTCTTAACTGATCACGGTGGAATTAAATATCAACTACTTGATTAGCCTAAACACATATGAGATTTAACAGGTTCTCTCAATCTTTCCGATCTCACTCGTAATATCAATGCAAATGTTAGATAAAATTATGCCTAACATGAATAACAGAAGTAGCAGTGTGCAGTGGTGTAGTGAGTAAAAACCTATTAAATTAACCTGTGAAGCGAGATAGAAGAAAAGGACAAACACACAGGCAATCACAAAGGACACGGAGATTTTTAGGTGGTTCGGGACCACGACGGGCACCCTACGTCCACCCCTCACCCAATCGGGTGAGGATTCACTACACGCTACTTTCGTAGCACCCGGGGATGAACCCCAACCACACACACACGCTACTTCTGTAGCAATATCCACACACACACGACGGGGAACACACCCCGGACAATAAGCACACACCGAGACGCAGCTCCGTACACGATCCACAAGGGACGAACAATCACACACACACAAGCCGCAATGCCCGCGGCACAATAACTCCACAACCGTTCACCAACGGTTCACACACTCACAAACATGATGTTTAGAAACGAAGGATATGATCAATATAACTTTAGACACCTAAAGAGATTGACTCCATTAAGCACAAAAAGGATGTAGAAAGAAATTCCTATCGAAGAACAAGGGCTATAGAATGTCTTCTCTATGCCACGGGTCGGAGGGTAGCCGGATGATGACGTTGAGAGTGTCCTCTTGATCCCCTTGATGATCCGCTCCTTTTCTTCTTCTTCCACGAGCTCCAAATGTCGAGGGATGTAGATCGAATCTAGCGTTGAAGCTTCCTTGAGCTCTCTTCTTTCTCTCCTACAACAAATAGAACAAGGTTAGCCAAAGGAGATGAATAAAACCCCAAATTCGTATGTTATATATACAAGAGGGATGGGTTGTGCAAAAGACCACAATACCCTTGCAAAACCCTAACAAAACCACCCTAATATGTTCATTAGTAACTCAAGGGTATTGGTGTAAAATTTCAGCCCAATCGGAGGTCATTTGGTTGGGTTTCGGCAATTTACGAAAAAAGCCGCGCGGACCTGCGAACAGGGGGGGGGTCGACCCATCTAGAGGGGGGGGTCGACCCATCTTGCTCCAGAAGCTATTTTTCATGAAAAAGTATTACAGGGGTCGACCCACTTTAGAGGGGGGTCGATCCACTTTGTCCCAGAAGCCAGTTTTGGCCTGTTTCAGCACATGGGTCGACCCATTGAGTGGGGGGGTCGACCCAATGACCTTGTAACCTTATGAAATGACTATATAATGCAAACCCAATGATCTAAACATGCATCAACATGTAACCACACATGAATTACATCAAATGTAAATTCTTACCTTGTCTTTCATGATTTAAGAGCATTTTGGACCTGCACTACATGAACGTTCAACCTCATCATTCTTTCATCAATGCTAAGTGAAAAGAGCATCTACCTTACATCTTTGTCATGTGAATAGATCTCTTAACTTACATATTGAGCTTTTCAATTCTTCCATATAAGTTTTCATTTTAGAAATAGTTCATGCATGAAAAGACCACCTTCAACACAAATTAACCCAATTAGTTTGCACAAGGATAAAGGACCATAAAGAGCTCTTTGAAGAGGATGCATTAGACACAATTGAAAACCACTAAAAAATACACTTTCCCTCATTCAAAGGTCAAATACATTGAACCATCCATCAAGCACTATCAGAAAGCCTTTCACCAAAGATTCACCAAGTTCCACACTGAAAGCTAAAAATAAATTTGGTATGTCAAGCAATTTGAGTTCAACTACATCACACATGGACTTCATGAGCTATCCATAGGGAGACAAACTAATTTGATTAGTTATCTAACCATTTCACTTTCAACTCAAGGATGGCCATTTTCTACACAAGCCTCACATATCAAATATGATTCAAGCAAGCTACACAAGAGTTCGATATTCAAACCAAGACTATCAAGATCAGTCCAAAAGTAACAGTTTAATCAAGCCAACATGAATTAGATGAATTTAGAGCAAACTCAAATCTCCACTTTGTATATGCATGAAACTGAATGTATAGACTTGGAAGATAGAAGGCCAATGTATAGACTTGTATGTAAGAAGGCCAATGTACATACTTTGAAATATGAAGCCCAATGTATAGACTTTGAAATATGAAGGCCAATGTATAGACTTGAAGTATGAAGGCCAATGTATAGACTTGGTGGCCAAAGGACAATGTACAGACTTGGCTGGGCCAATGTACAGACTTTGATTCCAAAAGGCAATGTGTAGACTTGGAGGATGAAGGCCAATGTATGAAACAGAATGTGTGGACTTTGAGTATGCATGAAACACAATGTCAAGCATTTATATGAATTCATTAAAAAACCCCATGAGCAGATTATTAAAACACAAGGTTTCACAGGTTTGTTCCAAAGTCTCATGCATAGCATGCATGAGGCAACTTCACATGTTTGTTTGTGAAGGACCATAAACTGTCAACCTGCCACCTGCAAACCAAGATACCATCATGTTAGCTTATTTATCATCAAGATGCCATTGAACATAAACAATCAAGATTTGAAGTAAACACAAAACACACGATATATTGGAATCATCAAAACCATTGTCAAAGATAACGAGGGGACGCACAGAACCCAACAATCTCCCCCTTTTTGATGATGACAATATATTGTGACAATTTTAAAGTTCTCTCCCCCTTTGTCATTAGCAAAAAAAATGGGGGACTCAGGGAATAGATATGAAGATTCAAAAAGTAGAGCACGAACCCAGCAATACACCTACCATGAGAGAAAGGTGTGTAAACTAAGAAGCAATCAAAAGTGTGGAATTTGATGTGCAATCAGGAGACGTGTGAAATAATTGCAAAGGCTCAATTTTTGTAAATTTTTGTTATATGTTTAACAAAATATGCACAAGTGGCATAAGGTAACTATATGCAAAATCTAAAAATTGAGTTATGCACAGAGTGTATTGTGCTAGAAGAGCACATTATTCTTCCCCATTTGTCAAGAGCAAAAACCAACCGACAATGGGTTATTGAACCTGTTATATACAAGTATAGCCTAAAGATGCATGTATGCAAACTTAAATGTGAAATGAAGTATGCAAGCAAGCAAACAAGCAAGCATGCATTGGAGTTAAGCACACAAACAGTACTATAGCTCCCCCTTAATGGGGTAAGGGGATAGCAAGAGAACAGTTCATTCAAAATCAAAATGTGAGATATGAACCATAATCAAAAAAGGTAGTGCATTCATATATGCAAGGTACTACATAAGCCATGATAAGAACAAATTCAAGATATACAATCATAACAAAAATACCCAATTGAAATTTATGTAAATGAGTAATGAACTTCAAGTTTATATGGATATTAGCAGAGTTTCTAGAAAACACTAGAGGGTTATTTCCTTCCTACACTTCCATTTTGATCCTCGACTATTGGTAGCTTCGCTCAACCCCTTTTTATTTTTCTTTTATTGGATTTCACTATTCGGCGCGAGTCACCTCATGTGTCTCAATGGGGTTTCCCGGCTTACTAGGATTCATCACAAAATGTGGATTTTATTTCACCTTTCGACGCGAGTTTCCTCATTTATTTCAGTGGGGATTCCCGGCTACTCAGTTAGACATACCACTTATTTAAGCATGCGGGGTAGGCAACTTTTTCCTCACGATTCTCTTAATTTTCATGTAGAAATTTATTTCCCATGAAGTGTTAAAAAGAATTTCTGAAATCCTTATCAATCAAAGTCATATGCATCATTTTGGAATAATGTATGGGTAATTGCTTTGGATGTAGAAGATGAATTTGCCTATACACAGTTATGACTCCCCCTAAATGTATGCACAGTTGAAATGAATCATCCTCCTTTGTATATGTCACTATTCACAAATGATTAAAATCACTGCATTTTATATAGCAAGGAGGTGAGGTCTTAGAAGATTTGCAAGGAATTGTGATCTAAAATTATATACATGCATTCAAGCAAGGATATAGCAAACTATTCAAACAAAGTGATTTTCGGTACGCGGCGGGGAACATAGGTCCGAAGACCACCATCACGCATAGTGAAAGCTTCCGGCTAGACATAATCTAACCTTCCACAAACACCATTTTATATACCGAAAAATCATAGCAATCAAGCACACGAATATTGAGGAATATGCAAATGTATGCAAGCAAGTGCAAATGTATGCAAGTGAGGATGTATATGATATGTGCAGCATGTTTTATGCAACTTAAGCATGTGATCTATGTATGCACAAGTGAGTGATTATTTACAAAAAGTAAGTAAGAGTTTGAAAACTCTATGCACAATGAGAAGCATTCAAACCAAATTTTATTTACAAGAATTGATTATAAGTGTGAAAATACTTTATGAGAAGAGTAAAGCATTTGAAGACAGAATTTATTCACATGGAGTGAAAATAGAAGTGATCAAGTCATTCTGACATGGAACTCAAAAATTCTCAAGATTGTCAAAAGATACCATAACCAGTGAACCAAGTTGGAAGCATTTTTCTCAAAACATAAATTTTACCTTTTTCAGATTTTTTAAAGAGAACCAAGTGAGACAAAGTTTCAAAACAAATCATTTTTGTTCCTCACCTTGAGATCCCAATATTTATTAATTTCTTCGACCTCAAGGTACCCCTGCAAAATAGATTCTCAAGTTGGAGTTTTGGGTACCCAAGCCATCTTGGGTCCCGAGGGGTTAGTTTTGACATAATCAAATGTTTGCTTTTCATTTCTCCTCTCATACCACTCATCGTCGGCCCTCATCATGGAACAATTATCCATTGAGTGTCCATTCAGGCCACAGTAATAACAATGAAAGGATTTTCTTCTCATGGACAGCTTTTCATCATTTTCCATTACTGAGCAATTGTTCATCTTATGTCCAAAGCTACCACAGTAATGGCAAGAGATGTATTTCTTAAAAGACCACTCATCATCATTTCTCTTCATGAAACAATTATCAACGACATGACCATGTATTCCACAATAATAGCAATGAGAGTTGAATGTTTTCCTAGTGGGTTTCACATGATCTTTAGACTCATTAACAGTTTTCATTTGTGACTGCAATGCTTTTTCATCATCAGATTTCATTAGAAGGCAGTCATACATGTCATGACCATATTGTCCACAATAGTAGCATGAGACATTTCTTTGTTTTCTTGATGCGTGAGCATATTTAACAGATGGATGTTTTTCATGCATACAAGAATGAACAACAACATTTTTCGATTTCTGATTTTCTTTATCACAAGTATAGAATGACTCATTCAACCTTTTGATCTCATTCCCCAAAGATAAAATATGCAGTTCAGACTTAGCCACTTCATCTTCACACAATACAAGCTTATCATTCAACAGAGAATTGATAGTTTTGAAACTTGCAATTTCTTGTTCTAAAACTTGAGAGTTTTCAAGATTATCAACAGCAACATATTTTCCTTTTTCAAATATGTGGATTTTGTCAACCAGAAGACCGTTTTGATCTTTCAATCTCTGAATCTCTGCAGCAAGTTTTTCATTTTGAAGTTTTTCAAATGAGTTTTCACTCATAGAGATATGTTCAAGTTCATTCATTTCAAAATTCGCATTTTCACCAACCATTCTACCAATGGTTTCATTGTTTTCAAATTTGTCATTCAAATTTTTGAAGCTTTCTATTTCCTTTCTCAGTTCTTTCAACTTTTCAGAGTTGTCAGCATTCAAGGTAGCTTTTCCTTTTTCCAAAAGAAGCAGTTTTTCAGATATAGCGGAATTTAACATTTTCAGCTTTTCATTTTCTTCTTCAATGAGTTGAAATTCTGAAATTTTATCCTGTAAAGATTTGTTTTCAGATTTCAGATTTACAATCGATTCTTTGAGTTCTTCTTCAACAAGCATGTGAGATTCAATTGATTTTTCATGCTCAATGCATTTTTCACATGCATAATTATCAACGCACGAGTTTTCTATTGTCTTTTTCATTTTTCTGTTCTTAGATTTTAAGGCTTTGTATTTATCAACTAACTCATCGTAAGCATCCATTAACTCATCATAGCTAAGCTCATCCTCTTCATCAGAATTAGAATTTACCTTGGAGTTTTCCTCGCTTTGACATTCATTTTCTTTGTTTGCCACGAGGCACTCATCATTGTTGTTGCTTCCTTCTTGGGCCTTGCTTAGCCCATCCAAGATATCTTTGGCTGACCTACAAGATAAGACGAAAGGATAAACATCAGTGTTCACTGCAGCCTTAAGAGTATTCAAAACAAAATGATTATCAGAATCCTTTTTCTTGTGCTCATCGGTCCACTTTGATTTGTCTTTTGGTAAAACATGAGGACCATTAGTCATTAAGTTCAAAAGTCTTGGATTAGTACTAGAAATGCAAACACACAATTTTCCAAGCCATGATGTGAAATCAAAACCATCAAAGACAGGAACTGAATTCAGACTAGCCATCATAAAAAGATCTTTTCTCCTAGACCGTGAGGTCCGCTGAATAAAAATCAGAGACTGGGCTCTGATACCAATTGTTGGCCCAGATAGAGATGGCGGACAAGAAGGGGGGTTGAATTGTCCCCTTTGACCTTGATGGCGGATTTGAAAAATTCTCTTAACTGATCACGGTGGAATTAAATATCAACTACTTGATTAGCCTAAACACATATGAGATTTAACAGGTTCTCTCAATCTTTCCGATCTTACTCGTAATATCAATGCAAATGTTAGATAAAATTATGCCTAACACGAATAACAGAAGTAGCAGTGTGCAGTGGTGTAGTGAGTAAAAACCTATTAAATTAACCTGTGAAGCGAGATAGAAGAAAAGGACAAACACACAGGCAATCACAAAGGACACAGAAATTTTTAGGTGATTCGGGACCACGACGGGCACCCTACGTCCACCCCTCACCCAATCGGGTGAGGATTCACTACACGCTACTTTCGTAGCACCCGGGGATGAACCCCAACCACACACACACACGCTACTTCTGTAGCAATATCCACACACACACGACGGGGAACACACCCCGGACAATAAGCACACACCGAGACGCAGCTCCGTACACGATCCACAAGGGACGAACAATCACACACACACAAGCCGCAATGCCCGCGGCACAATAACTCCACAACCGTTCACCGACGGTTCACACACTCACAGACATGATGTTTAGAAATGAAGGATATGATCAATATAACTTTAGACACCTAAAGAGATTGACTCCATTAAGCACAAAAAGGATGTAGAAAGAAATTCCTATCGAAGAACAAGGGCTATAGAATGTCTTCTCTATGCCACGGGTCGGAGGGTAGCCGGATGATGACGTTGAGAGTGTCCTCTTGATCCCCATGATGATCCGCTTCTTTTCTTCTTCTTCCACGAGCTCCAAATGTCGAGGGATGTAGATCGAATCTAGCGTTGAAGCTTCCTTGAGCTCTCTTCTTTCTCTCCTACAACAAATAGAACAAGGTTAGCCAAAGGAGATGAATAAAACCCCAAATTCGTATGTTATATATACAAGAGGGATGGGTTGTGCAAAAGACCACAATACCCTTGCAAAACCCTAACAAAACCACCCTAATATGTTCATTAGTAACTCAAGGGTATTGGTGTAAAATTTCAGCCCAATCGGAGGTCATTTGGTTGGGTTTCGGCAATTTACGAAAAAAGCCGCGCGGACCTGCGAACAGGGGGGGGGGGTCGACCCATCTTGCTCCAGAAGCTATTTTTCATGAAAAAGTATTATAGGGGTCGACCCACTTGAGAGGGGGGTCGACCCACTTTGTCCCAGAAGCCAGTTTTGGCCTGTTTCAGCACATGGGTCGACCCATTGAGTGGGGGGGTCGACCCAATGACCTTGTAACCTTATGAAATGACTATATAATGCAAACCCAATGATCTAAACATGCATCAACATATAACCACACATGAATTACATCAAATGTAAATTCTTACCTTGTCTTTCATGATTTAAGAGCATTTTGGACCTGCACTACATGAACGTTCAACCTCATCATTCTTTCATCAATGCTAAGTGAAAAGAGCATCTACCTTACATCTTTGTCATGTGAATAGATCTCTTAACTTGCATATTGAGCTTTTCAATTCTTCCATATAAGTTTCATTTTAGAAATAGTTCATGCATGAAAAGACCACCTTCAACACAAATTAACCCAATTAGTTTGCACAAAGATAAAGGACCATAAAGAGCTCTTTGAAGAGGATGCATTAGACACAATTGAAAACCACTAAAAAATACACTTTCCCTCATTCAAAGGTCAAATACATTGAACCATCCATCAAGCACTATCAGAAAGCCTTTCACCAAAGATTCACCAAGTTCCACACTGAAAGCTAAAAATAAATTTGGTATGTCAAGCAATTTGAGTTCAACTACATCACACATGGACTTCATGAGCTATCCATAGGGAGACAAACTAATTTGATTAGTTATCTAACCATTTCACTTTCAACTCAAGGATGGCCATTTTCTACACAAGCCTCACATATCAAATATGATTCAAGCAAGCTACACAAGAGTTCGATATTCAAACCAAGACTATCAAGATCAGTCCAAAAGTAACAGTTTAATCAAGCCAACATGAATTAGATGAATTTAGAGCAAACTCAAATCTCCACTTTGTATATGCATGAAACTGAATGTATAGACTTGGAAGATAGAAGGCCAATGTATAGACTTGTATGTAAGAAGGCCAATGTACATACTTTGAAATATGAAGCCCAATGTATAGACTTTGAAATATGAAGGCCAATGTATAGACTTGAAGTATGAAGGCCAATGGATAGACTTGGTGGCCAAAGGCCAATGTACAGACTTGGCTGGGCCAATGTACAGACTTGGCTGGGCCAATGTACAGACTTTGATTCCAAAAGGCAATGTGTAGACTTGGAGGATGAAGGCCAATGTATGAAACAGAATGTGTGGACTTTGAGTATGCATGAAACACAATGTCAAGCATTTATATGAATTCATTAAAAAACCCCATGAGCAGATTATCAAAACACAAGGTTTCACAGGTTTGTTCCAAAGTCTCATGCATAGCATGCATGAGGCAACTTCACATGTTTGTTTGTGAAGGACCATAAACTGTCAACCTGCCACCTGCAAACCAAGATACCATCATGTTAGCTTATTTATCATCAAGATGCCATTGAACATAAACAATCAAGATTTGAAGTAAACACAAAACACACGATATATTGGAATCATCAAAATCATTGTCAAAGACAACGAGGGGACGCACAGAACCCAACAAAGGGATCGGGCCGGGCCGGCCCGCGGGCCGAACTCAAAGCCCGAGCCCGGCCCGCGAGTCTAGTCGGGCCGGGCTTTTAGGCCCGACTAAAAACCCGCGGGCCGAAAAAGACATTACGGCCCGGCCCGAAATCGGGCCAAGCCCGCGGGCCTGTCGGGCCGGCCAGGCCCATTGACAGCCCTATCTGCGCATTAATGGCGAACAACGTCCCACTTTGGCAATAATATTGATGCGTCGCCTGCACCATCCCTCCTGACAACACTAGCCCGCTCCCCCTCCAACTGGCTCTGCCGCATTAATGGCCGATGCCCTTATCACATCGATGGTGGAGTAGCCACTTCGACAGAAATGACAAGGCAACCCCTATGCCCCCTACTTCGTCAGGCACGAGAGTTGGGCAGTTCACGCCTTCTCCAGTCACGGCAACCCTACGGTCAACTTTCCAGGCGATGGTATAAAAGAACCCTAGCCCAATGGCCAAGAGGAGAAGGAAAAAAAGGGGAAAAGAGAGGAAGGGGAGGAAGAATGGGAGGCTCCTCTCCTTGAGTTCCTCACTTCTACCTCTAGCACTCCCCCTTCATTCCATAATTAGCTAACTTGACCTTCGGAGGGTTGTCCCCTGGGGTATTACTTAGGGCTCCTTCTGATGTCTTCCCAGTGGTCGCAGGTCTTTCCTCTGGCAAGGCTCGGGGTCCAGTTTCACCAACTATTGGAGGTGTCAGCCGAGAGGGCTCCTTCTGACGTCTTCCCGGTGGCCGCAGGTCCTTCCTCAAGCAAGGCTCGGGGTCCAATTTCACTGACTATTAGAGGTATCAGTTGAGAGGTGGGTAACCATTTTTCGACCGCTACACTTCTTGGCGCCGACTGTAACATTCCCAGGTCTCGGATCGTGTTTCAGCAGATTGCGGATTGTGTCCATATTAGTTTTGAAATTAATTATTGGTGTTTCGGATCCCTAAATAGTATTTATGAGAGTTATTTCGGGTCCGTGATGGCACGTTGAGCGGCCTTATTTTTTTTGAGAATTTTTCTATGCGAGAATGTATTTTTCAGAAATTTCAGAGTTAATGTGGTTTTTTTAATATAAAAAAATTAAAAATTAAAACCTATTTAACCCCCCCTTTTTATCTCCCTCTCACTTTCTCGTTCTCTCTCACCCTCTCGTTTCTCTCCCTCTCTCCCTCCACCTCTCTGATAGTCGACGGAGGACGATGGTGGGCGAGACCGAGGGTGGCGTGGGCTACAAGCAGTAGAGACGGATGTGAGGAGTAGGAGGCTGTGGCGCGGCATGGCGTGCTCGCGAGTTTGAGGTTCGGGTTAGAGCGAACTCGGCGTTTCTTGGCGATTCGGCGTCCATAGCGCGTGGTTTCTTCGTGAGAGGTAGGGGAATGGATCCTAACTACTTCTCCCGCATTTTCCCTTGATCTGGTAGCATTTTGGGTGAGAGAGAGGGGTTTATCGCCTTTCTGGGGGAAAATGCATGTTGGTTCTGGAGGGGACCCTGAACATGGAGGCAGCCAACGGGCTGTCGCCTCTGCCCAGTCTGGGCGGCCATGTCACATGCGGCCTAGGGGAGCTGGGTGGCCAATGGGGTGGCCGCCCAGGGGATTTCCCACTGGGCGGCCATACCCTTGGCTACCCAGGTGTCTGGGCGGCCAGGGAACTGGCCGCCCTACCTTGTACCCTGGCGGCCACTGGTTGGGCCGCCCAGGGTTCTGTTAGCCCATTTGTTGGGCGGCCAAACCCCTATCCGCCCAGGCTTTCTAGGCGGCCAGAGGCCGCCCAGCCCACTGTGTGACGACCACTGCTATGGCCGCCCAGGAGGGTGGGCAGCAAGTGGGTTGGCAGCCCAGGCCCAGTCTGCCCGTCACCTGGATTTCCGCGATTCGTCGCGATTAGTGGTCCTAGTCTGTGTCGTGTGCATCGGCAGTAGATAGATTAGCTACCCAGTCAATTGTTCTCGGCTTTCATGATATCAAGTCGCCTCATGAAGGATTAGTGCGAACCGGTGGTACTCCAGTGGTTTCCGCTGTTACAGTGAGTTCTCACTTTCAGTGATCCTTCCCGCTAGACATAGTTGACATGGGCACGTGTGTGCTTACCCACCGGGGAGTGGTGGAAGCTAGACCCGAGTAGATGATTTTTAAGGTGGTTACCATAGGGCCCCTTGTCTTTGCAACTTGAGTCCAACTGGGGGGAAAATCGGCTAGAGGACTTGACTTAGAGCAGATAGTCTGTGTATGCACACTTAGTTGGGGCGTTGGACACGCGCTGACGAGTGTGATCCCTTGATGCGGGACGGAACTGACAAATGGACTAAACCTATGATGAAGACCAAGTGCGGCCAGCACTCACACGTGACAAGGCAAGCCGAGAGATCGACCTCCGTACTATTCCTCCGAAGAGAGGCGTCTCTCAACAAGAAACCCAAGTCCACGGTCGTCCCTATGAGGGAAGCGAGTGGATCAAAGCGGCAAAGGAGCCGACGCGCAACTATAGGAGTCTAGTCCGAGCTCGGTGCTCGACTAGGGCCACGGAATGGGATACTCTCACTCACGATCTCGCGGTGTTGAATGCTAGCTAGGATCCCTACACTCTCACGCGGCATACAAGATCACATACTAGTAAAGCAAAATGCCAAGGGGGGGGAGCGTCGCACGTACCTCCACGCCTAGGCGTGGGGAAGGAACCCCGGCCGAGACCGACAACCCCGATACACACAATGAAAGAATAGGTACAAGCCAGCAATGGTGCCCACTCCTCGCAGGGAGATAACAGGCTACAACAATTCCATTCGGGGCGGCCGATACACGGGCTGACGGGCGGCACTCGGTGAAGGGTTGGCCACGAGGAGGGTCCGAATGACGATCGGCAGAATCGCAGCAACGCGCGACTCGGTGGTAAACGTTCCCACGAATGGATCCGGAGTCTGATTGGGGCGCCGTCAGCGAGGGCGCGTAGTTAGGTCGCAGGAGGAAGCCTCGGCCAAAAGGCGTGCTCAGATTCCGTCCGTGGAAGCCGTGGCCGCACCTGCAAGTGGGGACAAGGAATCTGCTCCCAGAACTGCGCTGTCGAGCGGGGAAAATGGTAACTCGCTGCTCCGGTAGGCGAACGAGGCCCCGCTTGTGGGAGGACGTCGGGGACGCAGAGCAGCAGGTCCGGACCAAAGAGCTCGATCAGATCTGGTCGTGGTTGGACGCTGTGAACTTTGGAAGTCGCCGGTTGTCCTGGCACCGGGTGGACTGGGCAGACCCGCGCGACCTCACGGGAACGGACGCCACGAACAGCTCGGACGTCGGAACGAGACGAGGTTGGCGGCGTTGGAAAGAGGACGACGAGAGGTACAAACCCTGAAGAAATCAGCTCCAAACTCGGAGTTGTCCGTCCTGTGGGATTTTCGCAAGAAGGAGGGTGGATCTGGGCGCGCAGAGAGGGAGGCTCCTGCGCTAGCTCACGAGAAAACTCGCCACGGGTGGTGCCGACCTCGGATCGAGGCGAAACCAAAGCCCACGCGCTGCCGACTCGTAGAAGTATCCACCAAAAAAAGGAGGGGCTCGGATTCGACCCGCACCGGATGGGGACGCCGCTGCAACTCGGGGCCGAATCTGGAACACGCGAACTCGAACCGGAGACGAAGTAGAAGGGAGGAAGAACCTCGGCGTCGCACCGAGGGGATGGGGAGTCGCACCCCGGGGTTGCTCCCGTCGCAGGAGCAGAGGAGGAAGAGAGGGTCGCCCTCTCCAAGGGGTGGCTGCGCAAATGGCTGCTCAATCAAAATATTTCATTCATTAATTCCTAAAGAAAGTACATAAGACCTTATATATGGAGGGGGGGAATGCTAGGGTTTCAACCCTAGCAAGGGGGGAAAGGGGGGCGGCCAAAGGGGGGGAGGGGATCGAATGGGAAGGAAAAAAAGGGGGGTGCGCAATCTACTTCCTAAAAAAAAGGTAGGGGGGCGGCTGCCTCCTCCTCCTCTTGGAGGAGATGAGAGGGGGCGCCCAAAACCCTAATGGGCCAAAAGGTTGGACCAAGAAGTGGCCCACTAGTCCTATTGCCCAACCAATGAGCCTAGCACACCCAATAAAGGTCTAATTGGCCCCAATTGGCCTACAAAGGTCCACAATAAAGAATAAACATGTCCACGCAGGGACTAAACCAAGGCCTGGTATGGCCATCATGTAAAAGAAGGTCCTCTAAACCATGCCGTAGTCGCCGAGCCAAAGAGATGCCGGCGTGCTCCGCGTGCTCCGTCGAGAAAGGCGGCGCGTGTCCTCACCAATTCTCCCCGGGTGGGAAGAACTCGACCCCGTCGAGTAAGGGTCACGATCGCTCCAATAACGCTCCAGCAGGTCCGGGTCGATCAGCTCCAGCTCTCCACGTGTGATCCAGGTGTCGTCTGTCGCAGGGCGCCCTCTCCAGCGCACTAGGAAGCGCTGGTAGGCTCCGCTCCTGGTCGTGGTCACCTGCTCATCCAGTATGCAATCTATATGCTCGCGTGTCTGTAATGGGGCTGGAGGAGGTGGACGCTCAGAAGGTGTAATGCTCTCAACAGGAGGGGTAGGCCCAAAAAGCTCACTGGGAATCACCGCGGGATCCCGATATGCCACCAGATCTGAAACATTGAACGTCGAACAGATCCCATAGTCGTCTGGCAGCTCAATCTCATACGCATTCGACCCAATTCGCTTCAAGACTCGAAAGGGTCCGGCACCGCGGTCCTGGAGTTTCTTCACGGCCCCCGAAGGGAACCGTTCAGGTCTAACCCTGATCATGACGTACTCTCCCACTTGGAACTCACGGGTGCGTCGATGCGCGTCAGCTAATTCCTTATAACGTGCGTTGCTGGCCTCGAGGGGGTGATGATGATGTAGACTCCAAACTAGTGGCGTGGACTCATACCGATATGAATGCATGGGTGGCCCAGGGCATCCAAACATAGACCCAGCATGTCTATGACGCCTACATGACTGGACAACACGGGGAGGACCAGGACAACCAAAGTTGTATCTATCATGCATGGGTGTCCTACGGAATGTGGTAGACTCATGGGGACTAAATTGCCCAAACTCACTCATGACATTCCCTATATGAGACAAACCCCTATATGATGGTGGACATGAAGAAACATGGGGAAGAGACATGTGTCCCTGGCCTCCTAAGCTCGGGCATCTGGATGCCGGTAAGGTGAGGTGTTGACTAGAAGGCCTAGGTGGTGTATGATAGTGGACCTCCTCGACAAGGTGGGGAAAAGAATATGGGTCGAGAGGCTCACTAGGGAGGGGATCGAAAGGGTCAAAGAAATGATGACCCCTCCCGACAGGTCCCTTCACTATACTTGCCCATGTGCGACATTCGCCCAGGTGCAGATAATCACCTTCAGGCACTCTCATGTATGGGGCAAGAGGCTCATGAGGAAGGCAAGGAAGGCTAGGTTCCTCCCTCGGGACCGTGAAACCATAAGCGGGGACAAAATCAACCTCCACGGGTATGGGAAATAATAAAAGGACCTCGGATGTGATATGTCCTATGGTGTAGACCGAGGTAATAGACCCCAAAGCAGGGAGTGTAAAGCTATGACTATAGGGTTGGTCAGACCCTAAGGTCAACATATAAGTCAACTCCCATTGATAATCTAAACTCCTAAGGAAGTCCTTCACATTTTCAAGAAAGCAGAAGGACCGAAAAGTGGTGTGAAAGGAGTTAAGGGGTATTATTGGGAGGGCTGGTCCCATGGGTGTATAGCAAGGAATGGAGACATCTAGAAGTGGACCCTCCCTTAGCCAGCTAGCTAAAGACTCTCCAATGACCAGTTCACCCTCGGAAGGTAAGAATGTCTCTATATGAGGGTCTAAGGGTGAAGCCTCTCTCTCGGGAGTGGAAACTGAGTCCTCTATGATGTGGAGGGGCCCCTGGCTCTCAGTCGAGGGTCTCAGGCCGAGAGTGTCGGCCTTAACTTCCAAAGGTTCAGGCACGACTGGGTGCTCCATGGGGTCACTCCCTAACTCCTCGACCCCCGTTAGATACTCCTCAATCAATTCCTGTTCAGCCTCGTAAATCACTGGAACAAAAGGCGGAGTGGATCGCTGGGGTGGTGGCAGGCATGAGCACGGAGGCGGAGCGGACTGTGGGCTAGGGGAAATCGATGATCCCATAGGAGTGCCCATCCTTTCTAGTTTCTCCCTAACGAGTTGCAGGAGTTCTGCGAAGGGGAGATCTCTCAAGTTAGGGGCATTCGGGGAGACTTGCTGGTAATCATGAGATTTAGTCTCGGGCTTAGACTCACAGACAGGTGGCACCTTGCTCCTCCAACTATGATGTGCTCGGTTGGGGGTAAGAGGTGATGGGCGTTGCGGAGGTTGAGCCCTTAGAGTGGCCTTAGACTGATCGAGGGAGATAGGAGGAGTGGTAGTGCTCCTCGGGCTATGGGTCTCTGAGTAGGAGGCGAAGCGTTGGGGAGCGTAGATCCTCCTAAATTCTACCTTCATCTCCTCCCATGAGTGTATGGGCTCTTGCCTCCAACCTGCCCTAAGACCTACTATGTGATCCCACACTTCCCTAGCTTGAGGTGAAAGTTGACCCCTGGCAATGTTGACTCTCTCGGAACCATATATCCAATTCTTCTCAAAGTATTTTCCCATGGTAGCCTCCCACTTTAGATAGGCTCTAGGGCTCGATCCATCAAAGCGAAGGTCCCCATCTACAATGATGTCCAGGAATAGAGGGTCGGTCGGACCCTTGTGGAGGATGTAAGGAGTAGCCATGATGAAGCACCTGAGGACTCTAAATACACATGCACGCCCTAGGACTATGGAAGGGACATGTAGGACAACTAAGGGATGGGACTAGACACAACTCAAAATGGTGAAGGAAACTGGGGAAGAATACGGACTCAAATGCACCTAAAACAGACCTAATGACTTACATGCAACTTAGACAGATCTAATGCTCTAATTTGCACCCTAGACAACCTAAAGACTCAAATGACCTAAGACCCCAATTTGCTAGAACAAACTGGTTCCCTAAGCTCTGATACCAAATTTGATGCGGGACGGAACTGACAAATGGACTAAACCTATGATGAAGACCAAGTGCGGCCAGCACTCACACGTGACAAGGCAAGCCGAGAGATCGACCTCCGTACTATTCCTCCGAAGAGAGGCGTCTCTCAACAAGAAACCCAAGTCCACGGTCGTCCCTATGAGGGAAGCGAGTGGATCAAAGCGGCAAAGGAGCCGACGCGCAACTATAGGAGTCTAGTCCGAGCTCGGTGCTCGACTAGGGCCACGGAATGGGATACTCTCACTCACGATCTCGCGGTGTTGAATGCTAGCTAGGATCCCTACACTCTCACGCGGCATACAAGATCACATACTAGTAAAGCAAAATGCCAAGGGGGGGGGAGCGTCGCACGTACCTCCACGCCTAGGCGTGGGGAAGGAACCCCGGCCGAGACCGACAACCCCGATACACACAATGAAAGAATAGGTACAAGCCAGCAATGGTGCCCACTCCTCGCAGGGAGATAACAGGCTACAACAATTCCATTCGGGGCGGCCGATACACGGGCTGACGGGCGGCACTCGGTGAAGGGTTGGCCACGAGGAGGGTCCGATGACGATCGGCAGAATCGCAGCAACGCGCGACTCGGTGGTAAACGTTCCCACGAATGGATCCGGAGTCCGATTGGGGCGCCGTCAGCGAGGGCGCGTAGTTAGGTCGCAGGAGGAAGCCTCGGCCAAAAGGCGTGCTCAGATTCCGTCCGTGGAAGCCGTGGCCGCACCTGCAAGTGGGGACAAGGAATCTGCTCCCAGAACTGCGCTGTCGAGCGGGGAAAATGGTAACTCGCTGCTCCGGTAGGCGAACGAGGCCCCGCTTGTGGGAGGACGTCGGGGACGCAGAGCAGCAGGTCCGGACCAAAGAGCTCGATCAGATCTGGTCGTGGTTGGACGCTGTGAACTTTGGAAGTCGCCGGTTGTCCTGGCACCGGGTGGACTGGGCAGACCCGCGCGACCTCACGGGAACGGACGCCACGAACAGCTCGGACGTCGGAACGAGACGAGGTTGGCGGCGTTGGAAAGAGGACGACGAGAGGTACAAACCCTGAAGAAATCAGCTCCAAACTCGGAGTTGTCCGTCCTGTGGGATTTTCGCAAGAAGGAGGGTGGATCTGGGCGCGCAGAGAGGGAGGCTCCTGCGCTAGCTCACGAGAAAACTCGCCACGGGTGGTGCCGACCTCGGATCGAGGCGAAACCAAAGCCCACGCGCTGCCGACTCGTAGAAGTATCCACCAAAAAAAGGAGGGGCTCGGATTCGACCCGCACCGGATGGGGACGCCGCTGCAACTCGGGGCCGAATCTGGAACACGCGAACTCGAACCGGAGACGAAGTAGAAGGGAGGAAGAACCTCGGCGTCGCACCGAGGGGATGGGGAGTCGCACCCCGGGGTTGCTCCCGTCGCAGGAGCAGAGGAGGAAGAGAGGGTCGCCCTCTCCAAGGGGTGGCTGCGCAAATGGCTGCTCAATCAAAATATTTCATTCATTAATTCCTAAAGAAAGTACATAAGACCTTATATATGGAGGGGGGGAATGCTAGGGTTTCAACCCTAGCAAGGGGGGAAAGGGGGGCGGCCAAAGGGGGGGAGGGGATCGAATGGGAAGGAAAAAAAGGGGGGTGCGCAATCTACTTCCTAAAAAAAAGGTAGGGGGGCGGCTGCCTCCTCCTCCTCTTGGAGGAGATGAGAGGGGGCGCCCAAAACCCTAATGGGCCAAAAGGTTGGACCAAGAAGTGGCCCACTAGTCCTATTGCCCAACCAATGAGCCTAGCACACCCAATAAAGGTCTAATTGGCCCCAATTGGCCTACAAAGGTCCACAATAAAGAATAAACATGTCCACGCAGGGACTAAACCAAGGCCTGGTATGGCCATCATGTAAAAGAAGGTCCTCTAAACCATGCCGTAGTCGCCGAGCCAAAGAGATGCCGGCGTGCTCCGCGTGCTCCGTCGAGAAAGGCGGCGCGTGTCCTCACCATCCCTGCTAGTCCTTATTTTGTGGTATTATGTACGGTGTCTCAGTTTTTGCCTGCGGTGAGTAGGGAGACACCTGAGACTGCGGACTAAGTCATCTGTGGATGCATCTGGCCTTACTTCTTGTGGGAAGTGCTCCTGTCACTTGAGAGTAGCGATTCAGGTTTTCCTACTGACGAGGTTTCGTGCTTTGGTAGCTCGATGTCCCTGTTGATCGAGACGTGGTTTCCTTGTTGTTCTCGAGAGTCCTATCCTGATAGCGTAGCCATGTCCCCTCGTTGCCGGCTGAGGGTCAACTTGGTAGCTTAGTTTCTAGCCCTTCTGATCTCCAGGAGAAATACTCCGACACAGGTTATTGTGGTCCAACCTTTTGTAGCCTTTGTTACGAGAATTTTATTCAGAATGGTTTATGTTAAACACTCGAGGTATCCCATCATTGTGCAGGCTTTCGGCAGTTCGTGGCTTAGCGTGGCTATTTTATGTTTACAGTGTCATTCCTTCTGCCTTACTGTCCTTCCTGATTTATGTAGACACGCCATTTCTGACATTACCTTGGGTAAATCTCATATTACAATATGACGTCCTACAGTGGCTTTCACATTTTTGAATCACTTGAGTGCTTTCCTTTCTTTGGGTTTCTTTCACTTTTGAGCGAGGGAACGTGACGCTTCTTTTGATGGGATTCAAGAGGAAAGCCGCCTTACTAAGGAAATCGTGCAGCATGCGGACGGCGCCGCTCCCAACCCGACATTTCGAAAGAATCCGAACACGAAGATGTCTAACGGTCAGATGACGACAGCTTTCCGATGCCGATCTGGCGGGGCTTCTTTGAGGCGTTTGGGACCCTGGACGCCTCCTTGATTCAGCATCTGGATGATGCCGATCCGCCGCTCAGTTTGACGTTTCGAAAGAATCCAAATGTGACAACGTCTTGCCGATCAGACGCGCCCTTCGAGAGTCACGGTTACGCGCCGAACCTACATGCTTTCTCCACTATCGACGGCTTCTGACGATGATTCGGTGGGCGTGAGTTGGCGCGTCTGGGGTCCTGGACGTCTCAATCTTGAGGCATCTAGGAAGGTAGACGCGCCCATAATTTGGTAATTATTTAAAAATGGTTGAGGCGTCTGGGACCCTGGACGCCTCAACATGGAGGCGTCCAGGACCCCAGATGTAACGACCAGAGAATCTGATTACCAGGAAAGACCTGATAACCCGAGACTCTAACCGCCACCCACGAGCCGGGAGGGCTCGGAAGGGCTAAAAGGAGTGTGGAGGCAAGAAGAAATAGGAAATAAAACATGACAATTCAACAATTAACAGAAATAAATAAACAACTATTGCTACAACAGAGTCCAGTCCAACAGAAAGTACAATCTAAAGCAGTAAAACGTACCACATGCCGAGTGAACACTCGGCCCGGCGAGCTGACAACTGAGAACCTTCGTACCGCACCCTCGAACCTCGAGGAAGAACCGTTACACCTGAAAAGCAGGGAATGAGTCTCCAAAACAGAGACTCAGCAGGGATCCCGCGGAACCCCAACCGAAAATGATGGCAGTATCGGAAAGGAAAGGAACAACAACAGCAAGAATAGCGAACCGGTGACCGGTCAAAACTCGGCACTACAGCTACTCCTACTGTACCAGAAACACACCCCGATCTCATGGTCGGGGGCTATCGAATCACACTAGTACCACTTACCGAAGTAAAAACCCTCGACAATCACGCCGTAGAGGCCTGTCTCCCAGGACACGGCCAACCTGGACACGCTATCCAAGGTACAATCCCGACCACCTGGTCGCGGACACCGCACCAACAAGACGCGACCTCGGTAAAGCTACTAGCACTAGTCTCAAGGCACAAAAACCAACATACGCGCCACGACGAAACAACCGAAACTCAACGGTCAACATGACCAAAACACGAAGGTCGAAGTCACTGAAGCTGACGATCTGTCACTCTCTGCCCAGAACAGGAGTACCTCCCCCTAGAAGCACAGTCGGTAGCGTCCCCTGACATCTTACACCGCACCGCAGGTGCCCTGCCTGACGTGGTAGCGCCTACCAGAGGCACGGACACCGTACAAGTAACCACAAAGCAAGTGACTAGCTAGGGTCACGTCCGTCGACGTGGGTCCAACCGCCCCCAACCACGTGTGCACACACAGACCATGCGTCCTAGGTCTGGCCTCTAATTGGTTTTCCCCCTGAGCCGAACTCTGGCTACAGACGAGGGGCCCGACGGAAACTAGTCTAAAAACCATCCTCAGGGAAAGCCTCTCCACCTACTCCCAGGTGGGACCACTAAACGTGTAAGCAGGCTACGACTAGTGGAGGGTCGCTGAGGGAGTAGACTCTCAAGTCAACGGAAAATAACGTCCAAACCCGACAAAGTACGGGGACCATCCCACGTACTAGCACTGTCGCATGGTGACCACGGTCAGAAAAGAAACGGGACTCACAGTCCACGGGCCACGCACCCGGCCACACAGAAACATAGAAGCACGGTTCCCAAGGTAGCTCATAGGCTGCCAAACCGAATCCCACTCTCAGGGAAAAGTGGGAACCCTCTAGCCCCAGGCTGAGCAACTGGACTCGCAATCCAAGGTCTTACTCATGGCCCACTCGGAAACATCTTCTCGAAGAAACTCACGACGTGCGGGGAGCCCTCGCCGCACTCACACCGACGCACGATGACTCAATCAAGCGTAACACCAAAAGCCCGGAACACGAGGAGTCACCCGGACTCTCAAACCCACGGGCATGCTAAACGAGGTAGCACAGTCCTCCCGACACCCTCAAGATAAGGACACAGAACCCTCGGGGTGTCTGGGACATCCAAGAGACCGCAAGTCAACCACTGGGACCTACACAATGTGAAACGATCGCGGCAAGCACGAAGAACCACTTCGGCATAACACAGTGCCTGGCGGTCTATCTTTGGGCTATCACTGACCATAATGGTCCAAAGGTAGGCCGTCACAGCACCCTGACGGTCCAACTCAGGAGCGTCAGAC
This sequence comes from Amorphophallus konjac, assembly GCA_022559845.1. NCBI lineage: Eukaryota > Viridiplantae > Streptophyta > Magnoliopsida > Alismatales > Araceae > Amorphophallus > Amorphophallus konjac. The sequence continues at coordinate 558,431,272 of CM040121.1, read as the reverse complement.
ACTCGGTGTGAAACGAACTGTAACGCGCCCACGCTGGTGCGTCACAGCACCTGACGGACCTAAACAGGTGCGTCAGGACATGAGTGAAAACTGAACGTAATGCGCTCCTCTAGGGGCGTTACGGAACCTAACGGATCACGCTGGTGCGTTAGGCCACGGGACAACATAGGCCATGACGCATGCCGCTCGGTGCGTCACGCTCTCTAACGCACCTACCCAAGTGCGTTAGGGAGAGGGGTGGATGCGTTAACTCTAACACTCCTACCCAGGGGCGTCACACTACCCTGACGCCCCACTCTGGGTGCGTCAGGTGTCTATGACCCCCAACGGTCATAAACCAACGGTCGGAATCACTGTAACGGTCTAACACCAGGGCGTCACAGCACTGCGGTGGTCTATCGTGGGATCGTCAGGCCCACGAACGCCACGTCCAAAAGCCAACGAAGTGTAACGCACCTCTCTGGGCGCGTTACACCCTGTGGCGGTCACTGGAACGACCGCCACAGCGCTCCGGCGGCGAAAACGGCGAACAAGCACAAAAATGGCAACCACGCCCCCATACCTCAATGGGAGAGGGGGAAATCAAGGGGGAAGCCCCCTGGGGACCCCTAACATGATTCTTAAGCCATCAAAATGCCGAATCGCGGCTCAAATCCATAGATCGGGCAAACTCTCCCCAAAAAATGAATTTTTCCCAAAAATCCCAAATACGCCCGCTCAGCTCACCACGGCCTACAAAACTTGCGAGAAAGAGAATGCACGAGCTGGGGGTCCATCTCCCTACCTCCACCGAAGAAACGACGCGCCGTGGACGCCTATCCATGAAGAAAACGCCCCGAAACCCTCGCCGCTCCACGAACCCGCGGCCGAGCTTCCACGCGCCACCGGCCCTCGATCCTCGACCCGTTCCCCGTTCCTCGCCTCCCGCCATCGCCACCTCACCCTCTTCCACCACCGTCGGCCGCCCGAGGAGAGGGGGAGAGAAAGAGATGAGAGGGAGTGAGAAAGAGAGAATGAGAGGGGGAGAGAGAAAAAGGGTTAATATATAGAAAAAACCCAAAAATTCCAGAAATTCAGAAAATTACGAAAAATTACCTCCGTGATCCTAGGGAGGAACATAACGCAGTGGTAATGTTCTGGAGTTGGAGAACGTCACGGTTCGTCTTGCACAGAGTTCCGAAGGCACATCAGGGAAAAACACGTGTAAAGCACAAAATACACTCCGAGACCCACTAAAATGATCCGAAAAATATCTGAAAAAATTCGGGGCATTACACCAGACACCTCCATGAAATTTCCCCTATAAATAGGAGACCCCCTCCCTCGAAGGGCGAGAGCTTCAGATTCGACAGAGGAAAGAGAGACTCTGTCAGATCCCTTTCCTAGCATGTGGGCTTTTGCAGGAGGAGGTTCTGCCGGATTTTCGGGTGCCCGTGCTCGTAAGAGGAAGGCTAACTCCGCCCGTCGTGCTTCCACGTCATCCCTACCCTACCGAAGCTCCGCCGGATCCGGCCATCGACATCTTCAATAAGCCATTCTCTCCCACTCTCTTTTGTCATTTCTGTTGCATGCATCATCCCGTCATCTGTCATCTCGCTTCATAAGAGAGATCCGTTTTTATGCACGTTTGCATGATCTTCCATTCATCAGAGCATTTTCCTCCTACTCGTGTCCGAGAGGGGTTTAAAAATAACACCAACCAGGTGTGTGTCTCGTCACGATTTCACCATTTTCCATCACAAGGGACTAATACTACACTGCCATTTTTCTGATTCACTTGTTATCTGTCTGTTTCCTCTTTTGCAAGGGTAACCAAGGAAAGCCCTCTCCATCGACCGACCAAAGGGAGAGGAAGAAGCAACCCGCCATTTCCCGCTTTTGAGGTAAGCGCGATCACTCTTCTTATTTGGGGTCTCCGGCCCCTGGCGATCACATCATATCTTCGAGGCCGCGGAGAGTCACTTCCCTCAATGGCCGTTTAAATTTCTACCATTTATATCCTGTGATATTCTCATATCTTCTATATCTTCGAGGCCGCGGCAAGTCACTTCCCGCAATGGCCATTTAAATTTCTGTCATTTACATTCTGTGTTATTCTCATATCTCCTCATATTTTCGAGGCCACGGCGAGTCACTTCCCGCTATGGCCGTTTAAATTTCTGTCACTTAAATTCTGCACCATTCCCATCCCCCGAGGTCGCGGAGAGTCATTTCCCGCTATGGCCATTTAATCCCCATATATTGTTACATTGTATCTATTATGCACACCCCGCTGGAGTAATCTCCCGTGGTGGTTCCTCTACTTCTCTCTCTCCTTCTTTGTGTCGCAGCAAAATGAGCCCACGCGCTCCGCTCGCCGCCGCATCCGCGTGATGTCGCTCACATCTTGGCGATCACGGTGGGACGACTTTCACTTTCTCTTGGTTACTCTTGCGATATCGGCATCGCCGTATGCTCCTCCACCCGGCACCCACCTGTGCCTCCACCTTTGCGCCCTCGCGCGCTCCAGTTGTGCTCACAGTAGCACTTTCAGTTCTTATCCCTCGTACACCTCGTGCACTTCACCCTTAATCCCTTGTAATTTATTAGGTGTTGATTATATCTTTGTTATCTCTGTTATTTTCTTATGGTCTGTATATCTGTTCGGCACTTCATTGCATACATCCACCCCATTTTTTAGTTTTTTTTAAGGATCATCCTCTCTCGGTGAAGGAAGGACTCTCTGTTCAGGAATTCCTCTCAATGGACTAGGATCTCCTCCATCGGGACATCCGTAAGTCCCCGACAGCGAAGGATTCCCTCTTCGTTCGCTGGGCTGGTTGTACCATTGAAGTTCCCCGGAGTTAGTCGACCCATCCGTGGTGAGACGAGTGACCCTAGTTGACACGTCGGTGAAACAAAAACTAACTAGGGTCCTTCTTATTTTTGTGTGAACTTTAGATCTGGTTAAAAACTAACTAGCGTTCCTCATACCTGCGATTGTAAAGTTGTTTTCCGTTGACTCGAGAGTCTACTCTTTGTGACCCTCCACTAGTCGTAGCCTGCTTACACGTGAGTGGTCCCGCCTGGGAGTAGGTGGAGAGGCTTACCCTGAGGATGGTTTTAGACTGGTTACCATCGGGCCCCTCGTCAAATCAGAGTCTAGTGCCAGGGGAAAACCAGTCAGAGGGCTAGACCTAGGACGCGTGGTCTGTGTGTGCACACGTGGTTGGGGACAGTGGACGCACGTCGACGGGCGTGACCCCAGCTAGTCACTTGTTTGTGGTTACTTGTACGGTGTCTGCGCCTCGGGTAGGACCTACCACATTAGGCGGTTCACCTGCGGCGCGGTGTAAGACGTCAGGGGACGCTACCGGCTGTGCTTATAGTGGGTGGTACTCCTGTCGAGTACGGAGTGACAGACTGTCAGTCGAGTGTTTCCGACCTTCGGGTTTTACCGGTTCGACCTTTGAGCTTTGGTCTTCTTACCGTGGCACGTGTGTCGGTTTACGTGCCGTAGGGTCTTGTCTTGTAGAGTACAGGGCTTTCCCTTCCGAGGTACTCTCCTACCGCTAGTGTAGTGGTTTCTTGTTTTACGAGGTAGGGTTCGAGTGATCCCTACTGAGTCTTGTTCCGAGACTCATTCCCTAGGTGTTTTCACCGTGTTTCAAGTGAGGCGCCGCCCCGGGGGAGCGCGTCTGGGGTGCAGCGTGGTGCGGGTGCCCAGAGGTAGTGCCAGAGGTCAGAGCCGGGGTATGCCCCGTGTAGCTGTACTTTTCTTTCTTGTCACTGTACTAGTTGTGGACTACTGTTGCTGTTATTGTTATTTTATATTGTGGACCATGAAAAATGTTAATTTATTTCCTACTTAATATTATAACTGTTTAATTTCTGTAATTATTTGTGATACTTGTGTAGTCTCCACACCATCCTTTTAACCCTTCCGAGTCTTCGGGCTCGTGGGTGGCGGTGTGAGTCTCGGGTTATCGGGCCTTCCCGGTAATCGGATTCTCGGGTCGTTACAGCTGGTATCAGAGCGCGGTTGTGGAATTACATGAGAATCATAGGTAATTGTAGTGGTCCACTAGTCCACAGCGATTATGTACAGGTGACGCTGGCATTGGGCATCGTGTGTTTTTCTTGACCTTGCCGTTTTCGTGTTTCCTGTCTTTTGCTTCAGGAGCGAGTATGGCGCCGAGGAGGAGCTCTCGCTCTCAGCAGGGGCAATCGGCTGGAGGTCAGGAGATCCAGCAGGGGGTCCAGAGGGACCAGGAGGAGCATAGTAGAGCGCCACAGGGGGCTACCGAGGCCGCGGATGCTGCGAGAGTTCCGGGGGCCGAGGATTTCTTCTGTGGCATGTACCAGCTTATGTCTCAGCAGTTCGGCGGAGAAGCTGGTGAGGGCTCGTCAGCTAGGGGTGGGCCAGGCCGAGCAGTGAGGGACTTCATGCAGTTCCATCCGCCTTACTTTAGCGGCCAGGCAGACCCTGATGCGGCTCGTGATTGGCTCGATGAGATGGAGCGGGTGTTCAATTCTGCGAGGAGTGCTACCGAGGACAGAGTTGTGTTGGCCTACAACCAGTTACAGGGTACGGCTCGGAGGTGGTGGTCTTCCGAGTGGAAGACGTCCTTCCAGCTTCGTCCACTTGAGCAGATCGAGTGGGATGACTTTGTCAGTGCCTTCGAGCGTACGTACTGTCCAGATATTGTTGCTACGCAGCGGATGCGGGAGTTTCTGGAGCTAGTGCAGGGTGACATGTCCGTGTTGCAGTACAGTGCCCGATTTGTCGAGCTGGGTCGGTATGCACCTCACATCATGGAGCATGAGAGAGTGAGGACCACACAGTTTGTGCAGGACTTAAGGCTGGAGCTGAGGCACCATTTGATTGCGAACGGGGCCACTGATTTAGAGACGGCGTCTCGTGTTACGATTTCTTTGGAGATGGATATGCAGAGGACTCGAGGACCGATCAGCCAGGGGCAGTCCTTGTCAGGTCGCAGCCAGCAGCCGGCTACCCAGCAGCAGGGTTTCTTCCAGCATGCGTCGGGTGGTTCAGGAGTACCGGCATCGGCAGCTTCGGCGACAGGATCTACGTCCTTCGGTACGAAGGTCAAGAAGTTCTTCTCGAAGAATTTCCGAAAGAAGAAGTCCAAGGATCAGGGGAAGCTTCATCGGGCAGTGTACAGCAGCCGATTCCTTTGCAGCGTCAGGGATCAGTGGGTGGATCGCGAAGACCTTGTCCACGGTGTGGTGGGACCCACCCAGGCAGGCAGTGCACGGCGCCGATCGTCTATTTTCGGTGTGACCAGCCAGGGCATATGGCGTGTGACTGTCCTCAGAGACCGCCGCAGCAGCAGTTTCCTCAGCAGCAGCAGCTTCCCCAGCAGTAGAGGCAGCAGCAGCAGCAGGGACAGTATCCGCCACTACCCAGGTCAGCTAGCGTGGGAGGCAGGCAGAGAGCTCGGGGCCAGATCACGCATATGACCAGGGCAGAGGCAGTGGCGTCACAGCTCGTGGAAGGTACCGTTTAGATTTTGGGTTGTGCGGCTCGGGTTTTGTTTGATTCAGGCGCGTCTCATTCGTTTATTTCGGAGGATTTCGCGTCGAGCGTCGAGGAGCCGGTGACCCAGTTGTCCTGTGATTTGGCAGTGGAGTTGCCTTCGGGTGACTTTATGATCACTCCGTATTACTTCGATCAGGTTCCGGTTTGGATCGATGGGCGGAGTATGCCAGGCAGGTTGTATGCGTTGCAGCTTCGGGATTACGATGTGATTCTAGGCATGGATTGGCTCGAGACTCATGGAGCGGTGGTGGATTGTGGAATGAAGAGGGTCTACTTCCAGCATCCGAGCAAGAGGACCTTCTATTTCCAAGGTATCCGTTCCGCCTCTTCTCGATTCTTTATCTCTGCTATTCGAGCCCGTCGGTTGCTTGATTCTGGTTGTCAGGGTTTTCTCGCGTCCGTGGTTATGTCGGACCGGATGGAGCCGGATGTCGAGGACATTGCGGTGGTGTGCGAGTTTCTCGACGTTTTTCCCGAGGAGTTGCCTGGATTACCTCCCCAGCGGGAGATCGATTTCGTGATCAAGGTTGTGCATGGTACGGGACCTTTGGCGAAGGCTCCCTACCGTATGGCCCCCGCTGAGTTGAGGGAGTTGAGGGCGCAGTTGCAGGAACTGTTAGCCAAGGGGTATATTCGTCCTAGTTTTTCCCCTTGGGGTGCGCCCGTGTTGTTCATGAAGAAGAAGGACGGTAGTCTGCGGTTGTACATTGACTATCGGCAGCTGAATGAAGTGACCATTAAGAACAAGTATCCGTTGCCGCGGATTGATGATTTGTTCGACCAGCTGCAGTCTGCGCGAGTGTTCTCGCGGATTGATTTGCGGTCCGATTACTATCAGCTAAGAATTCGCGAGTCTGATGTAGAGAAGACTGCATTCAGTACGAGGTACGGGCATTATGAGTTTCTGGTGATGCCGTTTGGACTCACCAATGCCCCTGCAGCCTTCATGGACTTGATGCAGAGGGTGTTTCATCCGTATTTGGACCAGTTCGTGGTCATCTTCGTGGATGACATCCTTGTTTATTCGCAGTCTGCTGAGGAGCATACGTACCATTTGGGTGTGGTGCTGCAGACGTTGCGAGATCACCAGTTGTATGCGAAGCTCAGCAAGTACGAGTTTTAGCTCAGCGAGGTGCACTTTCTGGGGCACGTGATTTCTGGTGATGGCATTTTCGTGGACCCCGCCAAGGTCGAGGCAGTAATGCAGTGGCCGAGGCCGAGGTCAGTGACGGAGATCCGGAGTTTCTTGGGGCTTGCGGGTTATTATCGCCGATTTATCCAGGATTTTTCTCGCATTACGACCCCTATGACTAGACTCACGCGGAAGGGTGTGCCTTTCGTCTGGTCTGAGGAGTGTGAGCAGAGCTTCAGGGAATTGAAGAGATTTCTCACCTCGGCTCCGGTGTTGGTTTTGCCTTCTGGATCGAGAGGTTTCGTGGTATGTACAGATGCTTCCGGCGTCGGATTGGGTGCTGTTTTGATGCAGCATGGTAGAGTGGTGGCTTATGCCTCTCGACAGCTAAAGCCCCACGAGGAGAACTACCCCACCCATGACCTTGAGTTGGCGGGGGTGATCTTCGCGCTGAAGATCTGGAGGTATTATCTGTACGGCGAGAAGTTCGAGGTGTTTACTGACCATCAGAGTTTGAGGTATGTGTTCTCGCAGAGAGATCTGAACCTCAGACAAAGGCGTTGGATGGAGTTCATGAAGGATTATGACTTCACCCTGTCTTATCAACCGGGCAAGATGAATGTCGTTGCTGATGCCTTGAGTCGGAAGGTTGCGGTCAGTACCTTGATGTTGAGGAAGTGGAGGCTATGGGAACAAGTGCCCGAGGTATCTTTTAGGCTCAAGATTCCCCAGGAGCCAGGGTTGGCAGTGCTTGCGAGTCTGACTGTCACTCCTGCTATCCGGCGTCAGGTGACAGAGGCTCAGCATGCGGACCCGGAGTTGCCCCGGATTCTTGCGATGGCTGATGTGGAGCTCGGCGAGGACGGTGCTGCGAGGTTTCGCGGCAGGCTGTACGTCCCAGCGGAGGAGCAGGTTCGTCGTGCGGTGTTACGTGAGGCTCATGGGAGCAGGTACACTGTACACCCTGGTGCGATGAAGATGTATCGGAACTTGCGGAGGCAGTTTTGGTGGCCTGGCATGAAGAGAGATGTCGCAGAGTTTGTGGCCAGGTGCCTGATCTATCAGCAGGTGAAGGTGGAGCATCAGCGACCAGGAGGTACTCTCTAGCCCTTGGTCGTTCCTGCTTGGAAGTGGGACCATGTGACCACGGATTTTATGGTGGGATTGCCGAGGACCCCGAGTGGGCAGGACAATATTTGGTTGCTGGTGGATCGGCTGACGAAGGTGACGCGATTGTTACCGGTCAAAGTCAGCTGGAGCGTGTCTAAGTTGGCTCGTTTGTATGTGGAGCGGATCGTTCCGTTGCATGGGGTTCCCATTTCGATCGTGTCGGATCGGGATCCGCGCTTCACTTCTGAATTTTGGAGGAGTTTCCAGCGAGCTCTTGGTACGGAGTTGGCATTTAGCTCGGTGTGTCATCCCCAGTCAGATGGTCAGTCTGAGAGGACCATTTAGACTTTGGAGGACATGCTGAGATCCTGCTGCTTGGAGTGGCAGGGGAGTTGGATTCATCACCTACCGTTGGTGGAGTTTGCCTATAACAACAGCTATCATTCGAGCATTGGCATGGCTCCTTATGAGGCATTGTATGGGCGTCCTTGTCGGACTCCACTTGATTGGTTTGAGGTGGGTGAGCGTGTTTTGACGGGACCGGAATTGGTGCAGCAATGTGTGGACGTTGTGCACCTGGTTCGTCAGAACATGTTGGCGGCCCAGTGTCGGCAGAAGAGCTATGCTGACCGTAGGAGGCAGCCCCTCGAGTTCACCGTGGGCGATCATGTGTTCTTGAGAGTTTCTCCGATGAAGGGGGTGATGCGTTTTGGACGGCGTGGGAAGCTGAGTCCCCGCTATATTGGTCCTTTCGCGATTGTGGAGCGCATCGGTGAGGTTGCTTACCGGTTGCTGTTACCTCCTGAGTTGGCGTCGGTGCATGACGTGTTCCACGTCTCGATGTTGCGGAAGTATATGCCCGATGACTCTCATGTGCTCGAGTTTTCCGTTTGGCCTGAGGTGACTCCAGATCTTTCTCTCCCAGAGTTTCCGATCCGCGTGGAGGATAGACGAGAGCAGTGCCTGCGGAACAAGGTTATTCCCTTGGTAAAGGTCGTGTGGCAACGACACTCTGGTGGTGAGGCTTCGTGGGAACGTGAGCACGAGATGCGTCAGCAGTTCCCGTACCTGTTTGAGTGAGTATTCCTCTTCTTTCCCCTTGGGTTGTTCGCAATTTCGAGGACGAAATTCCTTAAGGGGGGAGGGCTGTAATATCCCGGACCTTTCGGATCCTTTCTTCGTGGGTCCCAGATCTGGTTTTCAGATTTTCCGGCTCCGTTGTGTCTGAAATTTCGTTTCGGACATCTTTCGTGTTTGGATCGACGCGATCCAGAGTTGTTTCGGAGGCCCGGAGGCGTTCTGCGGCTTCTCCGCGTGTGTTTTCCGATTCCCGGTGTGTGTTTCGGCTTTCTCTTCGGAAGCTCACTGCGGGCGAACCGGGCGGTTCCCCCAGGCACGAGTGGTACCGTTGTGATCGGTGCGTTCCGAGGATTTCGGAAATGTATTTTTCTATTTTTCGGTATTTTTCCAAAAAATCGGATTTTCTATATAATCCCATTTCTTTTCTTTTTTCTTTTCTCCTTTCTCTTTCTTCTTCTTCTTCCTCCTTCCTTCCCCAACCGTGGCCGCCCTCTTCTCTCCCTCTCTCTCCCATTCGGACGCGGTGAGCCCCTCCCCGGCTGTTGACGACAGTAGGGCGACGGCGCGGACGCGTGGGTGGCGGCGAGGCGAGCTTGTGGGCATGCGGCAAGCGTGGGAAGCGTGGGGAGGCGAGGTTTCTAAAAGCGTTCTTCGCGATTCACGGGTGATTCGGCGGAGCATTCGCTCCATTGAGGTAGGGTGACGTTCCTTAGCCTCTTGCCGATTCTTTCCGTGATTTATAGGCCGTGGGGAGGCCGAGAGGGGCTTGTTTGAGCATGCTTGGAGTTTTTCCATGTTTTGGGGAGAATCGCCCGATCTATGGATTTGATGCATGGATTCACGTTTTGATGGCCTAGAATCATGCTAGGGGTCCCCGGGGGCCTTCCCCTTTGATTTCCCCCTCTCCGGTGGAGGTATGGGGGCGTGGATGGTGTTTTTGGCCGTTTCCCGCCGTTCTCGGTTTTCCGAGATGGTAGCGGTCTACCAGTGGCCGCGTTCACTGGTAGCGGTCGGGTGGGGACCCCCTTCACCAGGATTTTTGACAGTTGGGGCTCGTTCTGTCGGCTGGCGGTCGCGGTCGTGCGACTGACCGCGACTGCTGGTGGCGGTCAGGGGGCGACCGCTTTCACCATGGGGTCTGACACGGTCTTCGACACGGTTTTTGACCGTTGGAGTCTGGTCGCGGTCTCCTGGAGACCGCTACCAGGTGAAAACAGTCATCAGGCGACCGCGTTCAGCTTTTCTTGCACCAGGGTGGTCGCGGTCCCAGGAGGACCGCGACAAGGTGGTAGCGGTCCTGGGTCGACCGCATCCACTGGAGGCGGTCCTCCGGTGACCGCGACTCCTTTTCCTTGCCAGCCTGAGTCCCGGACGAGCTAGTCTCGATCCCTGTGCTGACCCGTAGCCCGACTGATGCGGGGCATCATGTGGGGGCTACACGTGGGGGTGCCGTGGGGTCCCGGGAGGTGGTGGCTCCGGCTTGTGTCACCGTGCGTCGGTGTTGGTACAAGAAGCGTTCCTCGTACCTACGATTGTAAAGTTGTTTTCCGTTGACTCGAGAGTCTACTCTTTGTGACCCTCCACTAGTCGTAGCCTGCTTACACGCGAGTGGTCCCGCCTGGGAGTAGGTTGAGAGGCTTACCCTGAGGATGGTTTTAGACTGGTTACCGTCGGGCCCCTCGTCAAATCAGAGTCCAGTGCCAGGGGAAAATCGGTCAGAGGGCCAGACCTAGGACGCGTGGTCTGTGTGTGCACACGTGGTTGGGGATAGTGGACGCACGTCGACGGGCGTGACCCCAGCTAGTCACTTGTTTGTGGTTACTTGTACGGTGTCTGCGCCTCGGGTAGGACCTACCACGTTAGGCGGTTCACCTGCAGCGCGGTGTAAGACGTCAGGGGACGCTACCGGCTGTGCTTCTAGTGGGTGGTACTTCTGTCGAGTACGGAGTGACAGACTGTCAGTCGAGTGTTTCCGACCTTCGGGTTTTACCGGTTCGACCGTTGAGCTTTGGTCTTCTTACCGTGGCACGTGTGTCGGTTTTCGTGCCGTAGGGTCTTGTCTTGTAGAGTACAGGGCTTTCCCTTTCGAGGTACTCTCCTACCGCTAGTGTAGTGGTTTCTCATTTTACGAGGTAGGGTCCGAGTGATCCCTACTGAGTCTTGTTCCGAGACTCATTCCCTGCGTGTTTTCACCGTGTTTCAGGTGAGGCGCCGCCCCAGGGGAGCGCGTCTGGGGTGCAGCGTGGTGCGGGTGCCCAGAGGTAGTGCCAGAGGTCAGAGCCGGGGTATGTCCGGTGTAGCTGTACTTTTCTTTCTTGTCACTATACTAGTTGTGGACTACTGTTGCTGTTATTGTTATTTTATATTGTGGACCATGAAAAATGTTAATTTATTTCCTGCTTAATATTATAACTGTTTAATTTCTGCAGTTATTTGTGATACTTGTGTAGTCTCCACACCATCCTTTTAACCCTTCCGAGTGTTCGGGCTCGTGGGTGGCGGTGCGAGTCTCGGGTTATCGGGCCTTCCCGATAATCAGATTCTCGGGTCGTTATAAGAGGGCCCGGTATATCCAGACCTAGTTAAAAGACTCCCCCATTATGCACATGTTCGAGCCGCCGAAGCCCAAAATGGCCAGAAAGACAGGCACTGGTGTCCCAAGTGGAGCGACAGAAGGGGTTGTAACAAATGAGCAAGTGCGTGCAGTCAACAACGCCAACTATGTAGCCAACCCAAGGCCTCCACAAATGCCTCGACTTCCTCTCCAGCAAGGTCCCTTCCCGTCTCGCCCTTCGTCCCAAAACAATCCACCCCAGAACAATATGCCTCAACCATTTCAACCCCAGCAACAACCCCGACCCCAGCAATAGCAACCACCACCTCAGTGCCAGCAAGTTCCACCCCCAAGGAATTACGGCCCCCCACAGCAACAAAGGAGGGCGATTGGCCCCAAGAGAGCCTATTACCCACCATTGCCAGAAACTTTGGCAGATATTTTCAGCGCCCTCATGGCCTCAAATACCCTCATCCTACCCAGGGAAAAGCTCGCATGGCCTCCGAATGTTGATACCTCCAGATACTGTGTCTACCACAGGCAGTCATGACATACATTAGAGAACTGTTTCCACTTTAAGGACTACATCTGTGACGACCCGAGGATCCGAGTACCGGAAAGGAACCGGCGCGTCTCGAATCTCGGCCCGCCAACCCACGAGCCCGAAGACTCGGAAGGGTAGAAAGGAGTGGTGTGGGGGTACAAGAGAAGCTGCAACGACCACAGAGATATGACGATAATCCAAAATAAAATGCACATAATAATATAAATAAATAAACTGCTACAAGGTCCACAGTGTCTCATGTCCAAAAGAAAGCACAGTCAACAGAAAAGAAAGTACAACTACACGGGGCATCCCCCGGAGTACAACTACACGGGGCATTCCCCGGCTGTGGCAGACTGGCGACTAACCCTGGCTAGAAGAACCGCGCTGAAACTCGGCCGTGCCTCTCGAAGACCCCGCCTCACCTGAAAAGCAGGGGTGAGCCTCATTTCATTGGCCCAGTAGGGATCCCGCGAATCCCCACCTCGCACGAGAAGCGAGAAGGCGGAAGGTAACCCTACCTAACAGGAGTACGGTAGAACCAACAAGCTGAAATAAATAAACGGAAAAGTCGTCTACTCTAACAGTACCGTACTACAGAACCTCGGTCCCAGAAAACACGAGTCCACGCCTGCCAGTGAACAGGAGCACCACCCACTAGAAGAACGACCGGATGCGTCCCCTGACGTCTTATACCGCGTCACAAGTGTCTAGCTACTACGCCCCGGGCGTGAGACTCAGATACACTCAGTAACCAAAAGTAACCGCAAAACAAGGACTAGCTGAGGTCACGCTCGTCAGCGCGGGTCCGAACCCTCAGCCTCGTGTGCACACTCAGACCGTACGCCCTAGGCCTGTCCTCTAGCTGGTATTTCCCCCTAAACTCGGACTCGGAAGTACGCGGGGGCCCTGAGGTAACCAGCCTACTCACCGCCTCTCTCGGGTACGCCGCTCAGCCACTCCCAGGCGAGCCAGCACACGCGTGCCGTGGGAAAGCTACGACTAGTGGTAGGGTCACTGGAAGTCAGGACTAATCCACGGAAACCACCGACCAACACTAACAAGGTGCAGAGGTCATCCTCTGTACCACACCGACTCTCGGTAGCACCAGCCGACGTATCACATCCCGGGATCCCCGCGGCACCCTCGTACAGTCCCCACACGATGCCAAGCATCAGTCGGACCGTAAGACAACACAAAGGGGTCAGGACCCACTCACCTGGGCTTGATCGGCATGAAACGGCAGACGCGGTCACCGGAGGACCGCCTCCGGTGGTAGCGGTCCTCTTGGGACCGCGACCACCCCGGCACCAGAAAAATGAAGGCGGTCGCCTGATGACCGCCTTCACACAGTAGCGGTCCCTAGGGGACCGCGACCATGAACCAACGGTCAAAAAATGCCTCGAGGCCCGTGCCGGTCCCCACGGTGATAGCGGTCGTCCCTAGACCGCGACTAACAGTCGCGGTCTGTCGCAAGACCGCGACCACCCACCGACACTCTAAGGCCTAACGGTCAAAAATCCGATGAAGGCGGTCCTCACCTGACCGCTACCATTGATAGCGGTTACTGGTGAACCGCGATCACCCCGGAAAACCGAGAATGACGGGAAATGGCCGAAAACTCCATTCCACGCCCCAATCACCCCCCGATGATGGGGAAACAAAGGGGGAACCCTCCCCAACCCTCCTAGCATGCATCTACCGCCTCGGATCGGCCAAAAACGCGAAGAAACGGCGGATTGGCTCACAAACCCCAAAAACATGGTTTCACCCAAACCCGCTCAAAAATGCCCCTCTCGACCTCCCCTCGGCCTATAAAGTACGGGGAACGATGGGATGAGCATGGGGGTTCGTCTCCCTACCTCAATGGAGCAAAAGCTCGGTCGAATCACCGCCGAAATCAAGGATGAAGCTTTTACTCCCACGAACGCCCCGCCTCTCGCCGCGAAAAGCACGCCACCAGGACCGCCTCGCCGCCGCCGCCGCCGCCGTTGCCACGCCGTTGCCGGAGTGAGAGGGGCCGCGTCTCGGTCGCCCGGGGGAAGAAGATCGGCCGCGGGGGAGAGGGGGAGCTCTCACGGTTGAAGGAAGGAGGAAGAAGAAGAAGAAAAGAAAAGGGTAAAAAGAAAAGAAAAAGAATTGATATATATAGAAAATCCAGAAAATAGGAAAAATCCCGAAAAATAGAAAAATACACCTCCTCGACCGTCTCGACGCGCTGATCACAACTGCACCACTCGCGGGTTAGTGAACGACCTAGTTCACCCGCTACAGGGTTCCGAAGGATTCGCCGAAACCCGTACGCGGAAACCGGAAAACACGCACGGAAAAGCCGCGGACACACTCCGGGCCTCCGAAACGACTCCGGATCGCGCCGATCCGAACACGAAAGATGTCCGAAACGAAATTTCGAACACAACAGGGTCAGACACTCCGATAAACCAGATCCGAGACCCACAATGAAGGATCCAAAAGGTCCGGGACATTACAGCCCTCCCCCCTTAAAGGAATTTCATCCTCGAAATTCAAGAACATAGCACAAGGACGGGGGACAGACTCACACAAACAAATACGGATATAACTCTCGCATCTCATCCTCGCATTCCCAAGACGCCTCGCCTCCAGAATGACGCTGCCAGACCACCTTAACCAGAGGGATAACCTTGTTTCGCAGGCGCTGCTCCCGCCGATCCTCAATTCGAACAGGAAACTCCGGAAGGGACAGATCTGGGGTCACCTCAGGCCAAACGGCATCCTCGAGAACATGAGAATCATCGGGCATATACTTCCGAAGCATCGACACGTGGAACACATCATGCACCGCGGAAAGCTCCGGAGGTAGCTGCAACCGATAAGCAACTTCCCCAACGCGCTCAACGATGGGAAAGGGACCAATGTAGCGGGGACTCAGCTTCCCACGCCTACCGAAGTGCATCACGCCCTTCATGGGAGACACTCTCAAGAAAACTCGATCTCCGACAGCAAAGCTGAGAGGTCGCCTCCTACGATCGGCATAACTCTTCTGTCGGCTCTGAGCTGCCAACATCTTCTGCCGAACGAGATGCACCACCTCAACACACTGCTGCACCAAATCTGGTCCGGTCAAGGCACGCTCACCTACCTCGAACCAATCAAGCGGAGTCTGACAAGGTCGCCCATACAATGCCTCATAGGGAGCCATACCGATGCTCGAATGATAGCTGTTGTTATAGGCAAACTCCACTAATGGCAAATGGTGGGTCCAACTCCCCTGCCATTCCAAGCAACTCGCTCGCAACATGTCCTCCAAAGTCAGGATGGTCCGCTCAGACTGACCGTCCGACTGAGGATGATAGGCCGAGCTGAATGCCAACTCAGTGCCTAGAGCCCTTTGGAAACTCCTCCAGAATCCAAAAGTGAAACGGGGATCACGATCCGATACAATGGAGATAGGGACTCCATGCAACGGGACTATCCGCTCCACGTACAGACGAGCCAAACGCTGCACGCTCCAACTGACCTTGACCGGCAGCAACCGCGCCGTCTTCGTCAGTTTATCCACTAGCAACCAGATACTATCTTCCCCACTGGACGTCCTCGGCAATCCAACCACGAAATCAGTGGTCACGTGGTCCCACTTCCACGCAGGAAGGTCCAAGGGCTGAAGTGTGCCTCCTGGTCGCTGGTGCTTAGCCTTCACCTGCTGACAGGTCAAACACCTGGCCACAAACTCTGCAACATCTCTCTTCATACCAGGCCACCAAAACTGCCTCTTCAGGTTCTGGTACATCTTAGCTGATCCGGGGTGCACGGCATACCGACTCCCGTGAGCCTCACGCAATACAGTACGCCGCACCTGCCCTCGGACGGCACATACAATCTACCTCTGAACCTCACAGCTCCATCCTCGCCAAGCTCCACCTCGGCCATCGACAGAATACGGGGTAGCTCGGGGTCCGCTCGCTGAGCCTTGTTGGATACGGACTGAATAGATCTAGAGGGGGGGTGAATAGATCTTTCCCCCTTTTTGATAATTTACTAACTATCGACCAGAAGAGCTACTGGTAATTAATGAATTATAGAACTAATGCGGATAGTAAAGATGCAAGCATACGTATAGGAAATCAAACACACACAAGCACACCACAAGAGAGGATTTTTAAGGTGGTTCAGTCTCTTCCTGAGACTTACATCCACCCCTTGCTTAACTCAAGCAAGGCTTCACTATGAGAATCTCTGATCTCAATCAAAACACAGCTGACACACAGCTTGTACCTGCTGACACACAGCTTGACTCTGCTGCCTCACAGCTTGACAATAATTGTAATCAGAAATGAAAAGATGATAAGAACAGGTGATGAAAGACAGGACTGAATATTGGCGTGTGTAGAAGAATAGGTGTTCAGCCTGGGACTTGATCACGCTTATGAAGAAGCCTAGACTCCCTGTTGATCTTCCAGTCAGTTGCCTTCGATTGTTCTGCTGCTGGAGATCGCACAGTCTTGAGCTAAGTCTTCCTTCTGCAGCAACGAGATTGCCTTTAACCTTTCTGCAGATTTTTGATTGGTGGAGAGCTCCTTTTTCCTCTTCTGTGTATATCTTCCTTGGCTTCTATTTCGTGCTCTCTCACCGCTTGCTTGTTCGTGATTTGTTGCCTTATATACAGCTCTTTTTATTTTCAAGAATAAAGTTCTTCCCGCTCAATTTTCAGATCGAGCGCCAATCTGCTAGAAAACAGGGATCGGTTTAAATCCAATCGTTAGAACGAGTTTGACCACTTCTAAGCAAGATTGTTTCCTTGATTCCCGTGCAGAATCTTATCTCCTGAGCAGCCCAAGAACCTGCAACAACCATCTGCAGGTTTTAAGGAACCAAAACAGAATTCGGTTAGAGTTCGGTTTTGGACGATATATAAACCCGTGGTCGACCATGACCCTGTCGCTGGTCGACAATGGGCAGTCCCCAGACGGCCGGTTCTTCTGGCTGAAACTCACGTCGCCCGTTGGTCGACCACAGCCTGGTCGCTGGTCGACAGGGGGCAGTTTCCAGATGGCCAGCAGTTCTGTCTGTTGTTTCTGTCTTTTCTGTGGTCGACCAGAGGTGGGGCTTTGGTCGACAGCCAAGGTGCTTCCAGAAGACAGATGATTTGATGCTTTTCTGGTTGAGTTCGTTGGTCGACCATAACCACTTCCCTGGTCGACAAGCGGCCTTTGACACTTCTTCTGATTTGTTGATTCCACTTGGATTTCAGTGGACCTGAAATTACTTAACTTATTAGAAGTAAATTGAACTATCAGATTTATATTGAGTTGATCAGAAACATTGTTTGTCATCATCAAATAGTCATGAGTCCAATACTTTGAAGGAACAATCAAACCACTTGTATTTGTTATGAAACAAGATAGAACTTGATTAATCAAACATATCCTATTGTCATCATCAAAACCAAGGGATGCACAACATTCTCCCCCTTTTTGATGATGACAACCATGAGTCATTGTGACAAACAACAGATTATAAAATTCATTTGATATTGCATGCAAGGCTATCATAGCACAGATTTCATTCAGACAATTCGTTTGATGTGTCTTTCAAAAACAATAGCACTAATTACATGAGTGACTCAAAAAGGATAAAGACACTAAGGACACGTAGACAAAGTAAACTTGACAATCTAGACTCACATCTAGACACAACCAGACACACAATGACACATAAAGTCCAATCTCCCCCTTTGTCAACAGCAAAAAGAAGATCATAAAAAAAAAACTAGGATAGTGAACCATCACGATGCAGAAAACGAGCGGTCAGGATTTAATCAGCATAACTCAAATTTTTGGAAGATATTAAAGTGTACTCCCTTTCTTTAATAGAACACTTATGGAACCTTTCCACCCTTATGCAAAGACCACCTTGTGACCAAATAGAGTGGGTATTGTAGTTCAATGAATTTGAAAGTATTACACCAATAAATTGACTCCCCATATCCAATTTCTTTCACATGGCTCCTTGAACTTATAATATATTTCAAGAGATAATTGGACTAACTATGCTAGCTGAACAGTGTTTTTAAACTTGTATTTGCATGCTATGCTTTAGGTCAACCATTTTCTCTGCCTTTGTGATGCTTTAAATTTTTCTTTTTGAATCATTTGAGAGCTGTGGTTAGGTTGATCACATGCTTTTCTACACGAGGAGACACGCTTTGTACACGCCAGAAACCCCGGCTACTTAGCATGCCTAACCATTCCACAAATGACTGGGACACACCTTTTATCCGTGAGGATATACGTTTATCAGACGCCAATATCCCCAGTTACTCAGTATGCCCAATCAATATCAGCAGAGTTAGATTGGATCTTCATGACACACTGGTCTCCCATCTATTTTTCAGCTAATTTTTTGCTTTGAGATGAAGAACAGTAGTTTCTCAGACCTCAATCCATTGCTCTACCATGAAGGCAGAATTATGGCGTATTCCATGTACATACATGTTAAATTTAAGTTTATGTTTACTGTTCAGCGCAAACACAGGTAGAGAAACAGTCTCATTACTAAAAATCATAAGTCCTTAAAATCTTGTGACAGAGTTATAGTTATGGTTTGAATTTATTGCAGTAGTACAGTTCAAATTCTCATTACTACACTCAACCTCTACTCTTAATGATTACCTTGGTGATTTTATTGAAGATATGGTTAGGTTTTTCAATGTTTTATCAAGGAATGAGTTTACACTTTTTCTCCCCCTCAATTTGTGAGTCCTTGCTGAAGATAGAAACAATAAGTTGGCCACAAAGAGATATAGAGACACAAGGGATGGGAAGTATGATAAGGATGAGTGAGTAAAGCAAAACTGAGCTCAGAGTCCAAAAAGTTCAGAAGATTTCCCACCAAAGCCAGCACCCTGACTAGATCTAATTTCCCTTTTTCAGGTCCTTTGTCGACCATGAGTTGCCTGTGGTCGACCTCTGTGCTGTCACAGAACCAGCTGTTAGAAGACTGTCTGACAAACCTGTTGTCGACCATTGGATCGCCTGTGGTCGACAGCTGCGAAGTCCCAGAGCTAACTATTTCCTGTCCTGATGCCTTGGTCGACCAGCGCCTTGTCTGTGGTCGACCACAAGAGATGAGCCGTAGAGAACCAGTATTCTGTAGAACTTGCTGAAGTAGCACCCGACACTAGACTTCCAAACTCAAAACCTGACTAGTACTAGAGACCTAGTTGACATAACTTAGACAGAAATGACAGAATCTATGCAGTGAACACATGAATATGATTATTTCAAGAATTTTCAGGAGAAATTCTACAAATTCCTAACTCCCTTCTTAGAGTTGAAAATCTGTCATTGTTAAGGGGTTTTGTGAAAATGTCTGCCAGTTGTTTTTCAGTTTCTACAAAATGAAGCATGAAATTTCCTTTGGAGACCTCATCTCTTAGAAAGTGATGACGGATCTCAATGTGTTTTGTCCTAGAGTGTTGAATGGGGTTTTTAGACAAATTAATAGCACTAGTGTTGTCACAGAAAATAGGTGCACATCCAAGATCTACATTGTAGTCTTGGAGTTGATGTTTTATCCACAAAACCTGTGTACCACAGTTCCCTACTGCGACATACTCTGCCTCAGCAGTGGAGAGTGCCACAGAATGCTGTTTTTTAGAAGCCCATGATATTAAACATCCACCTAATATTTGACAATAACCACTAGTACTCTTCCTATCAATTTTGCAACCAGCATAATCAGCATCTGAATATGAAATCAAGTCTAGTTTGCAGTAAGTAGGATACCATAAACCCAATTCTTGGATACCGGCAAGGTAACGAAAGATACGCTTGACAGCCCCTAAATGTGAATCTCTAGGGCTAGATTGATATCTAGCACACATGCATACACTGAACTGAATGTCTGGCCTAGAGGCAGTTAAATATAGTAGGGATCCGATCATACCTCTGTATTTCTTGGCATCTACCATGTTACCTTTTACATCAGCCTCCAATGTTGCATTTGTCCCCATGGGTGACTCTATTGGTTTGCAGCTCTCCATGCCAAACTTTTTCAGCATCTCCTTTATGTACTTGGATTGATTTATGAAGTAGCCTTCTCTACATTGTAGAATCTGCAATCCAAGAAAGAACTGTAAATCACCCATTAAACTCATTTCAAACTCATTGGTCATTAGATTTGCAAATTCAGTACATAATGAAGCTTCAGTGGATCCAAACACAATATCATCCACATAGATTTGCACAATTAGTATATTCTTACCTTGGGTCTTGGAGAATAATGTTTGATCAATTTTACCTCTTGTGTAGCCCTTTTTGGTGAGGAATGAACTCAGTCTGTCGTACCATGCCCTAGGAGCCTGCTTTAAACCATACAAAGCCTTATGCAGTTTAAAGACATGATTAGGAAAATCATCATTTTCAAAACCAGGGGGTTGTTCCACAAAGACTTCTTCCTTTACAAAGCCATTTAGAAAGGCACTTTTTACATCCATTTGCTGCAATTTAATTCCATGGGACGCCGCAAATGCTAACAATATTCTAATGGCTTCTAACCTTGCAACTGGAGCATATGATTCTTCAAAATCAACTCCAAATTCTTGGTTATACCCCTTAGCCACCAACCGAGCCTTGTTCCTCATAACAACTCCTTCTTCATTAAGCTTATTTTTATAAACCCATTTGGTTCCAATAACAGGATGAGATGAGGGTCTGGGAACAAGTTTCCAAACCTGATTTCTTTCAAATTGATTTAATTCTTCATGCATGGCATTTATCCAAGATTCATCTCTTAAAGCTTCCTCTACATTTTTAGGCTCAACTTGAGATACAAGGGCTAGCTGATCTAATTCATCAACTGTTTTAAGCTGAGATCTAGTTTTCCTCGGTTCATTAATTCCTCCAATGATGTTATCTAGAGGATGATCTCTGAGAAATCTCAGATTTTCAGAATTGTTACCTGGGATGATCTCTCCTTCGGGTTGATCATTGGAATCACCTTGCTTTGGTTCTGCTTCAGTCTCCATTGGTTCCTCTTTGCCTTCCAGAAATTCCCCATCTTCATCTTTGCCTACCTGTCCAGTTTTGTCAAAGTCATTATTTTCATCAAATGTGATATGTGGGGATTCTTCAACTAGCTGATCTTTGGTGTTGTAGACTCTATAGGCTCTTGATCGGTCAGAGTATCCCAAGAAGATTCCTGGGTCACTCTTTGGTTCAAATTTGTCCAATGATCTCTTGTCATTATTATGAATAAAACACCTTACACCGAAGATCCTAAAATGAGCTAGAGATGGCTTCTTACCTTTGAACACCTCATATGGAGTTTTCGCACTAGATGGTCTTACCATTGCCCTGTTTACAATATAACATGCTGTATTGACCGCCTCAGCCCAAAATCTTCTTGGAAGATTGGCTTCAACTAACAGGGTTCTGGCCATTTCAACAAGTGTGCGATTCCTTCTTTCCACCACTCCATTTTGCTCTGGCGTCCTTGGTGAGGAGAACCTGTGATTTATTCCTTTGTTCCTGCAGAATTCATCAAACTCTGAATTTTCAAATTCTCCCCCATGATCAGATATTATTGAACACACTTTGGACTTACCATCCTGCTTCATTCTTCTGTAAAAATCCTGAAATTCATGAAAGGCATCGTTTTTATGTGATAAAAACATTACCCATGTGAATCTAGAGAAATCATCAACTAGTACATAACCGTACCTCTTACCACTAAGACTAGCAGTTCTTGTTGGGCCAAAAAGGTCCATGTGCACAAGTTCTAGTGGTCTAGAAGATTGACTTTCAGTTCTACCTTTGAATGATTTTCTTGTTTGCTTACCTTGGGTACATGATTCACATACTTTGACATTTTGAGCAAACGAAATTTCAGGTAAACCAGAAACCATTTTATTCTTAACCAATTTGTGCAGCACCCTGTAGCTAACATGTCCTAGCCTTCGGTGCCACAACCAAGTCAGGTCCTCCTTCTTGGCGGTGAGGCACAAGTTGGAGTGGGCTGGATCATCCAAGTCTATCATGTAGACATTATTTACTCTCTTGCCCATAAACTTAACTTTAGCCGAATTTGGTTCAAGAATTTTACAGATCTTAGAATCAAAGACTACTTGATGGCCTTTGTCGCATAGCTGACTGATGCTTAGAAGATTATATTCCAGGCCATCCACTAGCAGTACATCTTCAATGCAATTTGTAGATGTCTTACCTACCTTACCTTTCCCAATGATCTTGCCTTTGTTATTTCCTCCAAATGTCACATGTCCTCCATCTTTTGAGTTTAGCTCGGAGAATTTTGCCTTATCCCCTGTCATATGTCTTGAGCAGCCACTATCTAAGTACCACTTGTTGTGTATAGCTGCCAGACACACCTGCATCACAAGTTACACAGAAACTTTTGGACCCCAATGGTACCCGGGTCCAAGATAGCTTGTGAAATTATGAAATTGCTGCAGTAATCCTTTGGGAACCCAGATTCTGTTAGAGCAGTGTAAATTTTTATTTCTGAACTTGTTCAGATTGGGTTGCTTTTGTTCTAAAGCTTCTTTAATCTGAGTCCACCTTTGTGTATTCAAGTTTTCATTTTGTTTTACCCGAAAAAACCTGTGATTTCTGTTTGCTTGTCTGGCCATGGTCGACTTTTGGTATGTCTGTGGTCTACCATCGCGTCTCCAGAACTCAGCGTCTGTTCTGGCAGCACCTCTGGTCGACATCTGGTGTACCTGTGGTCGACCACTGCTTCTCCAGTAACCAGCGCCTATTCTGGCAGATCCTCTGGTCGACAGATGAAGGGTCTGTTGTCGACCAGCCTGTCTCCAGACATCTTGTTTTCCAGATTTATGTCTTTTAACTTGGTTTAGTCCTTGGTTTGTTTGGTGATTTCTGTGAATTTGGGTTTCTTGTTTATTATTTTGAATCTTATATTGATTGACTGTTTTCTCTTTAAAATTTCTCTCTTCCTTGGTGACATTGTTCCTTTTGGAGGAGCATTCAGCTACATCCTCTTGTTTATCTTGGTATAGATTAATCAGGGGCCTTTTTCCTTTTGAGTCAGCAATCCCAGTTACGGTTTTTATTTGGAATTCCTTTTTAGCCGTAGGATTGTATCCTAACCCTTCTTTTTGAAAGTTTACTTTTATTCCCAAGACAGCATTTAAGTTTTCTTGACCTTGAGTCATTTTTTCCAAGGTCTCCTGTTTGTTTTTCAGGTCACTCTTAATTCTTTCTATTTCTCTTAGGAGTTGGTTGTTTTCTTCCTTGAGTGAATTGTTTCTTTCTTGACTTAACTTAGTTTCCTGTTCATATTCTTGAGTCTTTAGTTTTAACTCATCAATGTCGTTTTTTAGCATTTCATTCTCTTCGGACATTCTCTTGTGGTTTTCTTCATCTAAGTCCATTTGATTCAGTTTGTTTTTCAGTGACTTGATTTCCATTTCTAGTTCAGTTTTGTTATCCATTGAATTGCTGTCTTTATTCAGTTGACTGATCTTCTTCTTCAAATGTTTATTTTCCTTTCTTATTCTTTCATAAGTATCAAGCAATTCTGAATATACTGCTTCCCAATCCGAACTAGAGAAGTCTTGAAATGGGGAACTTACCTCAAGATCACTGTTGTCTCCCTTGGCCATCAGACAGAGCTTTCCTTCTTCTTCCTCGGAAGTTGTTTCCTCTTCACTGCTCTCTTCCTCCTCACTCCAAGTGCTAATCATCGCCTTGGGTTTCTTGCCTTTCCACTTGAAGCTTGATTTCTTAGGAGCTTCTGGACATTCAGCCTTCATATGTCCAGGCTGCCTGCAATTGTAGCAAATGAGTTTGTTAGAAGGAGCCTTATGTTTATCAGATTTAAACTGGGATGACTTCCTTACCATGCCCTTTGGATTTCTGAATCCTTTACCTTCCTTCCGCAGGAATTTTTTAAATTTTCTTGTAAGCATGGCTAGCTCACCAGATTCTTCACCTGAGCTAGATGAGTCATCATTGTCAGACACCTCAGAGGTGCTTGTCTTAGTCTTTAGGGCAAGTTGCTTCTTTTTCTTGACCTCATCTTCCTTTCTCTTCAGATTGACCTCATAGGCCATCAGGGATCCTACTAACTCATCCACTGTCATTATTGTGAGATCCTTTGAGTCCTCAATGACTGTGACCTTGGTATGCCACATCGATGTGAGAGACCTTAAAATCTTCCTCACTAATTCCTGCTCTTTGTATGTCTTCCCTAAGCTCTTCAAGCCATTAGTCAGTTGTACTAATCTGGCATACATCTCAGAAATACTTTCATCATTTTTCATCCTAAACATTTCATATTCTGAGACTAGCATATTTGCTTTTGTCTCTCTTACCTCGGAAGTACCTTCGTAGATTACCTTTAGACGATCCCACATTTCTTTGGCTGTTGCGCATTGGGAAACTCTTGAGAATTCTGTGGGGTGTAGTGAGCACTGCATCACGTTCATGGCTCCCCAGTTGACAGTTGATTTCCTGACCTGTTCTCTGGTCCAGGTTTCTTCATCTTCCGGTAGCTCAAAAGGTCCATGGCTCACTACCCTCCACATCTCGTGGTCTTGCGCACGTAAGAACACCTGCATACGATTTTTCCAATAAGAATAATCAGTTCCATCAAAATATGGAGGTCTAGTTACAGAGTGCCCCTCAGCTATGAGGCTTTTAGAATTCAGTCCGCCCGGTCTCTCCTGGTTGTTAGACCACATTTTTGGAGAACCAGGCTCTGATACCACGTGTTGGATACGGACTGAATAGATCTAGAGGGGGGGTGAATAGATCTTTCCCCCTTTTTGATAATTTACTAACTATCGACCAGAAGAGCTACTGGTAATTAATGAATTATAGAACTAATGCGGATAGTAAAGATGCAAGCATACGTATAGGAAATCAAACACACACAAGCACACCACAAGAGAGGATTTTTAAGGTGGTTCAGTCTCTTCCTGAGACTTACATCCACCCCTTGCTTAACTCAAGCAAGGCTTCACTATGAGAATCTCTGATCTCAATCAAAACACAGCTGACACACAGCTTGTACCTGCTGACACACAGCTTGACTCTGCTGCCTCACAGCTTGACAATAATTGTAATCAGAAATGAAAAGATGATAAGAACAGGTGATGAAAGACAGGACTGAATATTGGCGTGTGTAGAAGAATAGGTGTTCAGCCTGGGACTTGATCACGCTTATGAAGAAGCCTAGACTCCCTGTTGATCTTCCAGTCAGTTGCCTTCGATTGTTCTGCTGCTGGAGATCGCACAGTCTTGAGCTAAGTCTTCCTTCTGCAGCAACGAGATTGCCTTTAACCTTTCTGCAGATTTTTGATTGGTGGAGAGCTCCTTTTTCCTCTTCTGTGTATATCTTCCTTGGCTTCTATTTCGTGCTCTCTCACCGCTTGCTTGTTCGTGATTTGTTGCCTTATATACAGCTCTTTTTATTTTCAAGAATAAAGTTCTTCCCGCTCAATTTTCAGATCGAGCGCCAATCTGCTAGAAAACAGGGATCGGTTTAAATCCAATCGTTAGAACGAGTTTGACCACTTCTAAGCAAGATTGTTTCCTTGATTCCCGTGCGGAATCTTATCTCCTGAGCAGCCCAACAACCTGCAACAACCATCTGCAGGTTTTAAGGAACCAAAACAGAATTCGGTTAGAGTTCGGTTTGGACGATATATAAACCCGTGGTCGACCATGACCCTGTCGCTGGTCGACAATGGGCAGTCCCCAGACGGCCGGTTCTTCTGGCTGAAACTCACGTCGCCCGTTGGTCGACCACAGCCTGGTCGCTGGTCGACAGGGGGCAGTTTCCAGATGGCCAGCAGTTCTGTCTGTTGTTTCTGTCTTTTCTGTGGTCGACCAGAGGTGGGGCTTTGGTCGACAGCCAAGGTGCTTCCAGAAGACAGATGATTTGATGCTTTTCTGGTTGAGTTCGTTGGTCGACCATAACCACTTCCCTGGTCGACAAGCGGCCTTTGACACTTCTTCTGATTTGTTGATTCCACTTGGATTTCAGTGGACCTGAAATTACTTAACTTATTAGAAGTAAATTGAACTATCAGATTTATATTGAGTTGATCAGAAACATTGTTTGTCATCATCAAATAGTCATGAGTCCAATACTTTGAAGGAACAATCAAACCACTTGTATTTGTTATGAAACAAGATAGAACTTGATTAATCAAACATATCCTATTGTCATCATCAAAACCAAGGGATGCACAACAAGCCTCAGTCACCTGTCGACGCACCGCGGGCGTGACAGTCAGACTCGCAAGGACAGTCGAACCCTGGTCCTGCAGGACCTTGAGTCTAAAAGTCATGGCCGGAACCTGCTCCTAAAGCCTCCACTTCCTCAACAACAACCGACTGACCGATACCCTCCTACTCAGGGCATCAGACACGATGTTCATCCTGCCAGGCTGATATGACAGAGTAACATCATAATCCTTCATGTACTCCATCCACCTCCTCTGCCTGAGGTTAAGATCCTTCTGCGTGAACACATACCTCAAACTCTGATTGTCAGTGAAAAGCTCAAACCTCTCGCCGTACAAATAATGCCTCCAGATCTTCAGAGCGAAGATCACCGCTGCCAACTCAAGATCATGAGTAGGGTAGTTCGCCTCATGTGACTTCAACTACCACGACGGATACGCCACAACTCTCCCATGCTGCATCAACACATCACCGAGGCCTACCCCGGAAGCATCCGTACACACCACGAAACCACCCGAGCCAGATGGCAACACCAAAACCAGAGCAGTGGTAAGCAATCTCTTCAGCTCCACGAAGCTCCGCTCACACTCCTCCGTCCAGACGAACGGCATGTCCTTCCGCGTAAGCCTGGTCATCGGGGCCGCAATACGAGAGAAATCCTGAATAAACCTCCGATAATAACCTGCGAGCCCCAAGAAACTCCGAATCTCCGTGACAGAACTCGACCTTGGCCACTGCACCACCGCCTCGACCTTGGTCGGGTCCACGGAAACACCATCACCAGAAATCACGTGCCCCAAAAAGTGCACCTCACGAAGCCAGAACTCGCACTTACTAAGCTTCGCATACAACTGGTGACCACGCAGGGTCTGCAACACCACCCTCAAGTGATGCACATGCTCCTCAGCAGACCGTGAATACACAAGGATATCGTCTACGAACACGACCATAAACTGGTCCAAGTACGGACGAAACACCCTATGCATCAAGTCCATAAACGCTGCGGGGGCATTGGTGAGCCCAAACGGCATCACCAAGAACTCATAATGCCCATACCTCGACCGAAACGCTGTCTTCTCCACGTCCGACTCTCGGATCCGCAGCTGATAGTAGCCCGATCTCAAATCGATCCTCGAAAACACTCGGGCCGACTGAAGCTGATCGAACAAGTCATCAATCCGAGGCAACGGATACTTGTTCTTAATAGTCGCCTGGTTCAACTGACGGTAGTCGATGCACAGCCTCAAACTACCGTCCTTCTTCTTCACAAACAACACCGGCGCACCCCACGGGGAATAACTAGGACGAATATACCCCTTGGCCAGCAACTCCTGCAACTGCACCTTCAGCTCTCGCAACTCAGCATGCGCCATCTGATAAGGGGCCTTCGACATAGGCGTTGTGCCCGGCACCACCTCAATCACGAAATCAATCTCTCGCTGCGGTGGCAACCCTGGTAGCTCCTCGGGAAAAATGTCAGGAAACTCGCACATGACAGGAATGTCCTCTACCTCAGGACCCTGTCGCTCGACCAAAACCACGGATGCGAGAAAGCCCTGACAACCTGCATCAAGCAAACGACGCGCACGGATAGCCGAAATAAACAAGCGAGAAGAGGAAGACCGAATACCTTGGAAATAGAAGGTGGGTCCACGAAGCTGTCGGAAGTAGACCTTCTTCGAGTCGCAATCCACCAAGGCATGATAAGCCTCGAGCCAATCCATGCCCAAAATCACATCAAAGTCCTGAAGCGGTAACGCGTAGAGTCTAGCCGGCAAGTTCCGCCCTTCTACCCATACAGGTACCTTCTCGTAGCAGTATGGGGTGATCATGAAGTCACCGGTAGGCAACTCTACCGCCAAGTCACAGGACACCTCGGTCACCGGGTCCCCTACACTCTGAGCAAAATCCTCCGAGATGAACGAATGAGAAGCACCTGAATCGAACAAAACACGAGCCGCACAACCCAAAATCGAAAGAGTACCTTCCACCAGATGCGTTGCCTCAGCCTCTGCTCTGGTCATGTGAGTCACTCTGCCTCGAGATCTCTGCCTCCCCACAGTAGCTGACCGCGACAACTGAGGAAACTGTCCCTGCTGCTGATACTGCTGCGACTATGCTGACGACTGCTGGGGCTGAAACTGCTGCTGCTGCTGAAACTCGTGCGACTGGCACGGTCTCTGCGGACAGTCATGTGCCATGTGCCCCGGCTGGTCGCACCTGAAGCAAATCACGGGCGCCGAACACGGTCTGCCTGGATGAGAACCACCGCACTTGGGACAACCGCCCTGAGCACCTGACACCGAACCCTGACGCTGCAAAGCCACGGACTGCTGATCACTGGCCGACGACTCCTGCTGTGACTGCCCCTTCTTACCCCGGCGTCTCCCGCCAAGGCCCGCCTCCTTGAGTAACTTCTTGAGCCTCGAGCCAAAGGACGAAGACTCTTGCACAGGAGCCACAGACTGCGTCGCCACTGAACCACCTGCCGAGAGCTGGGCGGTACTCTGCTGCTGCGCTACTGGCGGCTGGCCAAAACCTGCCTGCACCTGACTAGCACTGCCCTGCCCTCGAACCTTCTGCAAATCTCTCTCCAGCGCGCTGCTGCCTTACATGCCGCATCCAAAGTGGTCAAACCCGACGCAAGAAGATGATGCCTCAACTCCAGCCTCAGACCACCCACAAACTGATCGGTCTTCACCTCCTCATCTGCCATGATATGAGGAGCATAACGCCCAACTCGATAAACCTGGCACGGTACTGCATCACCGACATGTCACCTTGAGTCAGCTCCATGAACTCACGCAACCTCTGCGACCTGACAAAGGACGGACAGAAGGCACGCTCAAAAGCCGTGACGAACTCCTGCCACGCAATCTGTCGAAGAGGACGAGGACTGGAACACTGAACCCCACTCTGACGTCCACCAAGTACGGGCCGTCCCTGAAGACGATGAGTAGCCAACGCTACCTGCTCCTCCTCGGGGCACTCCATCGCACTGAAAATCCGCCGGATATCATCCAGCCACTCTCTGGCCACCTCAGGATCTGGCTGCCCACCGAAAGAAGGGGGCTGGAACAGCAAAAACTCCTTCAACACACGACCATGACCACCATGAGTCCGGTCCTCACCACCATCGCCACCCTGCTGCTGATGATCTCCCTGCTGCCGCTGAAACACATACTCAAACATGCCTCGGAAGAAGTCGTCCATCCCTGGAGCTCTCGCATCTCCAGATACACCCTCGGAAACTGAAGCCCTGCTCTGCTCCTCCGGACCACTACTAGACTCTCCCTGCTGGGCACGAGTCCTCCTCCGTGGCGCCATAACACACCTGGCATCAAAGAAAAGCAACCGGAAATTAATAAAACACACGACCCTAAGCCAGTCGCCGACTGTACAGGACATTCATGGACCTTCTGGATCACTGCAATTCGTTCCAAGTTCCGATGCACCTCCACAACCTCGCTCTGATACCAGCTGTGACGACCCGAGGATCCGAGTACCGGAAAGGAACCGACGCGTCTCGAATCTCGGCCCGCCAACCCACGAGCCCGAAGACTCGGAAGGGTAGAAAGGAGTGGTGTGGGGGTACAAGAGAAGCTGCAACGACCACAGAGATATCGCGATAATCCAAAATAAAATGCACATAATAATATAAATAAATAAACTGCTACAAGGTCCACAGTGTCTCATGTCCAAAAGAAAGCACAGTCAACAGAAAAGAAAGTACAACTACACGGGGCATCCCCCGGAGTACAACTACACGGGGCATTCCCCGGCTGTGGCAGACTGGCGACTAACCCTGGCTAGAAGAACCGCGCTGAAACTCGGCCGTGCCTCTCGAAGACCCCGCCTCACCTGAAAAGCAGGGGTGAGCCTCATTTCATTGGCCCAGTAGGGATCCCGCGAATCCCCACCTCGCACGAGAAGCGAGAAGGCGGAAGGTAACCCTACCTAACAGGAGTACGGTAGAACCAACAAGTTGAAATAAATAAACGGAAAAGTCATCTACTTTAACAGTACCGTACTACAGAACCTCGGTCCCAGAAAACACGAGTCCACGCCTGCCAGTGAACAGGAGCACCACCCACTAGAAGAACGACCGGATGCGTCCCCTGACGTCTTATACCGCGTCACAAGTGTCTAGCTACTACGCCCCGGGCGTGAGACTCAGATACACTCAGTAACCAAAAGTAACCGCAAAACAAGGACTAGCTGAGGTCACGCTCATCAGCGCGGGTCCGAACCCTCAGCCTCGTGTGCACACTCAGACCGTACGCCCTAGGCCTGTCCTCTAGCTGGTATTTCCCCCTAAACTCGAACTCGGAAGTACGCGGGGGCCCTGAGGTAACCAGCCTACTCACCGCCTCTCTCGGGTACGCCGCTCAGCCACTCCCAGGCGAGCCAGCACACGCGTGCCGTGGGAAAGCTACGACTAGTGGTAGGGTCACTGGAAGTCAGGACTAATCCACGGAAACCACCGACCAACACTAACAAGGTGCAGAGGTCATCCTCTGTACCACACCGACTCTCGGTAGCACCAGCCGACGTATCACATCCCGGGATCCCCGCGGCACCCTCGTACAGTCCCCACACGATGCCAAGCATCAGTCGGATCGTAAGACAACACAAAGGGGTCAGGACCCACTCACCTGGGCTTGATCGGCACGAAACGGCAGACGCGGTCACCGGAGGACCGCCTCCGGTGGTAGCGGTCTGCCCTGGATCGCAACCACCTGGTAGCGGTCCTCTTGGGACCGCGACCACCCCGGCACCAGAAAAATGAAGGCGGTCGCCTGATGACCGCCTTCACACAGTAGCGGTCCCTAGGGGACCGCGAGCAGGAACCAACGGTCAAAAAATGCCTCGAGGCCCGTGCCGGTCCCCACGGTGATAGCGGTCGTCCCCAGACCGCGACTAACAGTCGAGGTCTGTCGCAAGACCGCGACCAGCCACCGACACTCTAAGGCCTAACGGTCAAAAATCCGATGAAGGCGGTCCTCACCTGACCGCTACCATTGATAGCGGTTACTGGTGAACCGCGATCACCCCGGAAAACCGAGAAAGACGGGAAATGGCCGAAAACTCCATTCCACGCCCCAATCACCCCCCGATGATGGGGAAACAAAGGGAGAACCCTCCCCAACCCTCCTAGCATGCATCTACCGCCTCGGATCGGCCAAAAATGCGAAGAAACGGCGGATTGGCTCACAAACCCCAAAAACATGGTTTCACCCAAACCCGCTCAAAAACGCCCCTCTCGACCTCCCCTCGGCCTACAAAGTACGGGGAACGATGGGATGAGCATGGGGGTTCGTCTCCCTACCTCAATGGAGCAAAAGCTCGGCCGAATCACCGCCGAAATCAAGGATGAAGCTTTTACTCCCACGAACGGGGACCGCCTCTCGCCGCGAAAAGCACGCCACCGGGACCGCCTCGCCGCCGCCGCCGCTGCCACGCCGTTGCCGGAGTGAGAGGGGCCGCGTCTCGGTCGCCCGGGGGAAGAAGATCGGCCGCGGGGGAGAGGGGGAGCTCTCACGGTTGAAGGAAGGAGGAAGAAG
The DNA here is from genome assembly GCA_022559845.1 of Amorphophallus konjac. Lineage (NCBI taxonomy): Eukaryota > Viridiplantae > Streptophyta > Magnoliopsida > Alismatales > Araceae > Amorphophallus > Amorphophallus konjac. Next base: position 558,399,533 of record CM040121.1, on the reverse strand, counting down.
AAGAAGAAAAGAAAAGGGTAAAAAGAAAAGAAAAAGAATTGATATATATAGAAAATCTGGAAAATCGAAAAAATCCCGAAAAATAGAAAAATACACCTCCTCGATCGTCTCGACGCGCTGATCACAACTGCACCACTCGCGGGTTAGTGAACGACCTAGTTCACCCGCTACAGGGTTCCGAAGGATTCGCCGAAACCCGTACGCGGAAACCGGAAAACACGCACGGAAAAGCCGCGGACACACTCCGGGCCTCCGGAACGACTCCGGATCGCGCCGATCCGAACACGAAAGATGTCCGAAACGAAATTTTGGACACAATAGGGTTGGACACTCCGATAAACCAGATCCGGGACCCACAATGAAGGTTCCAAAAGATCTGGGACATTACAACATCTATGATATGAATGATGAAGGCAGAATCGACTGGGATGAAATGAGGCGATACATTGCCACTCTCAAAGTCAGGAGACCTTTTCCTAGAGCACCGTTCCAACAACAACAACAGCTACAATAGTAGCCGCAGCAACAACCACAACAACAATAACAGTCTCAGCAGGCCCAACCACAACAACCTAACATGGGCATAATCCATAATCCATTACCGGAGCACCAACAACCCAATCACCAGGTCAACCCCATCTCCTCCTTCTCGGAAGTTGGGAGAGAGCAGGGGTGGCACCCAGAAAGTACCTCCGTTCTTGCTGCCGCCAACCCTATCATCAGGCACCCACCTCGCCTTGCCCGGGTAGCGCCTCTCTCTCATCAACCCGTATCGCTACCTATAGTACGGCCTTCACCATTTCTGCAGCCATCACGCCCTCTCATCCGCACCCCTCCCACTAACTCACCCATGGCCTATCAGCCAACGCCCTCCACTATGCCCTCACACCCTCTCATCTTCTCTCACCCGTCCATTTTGCCATCCACCCCTACTACACCTACACCTATGCCTTCCAAACCTCTCATCATCCGTCAACCGTACGTGACCCCGCCTACCTCCACCATGCCTCCACTAACGCCCTCAAAACCACTCATCACCCACCATCCATCTCAGAACCATTATCCATCTCAAGCCTTATCCACTTCCACTTTGCCTCTGCCTCCACCTTACAAACCCCTTACCCTCCATAACCCACATGAGATCCCCTCTACCTCCACCATGCCTCCACCTTCCAAACCCCTCACCCTCCATAGCCCATATGAGATCCCCTCTACCTCCACCATGTCTCCACCTAACAAACCCCTTATCAGAACCCCCGCTCCCATCGTCACCCCGGCTTCATCCACCATTCCTCCACCGCTACCCCTCAAACCCCTGCTAAAACCCACAGCTAACCCCATAGAGGTGCAAAAGCCATAGGCAATGGTGCTCCGGAGTGGAAGGATTTTCCACCAGGTTTTTCCTCAGAACAGTCAGAACCCCGAGCAGTCTCAGCCAGAGAAAGACAACGGAGAACAACCAGAAAAATCCATCCCTGGAAGACATTATGATTGGTTAAAACAGCTGGACAAGACGCCCGCTCGGATCTCCATCCTTGAGCTACTTCAGAGATCCACATCCCATCAGGCAGCCTTAATGGGATATCTTCAAAGGGTCATGGTGAATAGGACCTCCCTGTAGAGAAGATTTCGGCCGTTCTGACACCGACGGACACACAACCAGCCATTGTGTTCCATAACCACGAGCTCGCCCCCAAGGAAGCTCGAAAGTATGCGTTGTGTGTTTCAATAAAAATCAATGGAGTGTCCATACACCTATGTTTGGTGGACACGGGCGCATCTATAAATGTGATCTCCATGAGCACCTTTCAGTTATGTGGGGTCGGTGAGGAACAAATAAGACCTTCTTCAATCACAGTCACAGCCTATGATAATAGCAAAAGGCCACCACATGGGATGATTATCCTGAAGGCAGAATTAGGCCCTGCATCAGTCTCTACGGAATTTCATGTCCTAGACATGGATCCCACATTCAAGGCTATACTGGGTCGCCCCTATATTGAAGTCATGGATGTTGTACCCTCCACCAACCACCAATGCCTAAAGTTTCCATATAATGGGAGGATTATTAAAGTGATCAGTACGCCTATCCTTCATATAGTGGATGTCATTAACATCTCTTTGCCATCTGTTTGGCCGTCTCATCGGCCCATATTGTCACTACTGGATGTGTATGACCCATCCCGCATTCCGCCAACACCAAAGAATCCACCCTCAGTACCAACGTCACGTCTCCCTTCTCTTTCTACAGGGTGGGAGATAATGAGAAATATCGGCTATCAATAGGGCAAAGGCTTGGGCGCACAATTGCAAGGAAGGCTGAAACTGCCAAAGAAAATAAGGTTGAGCCACAAGTTTGGCCTAGGCTTTAAAGGACCGCTTGAGGCGGAAGGGAAACCCCTCACGTGGATCCTGTCCTCTCACTTCAAGAAGGGGCCCGTTGTTCAGATGGGGGATCACCCGCAAGAAACACATGGAGGATCGCATGTTGTATACTTGGCTGAAAAATGTTTAAGGGCCGCTAAGAGAGGCAAGATTAAGGATACAGAATGCGAATGGAGTAAATGGTTCGACATACAAGATATTTCCATTGCACTAGAAAGAATGTTCTCACCCTCGCAGCTAGAAGGACCGCCATTAATATCTGAAATGCCAGGGGATATCACTGTTGTTGCCAGAATTCCAAACCATTCTCGCCAAGAGGACCCTGTCACCGACTGATCTTCATCCATCATCAACATTGCCATCGATGGCTCATTAGCCGTCATCCTCTCCATTCACTCACCTCAGCCCTCGTTGCTGTCTTCGTCCTAGGCCAGACGATTGTCTGACGATCTTCCTAGATCCCCGTCTCTACTTACATACCTACGCGGGTTTCTCAACCCGCGCCAGGTTTTCAATCATGATCTGCTCTATGGGCCTCCCAACCCTTTTGCCATAATCACTTTCCCCCCTCCTCCGATTTCTTTTCATTGCTTTGTCATTAAAAATGAAAACAAAAAAAATGTCAATTTTCAAACCCCTCAACAACACATTTTCGTTGAGGAAACCTCATACATTTCCCACGAGTGCGTCCCGTCCTACGGGCCACTCATCCAAGGTCCTATGAGTGACCTTTTCTACCCCTCCTTTGAGGGGTCCTTCCCTGTACATTCTTCGGCATCTTCTTTAGCTTATTCTTCATCCGTAGGACAGCTCAGTCAACCTAGAAATAATGGGTCAAGGGTAGTACCAAAAAAGAAATCCAAGGGTAACCAAATCCCTCATCGATTCCTCCTGGATCTAGCCAGTAGGTGTTGAGCGTGCCTATGCATTCCTCAATTGCTAGAAAATCCCATCCAACTGCCAGAGATAGATTGTGAGGAGAATTGCACAATTGATGAAGGGTATGGAGTCTACGAGATCACAGATGAAGAATGCCCTATTGAAGAAGATGATGAAGAATATGAGGACGCGGCCGGTGCATATGCTAGTGGGATAAGGAGATTCGACGAGCCGTCAGCCGTCGTAGAAGAGTCCACCAAAGAAGTCAATTTGGGAACTGAGGAAGACCCTAGGATCGTCCTCATAAGTGATAATTTATCAGCGTCTGAAGAAGAGGCATTAATTGAAGTTCTTAAAGAGTATAAGGACACGTTTGCATGGAGCTACGAGGATATGCCGGGTCTGGATTCCACCTTGGTCGAACACCGCTTAACTCTAAAACCAGGGTCCGCCTCGGTAAAACAAAGGTTAAGGCGTTTCCACCCTCAGATGGCTTTGAAAATGAAAGAAGAGGTCGACAAGCTCCACAAAGCCAGGTTTATTAGAGTCGACCTTTGTCCTCAATGGGTGGTGGACATTGTCCCGGTCATGAAGAAGGATGGAAAAGTCAGGATTTGCATCGACTTCCGGGACCTTAACCGTGCGTGTCCAAAGGATGATTTTCCCCTGCCTCATATTGATGTGTTAATCGATAACACGGTAGGCTATGAGACCCTCTCATTTATGGATGGATTTTCAGGATACAATCAAATTCGTTTGGCAGAAGAGGATCAGGAGAAGACGTCATTCACTATACCTTGGGGAACATATTGCTTTGTGGTCATGCCGTTTGGGTTAAAGAATGCTGGAGCTACTTATCAAAGAGTGGTGATGGTCATATTTCATGACATGATGCACATATATCTGGAGGTGTATGTGGATGATTTATTGGTGAAATCGAGAACTAAGGTGGAACATCCGAGAGTCTTGGCTAAGGTATTGCAGAGATCAAGGGAGTTCCAATTGAAAATGAACCCGAAGAAGTGTGTGTTTGGCGTATCATCGGGCAAGCTACTAGGTTTCATCGTGAGTAAAAGGGGGATTGAGATAGATCCCAACAAAGCTAAGGCCATCATGGATATGCCGCCTCCCAAAAATTTGAGGGAAGTCTGAGGTTTAATTAGGAGGTTACAATTCATTCGTCGGTTTGTGTCTCAGCACTCACAAAGGTGTAGACCTTTCTATGAGTTGACCAAGCCAGGAGTAGAATTCCATTGGGATTCTAAATGCCAAAAAGCTTTTGAAGAGTTAAAGGAATACCTGGCTAATCCACCCGTTATCATTCCACACAAGCCAGGAAAACCTCTGATCCTTTATATCTCAGTCTTGGATGACTCCGTGGGGGCCGTCCTTGCACAAGTCGATGAAGAAGGCAAGGAACGGGTAACCTATTACTTGTCCAAACTCCTTAATCCCTGTGCGCAGAAGTACACAGCCATGGAGAAAACCTGTGCTACCCTCGTTTGGGTAGTGTAGAAATTGAAACACTACTTCTTGGCTCATGAGGTCCATTTGATTGCCTACATGAACCCTATTAAGTTCCTCCTGGAGAAATCTATCCTTACTGATAGGCTAGCACGCTGGCAGAGTTTACTATCTCAGTTTGACATCACCTATATCCAGCAAAAGGCAATTAAAGGCTATGCTATAGCCGAACATCTCGCTCACCATCCTCTCCCCAAGTGCGATCCTGTCCAATCAGAATTTCCAGATGAGGAACTAATGTCCATCACCCAATCCGACGAGCCAATGTGGACATTTTATTTTGATGGAGCTCTAAATTCCCAAGGGAAGGGTATTGGCATTATCCTTCTGACGTCCGAAGGCGTTACCATCCCAGAGATATTTCATATCGCATTCCCAGTCACCAACAATATTGCTGAATATTAGGCTCTTCTAGTTGGTCCGGAACTAGCTCATTCTTTCTATATCACTGAATTGCGAGTCGTGGGTGATAGTCAACTTGTTCTCCGCCAGGTGCTCACCAAATATCGCACCCTTGATCTCAAGCTCAATCCATATCAGGAGCTGGTCTCCGCTTATGCCAAATTATTCACCAAGCTGATCTTTGTCCATGTTCCTCGCGAAGAGAACATTCTGGCCGATGCCCTCGCCTCCTTGGCATCATCTTTTAAATTCCCTTTAGGTGTATGGTTTTAAGCCATCACCATCTACAAGCGCCTCGTCCCTGCTGTTCAGGACCCTTACCTTTTAGGAATAAAAGAAAGAGTTCTACGGAAGCTTCAGGAAGGGGAAATTCTTAAGAAGAGGGAAATCATGTTGGCAGATATTGAAGAAGAACTGGCCGATGAGGAGAAACCTTGGTTCTATGAAATCGTCAAATATTGTAAAGATCAGTCCTATCCTGAAGGAGCCACCACAGAGGATAAGAAAGCCATAAGAAGGGTGACCCAAAAATACACATTAGTTGGAGGTCTACTGTATAGGAGAAGCCTTACTGGTGTTCTATTAAGATGTATTGATGGCAATGAGGTCTGGAAATGCGTAGAGGAAGCACACTCAGGTGTGTGCGGTGGCCATGTAAATAGTCAAATACTCGCTAAGAAGATCATTTGGCAAGGCTTTTACTGACCCACAATGAAAGAAGATTGTGCTATTTATGTCCGTAGGTGTGTCAAGTGTCAGCTTCATGCCGATAAGATTCATTCCCCGTCTTCCTCACTTCATCCAGTATCCTCCCCATGACCTTTCTCCATGTGGGCGTTCAACATCATTGGCCCCCTAGGTGATCCCAACTCCCTCACCAAGCAGAAATCTTTCATCCTCACTGCGACGGAGTACTTCACCAAATGGGTCGAAGCAGAAGCTTATGCGGAAATCAAGGCGTCAACAGTATGCAAGTTCATCTTGAAGAACATCCTCACCAGGTTCGGCATTCCGAGCACAATCGTCACTGACAATGGGCCACAGTTCATTTCTCAAGACCTTCAGGACCTCTGCAAAAGGTACGCAATCGCATTACATCATTCATCACCTTATTATCCACAAGGTAATGGCCAGGCGGAGGCCACCAACAAAACATTGATCAAAATCATGAAGAAAACCTGCGAGTCTAGTAAGTTCTCAGACTGGCCAGAAAAGCCTATCGAAGCTCTATGGGCCTATCGCACTTCGATCTGTACCCCCACCGGGCAGACTCCGTTTGCCCTTACTTATGGGATGGAAGCGGTAGTCCTGTATGATACTCTGATTCCTTCTCTCAGGGTACAATTGGATAAGAAATTTTCCCTTGACGAACATCGTAATCCACTCCTTGCCCAATTGAAACTCTTAGACGAGAAGCGACTGGCCACTGTCGAGCATGCACGTGTTTATCAAAATAGACTCGCTCGCTTTTACCAAAAGAAAGTCGTTGAGAGAAAATTCAGAGTCGGTGACATGGTCATAAAAAGAATTTTTGTCAAACCTAGAGGGCCGCGTTCTAAACTTCAACCCAATTGGGAAGGACCATATGTGGTTCAAGCTGCGTACCCCGGTAACGCCTACAAGTTAGTCAATGCCGAATGGACCGAGTTATCCCACCCCTGGAACGGGCTTTATCTTAAGAAATACCACCCTTAGATAGGTGTAATAACTGGCTTGGTACGAGGACCATCGGAGTTAGAAATTCACTCTTCGGTCTTTGTAGTCTAACTCAGGGTTAACCTGCGCACACTCCCACACCTCGCTTTCGGGATCAAACGAAGCGGAACTCGAGGGAAGCTCCAAAAAAAAAGAAAAAAGAAACAAAAAGACAGTGCATGGTGTTCATCATACAGTCAAGTCTTTGCATCCGTACTTCATGTTAGGATAGGACCCATTAAGGTTCGGTAGGTCTCGGGTCTTGGTCCGTCAGAACCGTGGAGATTCATGTCCGGTCATGTCGGCTTACGCCCACTAAAAGATGGCAACACGCACACACGCAGCTGTTTTAGCCAAGAAAGTTGGCAGTATTGCTTATTGTGGGGCTGTACTCGAAGGTCTCCATGAAAGTCATAATCTTTGTTCTCTTCTTTCTCGACCCAACGAGACAGTCGGTGCCCTTAAAACGTTGAGCATAAGGGAACCAAAATATCATACCCTGAAGGCGAGAGTAGGATTCATCTCCTCAAACTCAAGTCAGAGCACGAGAAGAGGGTAGTGTCCCCACAGGCATACAATAGGGATTCCTACATATCAAATCATCATGTCTTCCTCAAAAAAAAGAAAAAAGAAGAGAAGAGATAAATCAAAGTCAAATGAAAGCTTGGTCGTGGCCGTGCCCGATTTCAACAAATGAAACCCCTCCAAACAAAAGCTAAATTCCACAAAGGGGCAACGTAATTTTGTTCGAGGTTTGGTCCGAAGTCGCCCAAAAGGGAGAGGTCGAGTAGGTCCCGGTTGGTTTGTCGGGTTAACGGTTTTGCCGGTCCTCTCGGAAGGTTTACCCCACCGCACTCTTCTTTCTCCCCTCAAAGATGAAAGCCCAATAGAAATCTTGAAAGGCGTGCCCCGCTAAGGCAAGCAATCTTGTTTTAGCAAAACACACATATAGTTGTCTAATTCGAAAAGTGAAAGCCATCGTCACGAAGGAGTTTCGGTGTTTCTGGCCGGTCAAGATCTCTATCTACCGCCTTGATGGTTTCTTACTTTAACCTCGAGCTTAGGTCAATGCAAGTGCATCACCAATAGGTGCAACGGCATCTGATTCCGAGTCAGCGTCGCGCGGTTGGTCGTTAGGGTTCCAGGGTGTTCCATCCTATACCATCTAGGGTTGTGGGGAAATAGACCCGGGTTGGGTAAATCTTTTACCTTGAACGCTCATTCGGTGTATCCTTGCGGTCGGAAGCAACTGGGAGCCTAAGTATGGCATAACGGTTTTGTCATCAGGTTAAGCCTTAATCGGCAGGATTATCATTTGAGGAGTCTAGGGGCCCAAATCAATCTAGATGTGCACACAGGATACCTGGGAGGTTAGTAGGGAACCATGTCTTCATAAGAGTCAAGTGCCATAAGAATGGTCACTAGGCATTAGTTATCCCCATTTAAAAAAAAATTATAGTGGCCCTCGGAAGACGCCGTCAGGTGAGTCCCCAAGTGGGAATTCTCTTGGAGCATGTTAACCCTGCATTAAGCTACTTAAGAATGATTTAAACACCCCTGATCGAAGAACCATGCCGGTTGTAATAACAAGTGTCTGTCATAAAAAAATAATAAAAAATCAAATAATTAAAAAAACAACAACAAACACCAAATATATATATATAAAGATCAAATTTTGCATCCGTGTGATCTCATTCGTGTGCTACATTTTTAATTTTGTTCTCATTTGTGTCCCCATGTGTCACATTTATCATCTTTGCTTTTGCCTTAATTAATAAAGGCTTGGCCCCTTGACTCGTTATCAAGGCTAGTCTCAAGACAATCACTCACTCTCTGAGCAATGGGCCAAGTCAGAACGGAAAAACTGACTTGTTTCATTGAGCAATGTGTACAGGATTGAAAAGTAGGAATGAAGGCAGAAGACATGAAACTGAACATTCCTTCCTTTATTTCCTTCTAGAAATTGGACATTAAGTTCCGTCCTCTCTCTCAGAGTTACCCCTCTCTCCGCTCTCCAGGCGAGGAACCCTGGAGGGTGTTGCTAAACCATGCAAGGTGGTGCCTCTACTGCTCTGTACCGCTCTTCCCGTCTCCGCTCCCCGTCGATCGATAGGGGCTGTAAAGAAGCTACTAACACGAAAGCCACGCTCTCGTTCTCTTCGGTAGCGCTCTTTACTATCTCTCAGCCATTGTTCATCAAGATCGAGGCTGGTTCGGAGTTCAAACAGTTGGGCCTCCATGGACCTCCGCTCCTCCCTCTCAGCCAATCTGTCGGCTCTCTCTCTTTCGGTGTCTCTTTCCCTTTTCGCACGTTCTCTCTCTCTGTCCTCCCTTTTCAGCTGAAGGGTGATCCTCAGCTCTACGGCATCCCGAGAAGAGCCATCGTCTGGATGATGTCGCAACTCTTCCTCCAATTCGGCTATTCTGGCTTCCCCCTGCGCGGTGCGGACAAGTGCATCTTGCACCTCTTTCGTCGGCCATGTCCGCCATTTCAGATATGTGGAGGCACGAATAAGTGAAATTCAATGGCGAGACTCTCACTTGTGTGGAGAGAATTCCTTCTATCTCCGCGGCTCGCTGCATAGTATGAGCAAGCTGCTCATGAAGCAAATCGAGTTTGGAATTAGGGATCCATAAGCTAGAAGAGACACCATCCGCCCCCATTGCTGAGGAAGCTGCGTAAAGTTGGGCGCGCTGCAACGCACACAAGGTAGCACTGAGGGCCTAGCACCAGGAATATTGGCCTATGATCATGTGTATGCAGGCTTACCGAAGAACTCAAGGCTGCGGGCGCATCACGTAACTGCCGCTCTGTGCCTATCAGGCGAGCTTGCAAGTTCGCCATCATGGTGTCACGAGCGTCTTGTGGCCAGGGCATAGGTTAACATAAACACATTTATAAAAAAAATAAAAATGGAAAATATGTCCACCTCCACAGTCCCCTCGGGATGGAGTCGCTCTGCATACATCGCCTTATAGAGGCGTAGATAATCTTCGCTGTCTTGAGCATGTGACTCCATGGGAGTGCCACCCCGTTGCCAGTCCTCATATTGCTCGGGGAACCGCACTCTCCAATCAACGGAGGTCACCGGCCCACGCGTCTTCCTCCCCACACGTGGTGTTGTAGTCATGCCCACTCATTTCTGGGTGAGCCCTACGGTCCTCATGGCCAATCGTAGCCGAAGTGGCTCGATTTCGTTCAGACAGTGGATCCAGAGGTCGCGTCTGAACCGAGCACGACTAGTTATGACCCATGGCTGATCGGCATTGGTCATGCCCGCATAAGGCCTCCAAATCACCTAGGTCAGGTCACACACATCTTCTTAATCATATAAAAAAGGGGGAGACAAAACAAAAAAAGAAAAAAAGATGATGAAATAATAACCACCATCGCCGTGGGGAACTCTTGCAACTCGCGTCGTAACACCATCAGCTGGTAGGATAGAGGGGCTGGGCTCGTGATGGGTTGCCACCGCCTCGCCAGCGGCACCGTCATTGGATGCCAATGATGGGATTTTTCCCATTGGGAGGTAATAATAGCTCCACAACTGCACCATCATGTGTCATTAACATATCAAAAAAAAAGGGGGGGGGGATACCTGGATGAACGGCGTGAAACCACTCACTGTTATCTCTCGGTCTGCTCTCTCGGATAGACCCACAAATAGATGCACCAGCATGGCTGCTCCCCAGGCATATGGCCCCACTTTCTAAGGGTCTACCAGGAATTCTAAGAAGCGGCAATGAATGCTGTCTCCTTTCAAGCCCAGTAACAATTTCCCCAATAGGAAGAAGAGGAATCTCCTCAAATCCATGTTGGCTCTCTCCTAATTGCTCGCATCTACACAGTAGACGGCGCGACATCCTCTTTCAGTCCTCTCCATGAACTCTTCCAAGGATTCATCATCACGGGGACGAATGTCAGTAAGCCCCAACGTCTCCATGATAGGCCTCTTAGCTATGGACCTGTTCTTACGATCATCCAGATCCACTCCTAGTAACCTCTGAGCATCCTCTCTGTAGTCGGAGTATGTGACGCCAGTCAGTGCCTCGCCATCCACTTTGAGGCCCGTAATCCGGACCACATCTTCCAGGCTGGGCACCATGTGCCCCCAAGGCATCAAGAAGGCACGACTCATTGGATCCCACCTTTCACGTAATGCTTGGACGAGGGCGAGGTCGAGCTTGACTGGCTCGATCCGGAGAAAGGCCCCAAGCCCCATCACATCTAGCCTGACCTTCTGAAAATCTGGAAGACCCCTGTATGCTGCCACTACTAGCTCCCGTGAAATGTGTGATTTCATCGCGCTCTGCACATACACAAGAATTGAAAAGGAGCCTTTGTCAAAAGAGAAAAAAAGGAAGAAAGAACGAGAGAAGAGGTGAGAAAGCTCATCTTACGAGTTGCGATTGGGTCCTCTCACTGAAGTGCCCTTCAAGGTCCGAGAGTTTCCTGGAACTGCTACCGCTGGACCTGCTTCTCTTCGAGGAGTGGGAAGATTCACCCTCCATTCTGAACCTCAGAACTCTTAGTTCCTCCTTTTCCGTGGAAACTTGTACTCTTGGAGTTGGCTCTCGATGCCCCTGGGAGCATGAACAAGGGAGGTATTTATAGAAATGGAGGAAATTCAAGCCAAAGCTACCTCCATCACCTTTAACGATAGCCCTCGTGATAGAGCACCTTCCCTGTAGTCCCGTGTGTCACGTCACCGCTCGCACAGGATAATTGATTGGATGGTGTGATGTGATGACTCTCTCCCTACGTAGCCTAAGGATGCCCTGTCATGTTGTAGAGGTCGTCCGGGAAGATTGAAAGGTTGTCCGGGAAAAGCGACTAGAGCCATCATTGTTGACTTCGGCGGCAGATTCCCGTGGGAAAGACGGTCGGAGCGAGATATGATTCTCCGTTTTAGGGCGGGGTCTCGGCAAGCACATCATGTGGGAACATTGTAAAGGAGAAGAAGCGTAGGGAAGAAGGAATGCGCAAGAGAACAAATAAGCAACATGGAACCAAATCACTCCATTCATAAGTCTACATAAACTGTCATAAACATCATAGTCATGAACATCGCAAGAGAGGAGGTGGGTATGCTAGCTCGCTAACTCTCACCATCATCTTCACGCTCGTCCCTCCGGGCGTCCCTCTCCTCTCCCCTAAGGTGAGGGCCCCTCAGGGGCCTTCTGGAGCTCCGTGAAGCAGTGCTTGCCTCACCCCGCAATACCTACTCAGCAGTGGCGGCTCACTGCTGCTCCCTTGGCGTGGCGAAGAAGCCACCTGCAGAAAGGTGGCCAGACTGGCGGAGTCACGCACTGAACTCTCGTACTCTCTTGTAATGCGTCTTCATGACTCCTAGCCTCTGCCCCATAACTCGAAGGCCTAGCTGGCCCCACCTGGGCCTCCAACGCCTTCCTCTCATCCCAATCCTACTGTCGCTCTGCCCTTCTTTCTGCTCTCTCCTTCTCCCTCTCTGCTCTCTCTCTCTCTCTGCCTCTCTCCTCGCCACCTGGAGGAGGACCCTTAACTCCAGGATGTCTGGAGATGGCCTCTCTTCATCGTGACGCCGCAGCTCTGCTATGGTTGCTGCCCAAGCATCACACTCCTCTTCAGCCCGAGTCGCGCGGGCCACTGCACTGGTAAGTTGCTCCTGGAGGGAGGCGATCTCTAGAAAAGGAGCATGAGAGCTGGAAGACGATCTGCCAGTCATCCCTGCCATCGCTGTCTGCTGGGCACGCTGGAACAGACAAACAACAGCCATCAGCTAAGCCCCAGGATTTCAAAAATAATAATAATAAATAGGGCCCTTCTTTAACCTCTGTCTGTCTCCCGAGTTGAAGAGGCCCCACATGGATCTCCCTACACTGTCGCAGGTAGTCGGCACTCCCCTGCACAAGCACGTCACCTTGCTGCCCGTCTGGGAACTGGGCAAGGAGATGTATGTGCCAGTCTTCAAGTTTCGGCTTGCCACGCCTCTCTCCCCCGACGCGGCTCGGTCCATCCGCACTTGCCCATTCATCAGCCAAGCCCGGGATCCTTGTCATACCCTGCGCATCAAAAAGGAAGGGCCATATCATTAACAAAAAAATGCATCTCCTGTCGAAGACGCGTTCATCATTCAAGGGTAACACTCACCGAACCCTCTTCTCCCTCTCTACTTGTTCGCTACAAAACTAAAGAAATTAAAGAGGTGGAGATCAAGGAGCTTACCGGGCCATGCTCGCCTCCCTCCACGTCTTCGGGCCCCTCGGGCCCCTCAAATGCCAGAAGAGGCTCTTCCTCTTCCGTGGCCGCCTCTCCGTGCTCTTGCACGACCCTCCTCGGGCGAGGGGTTCCTTGCCCCCCTCTCCCTTCACCACGGTTTGGCCCACCGTATTCCATAGATCAAGGGTGGAAGAAGATGAAGCTAGGCAAGCAAATCTCGACGAGAGGAGGAGTCGTTTGTGGGCAAAGTGAGGAAGGAGAAAGGCTGCCCTATGGTTCTCGGTGGTTTAAATTTGAATTAAAAAGGTTAGAACGCGTCTCCATGCCTAGACGTCCCAAAAGGGGGAGGGGAAGATTGCATGCCGTCCGCACTAGGCATGATTCCCCATTTTCATGGTAAGATCTTGGGAAGCGTGTCACGAAGGAGCAAGTGAAAGAGAAGAAGTGTGGAGGAAGGTACGTACACAGAAAATAGTCAAGCAATATAAAAGAAACTATTCCATTCCATATAATAAGCTGTCTGTCATATGCATCATAAGTGAGGATGGTGGGTGTACAAATCACTCTCTAACTCTCACCACCACCCTCCTGGTCATCCCTCTGATCATCCCTCTTCTCTCTCCTCTGGCGCGGATCCCTCGGGGGCCTCCACGAACTTTGAGAAGCGGTGCTCCCCTCGCCCTGCGGTGCCTGGCCGGCCTCGAATGCGCGGCGCCGCTCCTCGGTCGAGGAGACTAAGAAGCTGCCTACGGAGAAAGAACTAGATTGATAAAGTCACGCCCCGCGATCCTTCACCCTCTGGTATCACTCCTCACTCTCCCGTAGCCTCTCCTCTTCCGTACCGAGACTCACTCGGAGCTCCGTCATCTGGGCCTCTAAAGCCCTCCTGTCCGCCCTCTCCTTCTCCCTCTCCTCTCTCTCTCAGCGCCTCTCTCCTCGACACCTCGAGGGCAATCCGCAGCTCTAGCACGTCGCGGGGAAGCTCCTTAGCCTCCCGTCGTCGTCGGTCCTCCTCCAGCTCCGCTATTCGAGCATCACGCTCTGCCACCCGAGTCGCCTGGTCGCGCTCGGCCTCCTCGGCACGGACTACATGAGCCAATGCATCCCGAACCTCCACCACCTGTCAAGGCCCACATCCCCTTACAGTCAGTAGAGGAAAGAGAACATGTGGAAGGGGAATCCGGGTCAAGTAAACACTCACCCGAGTCGCCTGATCGCGCTCGGCCTCCTCAGCACGGGCCACTGCACCTGCCAACTGCTCCTAGAGATAAGAGACCTCCGGAGGAGGGGCCCGGGAGCTAGAGGCCGCTCCACCAGCCATCCCGGCGACCACCGCTTGATGGGCATGCTGAAACGCAGAGACAAGCGACAGTCAGAGGCTAAGCATCAGGAACCCAAGTGACAAAAAATAGTAATACATTTGTATAGACTCACCAGGATGTCCAGCTCCTGACGAGTGACTGCTAGCTGCTGCATGGCGTCCGCCAGTTAGGCCCGCAGGTCAGTGATGATGGTGTCGCGGGCATCATGCATTCATTAGCATATAGATTAAGGTCACATACATTTGTACAAAAAAAAGAAAAAGAGAGAGCCTCATTTCATACTTACCCCTGCCGGCCTCCCTAGGTGGAGGCGTCCTGCGTACGTGTCCCGGTACCGTCGCAAGTAGTCGGTGCTGTCTTGCACCTGGGACACCACCGGGACGCCACCCTACTGCCAGTCCTGGTACTGTGCAGGAAAGCGCGTACGCTAGTCCATGAGCTTCGCCTTGTTCCGGGTCTTCCGCCCGACGCGGCTCGGCTCGTCTACCTCCAACCACTCCTGGGTAAGTCCCAGGGTCCTCATGACCAACCTGAGTCGCAGTGGCTCGATCTCGTTCCGGTAGTGGACCCACAGGTCCCGCCCGAGAGGAACTACTGGGGGGCCTACCAGGTCATGCTCATCCTCTCCCGCGCCACCGGGTCCCTCCGGGCCTTCCACGGCCAAGGGAATCGCCTCCTCCTCCACGGCGGCCTCCTCCGCACAGTCCCGAGGCCTCCTCGGGTGATGAGCGACCCGCTTCCGCTTCTCTCCACCTTGGCTTGGGCCTCCGCGCTCCATGAGGACCAAGAATAGTTTGTTTAGGGTCGGATTTGGGAAGGATTGGGCAGAGGAGAGAGGGGATCGGTCGGTTGTGAATAGGAAAGAAGAAAGGCCGCCGTTGGCGGCCTTAAGTTTTGGAATTCGAATTATTGGCGCGTCTGGGCACGAAGATGCGTCCAGGCGCCTAGACGCGTCAGATAAAATAATAAAAAAGAAAAAAAAGATGAAAAATAATTAAAAAAATTAAAATTAAAAATAAAAAAGATGGACGCGTCTTGTCTCGTAGACGCGTCTTATCTCGTAGACGCGTCCAATATAAAAATAAAAAAACATAAGAAAAAAAGGAAAGAAAAAAAAGAAAAGAAGAAAAGTGGGGGCCAACAATAAAAAAAAAGAAAACCTTTGCACACAATAACTTCGCATTTATTTCATTAAAACAATAGAGTGGGCTACATCTGGGGTTTAGACGCTTCGGGCCTTAACTTCCCCAGTTCGATTACATAAGCCATCCACAACTCGCGTTCTTCCTCTACATGCACTAATGCCTTTCCCGGAATGCTCATCTTCCATGACACTTTGATGGCCTTCATTCCCTTCGCATCTTCTTCCGTGCCTAATTCTCTCTTCCTCAGAGGAGCAACATCAGATAACGTTGGGAACAAATGACGGGGAAGGTCGATTTGAATACAGCACCGATGGGCATTGTAAAGAACAAACTCCGTCGCGCCAATAAGTTGGATTTTAGCTTCAGGGGAAGACCTCGTGAGGAGTTCGCGAGAGAGCAGACATGTCGGGGCACAAGTAAAGAAACTTTACGTCATAGTTTTGAAGTGAGACCTCCAGTCTTCACGTCTTCTCAGCCATGGACCACGATTCACTATATTACCACCAATGGCTAACACATCGGCTATGTGGTAAAGGGGGCTTTGTTGAAAGATCTTCGAGGCAGTTGGCATCCCCTCACGGTGATCAAATTTGAAATGCAAATCAACCAAGCAGTTCAGAAGAAGTGCGCAACCAAAAGGAGGCTTACCCATGCTGGAAGTAGTAAGGCCACTGTAAAGGTAAGCAAGGACGACATGTCCCACCCTTTTGCCATTCCAAATTTCAGAAATAGCGCTCAGCTGATCTTCCTCCACTATGTTGTCGATATAAGGGAATAAGAGAGTACCCGCCAAACAGATTGTGAATCCCTTCATGATTTCTTCCAAACGATCATCGTCTGGCAATCCTCTCAGGGCATCCATGACCCATTCTGCGAGCTTTTGCAGGTTAATTCCCTTCTGAGTCTGGACGTTTCTAACAGCACCAGACGGCATGCATCTTCCAAGGACGTCCTCGGAAGTCACCCTCTTCAGCATCGGCATGATCTTTATCCTGCCATCCCTTTTGAATCTTTTCAACCCAAGCAGGAGTTCCACCTCCTCAAGAAGGATGGTCGCCTCGAAAGCGGAGAAAATGAAAGTGTGAGTCTGAGGATGCCAGATCTCTACCAGCGCACCCATAGCCGCCCAGTCCATACGAATCTTTTCGTAATACTTGGCGTGAACCAGGAGCCCCTGAAGATGCCACCTCATGATTATGGCCCTCATGCCGATGGAGATGTTGGAAGTTAGCTTCGAAAGCCACGGCAGTTTGGAGAATTTCCTCGGGCCTGGGAAGAGGGGGTACGGCTGGAAAAGAAGAAAAACAAAGGAGGAAAGATGTGAAAGAGAGGTCGTACAGAAAATTTGAAATGAATCAACTTACCCTCGACTGGATCATCTCACTCAGATGTCCTTCGAGGTCGAAGAGCCGCCTGAATTCGCTACTAGGCATGCTCCTCTTCATAGGGCTGAAAGACTCGCCAACCATCTTAAAAAACCCAAGATTCTCCTCCTCCTCCTCTTAAGCTTCAAGGCTCTCAATTCACTCCTTGGTGCACTTGGCTGAACTAGGCAAAGGGGGGGGGGGCATTTATAGGAAGGGAGGGGTGTAAAAGCCAAACACGTCACATCAATGATGAGTCGTCATTGTTGACTTTAGCAAAAGGTGTTTTGTATTGATCTCCTTTGTGCTGTGGTGCGATTCTACTGCTTCTAATAATGTTAATCAGTGCATGTTTCACTAATGGACACCACTATCCCATCTTGCACCGTCATCATTCGGTGACCGGTCCTACCGTGTCATGCATTATATTATATGATAGTTACGCTACTAGAACACGTCAAGGACCTTATGACCTGAATGACTCTGGAATTTGAGTTCCCCTTCAACAAAAATAGTGATAATTTCAGAGGAATTTGGGTTGTACAGATAGGCCGTTAGGTTGTGAAAGCGAGGGAACGATGGTTCCATCCAGTGAGTTGGTGCGTGGATAAACGGGCCCTGGCTTAGTATCAGCTCACCGGATCGGTATCTTGACCCATTCTTAACAACTTGACAATATTATCCTTGGCTATTTTCTATTTAAATTTGTTTTAAGTTTTCCTTTAAACCCAACATGCATTCATGTAGGACTTTGATTCCATTGCGGGAGATCATTCAAAGTAATTCGATGGTGAAAGACGCTGTGTTGTCCCTCAGGTTGGCTATTGTATGATGTGGTTTGTGGATTGTGATGTTTTGGGTGATTAATTATAGGTGTTCCATGGGTGTTGGTGGAGACCAATGAGAAATTGGCTTTAGGACCGGTGTTAACCGGTGTGTATTGGTTGCGTTTTGGCTCTTGGGGAGAGAATCGCCGGTTGCGTGGAGCCGTCGAAAGTGTTGTCGACAGCGGTGATAGCTGTTTGAGTTTCGCTCGTGGTCGGAGATGTGATTGTGCCCTTGTGAGGGTACTCAAAGTTCGGTAATTGAGGAGGTCGATGTCCTAAGTGGATTGCTGGGCATGAAATCCCCAGTGATGGATTGGAGTTATGTTTAGAATTGGGTGTTTCTCTCCGTGTGTGAAGCATGTCAGATGTTGTTCGTGCCCTTAATGTTTCGAGAAAGCTGAGGTGATGTCAGACTCATCTGTCTTTGTGCGCCACGATCGGTCCGAGAATTGGTATGGATTGGAGCGGTGGTACGAGAGGACTTTATTGGTTGTATTAGTTTGGCGGTGTTCCTCAGAGAATTATGGTGGTTGGGCTGCGATCGTGAGGTCTTACCCATTGGGTGAGTTCTTCCCCGTGAGTTATATGCGTTGTACTAAATTTCGAGGATGAGATTCCTGTAAGGGGAGAGGACTGTAACGTCCCCGAGTCTCGAATAGTGTTTCTGCGGGTGGCAGATTGTGTCTGTATTAGTTTCAAAATTTATTATTAGAGTTTTGGACCTAAACGATATTTATGAGAGTTCTTTTAAGTCCGTGATGACACGCTGAGCAGGCTTACTTTTTTCGGGAATTTTTTGGTGTTAGAATGTATTTTTCAAAAAAATTCAGAGTTAATGTGGATTTTTTAAATATAACAAAATTAAAAATTAAAAAATATTTAATCCCCCAACCTTTTCTCTCCCTCTCACTTTCTCGTTCTCTCCCTCTCACCCTCTCGTTTCTCTCCCTCTCTCCCTCCACCTCTCCGGCGGCCGACAAAGGATGGTGGTGGGCGAGACCGAGGGCGACGTGGGCTACGAGCGGCAGGGACAGACATGAGGAGCAAGAAGCGGTGGGGGGGCACGGCGTGCTCGTGAGTTTGGGGTTTGGGTTCGAGCAAACGTGGTGCTTCTTGGTGATTCGGCGTTCATAGCGCGTAGTTTCTTCGTGAGAGGTAGGGGAATGGATCCTAACTACTTTCCCCAAATTTTCCCTTGATCCGGTAGCGTTTTGGGCGAGAGAGATGGGTTTATCACCTTTTTGAGGGAAAATGCATGTTAGGGTCGAGAGCGCGGTTCGATCGGATCGTAGCGATCCTTGGTTTAAATCACGTATTGTGAGTGCCATTGTGGTCGGGGAAGATTTCCCCATGTTTTTCGGGGGTTTCCAAGCCCAATGTGGGCGAGTCGGGCGTGGGGATGAGCCTCTGGCGTTGGTTCTGGAGGGGACCTTGAACAGGGAGGCTGCCAGCGGGGCTGCCGCTTCTACCCAGTCTGGGCGGCCAGGTCATTGGCCGCCTAGGGGAGCTGGGCGGCCAGTGGGGTGGCCGCCCAGAATATTGCCCACTGGGCAGCCAAACCCTTGGGCGCCCAGGTGTCTGGGCGGCCATGGAACTGGCCGCCCTGCCCTGTACTTTGGTGGCCACTGGTTGGTCTGCCGAGGGTCCTGTTAGCCCATTTGCTAGGTGGCCAAACCCCTTGCTGCCCAAGCCTATTTCTGGGTGGCTAGAGGGCTGACCGCCCAAGCCACTGTGTGGCCGCCCAGGCCCAGTCTGCCTGTCACCCGGATTTCCATGATTCCACATGATTAGTGGTCCTGGTCTATGCCGTGTGCATCGATAGTAGATAGATTATCTACCCAGTCTGTTGTTCTCGGCTTTCGTGATATCAAGCTGCCTCATGATGGATTAGTGCGAATCGACGGTACTCCGATGGTTTTCACTATTACAGCGAGTTCTCACTTTCAGTGATCCTTCCCACTAGATGTAGCTGACCTGGGCACGCGTGTGCTTACCCACCGAGGAGCGGTGGAGGCTAGACTCGAGTAGATAGTTTTTAAGCTGGTTACCGTAGGGCCCCTTGCCTTTGCAGTCTGAGTCCGGCTGGGGGGAAAATCAGCTAGAGGACCCGACTTAGAGCAAATAGTCTATGTGTGCACACTTGGTTGAGGGCGTTGGACACGCGCTGACGAGTGCAACCCCAGCTAGTCCTTGTTTTGTGGTACTATGTACAATGTCTCAGTTTCTGCTTGCGGTGAGTAGGGAGACACCTGAGGCTGCAGACTAGGTCATCTGTGGATGCATCCGGCCTTGCTTCTTGTGGGAAGTGCTCCTGTCACTTGAGAGTAGCGATTCGGGTTTTCGTACTGACGAGGTTCCGTGCTTTGGCAGCTCGATGTCCCTGTTACTCGTGATCGAGACATGATTTCCTTGTTGTCCTTGAGAGTCCTGTCTCGACAGCATAGCCCCGTCCCCTCGTTGCTGACTGAGGGTCTACTTGGTAGCTTAGTTTCTAGCCCTTTGTACTGCAGGTGAAATACTCTGAGACAGGTTATTGTGATCCAACCTTTTGTAGCCTATGTTACGAGAATTCGGTTCAGCATGGTTTATGTTGGACACTCGAGGTATCCCATCGTTGTGCAGGCTTTCGGCAGTTAGTGGCTTAGCGTGGTTAGTTTATGTTTACAGTGCCGTTCCTTCTACCTTATTGTCCTTCTTGCTTTATTGTTCTTTATGTCTTATATTTGCTACTATGTTTGTTACATTTCATTATCGTGGGGATCTGCGGGACCCCTACTGAGCCAATAAGATGAGACTCACCCCTTTTATTTTCAGGTTCGGTGTGCCTCCTCGTCTTCCGGAGGCCTTGAGCAGCACCAGAGAGTCCTAGCATCGCCAGCTTCTATCAGCCGGGGTATGCCCCAAGGCCTTGTACTTTTCTTTTGTTGAGTTGTACATTTGGGACTTGTATATCTAGACTGGAATTTGTGTAAAATTGTATAAATCTGTTCATAAATATAAATGTTTATTTTAGCACTTTAATTTCTGCATTTATTTTAGATTTCTGTACACTTATGTGACACCTATTTGAACCCTTCCAAGCTTCCCAGCTCGTGGGTGGCAGCGTAGGATCCGAATAGTATCGGGTTTGACTCGATATCCGAATCCAAAGTCATTGCACCATCTATGGGAAACTGAAACATGAGCCATGGCACCAAGGACCGGCTACTGCAATGTCAACAACCAGAGAGGCACAACGGGCTCCCGCCAGGCATCTCGAGGAGCTGCCAGTGACCACATATCTAAGGGAGAGCACCACCAAACCTCCGCCCACTCCGCAGCTAAGGAACTAGCTGACGTTAAGCGTCGGCTCCAAGCTCTGACAGGGGCCTACCGGGGCCTCCTCGATCGACAGGTGGAGCATGACTGTGCCGCCCCCAACCCCAAGGAGCAAGGCCTCGACGGCGATAGATAGCCAAGCTGTAACGACCCGAGAATCCGATTACCGGGAAGGCCCGATAACCCGAGACTCGCACCGCCACCCACGAGTCCGAAGACTCGGAAGGGTTAAAAGGATGATGTGGAGATTACACAAGTATCACAAATAATTGTAGAAATTAAACAGTTATATAATTAAACAGAAAATAGATTAACAATTTACATGATACATGGTCCACAAGATAACAATAAAATAACAACAGTAGTAGTCCACAACTAGTACAGAGACAAGAAAGAAAAGTACAGCTACACGGGAGATACCCCGACTCTGACCTCTGGCACTAACGCTGGGCACCTGAAACACGTTGAGCCTCAGACGCGCTCCCCTGAGGCTGCGACTCACCTGAAACATGGTGAACACACGCAGGGAATGAGTCTCGGAACAAGACTCAGTAGGGATCACTCGAACCCTACCTCGCAAACGGGGAAACCGCTACGCTAGTAGTAAGCGAGTACCTCGGAAAGGGAAGCCCTGCAATCTATAAAACACCGATCTCACGGCACGAAAACTGACACGCGTGCCATGGTGAAACGACCGGAACACCATAGTCAACATGACAAAACCCGAAGGTCGAAGTCGCAAAGACTGACAGTCAGTCACTCTCGACTCGACAGGAGTACCTCACACTAGAAGCAAGACCGGATGCGTCCACTGATGACTTAGTCCGCATCTCAGGTGTCTCCCTCCGGCCCAACGGGAACTGAGACACCGTACAAGTAACCACAAATAAGTGACTAGCTGGGGTCACGCTCGTCAGCGTGGGTCCAACCGTCCCCAACCACGTGTGCACACACAGACTGCGCGTCCCTGGTCTGGCCCTCTGACCGGTTTTCCCCTCAGCCGGACTCTGGCTACAAGACGTGGGGCCCGACAGAAACCGGTCCACAAACCTTCTCTAAGGGTAGCCTCTCCACCACTCCCTTGTGGGACCACATGCGTGTAAGCAGGCTACTACTAGTGAAGGGTCACTACGGAGTAGACTCTCAAGTCAACGAAAAACAACGTCAGCATCCGACGACGTACGGGGACCGTCCCACGTACCAGCACCGTCGCACGGTGACCACGGTTGGAAAAGAAACGGGGTTGCAAATCACCCGGGGCAACCCTGAGCCTGACGGTCTACCCTAGACGCGTCACAGGCTCTGACGGTCTAAGGCTGGACCGTCACATCCATCTGATAGCCCAACACAAGGGCGTTAGACCCTCGGTGCAAAAATGGCTGTGACACGCCTACCCTGGTGCGTCACAGGCCCTGACGCACCCAGCCTAGTGCGTCACAGGCTCTGACGCACCCAGCATGATGCGTCACAAGGCACGAAGGAACAAACTGTGACGCGTGCCACTCGGTGCGTCACAGAATGTCACGGACCTAGTCTGGTGCGTTACAGGGTAGGAATGCGTCCACTCTAACGCACCCACACATGGGCGTCACAAGGCTATGACGCGCCAAGCCTGGTGTGTCACATGCCTTGACCCCCAACGGTCAAAAACTAACGGTCAAAAGCCAACGGTCGAACGTCCCTGACGGTACAACCTAGGTGCATCACAGCACCTGTGGCGGTCTATCGGGGGACCGTCACAGCCCACAGACGCGAGTTGGGTGAAACAGGACTGTGACACCCATCCAGGCGCGTCACATGGTGTGGCGGTCACTGGAAGGACCGTCACACCCGTCCGAGGGTGAAACGGCGTGAAACGCCCAAAAACTCCAACCACGCCCCCATGTCTCCATAGGAGAGGGGGAAATCAAAGGGGAAGACCCCTGGGGACCCCTAGCATGCTTCTAAGCCATCAAAAAATGAAATCGCGGCCTAAAAACATAGATCGGGCGAACTCTCCCAAAATCATGCTTTTGCCCAAACCCGCTCAAAGACACCCCTCTCGGCTCCCATTCAGCCTACAAAACGTGGGGGATGATAGGATGAGCATAGGGATTCGTCCCCCTACCTCAATGGAGAGAAAGATCCGTCGAATCAAGCTCAAATCACGAAGAACACTTTTAGAAACCCCGCTCCTTCACGCTTCCCACGAACACCGCACGCCCACGAGCTCGCCTTGCAGCCGCCCACGCAACCGCGTCGTCGCCCCGCCGCCGTCTGTAGCCGGAGAGAGGTCCGCCGTGATCGAATGGGAGAGAGAGGGGGAGAGGGGGCGGTTCACACGGTGGGAGGAAGAAGAAGAAGAGTGGGGGAGAGAGAAAAGAGAGGGTATTTATAGAAAATCCAGAAATTTCAAAAAATACCAAAAAAAATCAAAAATTACATTTTCACGATCCTCGGAACGCACCGATCGCAACGGTACCACTCTCGCCTAGGTGAACGATCCGGTTCACCCGCAACGAGGTTCCGAAGAAATTATCGAAACACATACCGGGAATCGAAAAATACACGCGGAAAAGCCGCAGAACGCTTTCGGCCCTCCGCAACAACTCCGGATCGCACCGATCTGAACACGAAAGATGTCCGAAACGAAATTTTAGACACAACAGAGTCAGACACTCTGAGAAACCAGATTCGGGACCCACAAAGAAGGATCCGAAAGGTCCAGGATATTACACAAGCACCCTCGGTTGCCTCCGAGGCACGGACACTTTGTGTAATGTCCTGAACTTTTCGGATATTTTTCGTGGGTCCCGGAGTGTGTTTTGTGCTTTACGCATGTTTTCCTCTGATCACCCTTCGGAACACTGTGCAGGGTGAACCGTGGCGTTCTCCGACTCCGAGATGTGGCCAGCGCGTTGTGCTCTTCCCGAGGATCGCGGAGGTAATTTTTCGCATTTTTCTGAATTTTTTGAATTTTTGGGTTTTTCTATATATATTAACTTCCTTTTTATGTCTCCCCATCTCTCATTTCTCTCTTCCCTCCCACTCTCTTCTCACGCTTTCTCCTCTCTCCCTCTCTTCTCCGGCAGCCGACGGAGGTGGACATGGGCGAGGTGGCGAGGATCGTGGGGCGTGTAGCGATGAGGATGGAGCGAGGATCGCGATGGTGGAGGTGGTTCGTGGGATCACGAGCCGACGAGGGTTTAAATGACATTTTCTTCGTGGATCGGCGTCCATGGTGCGTGAAATCTTTGGTGGAGGTAGGGAGATAGACCCCTAGCTCGTGTACTTCATTTCATGCGAGTTTTATAGGCCGTGGTGAGCCGAGCGGGTTTATTTTCATGTTTTGGAGAAAATGTGTGATTTTGGGGTGTGAGCCAAATCTTGCGTTTTAACCGCATTTTAGTGGTTTGAATGGGTCCTCTTGGTGCTAGAGAGATTGGGGACTAGTTTCCCCTTGTTTCCCCCTTCACATGGGTGTGAACGGGACGTGGAATGGGTTTTCCCGAAGTTCCCGTCGTCTTCACGCTCGGGACAGCCTAGCGGTCATTCCAGCGACGGCTAGGGTGCTAAGCGGTCGTGTGGAGACCGCTAGGGTCCCCCTTATGTCGGTTCAAGCCTTGCGGTCTGGCGATAGACCGCCAGGGTTCCTTAGCGATCTGGGGCTCTGCTTTACGGTTCATGGGTGATCGTTTGTCCGTGTTTTGGGTCAGTCAAGATCGGTGTGGTAGCGGTCTCGCGACTAACCCCTAGCAGTTAGGGGGATGACCGCCACCCTTCCTGGCGGTCCCGTAGTGACCGCTTGGGTTTTAGTTCATCGTCGGCCCTTGCGGTCCCGCCTAGACCGCTAGGTTGGGCCTTGTGGTCCAGGGGTAGACCGCTAGGCTCCCTAACGGTCCAAAGAGGACAGCTAGGAGGTTCTTCATGCTCATCGTGTCCGTTTTGCGATGTGTTGGTCTCCGGTCGACCCGGTTGTGACCCAGTGGTCGACCTTCAGTCTCGTGGATGTCCCGAACACCCCGTGGGTTCTGTGTCCGTGTTCTTGGGTGTTGTTGACACCTAAAATATACCAGAAGAGACCAAAGCAGACTCAGGACTCTGAAGGCTGATCAGAGGTGCGGCTCCTGCACCATCCCTGGAAGTTTTGAGAATCAGAATAGAAGAGATCCACTACCCCTAACACTTTGTCCGGCTAAAGCCATCTTTGGTTAGGCCGCTGCTTAGTACTGCTATCATTCAGATAGTCAGGCTGATAAAACTATAACAAAATCTAGGCAACCATCTGCCTGCTGGAAAGAATCTTCAGATAATTCTATTACTCACAGAAAGGGGTTCAGGTAGCCTCACGCTCGGTCGTGAATACAAGGCGTTAGGCAACCTCGGGTAGAGCGTCTACTCTGAGAAGCCAACCACGCCGACGAAGGGAGCCCATTAGGTTGATCCCGATGCTGAATGATGGAAAATGGGCCAAGCCCAACACGAGTTGAGGCGCGCCGAGAAGCTTCTTGCTGGCGCGCCGGGGAGCTCGTGCCGAGAGGCTGAGGGTCATCCCTCCATAAAGACAACCTGCTGCCCTTCGAAACGGGGAGGATGACAAAAAGAAAGAAAGAACAGAATATAGAAGTGAAGAAGAGGCAATAGAGGGAACAGGGAGCAGTAGCCACCGAAAGGAAAGGTAGCTCGAGAGCCCTCTGAGGAAGCTGAGGAGAAGAGAGAGTTACAGAGAATCGAAGGAAGAGTCAAGGTTGGATCGATTTCAAGATGCCATAAGGGGCTACAGTTTCCCTTTCCCCCCTGTCCTTTATTTGAATATCCCTTTCTTCTTTTGTGTCTATTTTCGAGCATCCTTGCTCTAGTAGCATCGAATGCTAATGTAGACCCGTTACCAGGGATAGAGTCTATGTATGTTTTTTTCTTTTAGTTGGATTTTCTTCTGAGCCAGATGCGTGTATGTTGTTTGGATGAATAGTTAATAAAAGAGAGATGAAGCTCGCCCTTTCCTTTTCCTTTCTTCCTCTGCATCCGAGGTTCAATGTATTTAATAGCTACTGCAAACGTATCCCGTATGCATGAGTGTGTTCTGCCGTAGTCCTTCCCAACCTCACCTCCACATCGAGAGCCTGAGATAGTCTATCTCATGGCTTCTCGTTTGTGAAACGAAGAGGGATAGACTCAAACTGGAACTCACGAGGTTCGGTCTGTGATCAGGCTCCCAGTGAGGCCCCTGAGGGAAGGCCATCTTCTCCCTGGATTACCGTCTCTAGAACCACCTCTAGTGTTCACCCTAAATACCTAAATAAACCCCGTTTAAAATTCCCAGAGTCCCCTGAAGTTCTCACCTCAGAAACCCCTTTAAACCCCACTAAAACAATTGTTTCAAAAATCCCCTCAACCTCCCGACGCCATCCTCCCTCAGCGCGAGTCTCGCGCCGAGTGCTAGCCACGCCGGTTGGATTCTTCCCATCGCGCCGAGACCCTTCTGCTCTCCTTGTCGCGCCGAGGCCTCTCCATCCCTCGTGCTGAAGTCGGCCACGCCGATAGCTTCGTGTCGATACCCTCAACACTTCTGAGCTATGCCATCCTTGGTCATAATACCCTGTCTGGTGCGGACACCAGGGCGATCAAGTGACACGTCGGCGAACCGACGGTGCCATACGCGGAGCACCAAGTGGACTACTTCGGCTTCCCTTCCAATTAGGGACAAGTTGGCTTCAATTTGGACCTTTTTTGCATTGGAATTGGGCTTTTAGTGAGTGTTTTATTTGGATTTTCATATTGGGCTCATTGTAAGGCACTTAATAAGCCAATTGGGTAAGTCTTTTAGAGTCCATTAAGGGTTGATTGTCATATTGGGCTATGAGGCTTCATTAAGCTTCATATTGGATCTTAAGCCACTTAAGGCCCCATTAAGCTCCCTTCCACATGGGCTATCTAGGTTGGGCTATCTAGAATGGGCTTCCTTCACTCATGGGCTCTATGGAAAGGTCTTGAACAAGAATGGATTAGGCCTTAAGCAAGAGTGGCTAAATGGGCTCAAGGGAGGCCATGGACCAAAGTGGCCCATTGAAGGCCCAATGAAGGGGGCGCCCTCTTTTTTTGTTGTATTAGGCTAGCCATTGTTGAATTTTCTTCTTCCCATCCCATTTACCACATGGAGTATTCAAATGGCTGCTGGTCAATGTCAAATATGGCTGCCACCTACCCCTCCCCTTTGAATTTCAACGGTTGGTGAAGGTAGGTGAGCAACCATGTCCCCTTGTCCCCCTTCCCTTTCACCTTGTCATGATCCATGCGCACCCCCCTCTCCCTTCTTGTAACCAACGAATTCCCCTCCCCCTACCCCTTGCCATGGTCTATTTAAAGGCATGTATAATGCTTGTGCACAATAGAATGAAGTTTTTTTAAGAGATAAATGCATTAGAGAGTGATTCTCTTGGGAGTGATTCCCTGGTTGCAGTCCTGTGACGGGACAGTTCTAGGTCGTGTGACTCGACCTCATATCCCCCTCTTCTTCTTATCTTCTTCTTCCACAAAATTTATCCGTGATACCTCTGCAAGTTAGCAAACTTTCTGCTTTGGTTTCGCGTCGATCGGAGTTCGTGAGCAATAGTGGTGATTTTTCTCGTGGAGGCGCGCAGATCTACCCCAGATTGCTGCCCAGATCTGTAGATGACTGTGTATTGAATTCTTCAGCCCAACCCCGACGGCATCTGAAGTTGGTTCCTGAAGAGCAATCGTAGTAGTTCAAGTCCTCTTCGTGTTTCCGCTGGTTTTGCCTCGATCCGTGACCGGTGCTGATCGTGACGGCAGTTCTCGTGAGATCGCGCGGGCTGGTCTGAGCAGGCCCGGCTGAGAACTAGAATCAACGTTCAGAGCCTGCCCCGCTTCATCCAGCCAAGATCCGTGTAAAGGATCTTCAGAGTATTTCTTTCTATGGATGTCGCCTACCACCTCCCACAAGGAACGCCCCGATCCGACATCGGTAACCATTTTACCAACATTTTACCGTGTTTCTGTGCAGTTCTATGAGCACAAAACCAGAACCTCAGAAGATTCATCACTGCGCCCAGATCTGAAGGCATCTGTTCGCGATCTTCGGAGTGAAGATACTACATCCAGTCGTCGACATTCTCCAATAAATGGCGCTCCGATCGGGCATCGGATCTAGCCGTACAAGCCTCCGCAAGCTCGCTGCGCAGGGTGACCAGCGCGGGCAGAACCGGGTCGGCTTTCCGTTGGCGTACCCGAGTGGCTCTGGCACGCGTTCCTCGCCTCTTGCGAGTGTGGCCCGTCAACCCGGGTTCCAGCAACCCCAAAATCAGTCATTGTAGCCCGATACCTCCCTGCGTGGAGTGGGCATTCAGTTCTGAAAGTTGTAAAGGTAATTCATTTGTATATCGGGGTTGTTCGAAAATCGGCCGGGAGTTCTTCCCCACGCCTAGTCGTGGAGGTACGTGCTCGTTCCGATCCTTACATTTGCTGTTTAGTATGCTTTCTATATTGCTGCATTTGTGAGAATAGGGCCGATAGCTAGTTTTAAATTCACCGCGATTGGGAGTTGTGAGCGCCCGTTCCGTGGCTCCAATCGAGCACCGAGCGCGAATTAGCACCCTAGGCGACGGTGGTTTCTTAATCGCCGCGATCCCCACGTTTCCCTCGCAAGGGACAATCGTCGGGCTCAAGAGAGTCGCTGTTGAGAGATGTCTCCACCCGGAGAATACCATGGTGGTCAGCCGCCCGGCTTGCCTTAGTGTGCTAGTGCTGGCCGCACATCGAGTCGGTCGTACGTCTTAGCCCGAGTCGGTCATCCGTCCCGCATCAAATTGGTATCAGAGCGTCGTTCAAGTCTAGGGTCATTTAAGTTCAAGGTTGCATTTGCATTCCTCTACTTGGTATATCAAAAGGTGTGACACGATCGTTAGGTTATGCCTGTCGGGAAGGCCGCACACTTGCGCGAGTGGTCTTCGGATCGATTAGCTCCGCCACGTACCGAATAGTGGGTTAAGTCTAGGTTCCTAGTTAGTGCATTCCAACATCGTCATGTCTAAGTGTGTAGTCGAGTCTCATGCCAACTTTGCATTAGTATTTTGGGGTCGTGTCTAGTGTCTTGTCCAAGTGTCGGCATGTCTAACATGTAGTTCTCCAACTTCCCATGGATTCCCGATCGCCCAGGCGATATGACCGTTGGCCCACCCATGGGCTGGGCAACCATCCTCTCCGCTTCTGTAGGCCTGAAGCCTCAGATTTTTTTGGCTCCCATGACCAGGGCATCTACCTCAAGTGGGAGGCCACCATGGACACCTACTTTGATTGTTATACTATGTCCGAGGCAATGCAATTCTCTTTCGCCAAAGAGCGGCTTCTTCATGAGGCTGCCGAAAAGTGGGATTACATCGAAAGAATGAGAGAGGTTAGGGGGCAATGGCACATCGCGTCATGGTGGGACATGAAGAGAGAGCTTAGGAAGGTCTACGTGCCCCAACCGGTCACCTCCAACCGGCCCCACCCAATCACTTCCAACCAAGTGGGTTCTAGTCGGAGGCAAAGAGTCCCACACGTAGATGAGCCAAGACCCAATCCTAGGACGGTTGACTACGGGCGAGTCCATCATGATATCCCTATTCCAACTCACTCCGTTGCCGAACTTATGCAAATGATTTTGGACCGGTTGGATGGGGTGGATAGGACACGTACTCCTAGTGATGTACTCCTACCCGAGCCTAAGGAGGTCATCGCCAGTAGTCTTAACCCGGCCCCATCAACGGAGTCCCCAAGCCCTCTCCCCATCATGGTGGATCCTCATTCCCCACCCATGAGAGCTCCCATGCTACCACCCTCTACTTCCGAACTCTATTCGGAACCATCTCATTGGGAGCCACCCAAGCCCGAGCCACCCATATTTCTAACGGGTACACATTACATAGCCGAGCCACTACTTAGTTGGCTCAAGGATAGCTTGGTCCCACTTCCCTTCCCATCTATGGACCCTATCCTACCTCTGGTGCCAAGTAACTCATTTCACACCACCTTCTGGTCTAGTCACTATGTGGATTCATTAGATGACCTTCTTAAAGGGTTAGACCGGCAGTTGGTATTTACGCACTTGTTGGCTCCAGGCTTCGATCGACCCACCAGTCGTAGCTTCACCCATCCCACCTTAGGGTCCATTACCTCCGTGTACACCATGGGTCATGTTACCACGGAGGTTCTTCTACTCCTCCCGTTACCGACCGAGCCCGACTTCATTCCTTTTATCCCGAGGGAGGAGCCCTATCTTCTATACACTGTCCCATCTACCACGATGGATGGAGGTGACCATCACCTTCATGAATTTCAAACATGAGACTATGTAATGGAGGAATCGGGGGGTCACACATTCTTTGACCCATTCGACCTCTTCTCTAGTGGGCCTCGTGCTCCACCACTTCCCCTCTACTTTGTCAAGAAAGTCCCCTACCACTCTCTTCCCACTCGGGCCAATCAAATTCCACATAGCAATAGGTCCGATTATTGGGAAGCATGGCATGCCTTACCTACATGTCGTGGTGATGAACCTCTTAGCCCACCCACACCCACATCTGATGGGAAGTCCTTGCATGCATGGTGTCTTTTTGGGTGTCTAGGAGTACATCATCATACCTACCTTTGGTTGCATCTAGTGTATGCATGGCACACATTTGGGTGTCCTGGTCCGCCATCATCCATGCGTAGGTCGGACTAACCATAGGTTTGTCTAAGGTCATGTGTGTGTGTTTGTTTGTCTTTCGAGTTTGTTTTGGTATGTATTAAGTCGTGTCCCAATCAAAGGCCAGCCAAGCACGCATAAGGAGGTAGCCAATGCATGCTACATATCCGTGGATTCAAAGGGAGAGTACATCTAGATCAGGGTCATACCTGACAGGTTTCCGCCCGGAGACCGAAAGCCACTCTAAGTCCACGATCCCCACCCTTTCTGGGTTAAGAAACAAGTGGGTCCGAAAGCGTACGATATTGAACTACCGAACGACAATGGTGTCAATTCGACGTTCCATGTTTCCTCTGGTAGCATATTGGAACCCGCGGTGATCCCTAGTGAGTCTCGAGCTTTATCTTTCTATTGGAGTGACCCCTCACCCAAGAGTCCACCTTTCCAGCCTCAACGCATGCATATAGATTGTATATTGGATTAGCAGGTGATCACCACAAGGAATGGCGCATACCCACACGTCCTAGTGCGTTGGCGAGGATGCCCCACGATGACCAACGCCTTGATCACATGCGAAGAGCGCAAGCTTCGGGACCCTTACTCGACGGGGTCGAGTTCCTCCCACCCGGGGAGAATTGGTGCGGACACCAGGGCGATCAAGTGACACGTCGGCGAACCGACGGTGCCATACGCGGAGCACCAAGTGGACTACTTCGGCTTCCCTGCCAATTAGGGACAAGTTGGCTTCAATTTGGACCTTTTTTGCATTGGAATTGGGATTTTAGTGAGTGTTTTATTTGGATTTTCATATTGGGCTCATTGTAAGGCACTTAATAAGCCAATTGGGTAAGTCTTTTAGAGTCCATTAAGGGTTGATTGTCATATTGGGCTATGAGGCTTCATTAAGCTTCATATTGGATCTTAAGCCACTTAAGGCCCCATTAAGCTCCCTTCCACATGGGCTATCTAGGTTGGGCTATTGTTTGCGATGGGTTTTATCCGACCATCTTATTGCTTTATTTCTTGTATGTATGTATATATGTACATGGATACATGTCTTATTTCACGTGTCGATCAACCAATTACCTAACTGGTAATTAACTGACTAATTGACGACGCGGGCGTGCCAGTCACATGAGTGACAATTTTATGATGCGCTCACTCTGACCCGTGTCGGGCGAATGTGAGGTTCGGTCGGGACCATCAGTCCGCCATACCATAAAGGCTATGGCGTTAATTACATCCCCCACGGGGAGGGAACACCTTTGATTAATTACCGAGATAGCGGGCTGTCGAAGCCGGATTAAAAAGAGCTACATGATGATCATGACGAAGATATGCAGGACGCATATGTTCATCATGCAGAAGATACATGGTTCATGGAATTATGGATCCTCGGTACGTGGCGGAGGACGTAGGTCCGAAGACCACCGTCGCGCATAGCGAAGACTTCCGACCAGACGTAATCTGGCTTTTCTGTCGACGCCATTTGATCTACCCGAGGATGTATGCATGGATGCACACACGACGTTCATGACTATATTAAGCATGATAACGGAATTGTGGAAGCAAATGGTAATCAACCACGTTTATTATCCCTTCTTTTGAGAAGAGAGAAGGCAGCACAAATATGATAGCGAAAGCAAAGTGCTAACGGATATGGTAATGAAGATATGATAACAATATAGCTCAGACTCGCTAGGCCCTTCTTTTATTCAATTTATTACCAGCTATGGCTTGTTGGCATCGACCCCGAGAGACGAGAATTGCCTTGGGGCAAATGAGCGATTTAAACGGCAACATGCTTCAAAACTGGCGCAACCATGCGAGAGGCAACTCATACGGCGCGATAAAACATCAGTATGGATGGCTAATACGGCGCGGCCCCATAACCGGCTAAAACGGCGCGCAAGAGGATGGGGCGCGCCAGTTTGGGGCGCGCCGAAAAGTCGCAAGGAAAAAAAATTTGATTATGAGTGTGGGGTTAACCCGGCGCGGGGGGGGTACCGCGCCGGTTTAAGGCGCGCCGGTTAAGACCGCGCCGTATTAACCCTATTTTTGTTAATTTTTGAACCTTTTCAAGTTTATTAAACTCTCATAGAACATTTTAGAGTTGTTTAGGCCAATTGATTGTTTAATTGGAGCCCATGACCTTCTAGGAATGAGGGAGCAAGTCAGTGCGAGGTTCATACTCAAGCATTGAGGTAATTAAGTCCAGAACGAGCGTTTCATTAAGGCTTATTCAATCTTAATCTGTCCAAAATTGGACAGCATCTCCCCTGAACATGAAGAGTTGCAGGGGAGAAGCGGGGTCATGCTCACCTGTGGAACAAGCCCCTAAACCGCCGGTGTACACGGAGGCACCCAGCAAACCCCATCAGATAGGATACCCCGAGGACTAGCCTACGAGGGGCACCAAGGCTCCGTAAGGGGAAAGATAGAGAGATGAGGTCATTGATGATGGGAGCATCACCCCGAGGGCTAGCCTACGAGGGGTGGACAACCCACAGCTTATGACTCATCCCGTGGATGAACCGACCACCAAGAGGGTGAAGCTCCGAGGGCTGGCCTACGAGGAGCATACATCTCTCGGCCTCGATTGGGTCTCAGATTGTCGGGGCTAAGCCTGTTAGGCTAAGGCCCCTGTTGCTATCTACTATGGCCTTGGGGAAACATCTACCATTGAAGGGTAGAGTTCTCGATCGCCCAGTAGCTGTGTGAAGTAACGGGGAATGTCCCCCTCCCCGGACGATTAAGACGAAATAAAGGAATCTCGGAACGGTTCACATGACTATAATGCAGAGGGGTAATCAATGCACAGGCGAGACGAGCCAAACATAGAGGCATATGCTCGAACAATTACGGCACAATGTTAAGTCGATCCATCTTGCAATCCCAAGAACGACTCCCACCTCGCGAGCCACAGGGCAACAGGAAGAGAGGAATCGAGGGGAGTTAGTCCCTTGACAATACGGTAGAAAGAAGCATACGCAGAAGCGCAGCTCTGTCCACGGAGGGTATGCGGAGACCCTTAAATCAGACACGAGCACGGTCGAAAGGGAAAACCCCGGGGAGGGGTGTTTCTGTAGCCCACGGTGCTTCGGGGCATGATCGGGGCTTCGGGGAAACCAGGATCAGAGAAAACGCACGGAAGACCTTAAACATACACATCGATGTAGATAGAGAAGGAGACAGAATTTTCAAATCACTCATTCGACCTGCTGGTCCAGACATTCAAATACACATTGCCATCCCAGAAACAGGAATGGGCCACTCATTTACACGTTAAGAATCCGGCGCCGGCATCATTGCTCGGTCGGCATTCATCATTCGCAGGGGACAATACAGTAAAGAGAAGAAATCGCAGAGGAGGGGAGGGGTCGGCTCATATCATTGCCATCCCTCCCCTCTCTTGCTTACAGTTGGTAGACGGAGATTCCGAAAGAGGAAAATTCATGAAAAGCAGAGAGAGATAGACGCCGGCGCCCACCTGTTCTCAAAATAGAGTATCGGCCCGCTTCTCCTTCTCCGGCTCTGGAGGACTTCAACCAGAACAGAGGAAGACGGCCGTCGAAGGACGCTCGGACAGAAGCTTCTCTTCCAAGAAAGCTCTCTCTCCCATCGGAAGGCCTCTCTCGAAAGACACTCTTCTTAACCTTCTGTCTGCTCCCTCTTTCTGCTTCTCAGCTCTTCTCATCTTTGTTTTTGAATAGCCATATGTATATATACATGATCGAGCCCCAAGCCTCATACGGCGTGAAGAACTGCGCGCTGGGAAGGGCTTCATGGGTCTTTGCGCGCCGGAATAGCCAGGCCCTGGATGGGGTGCAGCGCGCCGGGAAAGAGGGCATCAAGTGAGGGGCGCGTCGGTTTAGGGCGCGCCGGGCTAATGCTCCTCGTGCGCTTCGAGCCAGTTGATGAGTCTGGGGATGATTCAGGGGGTCACCGTGAACATTTATCTTGCCAATGCTCCTCGAAACTTCGATGAGATGTCTTGTAGAAGCTCCCAGGTTAACGTACGGCCATTCTCGAGACTCCATATAGCTTTGATTTGATCATACGGGCTTTCCGCTGACACGGCCTTCGGCTCTATGATTTGTGCTGCTGGCTCGGTCTGGCTCGTGCCCAAAGCTCCTTAGGGGGTGGTGTAACACCATGGATAGTTCCGCCTGAGCTGGGTGATCATTCGGCCACTAATGGGCCCATCTTGGCAGGGCCGTACCCGTGCCGGGTGATCGGGATCTTCTGCCGACAGAGCTTTCGGTCCTCCATCTCGGAGAGCCGGGGGAACTCCTTCATCTTCGGGAGAACCTCTTCATATGGTGGGGAACCACCGGATAGACCGTCGTCCTTGATCGAGCAACGGGTGTAGTGTATGCGGCATGACAAAGTCGATGCCGGTTCATTGGGCAGGCTTGGTCGCACTGCCGGTTGGTTGACGAGTTTGTCTCGGCTCTCCTGAGGTGAAGTCCCCGTGTCCACATGGAGTGACTCGAGGCTCTGGTAGCTTGAGAAGTTTTCAATATGTTGATCTTTATCGGCTTCCGTACTTCGGTGGGCCGGGTCATTCGTCCTTATGGCTTGGTCACCGATGATCATATTTTGAGTGCCAACAAATGCCCCCCAGATGTGGGTGTTGCGAGCAAGGCACGAGTGCAGCAAGGCCGACAGATGAATTTCATCCGGACTGACCCCTTCTTTGATTGGCGGGCGCCTGGGATGGCCCTTAATTCGGCACGGGCGTTAACCCGGCACCGTTTAGATGTTAATACGGCGCGGCCTGTGACCCTTGGGCTTTTAATCCGGCGCGGCCGTTGACGTTCATGCTTTAACCCGGCGCGCCTTTTACCGGCGCGCCTTTCGCTTAAAGGATTGTTAATCCGGCGCGCTAAATAGCGTGCCGGTTTAGCGATGGGGGACTCCCCCTATTTATCTTCTCTCCTCTTTGTTTTTTCTTCATTGCCCTTCATTCGCACCAACTCTTCCTCTCTCTTCCCTTTCTTCTCTCCCTTTGGCGCCGAGAGCGGCGATTTCTTCCTTCGAGTGAGTGGAGGTGCTGTCAACTTGGGTTCCGAAACCCATTCTTTGGACCCCGGGAGGCTTCTAGCAGGGCTTGCCCTCGGAGCTGTTCCCCCGGGTGTTCCTCTGGCCTCGGTGTAATGCCGATGGCTGCCTTTTAGGGACCGCTCCTCAGTGGACGCGTTCCCGCTTTTCTTCGGCAATTCCCTGTGCTGGGGAGACTCTGCCGAAATTTTGTCAGAAGTTCGCCTTTGATTAGCCATTTTCTGACTTTGCTTTTGTTTGGTATGCCTCTTTTTGCAGCTATCATGGCATCCAGCTCTTCTTCTCGTGTCGTAGTGACATGGGAGAACATCAATTCCCTCGACTGGGGGCACGGCCGGGTGGCCATAGTTACGGAGTCTTCGGATTCAGAGACAGACACTGTGGACACCAGCCGTCTCCTTATCCTTGGGGGTGACTCCTTTCATTATAACAGAGAGGGCGTGACCAGGAGGGATTATCCCAAGAACAAGCACCTAATGTCCCTTCTTCAACGCTTCAACCTTCAAGGGAAGAGGGATGTGTTCGCCGTTCGGAAGGTCGAGCAGGCCTTGCTGGTGGAGAGAGACAGCCTGGCCGAATGTGTGATGCGGGGAAGACCCATCTATCTCCCCGGGGAGGTCAGGAAATGGAGCGCTGTGCTGGGACTGCAAGACCTGGCTCTGACAGATGGGTTGCTGACTAGAGCTCCCGAGTTCGTACCCGCTCGGTGGAATGACTCCGCGGGCAGAGTGGATCGGGAGAAATCGATCTTTGGTCTATTCCTTGCCCCGTTGAGATGGGGATATAAAGACGAATCGTTCTTGCTGGATTGCTTGGCGGTTCACTTCAAGCACCAGATATCGGTGGGGTGGTTTGCTGAACTGAAAGTTACAGACGCTCATGCATTCAGACCCGGAGCAGTAGAGTTCACAGACTACTGTAGACACGCCAAAATTGACGTTAGGTTGATCAAATCTCATGTCATTATATAAACGTCCCAAGTGGACTTCAATATTCCTATAAAATGAAGTTTTTCTTTTTTTTTGTGAGTTTTATGCATTTTTCCTACATTTTCGTGATTCACGACCTGAAGAAGGGCGTTATTTTCAAAGTAGCGACCTGTCATAGGGC
Source organism: Amorphophallus konjac (assembly GCA_022559845.1). Lineage (NCBI taxonomy): Eukaryota > Viridiplantae > Streptophyta > Magnoliopsida > Alismatales > Araceae > Amorphophallus > Amorphophallus konjac. Next base: position 558,362,632 of record CM040121.1, on the reverse strand, counting down.
GTTTTCAAAAGAAGAGACGACCATAAGTGAGGGCGTCCATTCCTGGTATTATCCGTTAATTTCTGGAATTATCTACTTTCAAAATAAAAAGCATTTTGTGAGTAACGTCCTTCCTCAGGGCGTGTTTTTAAAGAAACGTCTCTCCGTCAGGCGTGTCCCCATAATTTTCAAACAAAAAGAAGTTATTTCCAAAATTAAATCCAGGAAGAAACGCCCTTTCCCAGGTCGTGTTTCAAGAAACGTCTCTGTGAAGGTCGTCAATTCATGATTTGACGCCCTGTCCTAAGTCGTGTTTCACTCCAGAGTCCTTCCTTTTTCCATCTTTCCCTCACAGTTCCCTACTATCAATTGGTCTCTTACTCGATCTCGATCCTTCCTTGGATGCCTCATTACCCGTTCTTATCTTACCTTGTTTGATCACATCCGATTGAAGCTATAAAATGAAGGCTTGATCGATCGTGTTAAGGGTTAAGCACTCAGAAGGTTGAATACCCAGAACATTCATTGCAGGCCACGAGCAGAGCCCTCTTCATCCTTGGGCTGCATCCTTTGCATCTGCTTCCCCCTCTGCATCCTCCGTTGGGCTACATCCGGTGCTTCTTCCATCAACATATTCATTCGGTTTTTCCCTTTACTGTCATCAGGGACAGCAGGGTTTCCACTTATTCATCTGTTTTGTTTTATTTCGTTCGTGTCTTAGGTATATCATCACCCCTCCATTCTTCATATCTATTCACCCTTTGCATTTGTTCACGTCTTGTTGCATCTTTTTTATCATCATACTCTCCCTGCCCTTAAGTCTTCTTAAGGGGTTTAGAAACAACAAAAAAGGAGGTGCGCACGTTGATGTCCTCTTCTCATTACATATTCTATTTGGGATTGATACTATAGCACTTTGACTGATCCTTTCTTCTTTGCTTGTTTTCATTGTCTTTTTTTTTAAGGTAATCAAAGAAGAGAACCCTTCTCATCGACCGGCCGATCGAAGAAGGAGGAAGAAACTCTACATCATCCCGCGTTTCCATTTCCACCAGGTAATTGCGATTCTTTCCCCGTTCTCATCTCCTCTTGAGACCCTCGCGTCTCTGGCGATCACATCATCTCCACATTAGCCCCTCGTGCTATTTTTATCGCATCTTTTACGTTGTTCATATTCATTTGTTTTATTTTTAATTCCTAAGTGTGGATTTTAATCCGATCTACAAATTGGCGATCACGGTGGGACTTCCACTGTTTTCTTTTTGATTACCATCTCCATTGGCACCCTCGCGTGCCCTTTCCCCTTGGCACCCTCGTGTGCCCTTTCCCCTTGGCACCCTCGTGTGCCCTTTCCCCTTGGTACCCTCGGTACCCTTTCCTTTGTGCCCCTCGGCACCCTCCACTGTGCACACTGCACACTCCGGGATCAGCCAGTTAGTGTTTGATATCTCCCATAATTAACGCCTTCCACGAGGGCGTGTTTTGATTTCACGCCCTTCTGAAGGGCGTGTTTTAGTTGATTAACGCCTCTTCCATTGGGCGTCTTTTGCATATCTCCTGTTGCTTTGCCGCTTAATTATTTTATCTGAGAATTCACGCCCCACCCCAGGGCGTGTCATTTCTTTTAGCGCCTGTCATCAGGGCGTTATTCATTTCTCCTGCTTTATTCATATCTTGTTGCACTGTCTGAGAATTCACGCCCATTTACAGGGCGTATTATTTGTTATTAACGCCTTCAATCAAGGCGTGTTCTTTTGATTTGACGCCCTCCTCTGGAGGCGTCCTTTCCTGTAACGCCTGACCCCAAGGCGTGGTTTTTTCTCTTCCCGTGAGCCCCTCACAGGATTCACGACAGCCACGCTGCCGTTTCCTGTTTGGTAGCGACCTCTCCCAGGTCGTGTCTTTCCTGAGTTTTCACAGAAATTGATTACTGCCTTATTTGTGATTCGTTGTTTGGCATCTTGATCTGTCTTGATATATTGCTGTGATCTGCATTGATTTCATTATACTTGTGGGTTTTTGGTTGAGAGACCTCCTCTCTCTACACTAGGATTCCACACACCTTTCTTGGAATCGGGACGACCCTCCATTGAGCATTCCGTCTCTTTGGACCGGAAATCCCTTTTCCAAGACCTCCATAAGTCCCCGCACCCGTGGATTCCCTCACGGACGCCGGGCTGGTTGTACCCTCGAAGTACCCGGAGTTTAGAGATCCTATGCGTTGGTGAGGAGAGAGAAAAACCTAGTTGACCCGGAGGTCACTTGGATCAAACTAGGTTTCATTTGGCAAAAGAAGTGAACTATTCACAAATAATCCACCTTAATCTCAAAACATCAAACATTAAAACCTGCCGTGCTTTCCAACATTGTTTGCATATACTTGGTTGGGTTGACTTGGTTGAATTGTTTTGATTAAAGTGCTTTTTTGGAAATTCCTTCATTAAACATCATCTCTCTTAAGTATGAAACTCTGTTCAGGTAAAATCATCAACATGTCAGGCAACGGGTACTCCTATGATGATGAGAATGAGAACATATTTGGTCAATATGGGGACCCTCTCCAGATTCGTTTATTATGAGGAAACTACCTCCCTCCTCATCCTCATTACTCACAAGTTCATGTGGTTGATACCACTATTCATGAGGCGGACCCTTCATCTCAAGTTCCATCTTCCAACACTTCGGGGAATCCTTCCCCATCCATTAATGTCACAGATTTGATCCAAGCTCTCTCTCAATTGGATGACTCCCAGCGGCAAGCCATTCAGGCCGCTTTGAAGGGGAAGTCGTTCTTCTTCTTCTTCTAATCCCCCTCCGGCCATGAGCGGCCATCAGATTGTTAATGACCAGGCGGTCTTGCATCCCCCCTCCTCTCGTCCACAAACGCCTACTGCGGCCATGCCGGCCCAGCAGGCGAGCTATTCAGCGGTTAGGCACCAATCTTCCCAACCTCCTCGGATTCTACGAACGCCTATACCGCATTCTTTTGTTCAGAATCAGGCCCCGGTCGAGCCCGATACCAACACTCTCTTGCTTCAGAAGCTGGCCAGCATGGAGGAGCAGCTCAAGAAGGTTACAGCGACTAAGAATGCTCCGGAAATTTCTCTTCCTACGTTGCCGGTGTTCCATTTACCACCTTCTGAAATGCCGAATTTTCGGCGATATAATGGGACGGGCAACCCATTCATTCATTTAAAGGATTTCCGATATGAGACTTCTTTCTGGCAAGACAATAAGGCCTCCCTGGCCTACTTATTCAGGAGATCTCTTGAGGGGCCAGCCCTCGAATGGTTTTATTCTCTAGAGCCAGCTGATGCCGGCGATTTTGATGTTATTCAAAGAAAATTCTTGCAAAAGTACAGAGACCGGGTGGGACCTTCCCTTTCTGTTACAGATCTAGTCGCTGAGAAAATGAAGCCCGAGGAGGACTTCATCGTATTTGCTGATAGGTGGCGGTCTATGGCCGAGAAATTGAAGGACACATTGTCGGAACAGGAGCAAGTGAAAATGGTTATTTCTAACGCAACTCCTCAATTCCGGCATATATTAGCCATGAATCGGCTGACAACTATGGAAGAGCTCTATGAAAGAGCTCGTTATATACAAACGCAAATGAAGGACTCGCCCATCATGGGCATGTTTGAGCCGAAGCCTCGGCTATTTAAAAAGAATACAAATGTCAACAGCGGGCCCACGACTGAGGGCACTGTCACAAATGAGCAGGTTGGCGTAGTTGGCCACCCCCACCACCAATCAAACCCACGACCTCCGCCACCTCCACAGCAAAACCCCCATTTTGCCTCCGCTCCACAACACCACTTCGCACCCCAACCTTCTTTTGCTCCATCACCAAGCCAAGCGCCCCGCACCGACCCTCTAGTACCACCACAATACCATCAAGTCCCTCCGCCTACCAACTATAGCCAACAACAACGGAGACCACCGCTTAGCCCCAAGAGGGCCCATTATCCACCGCTCCCAGAGAGTCTCCCTGATATTTTTAATGCTTTGATGGCCGCCAACCTGCTCGTCCTACCAAAAGAAAGAACGGTGTGGCCCACCAATGTTGACACATCCCGTTACTGTGCTTTTCACCGCGCCCCTGGTCACAACCTTGATCGATGTTTCCACTTCAGAGATCATATTTATGATTTGAATGACCAGGGTGGCATTAATTGGGATGAAATGAGGCAATTCATCGCCACCATGAAAGAAAGAAGGCCTCCTCGGCAACAGCAAAATCAGCAACAACAGCAGCCAGCTCCGCAGCAAGTTCAGCCACAGCAAGCTCCAGCACCCCAGCAGGATATGGGGATCGTCCGTAATCCATTGCCGGAGCACGCTCCTAATCAACACGTGAACCCTGTCACGTCTCTCTACGAGGTGGAGAGAGGGCAGGGATGGCACGAAGAAAACGCCTCTGTCGGGGCATTTCACCATGATCCAACTCAAAATCAAACTCCGCGCCTTTTGCGCACCCCTCCTTCTTCTTCTGTCAATCTTCAATCAGGACGTTCTCTTTTACGCCCCGTCAACCCATCTACCCCCATCAATTCCACGGCCTTGCCGGCTCGCTCTCTTCTTACCCGCTTGCCACCCCCGCAACCTGCCACTTCTTCATCCATCACCAATCCCACACCCGCGCCGTCCAGGTCGCTCTTGCTTCGCTCACCGTCGGCACCGGTAACACCCGCCACCACTACTCCCCCACCGGCAAGGGTACCTCCACCATCAGTACAACCACCTTTTGTGCCCCGATCTCTCCTTATTCCACCACCCACTAACGCTCCTCGCATTCGGGTATCCCTCTCTTCTCCCACACCTCCTGCGCGGGCGTCTTCGTCAAATACTCCTCCTACGCCTCCCGCGGGGGCATCAGTGTTAAATGCCACTACCACGTCTCCTACGGGGGCATCCCTTTCATTGAATTCCCCTTTGATATCCCCTAGCAGGGTTTCTGCTACCAACATTCCTTCTTCTTCTTCTAACCCTCCTCCTATTCTTGCCCCGACAGAGGCGCGTCAAGGCGTAGCGCCGCTCCGCAGTGGACGGATATTCCACCGTATTTTCCCACAGAGAGAGCTAGAGCCCGTACAGGGGCCGCAAGGACAAGAACAGGAACAAGAGTCAGTGCCAGGGACTCAGTATGATTTATTAAAGCACTTGGACCGCACTCCAGCCAGAATATCTATTCTAGAATTGATCAAACGGTCCACCACTCATCAGCTGGCTTTAAAAGAATATCTGCAGAAGGTCATGGTCAACGAAGACATTCCGGTCGAGCAAATAGTCACAGTTTTGACACCTGCTAGCAGTCAACCGGCAATCACCTTTCATGAGCATGAGCTAGCACCTCTTCCGGCAAGAAAATATGCCCTGTGCATCACAGTCGACATCAACAAGGTGGCTGTCAAGCAGTGTTTGGTGGATACTGGGGCATCCATCAATGTTTTGCCACCAAGTACTCTAAAGTTGTGCGGCATTCCTAAAAGTCAAATTCGGCCGTCCATTATAACGGTCACTGCCTATGATAACACAAAAAAGCCTCCTCTAGGCATGATCACTCTGAAAGTAAGTTTGGGTCCAGCTTCCATAACAGCAGATTTCCACATCTTGGATATGGATCCAACATTTAATGGCATTCTTGGCCGCCCGTATATCCAGCAGCTTGATGCGGTGCCATCTACAAATCATCAGTGTATTAAATTCCCCCACAAGGGCCGCATTATCAAGGTGACCAGTATGCCGATCCTGCCAGAGGAAGATATTCATGCAGCTTCATCAGTTCCTTCCATTTGGCCAGCCAACAAGCCACTTTTGTCTGTGCTGGACGTCCCTCGTCCGCAACCAAGGCCGTCTGAGACCGTCACCGCAGTTGCTATGACGCCCCTACCTTCCAAGGGGAAGAAGAAAAAGAATATGATTAACACCCCTGGTTGGAACATTCTGTTGAAAATGGGGTATCAAGACGGCAAGGGCCTGGGCGCCAATTGTCAGGGCAGGATTAGGCCCATTAAGCCGCAGAAATTGCTTGTACGAGGCGGCTTGGGCTATAAAGGGCCCGGTAAAAATGAAGAAGAGCCATGGGCTTTTATGACTTCTACTTTAAAGCCAGATCGCCAGCCACTCACCTGGACATTGAAGACACATTTTGTCATGGGTGACATTCATAATGATGAGCAGACGACTATGATTACTTCATTGCTGGATTGTCAGGATGTTCACGCCAGACAGTTTGCTCGTCATATTGCACCACTGGCTACCTACAAGGCCCTGGAGTCTTTAAGGCCGGACAAAAGAAGGAAAATGGACGATCCGGAATGTGATTGGTACAGGTGGTTCGACCTGAATGACATCACTATTTCTTTAAGCCGCCTGTTCATGCCGACAGATCCGGAATGGCCGCCACTGATTCAAGAACTGATTGAGATGCCAGCTGTGATTGCAAACAAAAGGCAGTTGCTAAGTGACTTTACAGATACAGGGGAGCCAGATGTCCCTTTTGAAGAAGGTTTTACCGTGGATAGGCTGTGGGCCGGCCTCTTTTCCCTCACTTCTGTGCATCCATCTTTGCTGGCTTCTTTATATTCCCGTTGGTTTGGTCACGTGCCACGACCACCACCGATCATAATCAACTTGTCTCCCGATTCAATTCAGATTTCCCTCCCGATTCCTCCTTCGCTCCGCGAGCGATTTTCCACACTCTCCATCTCGCCCCCGCGTGGGCCATCACTAATTGAAGCTTTCTCTGATCTTGCAATTTCCACTCACCCTGCTATTCTCCCTTCACATTGCTTTCTACTTGGAAAAGAAAATAAAAATGAAGAAAAAGATAAAAACGAAAAAAAAACGCCGATTTTCCAACTTTCCAATCCTCCATTTCTATTGAGGAGACCTCCTATCTTTCTCCCGAGTGCGTCCCGACCCAGGGGCCGCTCTTCCAAGATTCCTTGGTAAGTCTTTTCTCCCCCTCCGGTGAGGGGTCCTCCTCTGTATCACCTCCTGTATCCACTTTTTCACCTCCTTCTTTCCTTTTTAATCAGCCTAGTTGCTCTCCTTCTTCGTCTTCCTCTTCTTCTAATAAAATTCATGGGTAGATTCACACAAGAAGGCCAAGGGTAAGCAGATTCCTCGCAGATTTTTGTTGGAATTGGCCATCAGATGCCAAGCTTGTTTAGCTCTCCCGGAGTTTGTGGAAGATCCAATTATCCTGCCAGAGCTAGAATATGAAGATGTTATTGCTTCTTATGAGGGTTTGGGCGTTTATGAAATTATGAATGATGAAGACCCTATTGAAGAGGGGGAAGAAAGTTATGAAGACTATGAGGACGAGGCTGACGCCTTTGCTAGTGGCATAAGAAGATTTGACGAACCATCAGCCTCCGTAGAAGAACCTACCAAAGAAATTAATCTGGGTACCGAGGAAAACCCTAGGATTGTCCTCATTAGCAAGAATTTGCCGCCTTCCGAAGAGGAGGCGCTCATTTTAGTTCTTCAAGAATACAAGGACACGTTTGCTTGGAGTTATGAGGATATGCCTGGATTAGACCCTGCGCTCGTTGAACACCGCCTTACACTTAAGCCAGGGTCTGTCCCGGTCAAACAACGGTTGAGGCGTTTCCACCCTAACATGGCTTTGAAGATGAAAGAAGAGGTCGACAAGCTCCACAAAGCTAGATTTGTTAGAGTTGTCCTTTACCCCAATTGGGTGGCTAACATTGTCCCGGTTATGAAGAAAGACGGGAAGGTTCGAATTTGCATAGATTTCCGGGATCTCAACCGGGCGTGTCCTAAAGATGACTTCCCCCTCCCTCATATTGATGTTCTAATTGATAATACGGCAGGATTTGAGACTCTTTCATTTATGGATGGCTTCTCAGGTTATAATCAAATTCGCCTATCTGAAGAGGATCAAGAGAAAACGTCATTCACTACACCATGGGGCACATATTGTTATGTGGTCATGCCCTTTGGACTTAAGAATGCTGGAGCCACCTACCAGAGGGCTATGATGGCAATTTTTCATGACATGATTCACATTTATATTGAGGTGTATGTGGATGATCTGGTTGTAAAATCAAGGACAAGGATTGAGCATCCTGGGGTTCTGGCTAAGGTTTTGCAGAGATCCCGAGAATATCAATTGAAAATGAACCCCAAGAAGTGCGTATTTGGCGTTTCTTCAGGGAAATTGCTTGGTTTCATAGTCAGTAAGAGGGGAATCGAAGTTGATCCCAACAAGGCAAAGGCCATTAGAGACATGCCTCCTCCCAAGAATTTGAAGGAAGTTCGAGGATTAATCGGGAGGTTGCAATTTATTCGCCGCTTTGTCTCCCAGCATTCACAGAGATGTAGGCCGTTTTACGAGCTCACTAAGCCGGGAGTCAAATTTGAATGGGATGACAAGTGTCAGGCAGCCTTTGACGGATTAAAGGATTATTTGGCCAATCCTCCTGTCCTGAGGCCGCCAATTCCAGGCAAACCACTTGTTCTTTATGTTTCTGTCCTGGATGACTCTGTAGGCGCTGTCTTAGCTCAAGTGGATGAGGAAGGTAAGGAGAGGGCAGCATACTACTTGTCTAAACTTCTTAACCCCTGTGAGCAGAGGTACTCAGCCATGGAGAAGACTTGTGCAGCTTTGGTTTGGGTAGTTCAGAAATTAAAACACTATTTCCTAGCTCACGAGGTTCACCTCATTGCACGCATGAACCCAATTAAATTCCTCCTTGAAAAATCTGTCCTCACTGATCGGTTAGCACGCTGGCAAAGCTTCCTTTCTCAATTTGACATCACTTACATCCAGCAGAAAGCTATCAAAGGCTACGCCATCGCCGAACACCTTGCTCATCACCCTCTCCCCCGTTTTGATCCGGTCAATTCAGAGTTCCCAGATGAAGAACTAATGTCCATCAATCAACCCCACGATCCTATGTGGACATTACATTTTGATGGAGCTCTAAATTCTCAAGGAAGAGGGATCGGCATGGTTCTTTTAACACCTGAAGGGGTCACCATTCCATTTGCTGCTCGGCTCACTTTCCCCGTCACCAACAATATAGCTGAGTATGAAGCTCTTTTGGCCGGTCTTCAAACCGCTCATCGATATGGCGTCACCCATTTGAGGATTGTCGGTGATAGTCAGCTCATTTTGCGCCAGGTGTTGGTCAAGTGTCGCACTATCAATCCTAAGCTCAAGCCCTACCAGGAACTCGCTTCAGCTTACGCCAAACTCTTCACTAAATTGATCTTCGTTCATGTCCCGCGCAGCCAGAATATCTTGGCTGACGCTCTCGCCTCTTTGGCTTCCGCTTTAGTTTTCCCTCCTGAGCGTGATTTTCATGTTCCCCTGATTCATCAGCGTGACACCCCGGCTATTAAGGATCGCGCATTCCTTGATATTAGGGATCAAGTGCTTGAGAAGGTTAAGCAGAAAGAAGCTCTCAAAGGCAAAGAGGTCATGCTTTTGGACTGGGAAGAAGAGTTGGCTGACGAAGAGAAGCCGTGGTATTATGAGATTGCCAGATACTGTAATGATCAGTCCTATCCTGAGGAAGCCACCGCAGAAGAAAAGAAAGCAATTAGAAGAGTGGCTCAACGTTATACTTTGGTTGGAGGTGTGCTCTACAGAAGAGGGCTCACCGGTGTTCTATTAAGATGCCTCGATGATGATGAATCTTGGAAAGTTGTGGAAGAGGCGCACTCTGGTGTGTGTGGTGGTCATGTGAACAGCCAGATGCTAGCTAAGAAGATTCTTAGACTAGGGTTCTATTGGCCCACTCTAGAAGAGGATTGCTCTATCTACGTTCGTAGGTGTGTTAAGTGCCAACTGCACGCCGACAAGATTCATTCTCCTGCTTCTTCACTCCATCCTACGTCCTCCCCATGGCCTTTTTCCATGTGGGCTTTTGACATCATTGGACCTCTTGGTGACTCGAATCTCCTCACGAAGCAAAAGTCGTTCATCCTGACGGCAACGGAGTACTTCACCAAGTGGGCGGAAGCAGAAGCTTACGTGGAAATTAAAGCGTCAACCGTCTGCAAATTTATCATGAAGAACATCATCACGAGGTTCGGGATCCCGAATACCATCGTCACCGACAATGGACCTCAATTTATCTCTCAAGATCTCAAGGATCTCTGCAACAGGTACAACATTGCATTGCATCATTCTTCTCCCTATTATCCGCAGGGCAATGGCCAAGCAGAGGCCACTAATAAAACCTTGATCAAAATTGTTAAGAAGACGTGTGAGGCTAGTAAATTTGCGGACTGGCCAGACAAGCTGGTTGAAGCTCTTTGGGCCTACCGCACTTCCATTCGAACTCCCACTGGGCAAACTCCTTTCGCCCTTACTTATGGAATGGAGGCAGTAGTCCCTTATGAGATTCTTATTCCCTCTCTGCGAGTACAATTGGACAAAGAGCTCTCTATTGATGAGCGTCGTGATTCACTCCTTGCCCAGTTGGAACTCCTTGACGAGAAGCGTCTGGTCGCCGCTGAGCATGCGCGCGTTTATCAAAACAGGCTCTCACGTTTTTATCAAAAGAAGGTAATTGAGAGAAAATTTAAGGTCGGTGAAATGGTAATCAAAAGAATTTTTGTAAAACCCGGTGGCCCTCGTTCAAAGCTCCAACCAAATTGGGAAGGGCCGTTCGTCATAAAAAATGTTTATCCTGGCAATGCTTATAAACTGGTTAATGCTGAAGGAGAGGAATTGACTCACCCATGGAATGGTTTGTATATCAAGAAATATTACCCCTGAACAAAAATCCAAACAAAAATTGAAAACTTCATAAAAATCCAAAGAAAGTAGAAATTCCCAAATAATCCAAAAAAAATCGAATATTTTCAAAATCAAAACAAAAAAAGTTTTCTTTCATGGTTTTCCTTTTGGGTTGACATGGCATACAAGGGTCCACGGCCCGAAAGGTCAAAATTCAAAATCCATTCATCAGTCTTGTTAATTTAAAATGGGAGTTGACCCCGCACACACTACACACTTTACTCTTGAGCTCAAGCAGTGCAAAATCTGATGAAAAGTCGAAACCGGACTAAAGGCGAAAGACGATATCCATTCTTTTCTTCTTCGGCCCACAAGGGAGGAAGGGAGGTCTCGAGGTAGACACGCCAAGCCTATCCGCCGCCCTAGTAGGAGGAAGTCAGGGCCCAAAAGGGAACAAATGCCACAAAAAAAAAACCAAGTACAATTAGGCTGTTCATCAATGCAAATCAATTCCAAAGTGAAAGTCAAATGGTGAAAAGAAAAGCATGTCAAGAGGGCAAAGTCCCCGCAAGGAAAACCTTGGGCGTATGCATGCAATATGAAAAGAGGCAAAAGGCAACAAAACGTCCCTACGCCAAAGACCGAACCCCAACAGGCATAGGGTAGGGGAGGTAGCTTTGCCTCAGGCATCTCTGAATCTTTTGTGGGCTTCCTTATATCTTCTCTTTTATTTTTGGAAAAGTCATGAACCAGCAGAATGGTCGAGACAAACCAAAGAGAATGCACTGCACGAAATCTTGTGTATAAGTTTAATTATATGCACGCCAATCCCCCTTTTAATTATTCAAGAAAGGTCAATGGATCTTAGATGATGTCCAAGTAGGACCACCACCTTAATGGCATTATCAGCACAATTTGGGAAGAATAAAAATTAACGCCTTTGTTCAAGGCGCGTTCATGTTAATTCACGCCTCGCTTACAGTCGTTTCTTTAAAACATAACACCTCTGGGAAGGTCATTTTTTTTAACAAAATTCAAAAAATCTTTTCAAATTCACGCCGCTCCCGAGGGCATCTTTTACGAGAGTAACGACCTAATCTAAGGCGTGTTTTTTTAGAAAATCCTAAAAAAATATAGATAATGAAAAGAACAAAAATAAATTCTTCATGTTGCATGAATTGCACTCTTGCCTGGGCATCTTTTAATTATTGTTTGCATATGTGTGACGTCCTGAGGCATCTCCCAGTTTTGGTTATTTCATTTTGCCTTATTTAATTAAAGGCTTGGCCCCTTGACCCCTTATTAAGGTCAGAATATTGACACCCCTTGCTCACCGGGCAAGGGCCAAGTCGAACAGATGAATTAACCTGTTTGTTCAAGTGAAAACCACAGCTGCAGATACAGGGCAAAGAAAACAAACACGAAGAACGTGGAAAGAAGAAAGTACACGAACACAAGGCCACAACCACACAAAGTGCTCAGGTAACAAAAATATGAATCTCATATATATATATATGTCATGTCAAAATCATGTACAGGTGTGAAGGTGGAGGAGTACAAGTAAAAGGCCCTCAGCTCTCGCCTCCACTCTCCTCTGGTCTACTCTCTGCCTCACCCTCGGCATCCCGAGGCGGTGCTGGTGGAGGGGGCATGGAGCCCCGTGACGCTGCTGGACCTCGCGCCTGGTCCCCTGCCTCGCTCCGCGGTCGGAAGGAGGAACCCGCCACGTAAGAAGAGCCGCCAAGGCTGAACCCTGCAGCTCGCGCCCGCTCCCGGCCTCGCTGCAAGCGCTCCTCGGACACTCGCTGCCGCTCCTGGGAAAGGACTAGCTGAGTCCTCAAGTCTGCCAGCTCTCGCTCCCGCGCTCCAGCTAGCTCCTGGTAACGGGCAAGGTCCGCCCGGTGCTCCTCACGCTCGCGAGTACGCTCCTCGCGCTCCCGGACGAGGTCCGCTCGGTACTCCGCACGCTCCCGGGCACGCTCGCGCCTCTCCAGCTCAAGGGTCACACGCAGCTCCGCCACGTCCTGAGGAAGCTCCTCCCAACGCCTCGCAGAGCGCTCCAACTCTGTGATCCGCTGCTCGCGGATCGCCAACTCGGTACGCGCCGCTCGCAGCTGTGCACTCTGAAAACAGGCAAACAAATCATCAAGATCAACAATTCAATGAAGCAAATAAACAACACATGGTTGAAGGTAAATCACTCGCCTGCGAGGACGTCGCCTGCTGTCCCTCACAGACGCAAGCAATAGCTGCTCGGAGCTCCTCAGTCTGCAAAACATTTTTTTATCAGTACATAATGCTATATTTAATTAATAATTGAATTGACTGAGTTTGAGTTCAGAATTTACCCGTCTGGCGAGGTCATGCTCTGCTGCCTCGGCTCGTGCAACTGCTCCAGCTAGCTGCTCCGATAGCGCGGTCACCTCGGCGCTAGGTCCCCTCGAGCTGGAGGCCTCACCTGGGTCTCTCCTAACTGCTCCCTGCTGGGCACGCTGCATTCATTAAGACCGTCAGTGGCTAATCATTAATTCAACAAAAAATTCATTTGCATATAGGAATAATTTAAACACTCACCAGGGTCTCCAGGTCTGCCCGTGTGGCGGCCAGCTGGTCCTCCAGGCCGTGTAGATGGGCCTGGGCATCCATAGCCGCTATATCTCGCGCATCCTGCATTCATCACATATTAGTTGCATAATAGACATGTATAAGCATCGGCATTTAGAAATAATTGCATTCATGCATACCCCTAAGACCTTCATCTGAGGTCTGCCGGCGTAAACCTCCCAGTAGCGCCGGAGGTACTCGGAGCTGTCTGTCGCCTGGGAGGCAACTCGGGTCCCGCCTCGCTGCCAATCCCCGTACTGCTCCGCGAATCGAACCCTCCAGTCGATCGCCTTGGTGCGACCGCAGGTCTTCTTTCCAATGCCTCGAGGCTCGCTGACCTCGATCCACTCCTGGGACAGGCCCAGGGTCCTCATCACCAACCGAAGCCGTAACGGCTCAATCTCGCTCAAGCAGTGCAGCCACAGCTCACGCCCGAAGCGAGGCCGCCCCGATACGACCCAAGGTTGGCCCTCATCTGTCATCCCCTCGTATGGCCTCCACTGCACCTGCATTCATAAACATGCATCACCATCATTTCATCATAATCAATTCAAATAAACACAAAAAATAAAATACATATCATTCATTCATACATACCAACGAGGGAGGGAAGTCGCGGAACTCTCTCCGTAACACCCACAACTCATAGGTGAGTGGGGCACCAGAGATAACTGATAACCAGCATCGTGCGAGAGGGAAGGCTCCCTCAGCTCCCGGCCGTGGGTCGACGCGCCCCATCGGCATGTATAAGTGGCTCCACACCTGCATCCATGCATTGCATTAGTAAGGCATTCATTTGCATGAAAAGGAAAGAAGAAAAAAAAAGGAAAATAAATACCTGAAGAAAAGGTGAGAAGCCACTGACGGTCGTCTCACGTCCTGTCCCCGTGGACAGGTCCGCCAGCAGGTGTGCCAGCAGCGCTGCACCCCAAGCGTAAGTGCCAACTGTCTCCAGGTCCTCAAGGATGCCCAAGAAGCGGCAGTTGATGACGTCGGCTTTCGTCCCCAGCAATAATCTCCCGAGCAGCAGCAGCAGGAACCTCCTCAGGTCGCGGTCCGCTCTCTCCTGGTCAGTCGGGTCCTGGCAGTATACCGCTCTCGCCCCGTCGGTCAGCCGCTGTGAAAACTCGTCCATGGTCTCCCCTGACCTATGCCTGGCGTCTCCCAAACCCATCACCGTAGTCAGGTCGGTACGGAAGATGGTCCTGCACTCACTAGGTACCTCATAAACCATATCCAACCCTAGCAGCCTCTGGGCCATCTCCGTGTAGTCGGAATAGGTGAACCCGCTCACGGCCTCACCATCTACTCGCAAACCTGTGATCCTGACTACATCCTCTAAACTGGGAACCATATGCCCCCAGGGCATCAGAAAAGTCCGGCTAACCCTATCCCATCGCTCTCGTAAAACCTGGATAAGTGCTAGGTCAGGTCTGAATGGCTCAATGGATAGGAAAGCCTCGAACCCCATAGCATCTACTCTAGCCCTCTGAAAGTCAGGGAGACCCTGGTATGCTGCCCGGACCATGACCCACGAGATGCGGGTCCTCATCAGCCCCTGCATGCATTAAAAGAAAATTATTTTGTTTAATTGTTTGAATATTCATGTGGAATTACATTTGGTTTGGCCTGATATTGAATTTTAATGTTTTTGGAATTCACGACCACCCTCAGGTCGTTTCTTGATGAATTCACGCCCCTGTGGGGGGGCGTTTTTCTAAATGTGCCTTAAGGCAACGTCCTGGATGAGGGCGTTTTTCATCTTCATCACGCCTCCGTGTTGGGCGTATTTTGGTGGCTGTTTGCTAAATTCTAAAACATATTTCTAATCACGCCCTGGGGTAGGGCGTTTTCCTAAAAGGGTGGTTAATTTTAAATCGTTAATGAATAAAGAGACGCCCTCTGATATGGGCGTTTCTTGTTGAATTAACGCCCTAATAGAGGGCGTGGTTTCCTAATTTAGCAGAAAATCAAATAACTGGCAGCATGCGAAATAATTCATGAAAATATTTTGAAAATTGTTTAATGGGCATGGAATTAATGGAAAATAATAATTTTTGAGAAACGACATGCTGCAGGGCGTTTGTCATGAAGGTTAATTAATTTTCAACAGAAAATAAAAGTTAACGCCCTGGGGCAGGGCGTTTTGTTTATGAATAACGCCCCCACGGGAGGCGTTTCTTTTCTGAGTTGCAGAACTCGTGCCCGAGGGCTATGGAAAATAGGAAAGATAAAAATAAAATGAAAATAAAATAAAAAAATTGGAATTAACCTACCTTTTTGTGCTTCAGGGGTTGTGGTCGAGGCAGTGGCCGTCTGGGCCGCCAGAGCTGACCCCGGGGAGCGACCGCCGCCGTGGGCGGTGGTCCACCGTCTTCTTCTTCTCCATCTCCCTCTTCTTCATCTTCTTCTCCTTCTTCTTCTTCTTCTCCACCTTCGTCTTCTCCTCCTTCTTCTGTTGCTGCTCCTTCGGCCTCGTCACCGCCGGCAACCACCACCGGTTCTTCAACAGCAACAATGGCGAGCTCCTCCACGGCAGGTTCTTCTTCGGCACGAGAGGCGTCGAGGTCAACGACCTCTGGGGCGGCTACCCTCTGGCGCTTGTGTCCTCCACCGGCCATGGCTAGGGTTAGGGTAGAGGGAGATTGAGAGAGTGAGAGAAGAGAACGAGAGAGGGAGATCGAGAGGGGGGGCTTCGGTTAGGGTTTGCAGAAGGGGGAAATGAGGACGGAAGGAGGAAGGAGAAAGGGGCTGATGACTTTTGGGTTTCGAAACGAAGACACGCCCTAATAGGAGGCGTTTATAATTGAATTCACGACGAGGCTTTGGGCGTTTCTTGAAGGTAGACGACGATGATTAAGGCGTTATTTTGTTTTGCATGGGGAACGATAACCGTCGTCAGACGCATTGAATGGGCGTTGATTGATGTGATGAAAGTCATCATTGCTATTTTTTAGTAACGCCTCTGAGGAGGGCGTGTTATTCTTTAAATGTGACTAAGGCGAAGGCGTTATGTTGATGATTCAATGATTATATTCTTTGGGGGTTTGAACCTATTGACGCCTTGTTTGAAGTCGTTATTTGAGTCACGCCCTCTTTGCAGGCGTCAAATATGGAAGATGGGCCGATTGAGGCGCCTTGAGGTAAGGCGTTTATTTTTGAATTCACGGCGTTCTTTGAGGCGTTATTTGCAACAGAAACGCAGGTTTTATAAAATTTTGATCATAATCACAGTGATAATTGGCTCAATCAGAAAGCAATCTTTATTATTTGAAAGAAAGGATTACAATGCCTAATGAGCCACCTTGGGCCTTAATTTCCTCAATGCTATCACATAATTTTTCCAATGTTCCTTGTCTTCTTCTAAGTCTTCCACAGGTTGACGAAGCTTGCTTAGTCTCCACAGAGCTTGAATGGTGATTGTCTCCTCTCCATCTTCATTGCTGCCTAGATCCCTTGATTTGATTGGAGGAAGATGGGAGATGTCTTCTAGCACTTGCCTTGGGAGCCCGAGCTGAGGAAGGCACCGGTGTGCATTGTACAAGATGAGCTCGGATGCGCCAATAAGTCGAAGGTCTGTGCCGATGGAGAATCTTGCGCGGAGTTCCTACATTTTGAGTATTCCCGGAGTGCAAGTAAAGAGGTTTTTGGGCATTACCTTAAGGTGTTCTCTCCACTCCGCCCTTTTCTTGATTTGAGGAATGCGGTTCGTCACCCTATTGCTTATTCCCAACGAGCCGGCGATGTAAGAAAGCGGACTTTTGGAGAAGATCCTTGACGATTGTTGGGCTTCATGGCATGGATCAAATTTAAAGTGGAGGTCCACCCAACTTGAGAAGGCTAGCATACAGCCGTATATGGGCCGCCCCATGGCCGCCGATGTAAGCCCGCTGTAGAGGTAAGCTAGTATGGCCGGTCCAACTCTTTCACCTTCCCATAAGCTCACCACTGCACTTATTTGACTCTCTTCAAGGAAGTCCTCCGTAGATGGAAACAGTAGTGCGCCTGCTATGCACACCACGAAGGCCTTTGTTATTCTTTCTATCTCCTCCTCTTCCTTGGCTTGATCTGCTCTTTTGTATACCCACGAGGCTAGCTTCAGGAGGTTGATTCCCTTGGTGATTTTGATCTGATTCACTAAGTTTGGGTTAGGAATAAGGCTGGTTAAGAGCTCGTAAGACGAGATAGGTCTTGGCATGTTGGCCATGTGCTCTTCTTCTCCTTGTTTCATTCGTTTCAAGCCCAGGATCATCTCTACTTCTTCCAGCAAGATGGTGGCCTCAAATGTGGAAAATAAGAAAGTATGGGTGGAAGGATGCCATGTTTCAATCAATGCTCCCATGGCGCCCCAATCAAGATGGATTTGGTCATAATGCTTGGCATGGGTTATCAATCCTAAGAGATGCCATCTAGCTACATATACCCTCATATCTGAGGAGAATTTAGAGAGGATGAGGGGCAACCACTTGATTTGGATATATCTTCTAGCTCCTGGAAGGGTTGGGTAATCCTGTGAGAAGAAAATATAACACATGCAGTGACGAACATAAGCATATGAAATATAAGAGGAGAGTTCGGCAGAAGAGAAAAAGAAAAGGAACAGTACAGAGCAAAGAACAGGGGAATAGCTTACCTGATTCGAAGCAATTCGATTACTTATGTGCCCTTGTACTTCAGTAATTCTGGGAGTAGAGATCCTAGGTTTCTTCATCATCCTGACCATCGCTTTGCTTTGCAGAAGTAGCTCGTGCTGCAACCTGCAGATGAAGAAGAAAAGAAGCAATTCGGCTGCAGAGAGAGATTCGGATGGTTTGTTGAAAGAAAGCCTTCCTTTTTATAAGGATTTGAAGAGTCTTAAAGAGTCCCGAAGATAGAAATTTGATTGGGTTAAGGACTGTGTTCTTGATTTAGAAACGGATGTTCGTGCTGAATTAACGCCTTGTGTAAAGGCGTCGATTTTTGTTTTGACTACCTGTCAGGGGTCGTGTTTTATGTAACGCCCTTGATGGGGTCGTGTTTCTTCTAAGCTTCCGTTGCTGTTTACGCCTTCAAGCGGGGCATGTTTTAAATGTTAAACGACCTATGGTCAGGCGCCTTTTATGATGTTAACGCCCTATTCTTAGGCGTGTTTTTTTGGATTATGATGTTTTAATGAACTTAAGTGCTATTATTTTGGTGAAATTGTTTATGATTAAGCACTTATGATCATGTCATTGCTGGATGAAGGCTAATAAGTTTCAAGTGCAGAAGTTTGCAGGATTCGAGGCGTTTGGACCACTCATGGGAGTAACATCGTGTCCCCTTGTATCCGTTTCTTGTAAGCATTATTATATGATATCTACACTATTATAGTATGTCAAGGACCTTGTGGTTCTGATGAACCTGAAATTTGAGTTCCCCTTCACCAAAAACGATGACGATTTTAGGAAAGTCTTGATCACACAGATAGGCCGTTGAGTCGTTAAAGGTTTGGGACGATGGTTCCACTTTCTGAGTTGATGCGCGGACAAACGGACTTCGGCTTAGTGTTAGCTCAGAGATGTGGATTCTTGACCAGATCTAAATGGCTTAGCAATATTATCCTTGATTATTTTCTATTTTAGTTTGTTTTAATCTTTTCTTTTAGCCCAGCATGCATCATGTAGGACTTTGAGTTTCATGCTGAAAATCTTCATATTATGGCAATAATGAAGTTCACTCGCTCTTGATTGAGTTGACATGAGATATTCCACTTCAAATCAAGTACTTCGTTCTATTTGAAGCTGTTCAGGCTGATTCCTTGAAAGTGTCCCTTTTGTTGGATCTATATCCCAATTCTCTTTACTTTTCTGCAAAATTTACCTTGGTTGTAGCACGTCCACGTTGGCTGGTAATCGCTCTCCAATGGTCTTTCCCTGTCGTGCCCACGCGCACACCCTTTATTTACTTAGTTTAATCTCCTTTTATCCAACAAATCGATGTTTCCTTGGAACCACTCAGAGTTGTTTCACTCAGAATCTTGGAAAGATTTCAAATGCTTGATGTCTGAGGCATGTCACATCACACCTTGGCGTCTCCTTATCAGTTCATTCCACTTCATTCCTTTGATTACACTTCATTCCATTTCTGTCTCACTCCCTTGCAAAGCAGACGCCAAGGCGGGGCAGCTGTAGACACGCCAAAATTGACGTTAGGTTGATCAAATCTCATGTCATTATATAAACGCCCCAAGTGGACTTCAATATTCCTATAAAATGAAGTTTTTCTTTTTTTGTGAGTTTTATGCATTTTTCCTGCATTTTCGTGATTCACGACCTGAAGAAGGGCGTTATTTTCAAAGTAGCGACCTATCATAGGGCGTTTTCAAAAGAAGAGACGACCATAAGTGAGGGCGTCCATTCCTGGTATTATCCGTTAATTTCTAGAATTATCTACTTTCAAAATAAAAAGCATTTTGTGAGTAACGTCCTTCCTCAGGGCGTGTTTTTAAAGAAACGTCTCTCCGTCAGGCGTGTCCCCATAATTTTCAAACAAAAAGAAGTTATTTCCAAAATTAAATCCAGGAAGAAACGCCCTTTCCCAGGTCGTGTTTCAAGAAACGTCTCTGTGAAGGTCGTCAATTCATGATTTGACGCCCTGTCCTAAGTCGTGTTTCACTCCAGAGTCCTTCCTTTTTCCATCTTTCCCTCACAGTTCCCTACTATCAATTGGTCTCTTACTCGATCTCAATCCTTCCTTGGATGCCTCATTACCCGTTCTTATCTTACCTTGTTTGATCACATCCGCTGGAAGCACTATAAAACAAAGTCTGGATCGATCGTGTTGAAGGTTAAGCACTCAGAAGGTTGAATACCCAGAACATTCATTGCAGGCCACGAGCAGAGCCCTCTTCATCCTTGGGCTGCATCCTTTGCATCTGCTTCCCCCTCTGCATCCTCCGTTGGGCTACATCTGGTGCTTCTTCCATCAACATATTCATTCGGTTTTTCCCTTTACTGTCATCAGGGACAGCAGGGTTTCCACTTATTCATCTATTTTGTTTTATTTCGTTCGTGTCTTAGGTATATCATCACCCCTCCATTCTTCATATCTATTCACCCTTTGCATTTGTTCACGTCTTGTTGCATCTTTTTTTATCATCATACTCTCCCTGCCCTTAAGTCTTCTTAAGGGGTTTAGAAACAACAAAAAAGGAGGTGCGCACGTTGATGTCCTCTTCTCATTACATATTCTATTTGGGATTGATACTATAGCACTTTGACTGATCCTTTCTTCTTTGCTTGTTTTCATTGTCTTTTTTTTAAGGTAATCAAAAGAAGAGAACCCTTCTCATCGGCCGGCCGATCGAAGAAGGAGGAAGAAACTCTACATCATCCCGCGTTTCCATTTCCACCAGGTAATTGCGATTCTTTCCCCGTTCTCATCTCCTCTTGAGACCCTCGCGTCTCTGGCGATCACATCATCTCCACATTAGCCCCTCGTGCTATTTTTATCGCATCTTTTACGTTGTTCATATTCATTTGTTTTATTTTTAATTCCTAAGTGTGGATTTTAATCCGATCTACAACTACGTGCTGCAGCATTATGCTCCTCTTCTGACCAGGGCCGGCGTATATCACAGCGTGTACGCTTCAAGGTATCGGTACCCAATCTCACAGGGCCTGTGTTGTGGAATGATCGAGGTATTTTGCCCCGAATATAACACTTTCTACACTTCAGAGGGGGAGGCCTCTTTAGACTTGTGGAGTCTATCGCAGCTCAGCGGCCTACCCATTGACGGGGAGCCGTATGAAGAAGTCTGCTGGCCTGACTGGTTGAAAGACCAGACCGACAGTGACGGTCGGTATTTGGCGGGCTACGCCTATCGGTATCTGATGAAGGCGTATCGCACCCTCTTTCATTCATCGCACGACACGAGGGAAGCTCGGAAGCCGAGCGAGAAGCGAAGAGTGCGGATGGGCGCCTGGCTTCAATATTTCTTCCAGGGGAAGAATAAGTATGAAGATTTTCCTCCAATAGCGCCTGTGGCCCAGAAGCGGAAGAAGAGGGTGCGACGCCAGGCCGCTTCATCATCTTCTTCGAAAGGAGGGCAGGGAGAAAACCCGAACCCTACTGGTGTTGATGCAGTCACTCACTGTGCTGCATATCTGGTTTATTGGCTTTGTTCGTTCGCTCTTCCTCAAGGTGACGAGAGCGTGATTAGGGCGGAGGCCATTTACCCGGCCTATCTTATGGCTTGGGGCATCAAGCTGTCCCTTTGCCCAGTGGCTTTGTGCCTCATTTACAAGATGTTGGGAGTCTTGCACAAGACGCGTCTCCCCAGAAGCCTTCGGACGGTTGGTCCGTTACATTTCTTTAATGCTTGGGTCTGCACCCTGTTTCCGGAGACAGCTCCTCGGGCATTACAAGCGGTTCCTCTAGTCCCGCGTATGATAGAGTTTGCGAGTGCTGAGCCATCTTTACTTGCGGAGCAACTCTACGCCATTCGGGGTAAATTGGCCCGCATTCCCATGGATTCGCCTGGGGTTCTTCATTTCTGGAGCTTAACTGCCCATTCGAGCCCGCTGACGAACAGGACGAGGCAGTGCAAGCTGTTTGAGACTGAGGAGTACATCCATCCGATTTCCAAGGCCAAATATACCAAGCCTATTCTGGAGTCGGAGTTGATTGATTGGGCACTGGCCATCAGGCCTAGTGTCCTTGTATTTCGCAAGAGCGGCATTCTGTGGTTGGAGCCGTATTACCCGTTGCGCTTCAGCCGAAACTTTGGCTACGACCAGCAGATTCCACATTCCTCTTCGCAATTTGCATTGCCCAACAGGCATAGGGCCGGGCAAGTTTCAAATGATGACGCCCGAATATGGTGGGACTTTTTCCATCGTCGTGAAGGCGTTTCTTTTCGGGTGCCTACCCCTGCACGCTTCCCTCGCGTCACGCCTGAGTACGTCAAGTGGTGGAATGCGCGGACGGGATTTTATAGGAACTCCCGGAGTGAGTGCTGGGCTGTGGCGGAGCACAGGTTTTTAGCTTCCCAGTCGGAGCCGGTTCTTGACATTGAAGCCTCTTATCTGAAGAAGTTGAAGTCTTAGACCAATACAGAAGTGAAGGCCTACATGGAGGCCCGCAAGATTGTGAAAAGCCGCAAGACGAAAGTTGAACCGAAGCTGCCCCCGATCAACAAGGATGATTATGTGAAGACCCTTCGGGGTTTATGCCGGGTCAGCAGTGAGAGGGTGATTCTCTAGCAACTCCCTTTACCGGTAGAGGAGCCCAACGCGGCTGTGGCCGACTGGCGTCCCAAGGTGGATTGGTTGTATCCCTATTGTTGTGCCCCTATGGTTTTAATGGTGGTTTTGATGATTGGCCTTTGAAGTGAGTTATTCACTGTGAGTCATCTTGCTGTGTGTGTCATCATGCTATTATTAAGTCATTCTCTGATCATAATGCTCATTCTCTGATCATAATGCTGTTTTATCATGTAAGTGAATGGAGTTCATATGGCTGTCAGATAACATGCTCTATTTAATTCTGTCTACACTCTGTCTGCACAGTCTCCACAGCAGTGCGTCAACTCATTGTGCTGATGCGTCGACTCTTCAGTCATATTTGTCTCTGTCCACACAGTAGTGCGTCAACTCCTTGAGCTGATGCGTCGACTCTTCAGTTCAGTTTCTTCAAGTCTATACATTAGACTGTGGCAAAGTCTATTCATTCGTTTGGAAAGCTTCAAGTCTGTACAGCGTTACGTTCTCTTTGGAAAGTCTGTACAGCGTGAAGTCTACACATTGGCTTCGCTCCATCAAGTCTATACATTGGCCACTGTTCTCCAAAGTCTGCACAATGGTCTTCACACTTGAAGTCTGTACATCCACAGTTAAACTTGAAGTCTGCACATTGGTCGTCGAATTCAATGTCTATACATTGGGCTTTTACATGGAGTCTATACATTGGTTTTATCATGCACATAGACTTCTAAGTCTATACACTCCTGCATTAGTGTGCTTCACGCTTTGTTCATGGCTGAGAGTCTATACACTGGGCTTGAAGTGTATACATTGAGCGTCTCAATGAGCATCTCATGTAAGTCCATACATTCATAGTGCATTGCATTGACTAAGTATATACAACGTCAATTCATACATGACTTAGGCAAAGTCTGTACAGAGTCCAACGTCTCAGTTAGCGTCTCATGCATTCGAGCAAAGTCTGTACAGCATCTGCATTGTCTCGCTCACACTTGCCAAAGTCTGAACATCCATAGTGTCTTTCATCGTCTCACTTTGCGTCTCAGTTTGCAAAGTCTATACATTCGCTGCAGAGATCACTGTCAAGTCTATACATTGATCCGTCTCTTGCAGTGTCTCATCTGGTCAAAGTCAACACATCACTTGAAGGCTTCTGCATCAAGTCTATACATCGACTGTCTTGCTTTAGCTTAAGTCTGTACAGAGTCAGCGTCTCATTGACCGTCTCTTGCTGTGTCTCACGAAGCATTTCATTTAGCAAGTCTGTACAGTCTCGTTCCAACGTCAAGTCTGTACAGCGTGAACAGTGCGTCTTCTTCTCCAACTCTATACATCGCTCGCTCTATCAGCCTTTCATCACAAAGTCTGTACACTGGTTTTCACGAGAAGTCTATACACAGGTCTTCACTTGATATCTGTACATTGGCTCAGACTTACCAAGTCTGTACACTACCTTTGGGTTCCAAGTCTATACACTCCCTCAGTGTACATACTTATTCATTTGCTGTTTCAAAGTCCATACACTCGTTTCTAAGGCAAAGTCTATACAATCATCTTTGAGCATCAAAGTCTGTACAGCCTGTCTGTCTTCATGGGTTCAGTGCTTTAAGTGTGTTGACGCACTTGGCTGACTGCGTAGATGCAATTGTGCGTCTTTCACTTTCTGTCTTGTTCACTGCGTCGACGCTGACACTGGATGTATTGACGCATTGGCCAGTTGCCGAGGGCGTGAGCATCTCGCTTGAGGAGCTGAGGCAACGCTGCACGATGGAAGCGTTGACGCCTTGGGCTGATGTCCAAAGGTCTTTTGATCAACATCAAGTCTGTACAGCATGAAGTCTGTACATTGGTTTTGTCTTGAACAGAAGGCCCAAGTCTACACACTCTCCTGTTATGATAATGCATTCTTCAGCAAGTATATACACTGAGCACGCATGAAGACTTCTAAGTCTATACACTCCCTCACTCTGTACACACTTGCTATATTAATTTCTATAAGTCTATACATTGCTTAACTATGCACAGCCTGTGTTAATTTTGTTCATCGACTGAACACTCCTTTAATCATGCAGGTGTCTGGCACGTGATCCAAGGAGCTGAAATGCTGACACGTGGCCAAATATCTGGGCGGGAAATGTGGAGGCCACACGCTCCCAGTGCTGCCTCTGCTCGAGCTACTATAAAGGGGAGTCTCGGTTGTATGAAGAAGATTGATCGAAGCCTTGAGAGCAATAGCAGAAGTGCAGAAGTGCTGAGGGTTCGATCCAGCAGAAGAGAAGAGTTGCAGAGAAGATAAGAAAAGAGAAGAGACAGAGAGAGCCTGCGAAAGAAGAAGAAAAAGAGTGAAGAAGCAGAAGAGAAAGAGAGAGAGAGAGAGAGAGAGAGAGAGAAGGAGTTCATAGAGAAGAAATGGGAAAAGCTTGAAGATCTGTCCTCTGGTGTTTGGATCAAATCCAAGCCAGACCTGCTCCCTTGAGAGCTACATTACTTGTATTTCCTTTCCAGCTTTTGGCGCTGTGATTTTTCATCCTTTCTTATTTTCCTTTTTTATCTTTCCATCTTTGTACTTCCGATCCTCTGGACTGAGGTCGGGTTCCTCCTGGTGGGTCAGGAGAAGGGAGATCTGATCTCCGGTTGCAAGTAGCTGGGTGCTACTTGTGGGTTCCCTCCGGTTTGGAGGAAGAGAGACTTGTCTCTGGTTCTGGGCTTGTGGGTTGCAAGTCCAGGGGTCCCTCCTGGTCTGGAGGAAGAGAGGTCTGCGACCTCTGGTTTCCAAGTGGCTGGGAGTCACTTGGGTGTCCCTCCGGTTGGGAGGAAGAGGGGAGGCTGTTCCCCTGGTCAAGCTGTGTGGCAGCACCTTGTTCGCAGACTGAGTCTGCTTGTTCTAGCATGTGCTAGTGAAGCCTCACTCCGGTTGGGAGTGAGGGGTGGATGTAGGTCTGGAGGACCGAACCACCTGTTGGGTCCCTCGATCAATGACACCCAAGAGGGGGGTGAATTGGGTGACTACAATTTTTGATATAACTCTTGACCTTTTATCAAAGGCAATGAGACAACAATTAAAACACCCAAAACTGTTGATCTGGCAAGCTTGATAACAACAAACATTATGAGACAAGACGAGTGCACATGGTGGAGTTAATGACATATAACAGAATTAAGGAAGTTGATTAAGCCATTAAACCGATTCTCTCAAGTTCACCGATCCCACACGATCATATAGATGGATACACAAAATAAACCAAACCAGTGCGCAAAGCAAACCACAATACACAGGGATTTTAAGGTGGTTCGGGACCACGGCGGGCTCCCTACGTCCACCCCTCACCAAACTAGGTGAGGCTTCACTCGGGAATAAATTCCCAACCGGAGACGACGCTCCAAATACACACGCAGGATGACGCCTGCACACACACACGGGGACGCGCCCCAAAACACAGACACACACACAGAGACGTAGTCTCCCACACGGTCCAACGACCGGAATAACAACACACACACGATCCGATGGCCGGATCACCAACACGAACACACACTGCCACAAGTGCAGCAAACCACACACAAGATACAGAACTGATCTAACTAGACACCCACACACACAAACGTAGATCTAGGAAGACCTACGTACACACACAAATAAATCACGACACACACACGACCACGGATCCAACAATGATCCACACACACACAAATATCTGAGATAAAGATTACAACATATGCTGAAGTTTAAACTCAAAGAATCAGAATGAAAGGTGTGAAGAGAGAATGATTTATCCTTGTAGAAGCTCCCCCTTTCTCTTCTCGGAATTTAATCGAACACTTGTGCAGCAGGAAGATGTTCTTGACAATCTTGAATCGGATGAGCTTGAATCTTGATTTCACTCGCAGCCAGCAGTAGAGGGTTGATTGGAACTTCGAATCCTCCTTCTTCCCTTCACATTCACGCACAAACACAAGAGGAACAAGGGCTGGAGGTGGCTGCTGCGACCTGCACAAAGAAGGGTTAGAAAGAAACCTGAAAATAGTGTATACGAAAATCCCTTAGGGTTTACACCCTTAACAAGATGATTTATACTCCTAGACAGGTCAAGGGACGTTCAGGGGACCAGATCCATATATTATGGAGTGATTCCCGGAGACCCTAACAGCTGTATAAGCCCATGTGGCTCGAAACCAACAAGTCAACAAAACCGGCGCCGCCCAGAACAGAAGGGTCGACCCTTGGGGTCGACCCTCGTGCTGTGCTAGAGGTCCAGAAGTTCATGGGTCGACCCCAGGGGTCGACCCTCTCAGAACCAGGTTCTGGTTCAACAAAAACAGCAAGAGGACCTGTAGGGGTCAACCCTTGGGGTCGACCCTTGGGCATACAGAAGTCAAACAGAATGGATTTTATGTTCTGATTTACATGGGTCGACCCTTGGGGTCGACCCTTGGGTTTCCAGAACCCAAACAGAACAAATTTTGGTTCTGGTTTACAGGGGTCGACCCTTTCTTGAGGGGTCGACCCTAAGGGTCGACCCTTTCAGGCAGCTTCATAAAAACAGCTCTGCACGCTTTGGCGGCAGGAATTAATTCTCCTAGCTCCGAACTCCGATCGAAGCGAGACTGGAAGCGTTGGAAAGAGGACTCCCAGAGCTATAACATAAAATTTTTAGAATAGAGATCCAATGGTTGGATTGAAAATGGTGAAGACTGTAAGGCAGTTTGAGTTTGAAAAATAACTAAAACCTCCATCAAACTAAAGGGAAACAATTGATTAAATATTACCCTAATCCCATGAAGATCAACAATGATTTTACATCCTGAAAAATATGATAAACCAAGAGGTTAGATCAAGATCAAAATATATGGGTCATGCATTAACATATGAAGCTAGTTTTGAGACCAAGACCCAAATGACATGAAATATGATTACGAAAGCATTATCATGAGGCATATAAGAATCCACATGAAAGATCTGTATGAAAGCACTTGAGAACCCATTTTTCAACTCAAGATTAGAAGAGTGTCACCATGGATTCCAATATAAATTCTTACCTTGAATCCATCATAATGTGGGAAATATTAACCTGCACTTTCCGGGAATTTAGAAGCAAGTTAATATTCAACCAACGAATCTGAAGATCCCAACTTCAACCCAGTTCTCCCTTAAACCATTTCAAAGCATTTAAGCCATATGATCAGAATGACTAGGAGCCATCACTTATGCATTCATGATATACAAGAACCAGAGGAAATCCTCAACAGAGCATGTAATGAAATGGCTATGCATTTACACAACACAAGGCCATGCAATCAATTTCATATCCATAAGGACTCAACCATTTCACTGAGAAGCATAGTCTTCACATGAAACCTCCAAAGACTAATGTGCAGCATGCATGATTCAATCATCAACCTACTTAGTAAAGCAACCTGCAAGATAAGATAGCCACATGTGAGTTCATTTATCATGAAGATGTTTTCCACTAAACAAGCACAATATGTTGTGATTATCAAAACCACTATCATCACACATGAGGTTTAGTTATCATCAAAGTCATAGCTCAACAATCTCCATCACACATGAAGTTTAGTTATCATCAAAACCATAGCTCAACAATCTCCCCCTTTTTGATGATGACAAACTTAGTGATGAATGATGACAATCTTAGTGAAGATGACAAACGAGTAGCAAGTTGTTCTCCCCCAATCATGAAACCCCAATCATGAATCTAACAAGCATGAATCACATGAAATATTTCTCCCCCTTTGACATTATCAAAAAGCGGGGTAAGGCCAATCATACTCCCTCATGAAGAAGAAACAGTGGAGATGCACATTGTAGCATGATAAAAGTGCAAGGAACAGTAACCCACATTTGAAATTCTGATGAAGCAGGAGTAAGTTATAAATAAATGGGTTCATGGAAAGGATGGGAAACACCAATTGTGGACTCGAGACTCAATTGTTGGCTAGAGAGGATATCAAATGTTAATTACTTGGTTGTGCCCAATCTTTCTCCCCATTTGCCAAGCAAACACAAGAATTTATTGAGCAAGTAAATAGCATGGGAAGTTCACTCAATTTTTGGTTTTCAGTATTTTCCAGATTTTTTAATTTTTGATTTGTGGTTTGAAATGCATGAGATGCAACTTATGCATGTGATGGCATGTGAGATGCATAGACAAGCAAACAAATAGATACATATATATACATGCAACACTACTCCCCCGTACTTATTTAAGAAGGGATGGGTATAGGAAAGATGCAAGAGAGTCATGACAATCGGAATACACATGTGTAGCACATGGGAGATTTTCCAATCATATAGGAGATTAATGCAATTGCTAATGCAGTCAATCAACTTTCTGAATACATATTAAATCAAATTCTCAAATGTGTAAGTGAGTAACATGAAAAATGATAGTTTCAATATGGATATTTAGATTTTCAGATCAACATAGGGAGACATTTTACAGACTGCACTTCAATTTTGAGAGCAACGTATTGGAGGCTTCGCTCTACCACAATGAGTTTTCACCATCATTTTTTCAACTCAACAAGTACCACATGATAGTCAGAATTTTTCAAGAGTGATCAGGTCCAAAATGATTCCTTTTTACGCGAGTAGACGCATGGAGCTCATGTCAGAATCCCCGGTTACTTAGAATACTGAACCATCTCACCTCATTTTGAACAGAGGTACTAGTCCACACTTTTCAGATATGAACCACATCACGTCTCAGGTGACATGTGCCCAGTTTACTCAGTGAGACCAAGCATTGCTCTACCGTTCATTTTCATTTCAGATTTTTCAACAAAGATAGGTAGGCAGCTTTTTCCTCAACTGTCTCTTCAACATACATGCAGCAAGTTTAACATCTCGAGAGTGTTGAAAAGAAAAACATATATCCTTATTCTTAACACTCATTTTCATATTCTGTGCATGAATTGTGTGAATTTGATTCAGCATGTATACCGAAAATACCATGAATACATAACAATACAACTCCCCCTAAATAGATGCACTTTACTCCCCCCAAAGTGTACAACATGAAGCACACCAATAATGACTCAAATGCAACATTATTTATCAAGAATGCATAAGGTCATAGAATTTTCAAGGATGGGGGTGAATAGCATATAATAACACACAAGTACACATTGGGAGTTTATGCAAATGCACTATGACATGTATGCGAGCAATGTGATGTCAATTTGATACTAATTGAATGGATGCCAAACGAATGAACTAAGTGTGACGAATGCATGAGTTCTAATGCAATGCAGAAATTAACATGGGTGCAAGGTGTGTTTTTGGTTTTTCATTTGAGAGAACTAAATGCATCTAATGCATTGGATTCTGATGCATGCAGCCTATTACGGTATGAGAATGAAGGATATGATGCAAAAAGAAGATGAGAGCTTTCATTTCCAAGTCAGTGTGACAGAATTCTTATTAAGTTCATCCACATTCAATCCATGAATCAGCAAACATTGTTTATGACAAGACCTTTATGAATGAGGGTGCATAAATGATCAAAAGTAAGCAGTGCAACCCAAATTTCAGAATTGTTCAAAAATAGATTTTGAAAGGTCTTTCACAAGTTTTGAAATGAGAGTTCATCCAAAAGTCAAATGTATGGATCATATAATCACAAACATATTTTCAAGTCACATAACTCATCTCAAGGATTCATTCTGTTAAATCAATTAAGTATGTTCATCACATCAAACTAGATTCAACCAATTTGTCACAGCATGCTAGTAAATGACAACTCAAGTTTTTAGAATCAACACTTGTCATCTAAAGGTATCACCAAGTGACAAAAAGGTCATTGCATGAGTTGATAAGGATGAATTACCTTGGTTCAGGAGACAAGATTGGAAGCCTTCAATCACTGAAATTGCCAACCTCACGGAGGTTGATACTTCAGATTTTGCTTTCTTACCTTTGCCTTGAGAATCCTTCTTCTTCCAAGTCTTTCACCTATTGAACCATCCTTTGTTAATTGAGAAGCGCACTTTTCATACCATGTCTTGGGTACTATCAAGATCACTTCCTATCTCCTGGTGGTGAATTGAGAAAATTTTTATCATTTTCATCCTTGCAAGGTATTCTTCAAGATTGGTCATGACTAACCCATCATCATTTGGAGTATAATCTGCATTTATGAACAAACAGAATTGATTTGTCAATTTCGATTCAAATTTATTATCAATGGCATGACAAATTCTTTTAACAACCAACATCCTCTTAGGGAGGTCTAGACACGGTGCATGACTCATGTGTGAATCTAAGGACTATGCTCATATGATGAATGTGATTACTCCCTCTTAATGTATGCATGAATGCAAGATGTTCAATGAGATCCTATTCCCACATGCAGTCATGGAGGTGATGAAGACAGGAGAAATGCAGTGCATTAAAACATGAATTCATTTTAGTTGAGAAGTGGATTCTTCAACTTTAGTGCATGACGGCATGTGAAAGTTTATGCAATCATGAAGGTATATGCAAAACCTATGTATGTAGTGAGATCATGACTTGAAGGTGTATGCAAATGACATGCTATATGACACGTGATATACACACCAATATGTAAACAAATATAGATGGAATGCATGTATGGACATATGCAAGATCACATAATTATATGACACAAAGTGAGTCAAAGAATAACACAATCACTGCAAAAAGTGGGAGGGATATCACCTGATTTAAAATTCAATTTTTGATATTTCTTCCAACCTGACTTATGCCACTAGACCTGTATGCCTTACCTTCATGATGAAAATAAGTTTCATGCTTTACATTCCCAAGGCACACCTGCAAAACAGATTTCTCATTTGGCCTTCTTAGGTACCCAAATCC
This sequence comes from Amorphophallus konjac, assembly GCA_022559845.1. Lineage (NCBI taxonomy): Eukaryota > Viridiplantae > Streptophyta > Magnoliopsida > Alismatales > Araceae > Amorphophallus > Amorphophallus konjac. The sequence goes on along the minus strand of CM040121.1, from coordinate 558,331,245 downwards.
TTTTGGGTCCTTGTGGTTTAGCAGCAACTTGGGCATGCAATTTCTAATTTTTAACAACATTTAATTCATCATTTTTCTTCAGAAAACAATCATGCTTTATATTCCCTGATTTGCCATAGTGATGGGGAAGAGTACTTGGCATCACATTTTTCTTTCTCATTGGTTCTATTGGTTTGTGTGGGTGATCATGATGTGTTGAATGAGAATTCTTTTTCAGTAACCAGCAATGTGAAATAGTATGATCTCTTTTACCACAATGATTACAATGTATGGAAGATTTTGTCGTAGATGATTGCTTTGCATTTTTGAAACTAGCTTGTTCTCTACAAGCTCTCAAATCATCATTTTTCATTATGAAACAATTATGCATCAAGTGTCCAAGTTTTCCACAATAGAGGCAAGAGGCATTTCTTTTCTTGGATGTATGGGGTTTCACATCAATGATTTTAGCATACACATTACGGACATCCACACTCTTTTTAGATTTGGTTGAGTTTTCGGCATGGTGAATTGCTGGGATTGAGATTTGGAGGTGCTGGGTGCACATGTGCTGTGGACAAGTGAAGTTTGTGTCTTGCTCTCAAATTTCTTTTTGTTCACAGGATTAAACCCCAGCCCCTCTCTTTGAAAATTTACTTTCATCCCTAGCAATTTGTCCAGGTTGTTTTGGCCATCCACAAATCTAGATAATGAAGCATTCAAGTTAGAGATTTCTTTTTCAAGTAATGAAATGTGCAATTCATAGGAGACCATCTTATTTTCACAAGTCTTGACTTGTTCATGTAGTTGGGTGTTGATGATTTTGTAGGTTTCCATTTCTTGTTTCATCACATGCATTTCTTTACATTGATCAACAAGCAAACCCTTTCCTTTTTCAAAAACAAGCAATTTTTCAGAAATGGTATTGTTCAATTCCTTCAGTTTCTCATTTTTCATTTCAAGATTTTTATCACGAGCAAGCTCATTTTGACCATTGTTCATAAGACTAACTCTCTCTCTCAGCTCTTTGTTTTCATTTCTCAAGGAAGAGATTTGATCTTTGTGAATTTCAATGTCAAACATGTAACCATCAATCAATTCCTTAAGGTGTAAGCATTCTTTACAAGAGGAATCAGTTTTATTTTGACCTACATTCTTTTGCAATTTTTTATTTTCAGATTTTAACTTCTTGTATTTTTCAGCAAGCTCTTCATAAGCATTCAACAATTCTTCATAGTTAAAATCATCTTCATAATCAGAATCAGAGTTTACCCTTGAGCTTGATTCACTTAGCTGACCACTCCTTTATTCACTCGTGCCCGCTATAAGACATCTGTCTTTAAGCTCCTCCTTGAGGTCTGCTAATCCATCCAATATTTCCTTCGCGGATCTGCAATGGGAGACAAAAGGAAAATAGTTAGAGTCAACTGCAGCAATAAGTAATTTCAGAGTCAAACCATTTTGATCATGTTTAAGTTTTTGATCTGCAGTCCAAACACTTTTGTCTTTAGGCAATTCATAAGGACCATGTGAAATAAGCTTCCATAGCTTAGGGTCGTATGAATTGACTAGACTACACAACCTTCCTAACCACAAATCAAAATTACAGCCATCAAACACGGGTGGAGAATTCAAGGTGTAGATCATGGTAGTCATTGATTCGGATAACTCTAGATCGTTAGATCTATCAAATTAGAGCCTTAGCTCTGATATCAATTGTTGGGTCCCTCGATCAATGACACCCAAGAGGGGGGTGAATTGGGTGACTACAATTTTTGATATAACTCTTGACCTTTTATCAAAGGCAATGAGACAACAATTAAAACACCCAAAACTATTGATCTGGCAAGCTTGATAACAACAAACATTATGAGACAAGACGAGTGCACATGGTGGAGTTAATGACATATAACAGAATTAAGGAAGTTGATTAAGCCATTAAACCGATTCTCTCAAGTTCACCGATCCCACACGATCATATAGATGGATACACAAAATAAACCAAACCAGTGCGCAAAGCAAACCACAATACACAGGGATTTTAAGGTGGTTCGGGACCACGACGGGCTCCCTACGTCCACCCCTCACCAAACTAGGTGAGGCTTCACTCGGGAATAAATTCCAAACCAGAGACGACGCTCCAAATACACACGCAGGATGACGCCTGCACACACACACGGGGATGCGCCCCAAAACACAGACACACACACAGAGACGTAGTCTCCCACACGGTCCAACGACCGGAATAACAACACACACACGATCCGATGGCCGGATCACCAACACGAACACACACTGCCACAAGTGCAGCAAACCACACACAAGATACAGAACTGATCTAACTAGACACCCACACACACAAACGTAGATCTAGGAAGACCTACGTACACACACGAATAAATCACGACACACACACGACCACGGATCCAACAATGATCCACACACACACAAATATCTGAGATAAAGATTACAACATATGCTGAAGTTTAAACTCAAAGAATCAGAATGAAAGGTGTGAAGAGAGAATGATTTATCCTTGTAGAAGCTCCCCCTTTCTCTTCTCGGAATTTAATCGAACACTTGTGCAGCAGGAAGACGTTCTTGACAATCTTGAATCGGATGAGCTTGAATCTTGATTTCACTCGCAGCCAACAGTAGAGGGTTGATTGGAACTTTGAATCCTCCTTCTTCCCTTCACATTCACGCACAAACACAAGAGGAACAAGGGCTGGAGGTGGCTGCTGCGACCTGCACAAAGAAGGGTTAGAAAGAAACCTGAAAATAGTGTATACGAAAATCCCTTAGGGTTTACACTCTTAACAAGATGATTTATACTCCTAGACAGGTCAAGGGACGTTCAGGGGACCAGATCCATATATTATGGAGTGATTCCCGGAGACCCTAACAGCTGTATAAGCCCATGTGGCTCGAAACCAACAAGTCAACAAAACCGGCGCCGCCCAGAACAGAAGGGTCGACCCTTGGGGTCGACCCTCGTGCTGTGCTAGAGGTCCAGAAGTTCATGGGTCGACCCCAGGGGTCGACCCTCTCAGAACCAGGTTCTGGTTCAACAAAAACAACAAGAGGACCTGTAGGGGTCGACCCTTGGGGTCGACCCTTGGGCATACAGAAGTCAAACAGAATGGATTTTGTGTTCTGATTTACATGGGTCGACCCTTGGGGTCGACCCTCGGGTTTCCAGAATTCAAGGGGTCGACCCCAAGGGTCGACCCTTGGGTTTCCAGAACCCAAACAGAACAAATTTTGGTTCTGGTTTACAGGGGTCGACCCTTAGGGTCGACCCTTTCAGGCAGCTTCATAAAAATAGCTCTGCACGCTTCGGCGGCAGGAATTAATTCTCCTAGCTCCGAACTCCGATCGAAGCGAGACTGGAAGCGTTGGAAAGAGGACTCCTAGAGCTATAACATAAAATTTTTAGAATGGAGATCCAATGGTTGGATTGAAAATGGTGAAGACTGTAAGGCAGTTTGAGTTTGAAAAACAACTAAAACCTCCATCAAACTAAAGGGAAACAATTGATTAAATATTACCATAATCCCATGAAGATCAACAATGATTTTGCATCCTGAAAAATATGATAAACCAAGAGGTTAGATCAAGATCAAAATATATGGGTCATGCATTAACATATGAAGCTAGTTTTGAGACCAAGACCCAAATGACATGAAATATGATTACGAAAGCATTATCATGAGGCATATAAGAATCCACATGAAAGATCTGTATGAAAGCACTTGAGAACCCATTTTTCAACTCAAGATTAGAAGAGTGTCACCATGGATTCCAATATAAATTCTTACCTTGAATCCATCATAATGTGGGAAATATTAACCTGCACTTTTCGGGAATTTAGAAGCAAGTTAATATTCAACCAACGAATCTGAAGATCCCAACTTCAACCCAGTTCTCCCTTAAACCATTTCAAAGCATTTAAGCCATATGATCAGAATGACTAGGAGCCATCACTCATGCATTCATGATATACAAGAACCAGAGGAAATCCTCAACAGAGCATGTAATGAAATGGCTATGCATTTACACAACACAAGGCCATGCAATCAATTTCATATCCATAAGGACTCAACCATTTCACTGAGAAGCATAGTCTTCACATGAAATCTCCAAAGACTAATGTGCAGCATGCATGATTCAATCATCAACCTACTTAGTAAAGCAACCTGCAAGATAAGATAGCCACATGTGAGTTCATTTATCATGAAGATGTTTTCCACTAATCAAGCACACAATATGTTCTGATTATCAAAACCACTATCATCACACATGAGGTTTAGTTATCATCAAAGTCATAGCTCAACAATCTCCATCACACATGAAGTTTAGTTATCATCAAAACCATAGCTCAACACCACCTAAAAAATCTATTGAGCAGTGGTTTGATTGCTTGATTTGCTTCCGCTAGATGCTTGGATAGGCTCGCTCCACCTGCTTGTTATTTTGCTTAATCAAATTAGCTTAATTTTGGATTTTGCCTAGCATCTGAGTTTTTTTTTATTTGGCCATTATTCATAGAAGGATACATTCACCCCCCTCTGTATCCAGGCCTAGCACCCTAACACCTATCGGACTTTCATTCGCAAGGAAGACAGGCGGGATGCCTTGTACGACAACACTCCCTGGCTATTTGCACTCCTTCGGTCGCATGGCCTGTCGGTGGGTGGTCCGAGTGAAGCCATCCTGGACCATCCTCTACAGATTTCATTCAAATATGCAGACAGGTGGGGGCTGGACCATCTGAGCCTGTATTATCTCCTATCCTCTCGTGGTCATGAGGACCTGGCACTGCTGGCCGAACCGAGCGAAAAGATTGGAGATCTATGTTGGCTTATTCGCGAGGCGGCTTCGAGGGACAAAACGCCATCGCTATTTTATAGGCCTATCTTCCCCTTTTATACGGGACCGACAAGTATGTTTCATTTCTTCTTTCAGGCCTTTTGGCCAGCTTCTTCTTTTCATTGTGGTGTGTCATTCTCACCTTTGTGCATGTGCAGTCCGACCGACTTCGGAGGAGACCCGGCACTTTAGGGAACTGATCATAAAGGCCCAAAAGCCGACATATTTTGAAGTTCCTGAGCCTTCTCCGACCACGACGCCACTGCCTCTTGGGGATTCAAGGAAGAGGACTCGGTCCCAGCTGAGAGAGGCCGTCGGGAAGGCGAAAGCGGCGGTGACCCGGGTGACACGGGCACGCCGAAAGAAAGCTACAGAGAAGGAGTCGACAACCGTCCTTCCTTCGGTTGTATCTTTTGAAGAGTTTGAAGCTTCCCGCACACAAGGGCTAGAGGCTGAAGGTAGGCTCCTTTTCTCTTCGAAGTGCATTAGCTTGTTTTGATTGCCTCGGCTAGCCCATGATGACGGTTGCTGACACAGTCGCCGCGGTCGTCGGGCTGGAGGCGACGGTAGATGTAGCGGCTAGGGACGGGGCAGAGGGAGTCCCTACTGCTCCCGTCGAAAGGGATCTGCCCTCTCCAACACCCAGGCAGGAGATGGAAGGTAATCTATAGTTTAAACGTGATAGCACCGCAAATCTTTATGTCTTTAGCTAGCTTGACCCCTTCTTGCCGTAAATTACAGTTGATATACAACCGTCATTGCTTCCGGGCTCGGAGGGTATAGAGGAGGCGATCCCCTCGGGCAGGGCGGACCTGCTCTTGAGGTATCATCTATTGTTGCCCCTGGCGCGGAGAGCACCGGGGAAGTTCCCGCCGAGGGTGATGCTCCTGCTGGCGAGGCTCCTGCTCCGATGGCGGAGCGTCCTGAGAGAGCAGAGGGGTCCTCTTCCTCTGAGCAGGTAGATTATGGTGGCGGCTCCAGTGACGAGGAGCTCTCACTGATTGATCTCGAGACCGATGACGCCGGGGCATCCTCGGCCTATGAAAGTGATTATCTGACTTTCAGCCCGGCCCGGTTGTCGTGGGGCGGTCCCGAGCCGTCATTATCGCTTGAGAGTGAAGAGGCCGGTGCCGGGGGAGCTGCTCTTAAAGATTTGAGCTTAGTACCCGCTGAGGTAAGGACCTACCCAGGGTCGGTGTCTGCTGTTCTTCTTTATCTTCCTTCCTGCCTCAATTTTTTTTTAAAAAATGTATATATATTTCTGATGCAGGCTGAGGTGGCGCTGCCAACCATGACGGTGCAGATACCACTCCCGGCTCTGGGAACGGGCCACGCAATTCTTCCGTCTGTCCTGCGGCCTATCGCATTGAGATACCCCAAGGACTATGCAGCGGCAATGGTTCCAGTCGGACCAGGAGCACTTGTGGAAGTTGGTAGTTCGGCGGCAACTGGGGATTCTCAGCCAATGGAGGCTACACAGCAATCAACTCTGGAAAAGAGTGGTATTCCTGAAATAGAACCCGGAGAGATCATTGAAGAGCAGATGTCTTCGGCTCTCGATGTTTCTGTTGCACCTCCATCCCAGGGGACAGGAAAAGAGATTGCTGTTCCGGCCACCGTATCCGCCAGCGCGCTTGTTCCTCACAGCAGTGGACTGCAGCTCCTGCCATCGTCATCTTCCGGGACGGCCGATGACATCTGGGCTACCGTGGATAGCAAAGTGGAATTTGAACTGCCCGAGACGTCGCCACTTAGTCTTCAATCTTCAAGTGACTTTGTGTGGCAGTTTCTGGGGACCCTCCAGCAGACCGTAATGGCCAGCAGGGATTTAACTTATGTTCAGCTGAGGGGCTTGATAGAGCATCTATCCCGCTCGCTGTTGGCCTTTGGTTGTCCCATGGATGACTGGACTCCACGGGTGATCCTGCTCCTGAAGTATGTAAACAGGAGGGAATTTCTAGGCCGGGAAGCAGTTGACCAGCTGGCGGCCATATCATTGGAGCGGGCTGAAAGCCGGGCGGCTCTCATTTCTTTGCAAGAGACTACGGCGAGGATGAGGGATGAAGCCAAGGCCTCTTTACAACGCCGAAGCTTCCTGACGGCCCGGATGGCGGCATTGCAGGCTGAACTTTTAAGGGTAGAGGCTGAACTTGAAGAAGTAGATCGCCTGGGAGTCCAGAAGGCGGAGGATGCAGAGATGGCCGAGGGACAAGCTGCTTCCCTCGAGGAGAAGCTATCTGAGCTGGAGGCCACCGAGTTCCGATTGCAAGAACTGACCCGCCATCCTTCCCTGGGTATTCCTGCACTGGAGGACATCTTCCGACGCCCTCTGCCGTAGTCTCCCCCTTTTTTTTATTTGCTCCCTTTTTTACGCACTTCATGTACTCTGGGGGATGGCCCGTGTAACATGTACCTTTTACTTCATAGTAATGGAAAATCTCCATTGTGCTTTTTGAATGAAGACTCCATCTTGTCACTACTCTTTTCTCTTCCATTTGCCCATTGTTTCTAATCCGAGCGTATGAGTCACTAGGGCAGCAGAGCGCTCACGCCTTCAGCAAAGGGGTGATGTGTTCGCTCCACCGCGCCGTGACTTTTCTCGAGACTAACAACGGCCTATGCCAGCCGAGAGTCCGGTGGACTCAAAAGGGTATATCCAAACTGACGGGTAAGCGGTCCTACCGAGGATGGCAAGAACGGGATAGGGTAGCGACCGATCTTGCCTGGTGACAAGGGTCCAAAAGGGTAGACGGTCTTGCCGATGGTGACAAAAATTGAAAAGGGTAGCGACCGGTCTTGCCGATGGTGACAAGGGTCAAAAAGGGTAGACGGTCTTGCCGATGGTGACAAAAACTGGGTAGGGTAGTGACCAAGCTTGCCGATGGTGACAAGGGTCGAAAAGGGTAGATGGTATTGCCGATGGTGACAAAAACTGGGTAGGGTAGTGACCGGTCTTGCCGATGGTGACAAGGGTCGAAAAGGGTAGACGGTCTTGCTGATGGTGACAAAAACCGGGTAGGGTAGTGACCGGTCTTGCCGATGGTGACAAGGGTCGAAAAGGGTAGACGGTATTGCCGATGGTGACAAAAACCAAAAAGGGTAGTGACCGGTCTTGCCGATGGTGACAAGGGTCGAAAAGGGTAGACAGTCTTGCCGATGGTGACAAAAACCGGGTAGGGTACTGACCGGTCTTGCCGATGGTGACAAGGCTCGAAAAGGGTAGACGGTATTGCCGATGGTGACAAAAATCGAAAAGGGTAGTGACCGGTCTTGCCAATGGTGACAAGGGTCGAAAAGGGTAGACGGTCTTGCCGATGGTGACAAAAATCGGGTAGGGTAGCGACCGATCTTGCCGATGGTGATGAGGGTCGAAAAGGGTAGACAACAGATGTATATAGGCGGGATATCGGATGAAGACTCCGCCTCGACCTCGACCTCGAAAGGGGTCTTCCGGACAGAGAATGAATCATCACTATTCATCATTCAATTTTTTTTATTCACATTACTGACCTAAGCGCCCTTTCGGGTTTTCACCGAGGTCAGCCCCCTCTTGCTTTTGCCCGCGCGCCCTTTCGAGTTTTCACGCGGCGGGGTACCCGATTTTGCCTGCGACGCCCTTTCGGGTTTTCGCCACAGCTGGGTTATAGCCATTTTTGCACTTGTCCTGATATAGGAACAAGTCTGGCGGGGTATCTCTATTTTTAACCCCATTTTCTTTTCTTTTTTTTTATTTGTATAGGATACAGAAGAACTGGACCGTGAAAATGTTGACAGACCTTGTCAATGATGACAAGGATTGAACCCTGCTTTGGTTCGTTGACACCGGCTAGATGTCGAAGCAAAGGATATGGTCTATTAATAAGGATGTAAGATTCGAGTTAGGGGTAAAGATCGACCGATCTCACCGATGATGACGAGGGTCAAACACATGTTTATTAACCATCATAGGTTATCGCCGAAACAAAGGTGGGTTTATTAGCAAGGACGGAAGGTTCAAGCTCAGGGGTAGGGATTGACCGATCTCGTCGATGATGACGACGGTCGACCATGGGTTTATTCATCAGCATGGGTCACATGCCGAAGCAAAGACGGGATTATCAACAGGGACGTAAGGTCCAAGTGAAGGGTAGAGATCGCCCGATCTCGCCGATGATGACGAGGGCCGAACATGGGTTTATTCAAGGATTTTCGGTGGGACTTTTGAGGGTTGTCCCTTGTGGAGTTTTATCAGGTGGCGAACAGAAGAGGAATTTGGAAATTATCACTTTATTGACTTAAGTGCCCTTTCGGGTTTTCGCCGAAGCCAGCCCCCTCTTGCTTTTGCCCACGCGCCCTTTCGGGTTTTCACGTAGCGGGGTACCCGATTTTGCCTGCGGCGCCCTTTCGGGTTTTCGCCACAGCTGGGTTATAGCCATTTTTGCACTTGCCCTAATATAGGAGCAAGTCTGGCGGGGTATCTCTATTTTTTTAACCCCATTTTCTTTTCTTTCTTTTTTTTTTTGATATGTATAGGGTGGCAGATCAAAGCGTGATGTTTGACTCCTGATCGACAGTAGATGGCTCGTAGTAGCAACAATGTGAGAATGCCAGCTAGGGCACAAAGTCTTCAGCCGACACGGGTTTTATTCGTTAGTGGGGGGATAATGCTAACGCAAGGAAGGGCTTTCGTACCAATCCGAACGTAAGGCTCGTAATGGCGGTGCGACGTATCCTTTGGAAGCTTGATCAGGGCAGAATGCCACTAGACCAAGGAAAAGGTAGCTCGATCAGGGCGAAATGCCACTGGACCAAGGGGAGGTAGCTCGGTCAGGACGGAGTGCCACTAAACCAAGGAAAAGGTAGCTTGGTTAGGGCGGAGTGCCACTAAACCAAGGAGAAGGTAGCTCGATTAGGGCGAAATGCCACTAACCAAGGAAAAGTAGCTCGGTTAGGGTGGAGTGCCACTAAACCAAGGAGAGGTAGCTCGGTTAGGGCGGAGTGCCACTAAACCAAGGAAAAGGTAGCCTGGTTAGGGCGGAGTGCCACTAAACTAAGGAGAAGGTAGCCTGGTTAGGGCGGAGTGCCACTAAACCAAGGAGAAGGTAGCTCGATTAGGGCGAAATGCCACTAACCAAGGAAAAGTAGCTCGGTTAGGGCGAAATGCCACCAAACCAAGGAAAGGGTAGCTCGATCGGGGCGGAATGCCACTAAACCAAGGGGAGGTAGCTCGGTCAAGACGGAGTGCCACTAAACCAAGGGGAGGTAGCTCGGTCAGGGCGAAGTGCCGATAAACCAAGGAAAAGGTAGCTTGATTAGGGCGGAGTACCACTAAACCAAAGAGAGGGTAGCTCGGTTAGGGCGGAGTGCCACTAAACCAAGGAGAAGAGTAGCTCGGTTAGGGCGGAGTGCCACTAAACCAAGGAAAGGGTAACTTGATCAGGGCGGAGTGCCACTAAACCAAGGAAAAGGTAGCTCCGACCGATCACTCGGGACATGTTGGCTGCGCTGCATGATACAGCTTAATGTGTTTTCCGTTGAGGGGAGAGAACTGAATGACTCCTTTGTGGTCTACAAGGACGTAGGCACCCCCTTCATATACTCGGCGGACGATATACGGCCCGACCCAGTTTTCGACCAGCTTTCCTTTGGGGTTGGAGGCCATCACTTCTTTTCTTTTGACCATTACCAGGTCTCCTTTCTTGAATTCTCGACCCTTGACTAGCTTGTCAAAAGCACGGGCCATGCGAGCTTGGTAGAGTTGGATGTTTTGCTACGCCCGGAGGCGTTTTCCTTTGAGCTCAGTGAGCTCTTCCAATCTTCTTTCTGCATTGGTCTGCTCACCATTGACTAGTCCGTGCTGGATGGCAACTCACAATGAAGGAACTTCAAGTTCAATTGGCACCACAGCTTCTGACCCGTAGACAAGGGAGAAGGGTGAACAGCCGGTTGGGGTCTTGTAGACAGTACGATAGGCCCAAAGTGCTTCGTACATCTTTTCTTCCCAATCTTTTTTATTAGACTTGACAGTCTTTGCCAGCAATGTGCATAAAGTCTTGTTAAAGGCTTCTGCAAGTCCATTGGCTTGAGGGTTGTAGGGGGACGATGTCCTCCAGTCGATTTTGTATTTGTCGGCCAGCCGATAAACCTTCTGGTTCCTAAAGTGACTGCCATTATCAGAGATGATTCGGCTGGGGATCCCGAACCGAAATATTACATTCTGCCGGAAGAATCTTGCAACTAGTTCTCCCGTCACATCTCTTAGTGCTACTGCCTCCGCCCATCTGGAGAAGTAGTCCGTAGCTGCTAAGATGTATCTGCACCCTGATGAAGATGCTGGTAGCGGCCCTACTACGTCCGTGCCCCACTGAGCAAACGGCCAGCTTGGTAGGGTGGGATGCAATGGCACTGGAGGTCTCCTTGCCACATTAGCATGTTCTTGACACTTCTGACAAGCTTTGGCAAACCTGCAGCAATCGTCAAATATAGTGGGCCAATAGTAACCCAGTTTCTTTATCTCAATTTTCATTTTCGGGCCAGCCTGGTGTGCTCCAGCTGATCCTGCATGGACCTCCTGCATCACATGTCCTGCTTCTGCTGAAGACAAGCAACGGAGTAGGACTTTCCTTCGGGCATCTGCCATAATTCAGAACAAGGTCCCGCTTCTCATCTCGTAAGACTCCTTGATCCTCAGGAGCTTCATTCTCTATTCCTTTTCTTTTGGAAGTTACTGGTGTTGAAACCAGCGTAGGAGATGCTCTCACCAATCGAGCTGCTGAACCCCTTCGATGACTGCTACTTCCATCTCTTGTTCGTCGGCCAGGACCTCTGTCACGCTGGGGACCTGTCGGCGGTTGATCACTGTTATATTCAGGCTTGTGTCTGGCGGGACCGCCAGTGAACTGGCCAGCTTAGCGAGGGCGTCTGCTTGAGCATTCCGGCCTCGATTGATGTGCTTAATACTGATGAAGTAAAATTTTGACATCAGGCGAGTTGCCAACTGGTGATAGGGGAGGAGCTCTTGCTTTCGTACATCGAACTCTCCTTCTAGCTATTTTATAACTAGCAGGGAGTCTCCGAATGCTTCCAGCATCTGAATTCCCATGGACAGAGCAATTTGCAACCCGATTATCAGAGCTTCATATTCCGCTTCATTGTTTGTGCATTGCTTGTTTATGGAACAGGATGTATGCACCACTTCTCCTTCTGGGGATTTCAGGACTATGCCTGCTCCTGCTCTGACCCTGGCTGACCCGGTGGCAGAGGTGTCAATTCTGGAAGCGCCATCAAAGTATAGTTGCCATAAGGAGGGCTGTACTTGCACGGCTTCTAAGGTTTCATCTTCAGGAAGCTCCGGCTCCAACGGGCAATCCCCGGGCACTGGGTGCTCAGCGAAGAAGTCTGCAATAGCTTGGCCCTTGACGGCCTTGCGCGGCACATAGGAGATATCAAACTCCATAAGGATTACCGCCCATTTGCCCAGGCGGCCTTTGAGTGCCGGTTGAGACATAATGTACTTCAGGGGATCCTCTTTGGATACCAAGCTGATTTCATGCGACAACATATAGTGTCGGAGCTTTTTAACTGCGAAGACCAGCGCCAGACAGATCTTCTCAATATAAGTATATTTCTCTTCAGTTCTGACCAGTCTCCGACTGAGGTAATAGAGGGCTTGTTCTTTCCCTTCTTCATTATTCTGGGCCAGCATTGCCCCCAGAGAATTATGTGTAGCTGCTATATACAGTATCAATGGTCGTCCTTTCACCGGTGCGCCCAACACTGGAGGAGTTTTCAGGTAGTCTTTTAGCTTGTCGAAGGCTGCCTGGCAATCTTCATCCCAATAAAAGGGGACATCTTTCATCATCAACTTGTGAAAAGGCTGGCATCGCCCTGACAAATTGGAAATGAAACGCCGGATATAAGCCAAACGGCCCTGTAGTGATCTCAGCTCGGAGATGTTCCTTGGCGGAGGTAACCCCTGAATCGCCTTGATCTTTGCGGGGTCTATCTCGATTCCCCGATATCGGACGATGAAGCCCAAGAATTTTCCGCTCGACACTCCGAACGCACATTTCATAGGGTTCATTTTTAGCTCATGCTGCCTCAGCCTCTGAAAAACAATCCGGAGGTCTTGCAGATGATCTTCTTTTCTTCTGGTTTTGACCACCAGGTCATCTATGTAGCACTCGACCTTGTGGTAGAGCAGTTCATCAAAGATTTTGGTCATCGCGCGCTGATAGGTTGCGCCAGCATTCTTTAGTCCGAACGGCATTCTCTTGTAATGATAGATGCCTTTAGGAGTTCGGAAAGCAGTATGGACTCGGTCATGCTCCGCAATCCAAATCTGATTGTAGCCGGAAGACCCGTCCATGAATGATAGGACCTCATGGCCGGTTGTACCATCAATCATGACCTCGGTTATCGGCACCGGGAAGTCATCTTTGGGGCAGGCTTTATTTAGATCCCGGAAGTCGACACATATCCGGATCTGTCCATTCTTCTTTTTCACGGGGACGATATTTGCCAGCCACGTGGTGTACTGATTTTCTTCAACAAATCCCACGTCAATGAGCTTGTCGACTTCAGCACAAATTTGGGTGATGAGCTCTGGCCTCATGCGCCGCGGTGGTTGCTTTACCGGCTCGGCGTCAGGGCTAATTGCCAACTCATGTTGCGAGACAGCGGGGCTTAGACCTGGCATCTCTTTGTAAGTCCAGGCGAAGCAATCCCGGTATTCTAGCAGTAGCTGAATGTACAGCTCTCGTTCTTCTGGGGATAGTTGGGTGCTGAGGAAGGTAGGCCTAGGGTCCTTCTCATTTCCCAGGTTGACTTCTATTAGTTCATCGACTGTGGCTTGGCCTCCGTCTTCTATCTCCGGAGGTGCCGGTTGGAGGTCAACGAAGTCTGGAATGCCATCTTGAGGGTCGAGCACTTCGACTTCCTCGTCAGACACCGCCAGAGCTTCCTGAGGTTTCTTGATTTCTTGTGCCAGCGGCTGAGTGGATTGTTCTATTAGCAAATCCATTGCCGTCGCAGCTTCCAAGGATGAGAGAGCAGCCTTGGTGTTTGCAGATGAGATTGCAGCCATGACGGGCTGGTAACTGTTTACTGCCAGGCTCGGACAGCATGCTGATTTTGCAGCAGAAGTTGAGGAAGTTTCGCCTTCTGGGACAGTTGTATCTTCCGCAGAAGTGGCTTTTTCTTCCCTGGTAGCTGGCTCCCCTTGATTGGAGTTGACCAAGGCCTCCCTGATTGGCAGAAAGGGTGTCGAAGTTGTCATTAGTATGACCTCTATGGAGGGAGAGACTCCTGCTTCTTGACTGTCTTCGGCTTCGCTGCTGCTAGCCGTATCAAATTCGGCTTGAAGGGCCGCTTCTTCAGGGTGAACCTGCTCCCAGCATCGGCAAGGGGCCGAGGTTTCTACTTCTTGATTTCCGGACTGAGCCAGTTCAAGATATTCGGCTTCCGCCGGATACTCATCAAAGGTTGCTCCCAGAGGGCTATCTTCAGTAGGGTAGAAGGCGGAGATAGTATCCACCTCGTACCGCCCACTGTAATAATATTCTTCCAGGGTGAAGCCCAACCCTGGATGTTGAGAGACACGTCTCATTTCCTTATCCAGATTTGCAGGATGCCACATCTTCTGGAAAGCTTCTTTGCGCTTTTGAGACTGATCGGGAGGAATGTGTTGCTTCTGAAACATCCTGGCCATTCGATCAGTTGTAAATGCCAGGCCTTGACAGGAACCCGCGGGTTGGCTAGATCTTCAGGGAGGCTGCAGTCTGTGTCTTCCTGAGTGGGATGCTCCTCAGCTCTATAGAACAAGCTGCTGGGCCCATCTTCCTGTGTCACCTCCCAAGCTTTGAAAGGTTCGACAGTGGGGTCGTTGAGGCCGGAGACTGGCTTGGTGAGGCCGGCCGGGACTCCGATGCGGTCGTGCTGTCGATCGACCTGCACTTCCTTAGCTTTGGGGTATAATGCTGGGGGTGTCACCCTGCCGACATCTCCAGAAGCTGTGATGTGGGAGACCACCTTCGGCTTGACATATCCGCGCGGCGGTGGTGGATACCAACCGTCACCCGATCTATTCTTCGACGCCCCTACGGGGGCCTCAGCTTCAGAAACCTTCCGGGGAGACCCCGTATATAGGTTGGCGTCCGCCAAGTGACATTCAAACACCTCGAATGGGTGGATATCAGCAAATATCCTCTCCTCCTTCCCCTGGAGGCTGTATTTGATGCATTGGTGGAGCGTGGAGGGCACCACCATATTTTCATGCAGCCATGGGCGGCCGAGCAGCGCTTTGTAGGAGGTGCGAGAGTCAATGACATGAAACTGTACCGTTGTAGTGAAATCTGCCAGGGTCAGCGTGAACTCTGCCACTCCCATAGATACTTCACATTTTTGGTTGAAGCCAGCGATACGCATATCCCCGACTTTCTCGAGATGCACATTAAAGTGGTACCTCTCGTATATTCTGTATGGCAGGATGTTGACTGCGGCACCAGGATCGACCAGGATCCGGTTCAGTTCTCTTCCATTTAGGTGCCCTTTCATATATAGCGGCCTGTTGTGGCTGGCAGTAGGTAGTAGCATGTCTTCTGGAGAGAAGGTCATACTGGCTTCTGGTATAGCCTCAGCTATGCAGGCTTCAAAATGAGCAGGCGTCTGCAGAGCAGTGATGATCGCCTGTCGAGTTTCTTCACTCAAAGAGAGAATTTCCCAGATCGTAAATCGAGCGGGGAGCTTTTTGAGCAACTTCATTATTCGGCTCCCAGCCCGGACATTGGAGAGCTTCATCTCTTCAGCCCATCTGGGCTTGGGGAGGTTTTGATTTGTGGGTCCAGACGGACCTGCTTCCTCTTCCTCGGACCCGGCACCCTCTTGACTGGCACCGGCTGTCGGGTCTTCTTTATTAGTTGCCGTAGGGCAAGCTCCATCTGCATTCGCATCCTCAGTAGATTGCGCTGGCTGCGGGTGAATGGCCCCGGGTGTAGGGTTAGCATCTTGGCAGGGCTGCTTCCCTTTTGACATCTTCATAAATTCAAGGAATGAAGGGACTGCCTTGCCCCCACTTTTGTTGTATAGGCCCGACGGAGGAGGGATTTGGACTCCCTTAACCTCCGGCGGAGGTGTCTTGTAGGGTTGCTCCCCTCTGAACATGATGTTGTGATTGGGTTGTGGCTAGCGCCCCCATTTTCGGCCCGACCGAGTGGCATGCGCAGCAGTTGCGGCCTCGGCTTTGCCTCCCCCAGCATGGGGTGTGAAGCAAATTTCTTCTTCTTCCTCTTCTCCGGGTAGGTTGAAGAGTGCTGACAGGGTATTGCAGGAGACAACCTGTGTTTTATTGGCCCCAGCGGCCTTTCTTTTCTTCTTCTTTTGCTTTCTCTTCTTTTTGGTTTCTGCGGGTGCCTGCCCCCAGAACAGGCTGCCTTCTTCAGGGGGTGCTGTTTCGGCTTCCTCCACCTGTTTGAGTGAGAGTTGTTCTAGCTCTTGCCATGGGACGTGGTCCCGTACCAGCAAAGGTTTCAATTCGGGCTGCACATATTCCTCTAGCCCTTCAATCAGGTGCTGCAGTCGAAGGACTCCAGGATTGGTTTCCTTGATTACTGGCAGCAGAGTCTGTCTCCGCCTGTTAGGTGTATGTATTCTGACAGCTGTAGGTGGAGTGACCCATACGGGTGCTACCACTGGCGGAGCAGGCCGGGGTGTAATGCCACGAATATGTGCCCCCTCTTTTGGGCGGGGTGCCCTCTTCTTCTTGTGCTTCACAGGGATCTGCTGCCACCCCTGTCGTTCTTTCACGGGCTCCAGGAAATGGATTTCGTAGGTGCTCCGCGTGCTTGCTTCAGAGATCTCCTCAGGTAATGCCTGGTAGAGGGAGATCATGTTGACCGCTGCTCTCCTGAGAGGGGATTCATGTGGCTGAGGAGGGTCTACTTTGTACTCTCCTAGCTCTATTTCATTCTTCTTTACCATTCCTTCGATGACGTCTTTGAAAACATAACAGTCTTCGATTGGATGTCCCAACATCTAGTGGTAGGGGCAGAATCTTGGACTGTCTTTTCTTTTCAGGTCCTCCGGCCTCCTTGGCTCGGGCAAAGTGACCATGCTATATTCTGTTACCCAGTCGAATAGGACTCGGGTCTTGTCTTTTGGAAAGGAATAAGCTTTCTTCATTTTGTCCCTCAGCGAAGGATCTTCTTTATCATCTAGAGCTTTTGCAGGTTGCGGGGGAGCCGCCTTCTTGCCTTTCTCCTTCTGCTGTTCGAACGCCTTGATATCAAGCGCATTCGCTTCTTTAGGTGTGGGGCGCCGTTCCGCAGCCTTGCCTTTCTGGGCCGTGCTGGCAGCTGACGCCGGGACAGGCTTGGCTAGGAAAGCCTCCACTTCGGCCACTACATTATTCAGCCGGTCGAACGACCGTATTTCCATTCCAATCATCTTCTCCAGGACCTCCCTCCTGAGGTTTTGTTTGCATATTTGTACCGCGTCCTCCTGATGCGGGGGCCGCTTGCATCTCATTCCGAGGTTCCTCCACCTCTTGATGTAATCAAGGGCTGTCTCATCTGCCCTTTGTTTTGTTGAGTAGAGTTCGGCCACCGTGACCTCCCTCTCTGTGATATGGAATCTTTCTCTGAACTTTCTCTCCATATCCGGCCAATCACTGATTGACCCGGCCGGGAGGCTAGAGTACCATTCAAATGCGAGCCCTGTCAGCGAGGACCCGAAGAATTTCAGCAAATATGACTCGTCGGTGGCCAGATCACCCATAACGGTCATATAATATGCAATATGCTCTTTAGGGGACCCTTTCCCGTTGAATTTGTCAAACTTAGGCGGCTTGTTGACCCCCGGGAGAAGTCGTTTAGCCGCATGGTGTTGCGGGTAGGGTACTCGATAAGCATCAAATGCGACGTAGTCGCCTTCACTTTTCTCTGCGAGCTTCAGCTCGATCATCCTCTCCACCATCATCCGGTTCACGACCGTGGGCTCAACCGGTTCTGGATAGAAGTGTGCCGGCTGCAAGTATGGGGTGACCAGGGTGGTCGCCTGTGGAGGACGCAGCAGCGAGGGTGTCGGGTGCACCTGAGGGAACACCGGAGGTAGCAGCGGCTGAGACTGTGGTGGCCGCTGTTGTGCTGTCGCCATGCTTGGCTCTGACGGCTGAGACAGTGTATAGAGTGGTGGAGGGTCGTCATGACGAGCCGCTCCCCGAGATGACTCACCCTGGACTTCGGGTGGTTTAGAAGCTGATGAATGTTCAGTTTTTTCCATCAGCTGCTTCTTCAGAGAGTCTATCTCCCGTTGATATTTTTGTAGCAGCATCAGAACTGATGGGTCTATAGTGGTGGGGATACCCTCTGTTGTCTCCCCGGACGTACCCTCAGGCAGGATGTCGAGGAGGACGTCGTCTTCTTCTTCAGCCGTCACCACATTAGCGGTCAAGACGGGGGCCTTGTCATCCCAGTGGGGATAGACCTGAGGCTGTTTCCCTCTAACCATCATCAGAAGCTCTTTTGCTGCTTTTGTTCTGCGGGTAGCTGGCCCCGGCCGTGCGGCCAATTGAGCCAATTCTTGGGGGTCTTCAGGAAGCTCCCCATATCGGCTGGATATGCCAGCCATGTTGCAGGTAAAAACCTGCATCCTTCTCCTTTGTTGATAGACCCTCCTTCTGGCTTGCTACAGAAAGGTCAGCCTTTCGAACACAGGAACTCTTCTTCTTTCTTCCTGCTCGGGGAAGGCTTCATCAGCTTCGACCTCGAAGCCGTCATTATATCCATTGTCGTCGACTGACGACACCATCATTCTATCTTCCATACTTCCTTCTTCTGCCGCTGATGGGCAGTAACCTTCCTCAATGGCGACTGTCTGCATCAGTCGCTGTTGTTCGAGTGAGGGATTGCCTAAGCCTCGAAAATAATTTCTGACCAAGCCGGTTATCTCTTCCTGACCCCGCTCTTGATATAGGACGGGGGGTGATTGTCGACCTCCGGTAGGAGGGATATAGGCCAGCCGAGCTCTGTCAGCTGGCAGTTGGAATCTTCGTCCCGCAGCAGGGACATTGGCTTGACGGGCCGCAGCCCGGAAACTTCTGTGGCGCGGAGGATCCGCAACCACCTCTTCTTCCTCCTTTGGGGGCAGGCCCCTTTCTCTTCTCACTTCCGCCTCGTCGTTCACAAGACGGCGGCGGATAGGTGTTAGCTGGTAGGCAGGTCGGATTCGCTTGGGAACCCACACTTGTTTGAACTTCTTCGGCCTGGGTGCCGGGCTTCCTTGGCCATAGTGGCCGGTCTCTTCTATTTCCGCCCTCCTTCCAGCGAGAGCTTGATAGACATTGTAAACAGGAATGTTGGGGATGACTCGGTCTGGGGTCACCCGTGCAGTGCGTCCGTTGAGGAAGACGCGCATACCCCCAACTAGCATAGATTTCCCGGACTGAGACAGAGTTCCGGTAACTACAGCAGCATTCTTGCAGACCTGGCGACGCTGGCGTCCTCCAGGGTGTTTGTTGATGACATTGCGGTGGGTCCCACGTATGACGTGGTGCACCAGACAGCTAGCAGTCGGGGCCGAAGTCTCGGACGAGTCTTTGCAGCAGGGAACCTTCAGAGGCTCCACTTTCTCCATAGCTTCCTTGGCAGGCACTGGGGCTTTGACCTCCAGGATATCGACGAAGGCCAACCCCAAAAAGTTGGGGAAGCCTACTGCGGGAGGGAAGCTGCCGAATTCCATGGGTACCGCCAGATACCCTTGCGCGTGTCCAGCGACTATCGAAAGATCGAAATCGACGCCAGTTATCCCGTTGATCGTCATTGGTTTGCCTGCAATGTCAAACAAGGCAATAATCAGTAGCCTTTGAGAGGGCTTCGAAGCCCGAATATCTCGGCAAAGAGATGAAAGGTGACACTGGTCCCACCGGGCGTGCCAGACTGTTTGCGATGGGTTTTATCCGACCATCTTATTGCTTTATTTCATGTATGTATGTACATATGTACATGGATACATGTCTTATTTCACGTGTCGATCAACCAATTAACTAACTGGTAATTAACTGACTAATTGACGACGCGGGCGTGCCAGTCACATGAGTGACAATTTTATGATGCGCTCATTCTGACCCGTGTCGGGCGAATGTGAGGTTCGGTCGGGACCAGCAGTCCGCCATACCATAAAGGCTATGGCATTAATTACATCCCCCACGGGGAGGGAACACCTTTGATTAATTGCCGAGATAGCGGGCTGTCGAAGCCGGATTAAAAAGAGCTACATGATGATCATGACGAAGATATGCAGGATGCACATGTTATCGTGCAGAAGATACATGGTTCATGGAATTATGGATCCTCGGTACGTGGCGGAGGACGTAGGTCCGAAGACCACCGTCGCGCATAGCGAAGACTTCCGACCAGACGTAATCCGGCTTTTCTGTCAACGCCATTTGATCTACCCGAGGATGTACATGGATGCACACACGACGTTCATGACTATATTAAGCATGATAACGGAATTGTGGAAGCAAATGGTAATCAACCACGTTTATTACCCCTTCTTTTGAGAAGAGAGAAGGCAGCACAAATATGATAGCGAAAGCAAAGTGCTAACGGATATGGTAATGAAGATATGATAACAATATAGCTCAGACTCGCTAGGCCCTTCTTTTATTCAATTTATTACCAGCTATGGCTTGTTGGCATCGACCCCGAGAGACGAGAATTGCCTTGGGGCAAATGAGCGATTTAAACGGCAACATGCTTCAAAACTGGCGCAACCATGCGAGAGGCAACTCATACGGCGTGATAAAACATCAGTATGGATGGCTAATACGGCGCGGCCCCATAACCGGCTAAAACGGCGCGCAAGAGGATGGGACGTGCCGGTTTGGGGTGCGCCGAAAAGTAGCAAGGAAAAAAAATTTGATTATGAGTGTGGGGTTAACCCGGCGCGGGGGGGTACCGCGCCGGTTTAAGGCACGTCGGTTAAGACCGCGCCGTATTAACCCTATTTTTGTTAATTTTTAAACTTTTTCAAGTTTATTAAACTCTCATAGAACATTTTAGAGTTGTTTAGGCCAATTGATTGTTTAATTGGAGCCCATGGCCTTCTAGGAATGAGGGAGCAAGTCAGTGCGAGGTTCATACTCAAGCACTGAGGTAATTAAGTCCAGAATGAGCGTTTCATTAAGGCTTATTCAATCTTAATCTGTCCAAAATTGGACAGCATCTCCCCTGAACCTGAAGAGTTGCAGGGGAGAAGCGGGGTCATGCTCACCTGTGGAACAAGCCCCTAAACCGCCGGTGTACACGGAGGCACCCAGCAAACCCCATCGGATAGGATACCCCGAGGACTAGCCTACGAGGGGCACCAAGGCTCCGTAAGGGGAAAGATAGAGAGATGAGGTCATTGATGATGGGAGCATCACCCCGAGGGCTAGCCTGCGAGGGGTGGACAACCCACAGCTTATGACTCATCCCGTGGATGAACCGACCACCAAGAGGGTGAAGCTCCGAGGGCTGGCCTACGAGGAGCATACATCTCTCGACCTCGATTGGGTCTCAGATTGTCGGGGCTAAGCCTGTTAGGCTAAGGCCCCTGTTGCTATCTGCTATGGCCTTGGGGAAACATCTACCATTGAGGGGTAGAGTTCTCGATCGCCCAGCAGCTGTGTGAAGTAACGGGGAATGTCCCCCTCCCCGGACGATTAAGACGAAATAAAGGAATCTCGGAACGGTTCACATGACTATAATGCAGAGGGGTAATCAATGCACAGGCGAGACGAGCCAAACATAGAGGCATATGCTCGAACAGTTACGGCGCAATGTTAAGTCGATGCATCTTGCAATCCCAAGAACGACTCCCACCTCGCGAGCCACAGGGCAACAGGAAGAGAGGAATCGAGGGGAGTAGTCCCTTGACAATACGGTAGAAAGAAGCATACGCAGAAGCGCAGCTCTGTCCACGGAGGGTATGCGGAGACCCTTAAATCAGACACAAGCACGGTCGAAAGGGAAAACCCCGGGGAGGGGTGTTTCTGTAGCCCACGGTGCTTCGGGGCATGATCGGGGCTTCGGGGAAACCAGGATCAGAGAAAACGCACGGAAGACCTTAAACATACACATCGATGTAGATAGAGAAGGAGACAGAAGTTTCAAGTCACTCATTCGACATGCTGGTCCAGACATTCAAATACACATTGCCATCCCAGAAACAGGAATGGGCCACTCATTTACACGTTAAGAATCCGGCGCCGGCATCATTGCTCGGTCGCCGTTCATCATTCGCAGGGGACAATACAGTAAAGAGAAGAAATCACAGAGGAGGGGAGGGGTCAGCTCATATCATTGCCATCCCTCCCCTCTCTTGCTTACAGTTGGTAGACGGAGATTCCGAAAGAGGAAAATTCATGAAAAGCAGAGAGAGATAGACGCCGGCGCCCACCTGTTCTCAAAACAGAGTATCGGCCCGCTTCTCCTTCTCCGGCTCCGGAGGACTTCAACCAGAACAGAGGAAGACGGCCGTCGAAGGATGCTCGGACAGAAACTTCTCTTCCAAGAAAGCTCTCTCTCCCCTCGGAAGGCCTCTCTCGAAAGACACTCTTCTTAACCTTCTGTCTGCTCCCTCTTTCTGCTTCTCAGCTCTTCTCCTCTTTGTTTTCGAATAGCCATATGTATATATACATGATCGAGCCCCAAGCCTCATACGGTGTGAAGAACTGCGCGCCGGGAAGGGCTTCATGGGTCTTTGCGCGCCGGAATAGCAAGGCCCTGGATGGGGTGCAGCGCGCCGGGAAAGAGGGCATCAAGTGAGGGGCGCGTCGGTTTAGGGCGCGTCGGGCTAATGCTCCTCGTGCGCTTCGAGCCAGTTGATGAGTCTGGGTATGATTCCGGGGGTCACCGTGAACATTTATCTTGCCAATGCTCCTCGAAACTTCGACGCGATGTCTTGTAGCAGCTCCCAGGTTGACGTACGGCCATTCTCGAGACTCCAGATAGCTTTGATTTGATCATACGGGCTTTCCGCTGACACGGCCTTCGGCTCTATGATTCGTGCTGCTGGCTCGGTCTGGCTCGTGCCCAAAGCTCCTTAGGGGGTGGTGTAACACCAGGGATAGTTCCGCCTGAGCTGGGTGATCATTCGGCCACTAATGGGCCCATCTTGGCAGGGCCGTACCCGTGCCGGGTGATCGGGATCTTCTGCCGACAGAGCTTTCGGTCCTCCGTCTCGGAGAGCCGGGGGAACTCCTTCATCTTCGGGAGAACCTCTTCATATGGTGGGGAACCACCGGATAGACCGTCGTCCTTGATCGGACAACGGGTGTAGTGTATGTGGCATGATAAAGTCGATGCCGGTTCATTGGGCAGGCTTGGTCGCACTGCCGGTTAGTTGACGAGTTTGTCTCGGCTCTCCTGAGGTGAAGTCCCCGTGTCCACATGGAGTGACTCGAGGCTCTGGTAGCTTGAGAAGTTTTCAATATGTTGATCTTTATCGGCTTCCGTACTTCGGTGGGCCGGGTCATTCGTCCTTATGGCTTGGTCACCGACGATCATATTTTGAGTGCCAACAGCTATCTAGAATGGGCTCCCTTCACTCATGGGCTCTATGGAAAGGCCTTAAACAAGAATGGATTAGGCCTTAAGCAAGAGTGGCTAAATGGGCTCAAGGGAGGCCATGGACCAAAGTGGCCCATTCAAGGCCCAATGAAGGGGACGCCCTCTTTTTTTATTGTATTAGGCTAGCCATTGTTGATTTTTCTTCTTCCCATCCCATTTACCACATGGGGCATTCAAATGGCTGCTGGTCAATGCCAAATATGACTGCCACCTACCCCTCCCCTTTGAATTTCAAAGGTTAGTGAAGGTAGGTGAGCAACCATGTCCCCTTGTCCCCCTTCCCTTTCACCTTGTCATGATCCATGCGCACCCCCCTCTCCCTTCTTGTAACCAACGAATTCCCCTCCCCCTACCCCTTGCCATGGTCTATTTAAAGGTATGTATAGTGCTTGTGCACAATAGAATGAAGTTTTTTTAAGAGATAAGTGCATTAGAGAGTGATTCTCTTGGGAGTGATTCCCTGGTTGCAGTCCTGTGACGCGACAGTTCTAGGTCGTGCGACTCGACCTTATATCCCCCTTCTCTTCTTATCTTCTTCTTCTACAAAATTTATTCGTGATACCTCTACAAGTTAGCAAACTTTCAGCTTTGGTTTCATGTCGATCGGAGTTCGTGAGCAATGGTGGCGATTTTTCTCGTGGAGGCGCGCAGATCTGCCCCAGATTACTGCCCAGATCTGAAGATGACTGTGTATTGAATTCTTCAGCCCAACCCCGACGCCATCTGAAGTTGGTTCCTGAAGAGCAATCGTAGTAGTTCAAGTCCTCTTCGTGTTTCCACTGGTTTTGCCTCGATCCGTGACCGGTGCTGATCGTGACGGCAGTTCTCGTGGGATCGCGCGGGCTGGTCTGAGCAGGCCCGGCTGAGAACTAGAATCAACGTTCAGAGCCTGCCCCGCTTCATCCGGCCAAGATCAGTGTAAAAGATCTTCAAAGTATTTCTTTCTATGGATGTCGCCT
The DNA here is from genome assembly GCA_022559845.1 of Amorphophallus konjac. Taxonomy (NCBI): domain Eukaryota; kingdom Viridiplantae; phylum Streptophyta; class Magnoliopsida; order Alismatales; family Araceae; genus Amorphophallus; species Amorphophallus konjac. Next base: position 558,306,848 of record CM040121.1, on the reverse strand, counting down.
ACCACCTCCCACAAGGAACGCCCCGATCCGACATCGGCAACCATTTTACCAACATTTTACCGTGTTTCTGTGCAGTTCTATGAGCACAAAACCAGAACCTCAGAAGATTCATCACTGCGCCCAGATCTGAAGGCATCTGTTTGCGATCTTCGGAGTGAAGATACTACATCCAGTCGTCGACATTCTCCAATAAATGGCGCTCCGATCGGGCATCGGATCTAGCCGTACAAGTCTCCGCAAGCTCGCTGCGCAGGGTGACCAGCGCGGGCAGAACCGGGTCGGCTTTCCGTTGGCGTACCCGAGTGGCTCTGGCACGCGTTCCTCGCCTCTTGCCAGTGTGGCCCGTCAACCCGGGTTCCAGCAACCCCAAAATCAGTCATTGTAGCCCGATACCTCCCTGCGTGGAGTGGGCATTCAGTTCTGAAAGTTGTAAAGGTAATTCATTTGTATATCGGGGTTGTTCGGAAATCTGTCGGGAGTTCTTCCCCACGCCTAGTCATGGAGGTACGTGCTCGTTCCGATCCTTACATTTGCTGTTTAGTATGCTTTCTATATTGCTGCATTTGTGAGAATAGGGCCGATAGCTAGTTTTAAATTCACCGCGATTGTGAGTTGTGAGCGCCCGTTCCGTGGCTCCAATCGAACACCGAGCGCGAATTAGCACCCTAGGCGACGGTGGTTTCTTAATCGCCGTGATCCCCACGTTTCCCTCACAAGGGACGATCGTCGGGCTCAAGAGAGTCGCTGTTGAGAGACGTCTCCACCCGGAGAATACCATGGTGGTCAGTCGCCCGGCTTGCCTTAGTGTGCTAGTGCTGGCCGCACATCGAGTCGGTCGTACGTCTTAGCCCGAGTCGGTCATCCGTCCCGCATCACTGTCCTTCCAAGGAGAAGGATTATCCTTCTCTCGACACCTATGGGAGCTACATTAACGGGGTTGATCCCCCCTTACACTCTGCCACCCCATCAAGTCATGGAGTTCTGCCACTGCATGTTCTCCATTGGCTACACAGGGGATATCAATAAGTCGATAATGTTCCGTAAGATTGAGATCCTTTGTTGGATCCAGGGATACGCCCGCCTTTCTTTTGGCTTCCACTCCGGCATTCGGTGGGTGGATGACCTATACTCCCCTTTTGGCATAGTCCAAAATAAAGGGGAGATGCTGCCAAAATTCATCCACGAGCTTTATTTGTCGTGTAGTGCGATGGTTTCACTGAAATTATGAATCTAACCCCAGCTGTGTGGCAGAGATCTGAGTTATACCATCTCACGATCCTCTGCTCACCACCGTCTGAAGGGAATATAACCATCATAGTCACATGGTTTCCTTAGACTTTCTATGGACGAGTCTGCCCTCACTCTCTATCCTACTCAAATACCACCGTGAACAAACCCATGGAACCCCCATTGAACGCAAAAGACCCCTTTGAATTCTTAAAGCACTCACAATCCTTGAAAGCTCGAAAGAACACAGTCTATCGGTGCCACCTGCCCTCCCGGCGCCGCCTCCTCTCGGCGCCAATTTCGCGCCGGGTGACGGGCGCGCCGAGGGACCAACCGCGCCGGTTTATCTTCGTGCCGAACCCCAGCAGCGCTGGTTTGCCTTCGTGCCGAAACCCTGGCCGCGCCGATTCACTCTAGCATCAACCATCACTCAAACATCTGACTCCTCAGCAACTTTACTGAGCCCAAAACCAGTCTAAACTGGGTACCTTAACCTCCATGGACCATCATGCCAGTTCCTACCATATCATGGGGGTTTCATAGTTCTCCATCCATGTCTAACAGAGCTATATTGATGGGGTCTTACCCCCACATTATACGCCATTTGACCGCCAGGTTGTCTTCTAACCCTGCCAGCCCTTGAAGTTCTATCACTGTATGTCCTCCAATGGTCTCTAAAGGGAACATCAACAAACACCATGGCCATGGACATCGTCCCGTCATATTCATATCCTTCCGAATCTCGGGCTACCCCCGGCTCTCCTTTTGGCTTCCATCCCGGCATTCCGTGGGTGGATGACCTATACTACCCTTTTGGCATAGTCCAAAATATGGGGGTATGCTGCCGGATTTATGCCATAACACTATTATCATATCCCGCATTGCATGGTTTTCTATGGATGTTTCACGTCCTGCTAGCAAAGTTAGCGTCACAGTCTTATCTCATTTTGCCCTCGAGGCATCCTTTCTTGGCAATCAATCAAGGGTGGTCCTCTTTCTTAGAGGATGTAATTAATGTCATAACCTTTATGGTATGGCGGACTCCAAGTCCTGACACGAATATCACAATCGACTGACTGAGTCAGATCGAGCGCACAATAAACAGTCACGCCAGTGACTGGCATGCCTAATTAATAAACCAAACAAATAACAGAATAAAACATAAAAATAAGGATAGATAAAAATCCATCCCCACAGCTCTGGCATGCTCGGTAGGACTCGAGTCTCCTTTCATCTCCTTGCCAAGAGAGAATGCCTTTGGGGGCTTTCCCCAAGAATATTAACTATCTCCCTATCTGCCTCAGGTGGACAATGACGTCATCTGGACTCACCGGTGTTGGCTTCGGCCCCGCGATCGTAGTTGCTCACGCTGAACACGGGTACCTGGCGGTGCCCACGATTTTCGGCTCCTTCCCACTAGCCATAGGCTTCCCCAACTTCTTGTGGTTGGCCTTTCCTGACATGCTGCAGACGGAGTCCTCAGAGCCCACATAGAGGGAGATTGCTGGGAAGGTCGAGGCCCCGGGGGCTCGACGCTGTACAGGCTCGCCTGCGAGCCCGATTCAAGTCGCCAGCTGCATGGTACATCACATTGCTCACGGGGCCTGCCCCGTCCCTGCCAAGAATTTCGGGAGGTGTCGACACCGGAACCCCCGAAGGAAGGTTGCTGCTACTACGACCGGACGCCTCTCCACGTCCGGAAAGTCCATGCTGGTAGGGGGCTCTGCGTTTATCTGGATGGATGCCCAGCTCAAGTGAGCCCGGATCGGGTAATCCCCATAGTACCAGTCTACAACTCTTATCAGGCTCTGCTCGGAAGAAGAGCCGAGGAGGAAGAAGCCGGCCGCCATGGCCAGAGAAGGTTGGCCCCCAGGCCAAGAAGATTCAAACAGGTTTGGATCCCCAAAAAGGTTCAGCCTGTCTACCAAGATGCTCCAGTCCAGTACCGCTCCAAATTGACCGGAGCAGAAAGAAACAAGAAGAGGGACCCTGCCCCGAAGAAGGAAGAGACAATCGTGGAGCCTCCACGCCGAGAAAGCTTTAGGGCCTGCGCCCGACAAGCTAACATCCCCGTGGCGAGAAGAAGATTCCAACAGACTGCTGAGAGAGCTCGGCTTGCTTACGTCCCTCCAATGGGAGGTTGACAACTATCCCCAACCCTGCATCCGGGCCAAGGGCAAGAAGAAATGACCAATATGGTCAGGAGCTATTTTAGGGGATTAGGCAACCCCTCCTTGGGCCAACAACGGCTGTTGCAAGCAGCCGCGGTTGAAGAAGATCACTGCTCGTCAATGGCAGTGGAAGAGGAAGAAGACAGAAGAATGATGTCATCAGTTGATGACAATGGGTATGAAGACGGCTTTGATATTCAAGCCGATGAAGCTACTCCCCACCAAGGGGAAAGGAGAAGAGTCTCTATGTTTGAAAGGCTCACCTTCCTAGAAAATGTTAAAAGGAGGGTTTACAGACATAGACGAAGGATGCAAATTTTCACATGCAACATGGCCGGGATATATGGTCATTATGGAAAATTGCCCGAGGAGCCCCGTGAGTTGGCCCAGCTGGCCGGAAGACTGGGGCCGAGTACTCGAAGGGTGGAAGCCGCAAAGGAGAAGCTGGCGGCAACCAAGGGGAAACAAACCCCGGCCCACCTCCAGTAGCATGACAAGGCCGTTATTCTCACCGCAAATGTGGTGACGACAGGTGAAGAAGAAGATGTATTGCTTGACATCCTACCTGAGGGTGCATCTGGCGAGACGATAGAGACTATCCCCAGCACGGCAGCTATGGATCCGGCCGTACTGATGATACTCCAAAGGTACCGCCAAGAGATAGTACAGCTGAAGAAGTAGTTGATGGAGAAGACGGATCAGTCTTTGGCATCCAAGCTGCCTGATATGCAGGCTGAGTCATCACGGGGAGCCGTCAACCAAAATGACTTCCCACCACTCTACACCCCGCCTCAACCGGCAGAACCAAGCTTGGCGACAACTCAACAGCGCCCATCACAGTCGCTGATGCCACCGGTGCTACCACAGGTGCACCAGACACCTCCACTACTGCGTCCTCCTCCGCAAGCGACCACCTTGGTCACCCTTACTTGCGGCCGGCACACTTCTACCCAAAACCGGTTGACCCGACCGTCATGAGCAAAATGACGGTGGAAAGGATGATCGAGCTCAAGCTCGCTAAAAGGGCCGAAGGCGACTATGTCGCATTCGATGCATATAGGGTTCCATACCTGCCACATCATGCTGCCAAGCGGCTCCCTCCTGGGATTAGCAAGCCGCCAAAATTCGACAAGTTCAACGAGAAGGGATCCCCAAAGGAACATGTCGCCTACTACATGATCGTCATGGGTGACCTGGCCACCAACGAGTCATATTTACTGAAGTTTTTCAGGTCCTCACTTACAGGGCTCGCATTCGAATGGTACTCCAGCCTTCCGACCGGGTCGATCGGCGACTGGTCGGACATGCAAAGGAAGTTCAGAGAAAGATTACATGTCACAGAGAGGGAGGTCACAGTGGTTGAACTCTATTCAACGAAACAAAGGGCGGATGAGATGGCCCTCGACTACATCAAGAGGTGGAGGAATCTCGGAATGAGATGCAAGCGGCCCCCGCACCAGGAGGATGCTGTACAGATATGCAAGCAGAACCTCAGGAGAGAGGTGATGGAGAAAGTGATTGGTATGGAAATCTGGTCGTTCGACCGTTTGAATAATATTGTGGTTGAGGTAGAAGCCTTCCTGGCAAAACCTGCCCCTACACCAAATATTCTCACTGCACAAAAGGGCAAGGCAGCAGAGCGGCGCCAGGCACCGAAAGAAGCAAACGCCCTTGATATCAAGGCATTTGAAAATCAAAAAGATAAAGGCAAGAAGACCGCTGCTCCTCAGCCTGCCAAGATCGGAGATGGTAAAGAAGGCCCATCCCTCCGGGACAAAATGAAGAAGGCCTACTCTTTCCCAAAAGAGAAGACCAAGATCTTGTTTGACTGGGTTACCCAGTATGATAAGGTCACCTTGCCTGAGCCAAAGAGGCCAGAGGACCTGAAGAGAAGAGATAGCCCAAGATTTTGCCCCTACCACCAGATGCTGGGGCATCCAATTGAAGACTGTTATGTTTTCAAGGATATTATCGAAGGCACGGTGAGAAAGAAAGAAATAGAATTGGGGGAGTACAAGGTCGACCCTCCATAACCACATGAGGCGCCCGTAAGAAGAGTTGCCGTCAACATGGTCTCTCTATATCAAGCATTGCCTGAGGAGACCGCAGAAGCCAGTGCCCAGCGCACATATGAAGCCTACTTTCTGGCCCCAATAAAAGAACAAGAGGGATGGCAACAAGTCCCTGCAAGAACTGAGAAGAAGGGCATGTCTCGCCCAACAGCGGGGGCACATATTCGGGGCATCACACCACGACCCCCTTCGCCAGTGACAACACCTGTGTGGACCAATCCACCAGCAGTCATCAGGATACCTACCCGCAATCGGAGGAGGCAAACTCCGTTGCCGGCAGTCAAGCAGATCAGTCCAGAAGCCCGGCGGATACAGGACTACATAAATGGGCTAGATGAGTATGTACATCCCGAACTAGAACCGTTGCTGGTACGGGATCATGTCCCATGGCAGGAGCTGGAACAGCTTTCACTAAAGCAGGAAGAGGAGGATGACAAAGCATCAGACAAGGATGGCAGCCTGTTCTGGGGGCAACCGCCAGCCAAAGAAAAGAAAAGAAGACAAAGAAAGGAGAGAAGGGCCGACAAGGCTACAAAGGGTGTAATCCTTTCTTGCAACACCCTCTCTGCTCTGTTCAATTCGTCCGGTGAGGAGGGTGAAGAAGAGACATGCTTCACACCCGCCGCTAAGGAAAGCCAGGCCGAAGTCACAACTGCCGCACATGCAACCCGGTCGGGCCGAAGATGGGGGCGTCAGCTGCCCGCCAACCACAACATTATCTTCAAGGGGGAACAACCCTACAAGATACCCCATGCAGAGGTCAGGGGAGTTCAAATCCCTCCTCCGTCAGGCTTATACAACCAAAGTGGGGGCAGCACTCCCGCTCCTTCCTTCCTAGAATTTGTGAAGATGTCAAAGGGGAAGCAGCCATGCAGGGATGCCGAACCAGCAACCGGGGGTAGTCACCCGCAACTCCAACAATCTCCTGAATCGCCAGAGGAAGCAGAAGCTCGCCCAACAGCAGTCAGTGAGACACAGCCAGGAGACGACCCCAAGCAGAAGGGTGCAGCCTCCGAGTCTGATGAAGCAGGCCCATCAGGAGCCGCAATCCAGGAATCTCCCAAGCCCAGGTGGGCATGAAGAAATGAAGCTATCTAATGTCCTAGCAGGAAGCCGGGTGGTCAAACTATTGAAAAAGCTCCCGGCAAGATTCACTGTTTGGGAAATCCTCTCCCTGAGTGAAGAGACCCGACATGTGATTGTAGACACGCCAAAATTGACGCTTTGTTGATTAAATCTCATATCACTATGTTAACGCCCCAAAGTGAACTTTAATATTTCTATAATATAAAGTTTTTCTATTGTTGTGTGTTTTTTGATTTATTCTTGGGTTTTTGGAATTCACGACTTGAAGAGGGGCGTGTTTTAAATAGCGACCTAATCTGGGGCGTGTTCTTAAGAAAGGACGACCACAGAGAAGGGCGTCAATTCCTGGTATTTTACGAGTCCCACCCCAATTGAAATCAATGATTAACGTCCTTCCATAGGGCGTGTTTTTGTTTAACGCCTTTGCTTCAGGCGTATTTTCATAATTTTCAAATAAAGAAGGCTTTTATTACCAAAATTGAATCCAGGAAGTGACGCCTTGATCCAGGTCGTGTTTTGAATTAACCCCCTGGAGCTGGTCGTCAATTCTGAATTGACGCCCTTTGGTAGGTCGTGTCTCACCCTTTCGTGTCCTGCTTAAACTCGCCTTTCCTGAAGAGTTCCCTGCCTTTCTTGATCACCTTGCTCGATCTGGGAACTAGAGTCATTGTCGTTGACGACCACTGCCTATTCTTATCTTCCCAAATCTGTGTTTATCTTGATCGAAACCCTATAAAAGAGTCCCCTGGTTGATCTCGCGCGAGGTTAGAGAGAGATGGATATACATAGAGAGAGAGATACATACATACACGCATAGACGCACACACATACAGAGGTTCACGGGTGCTGGTGATTGAGATTAAGAGCTATTGATCTCTTTTGCTTCCTCCTGCTGCCACATCCGAAGCAAAGTGTCTTCCCTTTACTGTTTACAGGAATAGCATGGATCTTTTCTTCTCTTCATTGTTGTCTGTTCATCTCATCATCGTATAGCCTTTTCCTTGCATAAGTTTTCATTGCATCTCTTCTCCTCTCCCTAATTCTCTAGGGGTTTTAAAAAATAAACAAAAGGTGCACGCTTTATGCTCTTCTTTCATCACCATCTTTCATCTTGGGATAGATACTACACTCACGTTTGGCTGATCTCCTTTTCTTTTACTTGTTTGTTCTTTGTTTAAGGGTAATCAAAGAGGAAGACCCCCTTCATCGGCCGGCCGATAGAAGGTGGAGAAAGGAACCCACATCCATCCCACATCTTATTATCACCAGGTATTCGCGATCATTTTTCCTTCTTATTGAGGTAACCCCTCTGGCGATCACTCTCCTTAGTAGCACCACGTGCTCTTTTACTCCCTTTTCGTTATTATTCTTATGCCTATGCTTCTTCTTATATATACTTTTTTGTCTTAAAAGTGGATTATTTTCCATGATTCACAAATTGGCGATCACGGTGGGACTTCCACTGTTTTTCTTTTGATTACCCCTTTCCTATTGGCACCCACGCGTGCCCTTTCCCATTAGCACCCACGTGTGCCCTTTCCCCTTCGGCACCCACGCGTGCCCTTTCCCTTTGGTACCCACGGTACCCCTCCTTTGTGCCCCACGGGCACCCTCCACTGTGCACACTGCACACTCCCCGGGATCAGCCAGCTTGTGATTAATCTATTGCTGTTTTTGAATTAACGCCTTTCACAAAGGCGCCGTTTTATTTAACGCCTTCATCCAGGGCGTCTGTTTTCTGTTTAACGTCTTCCACAAAGGCGTCTTTCATCATATCTGCTGCTTCTGTGAATTTGCGCCCTCCCCTCGGGCGTCTTTTTATTTGGTAGCGCCTCACACCAAGGCGCATTTTTCTTCGATCGTGCGCACCACTCACATTTGATGCCCTCTGTCAGAGGCGTCTTTATCATATTTAGCGCCCCACATCAAGGCGCGTTTTGCATTGTCTGTGAGCCTCTCCCAGTGATTCACGAAAGCTACGCTGTCGTCTCTTTTATTCATAGCGACTGCCGCTACGTCGCCTCTTTCCTGTGTGTTTACAGAGCTTTGCTGTTTCTGTCTATTCATGCTGGATTCATACTTACATTGATTATTTGATTATATTGCTGTGATTGGCTTATCTTATACTGCATTTTGTGGCATTTGGTTGAGAGACCTCCTCTCTCTACACTAGGATTCCACACACCTCTCTTGGAATCGGGACAACCCTCCATTGAGCATTCCGTCTCTTTGAACCGGAAATCCCTTTTCCAAGATCTCCATAAGTCCCCGCACCCGTGGATTCCCTCACGGACGCTGGGCTGGTTGTACCTTTGAAGTACCCGGAGTTTAGAGAACCTATTGTTGGTAAGAAGAGAGAGAACCTAGTTAACTCGGAGACTACACTTGGATCCAAACTAGGTTTCACTTTGCAAAGAGGAGTGAATTATTCTGTAATTTAACTCAAACATAACACTAAAATCTAGCGTTCATCTCAACTTGATTGCATAAACTTGGTTGGGTTGATTTGCTTAAGCTTGTTTCGATTGGGTGATTGATTGTGTGATAATTCCTTCATAAAGCTTTCTCTCTTTTTAAGCATGCAACTCCGTTGAGGTAAGATTATCAACATGGCAAGCTACGGATATTCCTATGATGATGTGGAGGAGAACGTTTTTGGTCAATCATATGAGGTTCCCCAAGATTCTATCTATCATGAAGGGAATTACCCTCCTCCTCATTCTCATTATCCTCAAGTTCATGTGGTTGATACCACTACTCAAGAGGTTGTGCCCTCTTCTCAGGCTTTACCCTCCAACACTTCGGGGAACCCCTCCCCATCTTTCAACGTTACTGATTTGATTAATGCTCTATCTCAATTAGATGACTCCCAGGGACAGGCAGTTCAGGCCGCTTTGAAAGGGAAGTTCATTCCCTCTTCATCCTCCAATCCCCCTCCGGCCGAGAGTGGCCATCACCTCACTAATGACCAGGCGATCTTGCACAAACCCCCCTCTTGTCCACCAACGCCTGGTGTGGCCATGCCGGCCCAACAGGCAAGCTACTCAGCGGTTAGGCCTCAGTTTCTCCAACCTCCCCGAATTCTACGGACGCCTATACCGAATTCTTTCATTCAAAATCCGGCCCCGGTCGAGCCCGACACCAATGTTCTACTGCTCCAAAAGTTGGCCAGCATGGAAGAGCAACTTAAGAAAGTTACTACAGCCAAGAATGCCCCGGAGATCTCTCTCCCTACACTGCCAGGTTTCCATCTGCCGCCTTCTGAGATGCCGAATTTTCGGCGATACAATGGAACTGGCAATCCTTTCATTCATTTGAAGGATTTCATGTACGAGACCTCCTTTTGGCAAGATAATAAGGCCTCTTTGGCTTATTTGTTTAGAGGATCTTTAGAGGGGCCAGCCCTCGAGTGGTTTTATTCCTTGGAACCCGCAGATGCCAGCAATTTTGATGTGGTTCAAAGGAAATTCTTGCAGAAGTATAGGGACCGGGTTGGACCCTCCCTTTCAGTTACAGATTTGGTTGCAGAAAAAATGAAGCCCGAGGAGGACTTCATAATATTTGCTGATAGGTGGCGATCAATGGCCGAAAAGTTGAAAGATACGTTGTCTGAACCAGAACAGGTTAAGATGATTATATCCAATGCAACCCCTCACTTCCGGCACATATTAGCCATGAACAGATTGACAACCATGGAGGAGCTTTATGACAGAGCTCGTTATATTCAAACCCAAATGAAGGATTCGCCCATCATGGGCATGTTTGAACCAAAGCCAAAGTTGTTCAAGAAAAATACAAATGTCAACAATAGCGGGCCCACGACTGAGGGCACCGTCATCAATGAGCAGGTTGGCGCGGTCGGCAACCCCACACCTTTTCGCCAATCTAACCCACGACTCTCACCACCTCCACAACAAAGCACTCTCTTCAACTCGCCACCACAACACCAATTCGCACCTCAACCTTCCTTTGCTCCACCACAAAACCAAGCGTCCCGCACTGACCCTCCAGCTCCGCAACAGTACCACCAAGTACCGCCACCCACTAACTATGGACCACAACAACAACAGCAAAGGAGACCACTTGGCCCCAAAAGGGCCCATTATCCGCCATTGCCAGAAAGTCTCCCAGACATATTCAATGCCTTGATGGCTGCCAATTTGCTCATGCTACCAAAGGAAAGGGCCGCGTGGCCCGCGAATGTTGACACGTCCCGTTACTGTGTTTTCCACCGCTCTCCTGGCCATAATGTCGACCATTGCTTCCATTTCAAGGACTATATTTATGATCTGAATGACCAGGGTGGCATTAATTGGGACGAGATGAGACAGTTTATCGCCACTATGAAAGTAAGAAAGCCTCCTCGGCAACAACAGGCTCCACAACCCCAGCAACCAGCTCCACAGCCACAACAGCAAGCTCCAGCACCTCAGCAGGATATGGGGATTGTCCACAACCCGCTGCCGGAGCACCCGCCAAATCAGCACGTGAACCCTGTCACATCTCTCCGTGAGGTGGAGAGAGGACAGGGATGGCATGAAGAAAACGCCTCTGTCGGGGCATTTAATCATAATCCCAATCAACCTCCACGCCTTTTGCGCACGCTTCCTTCTTCTTCTACTCCCCAATTGAGCCGAGCTCTTCTACGCCCCGTTAATCCACCTGCTCCCACCAATTCTCCATCCTTGCCAACCCGATCTCTCCTTACCCGCTTACCGCCTCCACAGCCTACCACGCAGCAAACTCCGCCATCCACCACCAACCCTTCACCTTCGCCGTCTAGACCACTCCTTATCCGCCCGTCGCCAACACCCGCTACACCCGCCACCACTACTCCTTCACCGGCAAGGATCCCCCCACCATCGGCTTCCCCATCTTTTATACCCAGATCTCTCCTCATTCCGCCCACTAACTCTTCTCACACTCGGGCACCCCTTTCTACTCCTACGCCTCCTGCGGGGGCTTCTTCCTTGAACTCCTCACCAACACCCCTTACGGGAGCTCCTTCTTCAAACACCCCTCCACCACTTCTTAACGCCAATACACCCTCTTCTTCTTCCAACTCTCCTCCTTTACTTGCTCCGACAGAGGCACGGCAAAACGTGGCACCGCTCCGCAGTGGACGGATGTTCCAGCGCATCTTTCCCCAAAGAGAGCAAGAGCCCGTGCAGGGGCCTAATGAACAAGAACAACAGCAAGAGCCCGTGCCGGGCACTAAATATGATTTATTGAAACATTTGGACCGGACTCCAGCAAGAATTTCAATTTTAGAACTGATCAAAAGGTCAACCACTCATCAGATGGCCCTGAAAGAATATTTGCAGAAGGTCATGGTCAATGAGGACATTCCGGTCGAGCAGATAACCACAGTATTAACGCCCGCTAGCAGTCAACCGGCGATTACTTTTCATGAGCATGAATTGGCACCACTCTCAGCAAGGAAATATGCTTTGTGCATCACGGTTGATATTAATAAGGTGGCGGTGAAACAATGTTTGGGGGACACTGGGGCATCTATCAATGTATTGCCGCCGAGCACTTCGAAGATATGCGGCATTCCTGAAAACCTGATTCGGCCATCTACCATAACAGTCACAGCATACGACAATACTAAGAAGCCTTGATGCGGGACGGAACTGACAAATGGACTAAACCTATGATGAAGACCAAGTGCGGCCAGCACTCACACGTGACAAGGCAAGCCGAGTGATCGACCTCCGTACTATTCCTCCGAAGAGAGGCGTCTCTCAACAAGAAACCCAAGTCCACGGTCGTTCCTATGAGGGAAGCGAGTGGATCAAAGCGGCAAAGGAGCCGACGCGCAACTATAGGAGTCTAGTCCGAGCTCGGTGCTCGACTAGGGCCACGGAATGGGATACTCTCACTCACGATCTCGCGGTGTTGAATGCTAGCTAGGATCCCTACACTCTCACGCGGCATACAAGATCACATACTAGTAAAGCAAAATGCCAAGGGGGGGGAGCGTCGCACGTACCTCCACGCCTAGGCGTGGGGAAGGAACCCCGGCCGAGACCGACAACCCCGATACACACAATGAAAGAATAGGTACAAGCCAGCAATGGTGCCCACTCCTCGCAGGGAGATAACAGGCTACAACAATTCCATTTGGGGCGGCCGATACACGGGCTGACGGGCGGCACTCGGTGAAGGGTTGGCCACGAGGAGGGTCCGAATGACGATCGGCAGAATCGCAGCAACGCGCGACTCGGTGGTAAACGTTCCCACGAATGGATCCGGAGTCTGATTGGGGCGCCGTCAGCGAGGGCGCGTAGTTAGGTCGCAGGAGGAAGCCTCGGCCAAAAGGCGTGCTCAGATTCCGTCCGTGGAAGCCGTGGCCGCACCTGCAAGTGGGGACAAGGAATCTGCTCCCAGAACTGCGCTGTCGAGCGGGGAAAATAGTAACTCGCTGCTCCGGTAGGCGATCGAGGCCCCGCTTGTGGGAGGACGTCGGGGACGCAGAGCAGCAGGTCTGGACCAAAGAGCTCGGTCAGATCTGGTCGTGGTTGGACGCTGTGAACTTTGGAAGTCGCCGGTTGTCCTGGCACCGGGTGGACTGGGCAGGCCCGCGCGACCTCACGGGAACGGACGCCACGAACAGCTTGGACGTCGGAACGAGACGAGGTTGGCGGCGTTGGAAAGAGGACGCCGAGAGGTACAAACCCTGAAGAAATCAGCTCCAAACTCGGAGTTATCCGTCCTGTGGGATTTTCGCAAGAAGGAGGGTGGATCTGGGCGCGCAGAGAGGGAGGCTACTGCGCTAGCTCACGAGAAAACTCGCCACGGGTGGTGCCGACCTCGGATCGAGGCGAAACCAAAGCCCACACGCTGCCGACTCGTAGAAGTATCCACCAAAAAAAGGAGGGGCTCGGATTCGACCCGCACCGGATGGGGATGCCGCTGCAACTTGGGGCCGAATCTGGAACACGCGAACTCGAACCGGAGACGAAGTAGAAGGGAGGAAGAACCTCGGCGTCGCACCGAGGGGATGGGGAGTCGCACCCCGGGGTTGCTCCCGTCGCAGGAGCAGAGGAGGAAGAGAGGGTCGCCCTCTCCAAGGGGTGGCTGCGCAAATGGCTGCTCAATCAAAATATTTCATTCATTAATTCCTAAAGAAAGTACATAAGACCTTATATATGGAGGGGGGGAATGCTAGGGTCTCAACCCTAGCAAGGGGGGAAAGGGGGGCGGCCAAAGGGGGGGAAGGGATCGAATGGGAAGGAAAAAAAGGGGGGTGCGCAATCTACTTCCTAAAAAAAAGGTAGGGGGGAGGCTGCCTCCTCCTCCTCTTGGAGGAGATGAGAGGGGGCGCCCAAAACCCTAATGGGCCAAAAGGTTGGACCAAGAAGTGGCCCACTAGTCCTATTGCCCAACCAATGAGCCTAGCACACCCAATAAAGGTCTAATTGGCCCCAATTGGCCTACAAAGGTCCACAATAAAGAATAAACATGTCCACGCAGGGACTAAACCAAGGCCTGGTATGGCCATCATGTAAAAGAAGGTCCTCTAAACCATGCCGTAGTCGCCGAGCCAAAGAGATGCCGGCGTGCTCCGCGTGCCCCGTCGAGAAAGGCGGCGCGTGTCCTCACCAATTCTCCCCGGGTGGGAAGAACTCGACCCCGTCGAGTAAGGGTCACGATCGCTCCAATAACGCTCCAGCAGGTCCGGGTCGATCAGCTCCAGCTCTCCACGTGTGATCCAGGTGTCGTCTGTCGCAGGGCGCCCTCTCCAGCGCACTAGGAAGCGCTGGTAGGCTCCGCTCCTGGTCGTGGTCACCTGCTCATCCAGTATGCAATCTATATGCTCGCGTGTCTGTAATGGGGCTGGAGGAGGTGGACGCTCAGAAGGTGTAATGCTCTCAACAGGAAGGGTAGGCCCAAAAAGCTCACTGGGAATCACCGCGGGATCCCGATATGCCACCAGATCTGAAACATTGAACGTCGAACAGATCCCATAGTCGTCTGGCAGCTCAATCTCATACGCATTCGACCCAATTCGCTTCAAGACTCGAAAGGGTCCGGCACCGCGGTCCTGGAGTTTCTTCATGGGCCCCGAAGGGAACCGTTCAGGTCTAACCCTGATCATGAAGTACTCTCCCACTTGGAACTCACGGGTGCGTCGATGCGCATCAGCTAGATCCTTATAACGTGCGTTGCTGGCCTCGAGGGGGTGATGATGATGTAGACTCCAAACTAGTGGCGTGGACTCATACCGATATGAATGCATGGGTGGCCCAGGGCATCCAAACATAGACCCAGCATGTCTATGACGCCTACATGACTGGACAACACGGGGAGGACCAGGACAACCAAAGTTGTATCTATCATGCATGGGTGTCCTACGGAATGTGGTAGACTCATGGGGACTAAATTGCCCAAACTCACTCATGACATTCCCTATATGAGACAAACCCCTATATGATGGTGGACATGAAGAAACATGGGGAAGAGACATGTGTCCCTGGCCTCCTAAGCTCGGGCATCTGGATGCCGGTAAGGTGAGGTGTTGACTAGAAGGCCTAGGTGGTGTATGATAGTGGACCTCCTCGACAAGGTGGGGAAAAGAATATGGGTCGAGAGGCTCACTAGGGAGGGGATCGAAAGGGTCAAAGAAATGATGACCCCTCCCGACAGGTCCCTTCACTATACTTGCCCATGTGCGACATTCGCCCAGGTGCAGATAATCACCTTCAGGCACTCTCATGTATGGGGCAAGAGGCTCATGAGGAAGGCAAGGAAGGCAAGGTTCCTCCCTCGGGACCGTGAAACCATAAGCGGGGACAAAATCAACCTCCACGGGTATGGGAAATAATAAAAGGACCTCGGATGTGATATGTCCTATGGTGTAGACCGAGGTAATAGACCCCAAAGCAGGGAGTGTAAAGCTATGACTATAGGGTTGGTCAGACCCTAAGGTCAACATATAAGTCAACTCCCATTGATAATCTAAACTCCTAAGGAAGTCCTTCACATTTTCAAGAAAGCAGAAGGACCGAAAAGTGGTGTGAAAGGAGTTAAGGGGTATTATTGGGAGGGCTGGTCCCATGGGTGTATAGCAAGGAATGGAGACATCTAGAAGTGGACCCTCCCTTAGCCAGCTAGCTAAAGACTCACCAATGACCAGTTCACCCTCGGAAGGTAAGAATGTCTCTATATGAGGGTCTAAGGGTGAAGCCTCTCTCTCGGGAGGGGAAACGGAGTCCTCTATGATGTGGAGGGGATCACTCCCTAACTCCTCAACCTCAGTTAGGTACTCCTCAATCAACTCCTGTTCAGCCTCGTAACTCACTGGAACAAACCCAGGTGATGACATGGAGGTGGTCGGCGTAACGCCGTCATGGAAGACAAACTCACCGGGAAGGTGAGATGGGTGTAAGGTGCAGGTCCTCCTATCCAGGTCGATGGTCGCACTTCTTTCCTCCAACCAAGTTCGCCCTAAAATGATGCATGGACCAGCAAGTGTGCTGATCTTGCACCAAGCGCCATCGGAATATTTAACGGGGCCAAACCACCGTTGAAACTCGATAAAAGCTAAACCATCACGGAGAACAATCTCCCCAGTCTTAGAGAGTGACTCAATAATGTCTTGTGAGACACAGTTAGACGACACCCTACTGATGAAGTCGATCTCCGTATGCATCCCATTAGGTAGGATGGCAGTGGACATGACAGGGCGCTGGAATGACTCGGTCATCGGTATAGGGATCGGGTCTCCCGACGACTGAGTGGTAGGGGCGACACTTAGGGGTCGTACCATAAGAGCATCGAATCGGGCCAATAGGGATGACTAATCTGACATGTGGGCTCGAGGAACCACCATGGGGTTGGCGCGGAGCTGGACATGCAAGACTCAACGAGACAAGGACAAAACTCTAACTAGACACAAACCTAACATTACAATGCAATGGTGGGTTACCTAGATGAACTAAGAGACTCAATGCAACCTAGATAACTCTAAGGCCTCAATTGCACCCTAGACAACCTAAAGACTCGAATGACCTAAGACCCCAATTTGTTAGAACAAACTGGTTCCCTAAGCTCTGATACCAAATTTGATGCGGGACGGAACTGACAAATGGACTAAACCTATGATGAAGACCAAGTGCGGCCAGCACTCACACGAGACAAGGCAAGCCGAGAGATCGACCTCCGTACTATTCCTCCGAAGAGAGGCGTCTCTCAACAAGAAACCCAAGTCCACGGTCGTCCTATGAGGGAAGCGAGTGGATCAAAGTGGCAAAGGAGCCGACGCGCAACTATAGGAGTCTAGTCCGAGCTCGGTGCTCGACTAGGGCCACGGAATGGGATACTCTCACTCACGATCTCGCGGTGTTGAATGCTAGCTAGGATCCCTACACTCTCACGCGGCATACAAGATCACATACTAGTAAAGCAAAATGCCAAGGGGGGGGGGGGAGCGTCGCACGTACCTCCACGCCTAGGCGTGGGGAAGGAACCCCGGCCGAGACCGACAACCCCGATACACACAATGAAAGAATAGGTACAAGCCAGCAATGGTGCCCACTCCTTGCAGGGAGATAACAGACTACAACGATTCCATTCGGGGCGGCCGATACACGGGCTGACGGGCGGCACTCGGTGAAGGGTTGGCCACGAGGAGGGTCCGAATGACGATCGGCAGAATCGCAGCAACGCGCGACTCGGTGGTAAACGTTCCCACGAATGGATCCGGAGTCTGCTTGGGGCGCCGTCAGCGAGGGCGCGTAGTTAGGTCACAGGAGGAAGCCTCGGCCAAAAGGCGTGCTCAGATTCCGTCCGTGGAAGCCGTGGCCGCACCTGCAAGTGGGGACAAGGAATCTGCTCCCAGAACTGCGCTGTCGAGCGGGGAAAATGGTAACTCGCTGCTCCGTAGGCGATCGAGGCCCCGCTTGTGGGAGGACGTCGGGGACGCAGAGCAGCAGGTCCGGACCAAAGAGCTCGGTCAGATCAGGTCGTGGTTGGACGCTGTGAACTTTGGAAGTCGCCAGTTGTCCTGGCACCGGGTGGACTGGGCAGGCCCACGCGACCTCACGGGAACGGACGCCACGAACAGCTCGGACGTCAGAACGAGACAAGGTTGGAGGCGTTGGAAAGAGGACGCCGAGAGGTACAAACCCTGAAGAAATCAGCTCCAAACTCGGAGTTATCCGTCCTGTGGGATTTTCGCAAGAAGGAGGGTGGATCTGGGCGCGCAGAGAGGGAGGCTACTGCGCTAGCTCACGAGAAAACTCGCCACGGGTGGTGCCGACCTTGGATCGAGGCGAAACCAAAGCCCACGCGCTGCCGACTCGTAGAAGTATCCACCAAAAAAAGGAGGGGCTCAGATTCGACCCGCACCGGATGGGGACGCCGCTGCAACTCGGGGCCGAATCTGGAACACGCGAACTCGAACCGGAGACGAAGTAGAAGGGAGGAAGAACCTCGGCGTCGCACCGAGGGGATGGGGAGTCGCACCCCGGGGTTGCTCCCGTCGCAGGAGCAGAGGAGGAAGAGAGGGTCGCCCTCTCCAAGGGGTGGCTGCGCAAATGGCTGCTCAATCAAAATATTTCATTCATTAATTCCTAAAGAAAGTACATAAGACCTTATATATGGAGGGGGGGAATGCTAGGGTTTCAACCCTAGCAAGGGGGGAAAGGGGGGCGGCCAAAGGGGGGGAAGGGATCGAATGGGAAGGAAAAAAAGGGGGGTGCGCAATCTACTTCCTAAAAAAAAGGTAGGGGGGAGGCTGCCTCCTCCTCCTCTTGGAGGAGATGAGAGGGGGCGCCCAAAACCCTAATGGGCCAAAAGGTTGGACCAAGAAGTGGCCCACTAGTCCTATTGCCCAACCAATGAGCCTAGCACACCCAATAAAGGTCTAATTGGCCCCAATTGGCCTACAAAGGTCCACAATAAAGAATAAACATGTCCACGCAGGGACTAAACCAATTGGCCTACAAAGGCACTCACACGTGACTAGACCCTGCGCTCGTTGAACATCGGCTTACACTTAAGCCAGGATCTGTCCCGATCAAACAACGGTTGAGACGTTTCCACCCTAACATGGCTCTAAAGATGAAAGAAGAGGTCGACAAGCTTCATAAGGTTAGATTTGTTAGAGTTGTCCTCTATCCTAACTGGGTGGCTAACATCGTCCCAGTCATGAAGAAAGATGGAAAGGTTCGGATTTGTATAGACTTTCGGGACCTCAACCGTGCGTGTCCTAAAGATGACTTCCCCCTCCCTCATATTGATGTTCTGATTGATAATACGGCAGGATTTGAGACTCTCTCTTTCATGGATGGTTTTTCAGGTTATAATCAGATTCGCCTGGCTGAAGAAGACCAAGAGAAGACATCATTCACTACACCATGGGGTACTTACTGCTATGTGGTCATGCCTTTTGGACTCAAGAATGCTGGAGCCACCTATCAGAGGGCTATGATGGCAATTTTTCATGATATGATTCATATTTATATTGAGGTGTATGTGGATGACTTGGTAGTAAAATCAAGGACAAGGATTGAGCATCCTGGGGTTCTAGCTAAAGTCTTGCAAAGATCACAAGAGTATCAATTGAAAATGAACCCCAAGAAGTGTGTATTTGGCGTTTCATCAGGGAAATTACTTGGATTTATTGTTAGCAAAAGGAGAATTGAAGTTGATCCCAATAAGGCGAAGGCCATTAGAGACATGCCTCCTCCCAAGAATTTGAAGGAAGTTCAAGGATTAATCGGGAGGTTGCAATTTATTCGCCGCTTCATCTCCCAGCATTCACAAAGATCCAGGCCGTTTTACGAGCTTACTAAGCCGGGGGTCAAGTTTAATTGGGATGACAAGTGTCAGGCAGCTTTTGACGGATTGAAGGATTATCTGGCCAATCCTCCTGTCCTGAGGCCGCCAAGTCCGGGCAAACCACTTATTCTCTATGTTTCGGTCCTGGATGACTCCGTAGGTGCTGTCCTAGCTCAAGTGGATGAAGAAGGGAAGGAGAGGGTAGCATACTATTTGTCTAAACTTCTCAACCTTTGTGAGCAGAGGTACTCAGCTATGGAGAAGACTTGCGCTGCTTTAGTCTGGGTAGTTCAGAAGTTAAAACACTATTTCTTAGCTCACGAGGTTCACATCATTGCTCGCATGAATCCGATTAAATTCCTTCTTGAAAAATCTATCCTCACTGATCGATTAGCACGCTGGCAAAGCTTCCTTTCACAGTTCGATATCACTTACATTCAACAGAAAGCAATCAAAGGTTATGCCATTGCTGAACATCTTGCTCACCACCCTCTCCCTCGATTTGATCCTGTCAATTCGGAGTTTCCAGATGAAGAACTAATGTCCATTAATCAACCCCACGATCCTATGTGGACATTACATTTTGATGGAGCTCTAAATTCCCAAGGAAGAGAGATCGGCATGGTTCTTTTAACACTAGAAGGGGTCACCATCCCATGTGCTGCTCAGCTCACTTTCCCTGTCACAAACAATATAGCTGAGTATGAGGCTCTTTTGGCCGGCCTTCAAACCGCTCATAGATATGGTGTTACCCAATTACGAATTGTTGGTGATAGTCAGCTCATTCTGCGCCAGGTGCTTGTCAAGTGCCGCACTATCAATCCTAAGCTCAAGCCCTACCAGGAACTTGCTTCAGCTTATGCCAAACTCTTTACCAAGTTAATCTTCATTCATGTCCCTCGAAGCCAGAACATCCTAGCCGACGCTCTTGCCTCTTTGGCCTCTGCTCTAGTCTTCCCTCCTGAGCGTGATTTTCATGTTCCTCTCATTCATCAGCGTGACACTCCAGCTATTAAGGATCGTGCATTCCTCGATATTAGGGATAAGGTGCTCGAGAAGGTCAGGCGGAGTGAATCTCTTAAAGGCAAAGAGGTCATGTTGTTAGATTGGAAGAAGAATTGGCTGATGAAGAGAAACCTTGGTATTATGAGATTGCCAGGTATTGCAATGATCAGTCCTATCCCGAGGAGGCCACAGCAGAAGAGAAGAAAGCAATCAGAAGAGTGGCTCAACGTTATGTTTTGGTTGGAGGTGTGCTCTATAGAGAGGGCTCACGGTGTTTTATTAAGATGCCTCGACGACGATGAATCTTGGAAGGTTGTGGAAGAGGCGCATTCTGGAGTGTGTGGTGGTCATGTGAATAGCCAGATGCTAGCTAAGAAGATCCTTAGGCTAGGTTTCTATTGGCCAACTCTAGAAGAGGATTGCTCCATTTATGTTCGAAGGTGTGTTAAGTGCCAACTGCACGCCGACAAAATTCATTCTCCTGCTTCTTCACTCCATCCTATGTCCTCCCCATGGCCTTTCTCCATGTGGGCTTTTGATATCATTGGACCTCTTGGTGATTCGAACCTCCTGACCAAGCAAAAGTCGTTCATCCTGACGGCAACGGAATACTTCACCAAGTGGGCGGAAGCGGAAGCATTCGTGGAGATCAAAGCATCAACTGTCTGCAAGTTCATAATGAAGAACATCATCGCAAGGTTCGGCATCCCAAGTACCATCGTCACCGACAATGGACCTCAATTCATCTCCCAAGAGCTCAAGGATCTCTGCAACAGGTATAACATTGCATTGCATCATTCTTCTCCCTATTATCCGCAGGGCAATGGCCAGGCAGAGGCCACTAATAAAACTTTGATCAAAATCGTTAAAAAGACGTGTGAGGCTAATAAATTTTCGGATTGGCCAGACAAGCTAGTTGAAGCTCTCTGGGCCTATCGCACTTCCATTCGTACCCCTACTGGGCAAACCCCTTTCGCCCTTACTTATGGAATGGAGGCGGTAGTCCCTTATGAGATTCTCATTCCATCTCTGCGAGTACAATTGGACAAGGAACTCTCTATTGATGAGCGTCGTGATTCACTCCTTGCCCAGTTGGAACTCCTAGATGAGAAGCGTCTGGTCGCCGCTGAGCATGCGCGTGTTTATCAAAACAGGCTGTCACGTTTTTATCAAAAGAAAGTAATTGAGAGAAAATTCAAAGTCGGTGAGATGGTAATCAAGATAATCTTTGTAAAGCCTGGTGGGCCCCGCTCAAAACTCCAACCAAACTGGGAAGGACCATTCGTCATAAAAGATGTTTATCCTGGCAATGCTTATAAACTGATTAATGCTGAAGGACAAGAGCTAACTCATCCTTGGAATGGTCTGTACCTTAAGAAATACTATCCCTAATTCAAAATCCAACAAAAAAAATTGAAAATTTCAAAATCTATCCAAAAAAAAATAGAAATTTTCCAAAATCCGAAAAAAATAGAAATTCTCCAAAAAGAATAAAAATTTTCAAGATGGTTGCCATGATTGTAAGGACGCAAGGTCTGAAAGGTTAAAATTCAGTATTCATTCATCAGTCTTGTTAACTCAAAATGGGGTCGACACCCACACACACTACACGCTTACCCTTGAACTCAAGCGGTGCAAAATCCGATGGAAAGTCAAAACCTGACTAAAGGTGAAGACAATACCCATTCTTTTCCTCTTCGGCCCATAAGGGAGGAAGGAAGGTCTCGGGGTAGACCCGCCAAGCCTATCCGCCGCCCTAGTAGGTGGAAGTCAGGGCCCAAAAGGGAACAAATGCCACAAAAGCCCAAGTACAATTAGGTTTTTTTCATCAATGCAAATCAGTCTCGAAGTGAAAGTCAAATCGTGAAAGAAAAGCATGACAAGAGGGCAAAGTCCCCGCAAGGAAAACCTTGGGCGTATGCATGCAATACAAAAGAGGCAAAAGGCAATAAAATTTCCCTATGCCAAAGACCGAACCCCAACAGGCATAGGGTAGGGGAGGTAGTTTTACCTTAAGCTTTTCAGAATCCCTTATGGGCTTCCTTATATTTTCTTCCATCTCTTTCTTTGTGGTAAGTCATAAACCAGCAGAATGGTCGAGACTGACCTAGGAGATTGCACCGGGCGAGATCTTGTGTATAAGTTTAACTACTGGCACGTCGACTCCCTTTTGATTAATCAAGAAAGGTCAATGAATCCTCAATGATGACCGTGTAGGACCCAGTGCCCTAGTAGCTTTGTCAACCTAATGCTGAAAACAGGAAAATTAACGCCTTTGAATGAGGCGCCTTTTCTGAAATTAACGCCTGTGGAGAAGGTCGTCTTTTTTAAATAACGCCCTTGTGTGGGCCGTCTTTTCAACAAAATTCAAAAACGTTTTCAAATTAACGCCGTCACCTAGGGCGTCTTTTGTTTGAATAACGACCTAATCTAAGGCGCGTCTTTTGAAAAATAAATGAAAAAAAATATAAAAGGAAAAGAAAAGAAAAGAGGAAATGGGGTTTATTCTTCATGTGCGTGCTTGCATTATTGCATAGGGCATCTTGATTATTGTTTGCATACGTGTGCTTGCGTGTTGCATCTCCCTTTATTGGTTATTTCATTTACCTTATTTGATTAAAGGCTTGGCCCCTTGACCCGCTATCCAGGTCAAAAGTAAAGGCATCCCTTGCTTATTGAGCAAGGGGCCAAGTCGAACAGATGAATTAACCTGTTTATTCAAGTGTGAACCACAGCTACAGGTACAGGGCAAAGTAAGGTAAAACAAAGAACGTGGAAAAGAAGCAAAGTACACAACCACAAGTACACAACTACACAAGTGCTCAGGTAACAAAAAATGTCAATCTCATATATATATACATCATGAATATCTGAGTACAGGTGTGAGGGTGGGGAGTACAAGTAAGTCTCTCAGCTCTCGCCTCCACCCTCCTCTCTCCTACTCTCTACCTCGTCCTCGCCGTCCCGAGGAGGCGCTGGTGGAGGGGGCATGGGCCCCCGTGAAGAAGATGGAACTCGAACCTGGCCCCCTACCTCGCTCCTCTCTCGAAGAGAAGAACCCGCCACAAAGGTGGAGCTGGTGAAGGAGTACCCCGCAGCACGCGCTCGCTCACGCCCTCGCTGGAGACGCTCCTCAGACACTCGTAGCCGCTCCTGAGAAAGGGCCAGCTGCGTCCTCAGGTCTGTCAGCTCACGATCGCGCGCCGCCACCTGCTCCTGGTACCGGGCACGGTCCGTCTGCTGCTGCTCGTGGTGCCGGTCACGGTCCGCCAGGTGCTCCTCTCGCTCTCGAGCGCGCTCTCGTCGCCCCAGCTCAAGAGCAACCCGCAGCTCTGCCACGTCCTGAGGCAGCTCCTCCCGTCGCCTCAGGGACCGCTCCAGCTCTGTAATCCGCTGCTCGCGGATCGCCAACTCTGTCCCGGCCAGGGCAGCCTGGGTACGTGCCGCCTGTAACTGTCTGGTCTGCAAACAGGTAAACAAATCATCAGTTCCATTGTGCAATAATTCATGAAATAAGCAATGCATGACGGAAAGTAAATCACTCACCTGGGCAGTCATCGCCTGCTGTCCCTCGCAGACGCAAGTGAGAGCGGCTCGAAGCTCCTCAGTCTGAAAAAATGAATTTCATCAGTGCACATTGAAGTATATAATCAATAATTGAATGAGGTTTGAGTTTTGGATTTTACCCGTGAGGCGAGGTCGCGCTTTGCAGCCTCGGCCCATGTGACCGCTCCCGCTAGCTGCTCTGCTAGTGCGGTCACCTCTGCACTGGGTCCCCTCGAGCTGGAGGCTTCCCCCGCATCTCTCCCTACGGCTCCCTGCTGGGCACGCTGCATTCATTGAAATCGTCAGTGGCTAATCATCAATAATTCAACAAAAATTCATTTGCATATAGAAATAATTTAAACACTCACCAGGGTCTCGAGGTCGGCCCGTGTGGCAGCTAGCTGGTCCTCTAGGCTGTGTAAAGTGGGCCTGTGCATCCATCACCGCTATGTCCCGTGCATCCTGCATCCATTACATATTAATCACATGATAGATACATAAACATTTGCATTTAATTTAGAAATAGTTGCATTCATACATACCCCTAGGACCCTCATCTGGGGTCGGCCGGCGTAAACCTCCCAGTAGCGCCGGAGGTACTCGGAGCTGTCAGTCGCCCGCGAGGTGACTTGGGTCCCGCCTCGCTGCCAGTCGGCGTACTGGTCCTCGAACCGCACCCTCCAGTCGATGGCCTTCGTGCGACCGCGCGTCTTCTTCCCGATTCCTCGTGGCTCCCCTACCTCTATCCACTCCTGGTGTAGGCCCAGGGTCCTCATCACCAGTCTAAGCCGTAACGGCTCGATCTCGCTCAAGCAGTGAACCCAAAGCTCATGCTCAAAGCGAGGTCGCCCTGCTATGACCCATGGCTGGCCCTCGTCGGTCATCCCCTCGTAAGGCCTCCATCGCACCTGCATCCATGAACATGCATGTCATCTCATCATAATCATAATAAATTCAAATAAACATAAAAAAAGCATAACATTCATACCAGCGAGGGAGGGAAGTCTCGGAACTCTCTCCGTAGCACCCACAACTCGTAGCCGAGTGGGGCACCGAAAACGACTGGCAGCCAGCGCCGTGCTAGAGGGAAAAGGCCCTCACCTCCTGGCCGTGGGTCGGCGCGCCCCATGGGCATGTACAGATGGCTCCAAACCTGCATCCATGCATTGCATTAGTGAGGCATTCACATGCATAAAAAAGAAGAAAAAAGAGAGAGAAAAAAATATATAAGTGCATACCTGAAGAAAAGGTGAGAAGCCACTGACGGTCGTCTCTCGTCCTGTCCCCGTGGACAGGTCGGCTAGTAAGTGCGCCAGCAGTGCCGCTCCCCAGGCGTATCTGCCGACTCCCTCTAAATCCTCGAGGATCCCTAGGAATCGGCAGTTGATGACGTCGCCCTTCGTGCCGAGCAATAGCCTCCCGAGCAGCAGCAGTAGAAACCTCCTCAAGTCTCGGTCTGCTCTCTCCCTGTCGGCTGGGTCCTGGCAATAGACTGCCCTAGCCCCATCGATCAATCTCTGTGAGAACTGCTCTAAGGACTCCCCTGACCTATGCCTAGCATCCCCTAAGCCCATCACTGTAGTCAGGTCGGTGCGGAAGATAGTCCTACACTCGCTAGGTGTCTCGTAGACCATCTCTAGCCCTAGCAGCCTCTGGGCAAGCTCGGTATAGTCTGGTAAGGTGATCCCGCTCACTGCCTCCCCGTCTACCCTAAGTCCCATGATCCTAGCTACATCCTCCAGGGTAGGAACCATATGCCCCCAAGGCATCAGGAATGCCCGGCTAGTCCTATCCCATCTCTCCCTCAGAACCTGGATAAGTGGTAGGTCTGGTCTAACTGGCTCTATGCTAAGGAAGGCCCCAAACCCCATAGCATCTACCCTGGCTCTCTGGAACTCGGGGAGGCCGTAATATGCTGCTCGGACCATGACCCAGGAGATCCGTGTCCTCATCAACCCCTGCACGCATAAAGAAAGAAATTTTGGTTTAATTGTTCAATTATTCTGGTTGAAATTCACTTAATTGCCTTGGTTGAGATTTTGATGTTTTATTTAATTAACGACCATCCCCAGGTCGTGGTTTGTTTAATTAGCGCCCCTGAGGAGGGCGTGGTTTCTAAGTGAGCTTTGAATTAACGACCTACCCTAGGTCGTTGTTTATCTAAGAGACGCCCCGGTGGGAGGCGTGGTTTTGAGGTTAATTTCTAAATTCCTAAAAGGTTTTCCAATTGACGCCCGTCCCAGGGTCGTCATTTGTTTAAGTAACGCCTCTGAATAGGACGTTTTTCTTAAATGGGTTTTAGGTTTTAATAATTTATTCTAGAATTAATGAATTGACGACCGCTGGTTTGGTCGTTCTTTGTTGAATTGACGCCCCGGTGGGGGACGTTGTTTTTCAGGGTTTTCAAAAAAAATAAAGGACATCATGCGAAACAATTCATGAAGAAAAATATAATTAAAAAAAAATGCATGGAAATTAACGGCATGATTGATAAAACATGATGATTCCAATTAACGACATGCTACAGGGCGTGTTCTCATGAAATTAATTTCTTTTAAAATAAAGAAAATGAATTGACGACCCCAGGTATGGGCGTCTTTTCTTTAATTCACGACACCCATGAGGGCGTCTCTTTTCTGAGTTTCGAGCTTTCTAAACCCGAGGGTTATGGAAAATACCGAAAAATGAAAATAAACTTGAAAAAAAATGGAAAATAGGTTGGGGGCCTACCTTGTGGCGTTTGGGTTCTTCCCGTGGAGGGCGTGGCTGACGAGGCCGCCGGAGTTGGCCGGGGCGAGGAGCGGCCGCCGCCGTGGCCGGTGGCTCATCACCGTCTTCGTGTTCATCGTCACCACCTTCCTCCTCACCGCCATCTTCTCCTTCTCCGTTGCCCTCTTCGTCTTCGCCATCATCATCTTCTTTGCCTCGTCCTCTGGCCTCGTCTCCGGCTATCGCCGTCGGAGCCTCCTCGGCCGTCGGATCTTCCTCGGCCACCGCGGGGGGGGGGGGGGGCATCCTCGTGGGCATGTTTGCCCTCCAAATCCACGACCTCCGGTGCGGCCGCCCTCTGCCGTTTAAGTCCGCCGGCCATGGCTAGGGCTAGGGTGTAAAGAGGGGTGTAGAGAATGAAAGAGAATGAGGGAGATGAGGGGAGGTTTTCGGTTAGGGTTGCAGTGGGAGAGAAGAGAGAAAGAAGGAAAGAGGACGAAGGAAGAAGAAGAAAGGAGGGAAAGTTAAGTCGAACGGTCAAAAAGAATTAACGACTTAAGGAAGGCCGTGTCTTATGGAATTAACGACTGAAACAAGGGCGTTTCTTGATAATTGACGACATTGCTTAAGGCGTTATTTTTGTTTGCATGGGGAATGATAACCGTCGTCAGACGCATTCAATGGGGATTGATTGATGTGATGGGAGTAATGATTACTGTTTCTGAGTAACGACTATGCTTGAGGCGTTATTTATATAAAACGTGGCTTTGCTGAAGGCGTTACTTTTGGAATTTCAACGAAATCTTTTTGGAATATAAATCGAATTAACGCCTTGTCTTAAGACGTTATTCAGTTAACGCCCATATGTGAAGGCGTCAATTATGAGAGATCAATCATTGAAGACGACGTATGCTGAGGCGTCATTTATGGAATTAACGACATTGACTGGGTCGTTATTTGCAACAGAACCGCAGGTTATTGGAAGATTTGATCAGAATCACTGTGTTATTGGCTCAATCAGAATATTATCGTTGATTTATTGGAAGAAAAGATTACATTGCTTCAATGAGCCATTTTGGGCCTCAAGCTTCTTAAAGCAATTACATAAGACTTCCACTGTTCTCTGTCTTCTTCTAAGTTCTCCACAGGATGATGAGCCTTGTTGATTTTCCACAGAGCTTAGATAGTTGTGCACTCTTCTCCATCTTCGTTGCTGCCGAGATCCCGTGTCTTGATCGGAGGGAGATGAGATGGATCTTCAAACATTCGCCGTGGAAGCCCAAGTTGAGGAAGGCACCGATGTGAGTTATACAGAACGAATTCTGAAGCGCCTATGAGTCGAAGGTCCGTGCCGGGGGAGAATCGTGCGCGGAGTTCTTGAGTCTTGAGTATTCCCGGGGCGCAAGTAAAAAGGTTCTTTGGCATTACCTTGAGATGTTCTCTCCATTCCACTCTCTTTTTGATTTGAGGTATCCGGTTCATCACCCTATTGCTTATTCCTAATGAACCGGTCATGTAAGAGAGTGGACTTTTTGAGAAGATTCTAGAAGGTTGTTGGGTCTCCTCACATGGATCGAATTTGAAGTGGAGATCTACCCAACTTGAGAGTGCTAGCATGCATCCATAGATGGGTCTTCCCATTGCCGCTGAGGTAAGCCCGCTATAGAGATAGGCTAGAATTGCCGCTCCCGCTCTCTCTCCTTCCCATAGGCTCACTATTGCGCTTAATTGGGATTCTCCAAGAAGTCTTCCGTGGATGGAAATAGGATTGCTCCTGCCAAGCACACCACGAAAGCTTTTGCCACCCGCTCTATCTCTTCGTCTTCTTTAGCTTGATCGGATCTCTTGTACACCCAAGAAGCAAGCTTTAGGAGATTGATTCCCTTGGAAGCTTTGATTTGGTTCACTAAGTTTGGGCTGGGAATTAAACTTGTTAGAAGCTCATGTGAGGAGATTGGTCTTGGCATGATGGCCATCTTTTCCTCTTCTCCTTGCTTCATCTTCTTTAGGCCCAAGAGCATCTCTAGTTCTTCTAACAGATTGTGGCTTCAAAAGTTGAGAATAGGAAGGTATGAGTGGAAGGGTGCCATATTTCAATTAGAGCTCCTATGGCAGCCCAATCAAGGTGAATCTGGTCATAATGTTTGGCATGGGTGACTAGGCTTAAGAGGTGCCATCTTGCTAAGTAGACCCTCATGTCTGAAGAGAACTTGGAGAGAAGAAGAGGTAGCCACTTGATCTTTGTGAATCTCCTGGCTCCTGGAACATTTGGATAATCCTGTAGGTAAAAGAAAGGAACAGAGAAAAGGATGAGAATACAGAACAGAAGGACTATGAAGATATGAAAGAAAGAACAGAAAGAAACAATTCCACTTTACCTGGTTCATGGCAATTCGACTGCTGATATGCCCATTGATTTCGGTTAGTCTGAGAGTGGAACTCTTGGATCTTTTAATAGCTCTCTCCATCTTCGGTCTGCAAGTAGAGCTTGAGCGGTCGCAGCACCTGTGAACAGACAGAGGAAGCAGAAGAAGCAGGAATTCGACGAGCTGCTTGATTGATTATAAGGAAGTTTCTTCCTTTTTATAGAAGTTTGGAGAGTTTAATGCCCGTTCGGAGTTGCAGGTTGATTACCATTAGGATTGGGCTTAGCTTTCGAATCGGAGACGGAAGCGCGTTGTTAATTAACGTCCTCTCTTGGGGCGTCAATTGTTGAATTGACGACTTGACCGAGGTCGTGTGTTATTTCGCGTCTCCAGGAGGGTCGTCTTCTTCTTGAACTCTCGGTGCATTTAACGCCTTGATGAAGGGCGTGTTTTATCTTTAGACGCCCTGATGTCAGTCGTCTCTTATAAATTTGACGCCATGCACCGCAGTCGTTATTTTGTTGACTTGAATATTTGATTCCTCTATGCTTTGATGAACTTAAGTGCTATCTTTTAAATTGGAGTTATTTTTGGTTAAGCACTTATGATCATATTTTGCTTTGCTTTGAGAGAACTAATGAGTTTTGAAGTGCAGAAGATTACAGGTTCGAGGAGCATGGGTCATGTGTCGGAGTAACATCATCATGTTTCCTGTGTTTCTTTCCTGTAAGCATTGTTACTATATGGTATCTACGCTATTATAGCATATCAAGGACCTTGTGGTTCTGATGAACCTGGAATTTGAGTTCCCCTTCATCAAAAACAGTGATAATTCCAGGAGAGTCTTGATCACACGGATAGGCCGTTGAGTCATTAAAGGTTTGGGACGATGGTTCCACTTTCTGGGTTGATGCGCGGACAAACGGGCTTCGGCTTAGTGTCAGCTCAGAGATCTGGATTCTTGACCAAATCTAGATGGCTTAGCAATATTATCCTTGATTATTTTCTATTTTTAGTTTGTTTTATCTTTTTCTTTTAGCCCAGCATGCATCATGTAGGACTTTGAGCTTCATGATGAAAATCTTCATATTATGGCAATAATGAAGGTCACTCGCTCTTGATTGAGTTGACAGGAGATATTCCATTCCAAATTGAGTACTTTATTCTCTCTGAAGCCGCTCAGGCTAGTTCCTTGAAACTGTTCCTTTGCTGGATCTTCATCTCGATTCCCTTTATTTTTCTGCAAATCCACCTTGGTTGTAGCACGTCCACATTGGCTGGTAACCGCTCTCCAATGGTGTCTCCCTGTCGTGCCCACGCGCACATTTTATTTACTTAGTTTAGTCTCCTTTATCGAGCAAATCGATGCTTCCTTGGAATCACCTAGAGTTTGTTTCACTCAGAATCTTGGAAAGATTTCTAATGCTTAGTGTCTGAGGCGTGTCACATCACACCTTGGCATCTACTTATCAGTTCGCTCCACTTCATTTCGCTTGTTGCACTTTCACCTTCATTCCGTCTCACTCCCTTCCAAAGCAGACGCCAAGGCGGGGCAGCTGTAGACACACCAAAATTGACGCTTTGTTGATTAAATCTCATATCACTATGTTAACGCCCCAAAGTGAACTTCAATATTTCTATAATATAAAGTTTTTCTATTTTTGTGTATTTTTATGATTTATTCTTGGGTTTTTGGAATTCACGACTTGAAGAGGGGCGTGTTTTAAATAGCGACCTAATCTGGGGCGTGTTCTTAAGAAAGGACGACCACAGAGAAGGGCGTCAATTCCTGGTATTTTATGAGTCCCACCCCAATTGAAATCAATGATTAACATCCTTCCATAGGGCGTGTTTTTGTTTAACGCCTTTGCTTCAGGCGTATTTTCACAATTTTCAAATAAAGAAGGCTTTTATTACCAAAATTGAATCCAGGAAGTGACGCCTTGATCCAGGTCGTGTTTTGAATTAACCCCCTGGAGCTGGTCGTCAATTCTGAATTGACGCCCTTTGGTAGGTCGTGTCTCACCCTTTCGTGTCCTGCTTAAACTCGTCTTTCCTGAAGAGTTCCCTACCTTTCTTGATCACCTTGCTCGATCTGGGAACTAGAGTCCTTGCCGTTGACGACCACTGCCTATTCTTATCTTCCCAAATCTGTGTTTATCTTGATCAAAACCCTATAAAAGAGTCCCCTGGTTGATCTCGCGCGAGGTTAGAGAGAGATGGATATACATAGAGAGAGAGATACATACATACACGCATAGACGCACACACATACAGAGGTTCACGGGTGCTGGTGATTGAGATTAAGAGCTATTGATCTCTTTTGCTTCCTCCTGCTGCCACATCCGAAGCAAAGTGTCTTCCCTTTACTGTTTACAGGAATAGCAGGGATCTTTTCTTCTCTTCATTGTTGTCTGTTCATCTCATCATCGTATAGCCTTTTCCTTGCATAAGTTTTCATTGCATCTCTTCTCCTCTCCCTAATTCTCTAGGGGTTTTAAAAATAAACAAAAGGTGCACGCTTTATGCTCTTCTTTCATCACCATCTTTCATCTTGGGATAGATACTACACTCACGTTTGGCTGATCTCCTTTTCTTTTACTTGTTTGTTCTTTGTTTAAGGGTAATCAAAGAGGAAGACCCCCTTCATCGGCCGGCCGATAGAAGGTGGAGGAAGGAACCCACATCCATCCCGCATCCTATTATCACCAGGTATTCACGATCATCTTTCCTTCTTATTGAGGTAACCCCTCTGGCGATCACTCTCCTTAGTAGCACCACGTGCTCTTTTACTCCCTTTTCGTTATTATTCTTATGCCTATGCTTCTTCTTATATATACTTTTTTGTCTTAAAAGTGGATTATTTTCCATGATTCACAGTGATCATTACTGCTCTACAGACGTCTGCCCAATATGAGGCCTGCCTAGCTGAAGCACTACCGGAGGCCAGCATGACCTTCACCCAGGAAGACATGTTGCTCCCCACCACTAGCCACAATAGACCTCTATATATGAGGGGGCACCTAAATGGTCGGGAGCTGAACAGAATCCTGGTGGATCCCGGGGCGGCTGTCAACATCCTGCCCTACAGGATATATGAGAGGCACTACTTCAACGTGCACCTCCAAAAAGTCAGGGATATGCGTATTGCCGGCTTCAATCAGAAGTGCCTAGCTGAAGCACTACCGGAGGCCAGCATGACCTTCACCCAGGAAGCCATGTTGCTCCCCACCACCAACCACAATAGACCTCTGTATATGAGGGGGCACCTAAATGGCCGGGAGCTGAACAGAATCCTGGTGGATCCCGGGGCGACTATCAACATCCTGCCCTACATGATATATGAGAGGCACTACTTTGACGTGCACCTCCAAAAAGTCAGGGATATGCGTATTGCCGGCTTCAATCAGAAGTGCGAAGTATCGCTAGGAGTAGCAGAGTTCACACTCACTCTAGCGGACTTTGTCACGAAGGTGCAGTTTCATGTCATCGATTCTCGCACCTCGTATAAGGCACTGCTTGGCCGCCCTTGGCTACACGAGAATATGGTGGTACCTTCCACACTTCACCAGTGCATCAAATATAACTTGGATGGGAGGGAGGAAAGAGTATTTACTGATCTCCACCCGTTGGAGGTGTTCGAATGCCACTTGGCAGATGCTCCTCTATATGCAGAACGGTCGCAGAAGGCCCCTGAAGCCAAGACCTCTTCTAGCATAACAAAAAGCACCTCCAAAGCATGATGGTTCCCTCCGCCGCCACGTGGATATGTCACTCCCAAGACGGTCTCACATATCACTGTCACAGGGGATGTGGGTCGGATACAACCACCCGCCATCTACCCCGAAGCGAATGCAGCCAGGGTCAACCAGTAGCACGACCACATGGGGATCCCAGAAGGCCTTACCAAGCCAATTTTCAGCTTCCATAATACCACTGTCGAGCCTTTCAAAGCTTGGGAGGTGGCACAGATAGATGGTCCCAGCAGCCTGTTTTACACAGCTGAAGAGCACCCTATACAGGAAGACACTGATTGTCATCTGCCTGAAGATATAGAAGACCCGTCTGTACCTATACATGGGTTGACATTTATAACAAGTCGAATGGCCAAGATGTTTCAGAAGCAGCACATCCCCTCTGGCCAACCTCGCAAGAAGAAAGGAGCATTCCAGAAGCTATGGTACCCCCGAGCCTGGATAAAGAAATGAGACGTGTCTCTCAACACCCAGGGTTGGGTTTCACCCTCGAGAAATACTATTATAGCGAACGCTATGAAGTGGATACCATCTCCACTTTTTACCCGACAGAGGATGATCCACTGGCGGCAACTTTTGATGAACACCCAACAGAAGGTGAATACACTCAGCCAGCTCAATCAAGAAGTCTGGAATCTGAGGCTATATTCCCCTGCCGGTGCTGGGAGCAAGTCTATCCTGAAGATACGACTCTTCAAGCCAGATTCGACACAGCTAGCAGTAGTGAAGCTGAAGATGTTGAAGAGACAGAGCCACCTCCCTCCAGTGGCCCTCCTCTGTTCATGATGTCAGCACTTCTTGAACCAGTCGGGGAAGTTTTTCCCAAGCCTGATCAAGAGATAGATGTTACTAGAAAAGAAATAGCTATCTCCACTGAAGACATGGTGATCCAAGGGAGTGAGACCTCCTCACCCTATACCATAGAGCTGCAGTGCTACTCTGAATTAATGACAAACAACCACCAGTCCCTAGTGACTGCAACCCCCTCAGCAGGGGGTGAGGCAATCGACTCGCCCCTTGAAGTTGCTAGTGAGGTAGATTTGTTGGCAGAACGGTGCATGCAGCCATTGCCAGCCGAACAAGGGATTTCTGACAAAGCCCAGATAAGGCAAGATGAAGAGATCGAGGTCCTCGACCTTGAAGATGATGTACCAGACTTTGTCGACCTTCAGCCTGCACCCCGTGAGATAGAAGACGGAGGCCAATCAACAGTCGATGAACTGATAGAAGTCAACTTGGGAGACGAGGATGACCCCAGGCCAACCTTCCTCAGTGCTCAACTGTCTGCTGAAGAACAGAAGTTGTACATCCAGCTGCTGTAGAAATATCGGGATTGCTTTGCCTGGACCTACAAGGAGATGCCATGACTGAGCCCCGCAGTCTCACAGCATGAGCTGACCATAAACCCTAAGGTCGAGCCGGTGAAGCAGTCGCCACGGCGCATGAGGCCAGAGCTCATCACTCAAATATGCAAGGAAGTTGACAAGCTCATTGATGTGGGTTTCGTCGAGGAAAATCAATATACCATGTGGCTAGCTAACATTGAGCCCGTAAAGAAGAAGAATGGACAGATCCGGATATGTGTTGACTTCCGGGATCTGAATAAAGCATGCCCCAAAGATGACTTCCCAGTGCCGATAACAGAGGTCATGATAGATGCAACAACTGGTCATGAGGCCCTATCATTCATGGATGGGTCGTCCGGTTATAACCAGATATGGATCGCGGAGCATGACCGGATCCACACTGCCTTCCGAACCCCCAAGGGCATTTATCACTACAAGAGAATGTCGTTCGGATTAAAGAACACCGGCGCAACTTATCAGCGGGCAATGACCAGAATATTCGATGAGCTGCTCTACCACAAGGCCGAGTGCTACATAGATGACCTGGTAGTCAAGACCAGAAAGAAAGAAGACCATCTGCAAGACCTCCGAGTTATTTTCCAGAGGCTGAGGCAGTATGTTTTAAAGATGAACCCTATGAAATGTGCGTTCGGAGTATCGAGCGAGAAGTTCTTGGGTTTCATTGTCAGGTATCGGGGAATTGAAATAGACCCCACAAATATCAAGGTGATTCAGGAGTTACCCTCTCCAAGGAACCTCTCCGAGCTGAGATCCCTTCAAGGCCGCATTGCATACATCCGGCGGTTTATATCCAACTTGTCGGGGCGATGTCACCCCTTTCATAAGCTAATGATGAAGGATGTTCCCTTCTATTGGGATGAAGAATGCCAGACAGCCTTTGACAAGCTGAAGGATTACCTAAAGACTCCTCCAGTGCTGGGTGCGCCGGTTAAAGGACGGACGCTAGTTCTCTACATAGCAGCCACATGCAACTCCCTGGGGGCAATGCTAGCCCAGAATAATGGAGAAGGGAAAGAACATGCCCTCTATTACCTCAGTTGAAGAATGGTCAGAACAGAGAAAAGGTACACCTACATCGAGAAGATCTGCCTGGCACTGGTCTTCGCGGTCAAGAAGCTCCGACACTATATGCTGTCGCATGAAGTTAATCTGATTTCCAAAGAGGATCCGCTTAAATACATCATGTCCCAACCAGCCCTCAAAGGCCGCCTAGGCAAATGGGCGGTGATTCTTATGGAGTATGATATCTTCTATGTACCACAAAGGGCCGTTAAGGGCCAAACTATCACAGACTTCTTTGCTGAGCATCCAGTACCTGAAGACTACCCCCTAGAACCAGAACTTCCTGAAGATGAAACTTTAGAGGTCAGCCAGGTGCAGCCCTCTCTATGGCAGCTGTATTTTGACCGTGCCTCCAGAATTGACACCTCAGCAATGGGATCAGCCAGGGTCCGGGTAGGGGCAGGCATAGTCCTGAAGTCTCCAGAAGGAGAAGTCATACATACATCATGTTCAATAAACAAGCCTTGCACAAACAATGAAGCGGAATATGAAGCCCTCATAATCGGGCTACAGATTGCTCTGTCCATGGGGATTCAAATGCTAGAAGCATTCGGGGACTCCATGCTGGTCATAAAATAGTTGGAAGGGGAGTTCGATGTGCGGAAATAGGAACTCATCCCTTACTACCATCTAGCCCTGCGCCTAATGACAAGATTCTATTTCATTATCATCAAACACGTCAACCGAGGACAGAATGCTCAAGCTGACACCCTCGCAAAGCTGGCAAGTTCTTTGGCGGTCCCGCCTGATACAAGCCTGAATATAACTATGATCAACCGGCGACAGGTCCCCAGTGTGACTGAAGCTCTAGCCGATGAACAAGCAGATGGGGTAGCGACTGTTGAAGCAATCCAGCAGCCCGATTGGCGGGAGCACCTCCTACATTGGTTTCAACACCAACAACTCCCGAAAGGGAAAGAACATAGAATGAAACTCCTGAGAGTCAAAGACTCTTATGAGATGAGGAATGGAACGTTGTTTCGGATAATGGCAGATGCCCAAAAGAAGGTTTTACTTCGCTGCTTATCTCCAGGGGAAGCCAGGCAGGTAATGCAGGAGGTCCATGTCGGGTCAGCCGGGGCACACCAGGCTGGTCCGAAAATGAAAATCAAAATAAAGAAATTGGGCTACTATTGGCCTTCTATGTTTGACGATTGTTGTAAGTTCGCCAAAGCCTGCCAGAGGTGTCAAGAACATGCCACTGTGTCAAGAAGGCCGCCTGTGCCACTACATCCTACCATCCCAAGTTGGCCGTTCGCTCAATGGGGCACGGATGTGGTGGGGCCACTACCAGCATCTTCATCCGGATGCAAATATATCTTAGCGGCTACAGACTACTTCTCCAGATGGGCAGAGGCAGTAGCATTGAGAGAAGTGACGGGAGAACTGGTCGTCAGGTTCTTCCGACAAAATATAATATTCCAGTTTGGGGTGCTCAGCCGAATCATCTCTGACAACGGCAGTCACTTCAAGAATCAGAAGATCTACCGACTAGCTGATAAGTAAAAGATTGATTGGAGGGCATCGTCTCCCTACTACCCTCAAGCCAATGGACTTGCAGAAGCCTTCAACAAGACGCTATGCACTTTGCTAGCAAAGACTGTCAAGGCTAACAAAAGAGATTGGGAGGAAAGAATGTACGAGGCACTCTGGGCTTACCGTACAGTCTACAAGACCCCAACTGGCTGCTCACCCTACTCCCTCGTATATAGGTCTGAGGCTGTGGTGCCAATTGAACTAGAAGTCCCCTCGTTGCGAATCGCCATCCAGAATGGATTGTTAAGCAGCGAGCAAGCCAACATAGAAAGAAGACTGGAGGAGCTCGCCGAGCTCGAAGGAAAGTGTCTCCGGATGGAACAAAAAATCCAGCTCTATCAAGCCCGCATGGCCCGTGCTTTTGATAAGCTGGTCAAAGGACGGGAATTCAAAAAAGGTGACCTGGTAATGGTTAAAAGAAGAGAAGTGATGGCCTCCAACCCCAAGGGGAAGTTGGTTGAATACTGGGTCGGACCGTATGTCGTCTACCGAGTATATGAAGGGGGTGCGTATGTCCTCGTGGATCACAAAGGAGTTATCCAGTTCTCTCCCCTTAATGGGAAACACCTGAGACTGTATCACACGGTTCAACCGGCATTCCCAGAATGATTTATGTCCACCCTTGGTCTAGTGGCATTCCGCCCTGACCGAGCTCTACCCTACCTTGGTCTAGTGGAATTCCGCCCTAGCCGAGCTCTACCCTACCTTGGTCTAGTGGCATTCTGCCCTGGCCGAGCTCTACCCACCTTGGTCCAGTGGCACTCCGCCCTAATCGAGCTCT
Source organism: Amorphophallus konjac (assembly GCA_022559845.1). Classification (NCBI taxonomy): domain Eukaryota; kingdom Viridiplantae; phylum Streptophyta; class Magnoliopsida; order Alismatales; family Araceae; genus Amorphophallus; species Amorphophallus konjac. The sequence goes on along the minus strand of CM040121.1, from coordinate 558,269,376 downwards.
ATCTGCCTCAGTCTAGTGGCACTCTGCTCTAGCTAAGTTCTACCTGCCTTTGGTCCAGTGGCACTCTGCCCTGACCAAGCTTTACCCACCTCAGTCTCGGGGCTATATCCGCCCCGACTAGAGTCTCACCTGCCTTAGTCTAGTGGCGCCCCGCCCTAGCTAAGTTTCATCTGCCTTAGTCTAGTGGCATCCCGCCCTATCTAAGTTTCATCTGCCTTGGTCTAGTGGCACTCCGTCCCGATCGAGCTACCTTCACCTTGGTCTAGTGGCACTCCGCCCTGATCGAGCTACCCCTATCTTGGTCTAGTGGCACCCTACCCAGATCGAGCTACCTTCTTCTTGGTCTAGTGGCATCCCGCCCTAACCGAGCTCTATCTGCCCTAGTCTAGTGGCACTCTGCCCTAGCTGATTTTCATCTGCCTTAGTCTAGTGGCGCCCTACCCTAGCTAAGTTTCATCTACCTTAGTCTAGTGGCGCCCTGCCCTAGCTAAGTTTCATCTCCCTTAGGCTAATGGCACTCTGCCCTAGCTAAGTTTCACCTACCTTGGTCTAGTGGCACTCCGCCCTGGTCGAACTACCCTTATCTTGGTCTAGTGACACTCTACCCTGATCGAGCTACCCTTATCTTGGTCTAGTGACACCCCGCCCAGATCGAGCTACCTTCTTCTTGGTCTAGTGGCATTCCACCCTAATCGAACTCTATCTGCCTTAGTCTAGTGGCACTCTGTCCTAGCTAAGTTTCATCTGCCTAGTCTAATGGCACTCTGTCCTAGTTAAAGTCTACCTACCTTGGTCTAGTGGCACTCCGCCCTGGCCGAGCTACCCATATCTTGGTCTAGTGACACTCCGCCCTGGCCGAGCTACCCTTATCTTGGTCCAGCGGCACTCTGCCTTGACCGAACTCGCATAAAATCGACATCTTTGCCATTACGGGCCTTACGTCTGAATCTGCTCAAATCTATCCTTTGCGTTAGCATTACCTTCTTGCTGACGAATAAACCCCTTTTCTGGCGCAAGACTTCGTGTCCTAGCCAACCTTTATACATCCTTGCCATTATGGGCCTTACGTCCGAATCAGCTCAAATTTATCCTTTGCGTTAGCAGTACCTACTTGCTGACGAATAAACCCTCTGTCCTCGGCACAAGACTTCGTGTCCTAGCCGACCCTTATATAGCATTGCCATTGCGGGTCTTACGCCCGAATCGGCACAAATCTATCCCTTGCGTTAGCATTGCCTTCGTGCTGACAAATAAACCCTCTTTCTTGGCGCAAGACTTCGCGTCCTAGTCGACTCTCTCGACGTCCCTTTGTCATATAAAAAAAGATAAAAAAGAAAAAGAAAAAAGAAAAATGGAGTTAAAAATAAAGATACCCCCGCCAGCCTTGTTCCTCCATTAGGATAAAGGCAAAAATGGCTATCACCCGGCTGCGGCGAAAACTCGAAAGGGCGCTGCAGGCAAAATCGGGTATCCCGCCACGTGAAAACCCGAAAGGGCACGTGGGCAAAAGCAAGAGGGGGCTGGCTTCGGCGAAAACCTGAAAGGGCGCTTAAGTCAGTAAAGTGGTAACCTAAAAAGTTCCTCTTTGTTCTCCTCCTAATGAAGCTCCCAAGGGACAACCATCAAAAGTCCCACAGGAGATCCCCTACCAAACCTGTGTTCGGCCCTCGTCATCATCGGCGAGACCGGTCAACCTCTATCCCTTAACTCGGACCTTTCATCCTTGTTAATGAACATACCTTTGCTTCGACATGTAACCCACGTCGATGAACAGACTCGTGTTCGACCCTCGTCATCATCGGCGGGGTCGGTCCATCTCTACCCTTAACTCGGACCTTTCGTCCCTGTTAATAAACCTACCCTGGCTTCGACATGTAACCCATGCCGATGAACAAACCCATGTTTGACCCTCGTCATCATCGGCGAGATCGGTCGACCTCTATCCCTTAACTCGGACCTTTCATCCTTGTTAATGAACATACCTTTGCTTCGAATTGTAACCCACGTCGATGAACAAACCCAGGTTCGACCCTCGTCATCATCGGCAAAATGTGTCGACCCCTATCCCTTAACGTGGACCTTTCGTCCCTGTTAAGAACTGTACAACCTTTGCTTCGGTATTCAACCAATGTCGACGAATTAAACCAGGGCCCGACCCTTGTCATCATCGACAAGGCCGGTCGGCATTTCAACAAACAAGCTCTCCCGTGTTTCGGATTCTCCGCGAAGTACAAAAGAATATATAAAAAAAGAAAAGATACAAAAATGGGGTTAAAAAAAATAGAGATACCCCGCCGGTCTTGTTCCTAAACTGGGACAAGGGCAAAAATAGCTATAACCCAGCTGTGGCGAAAACCCGAAAGGGCACTGCAGGCAAAATCGGGAATCCCGCCACGTGAAAACCCGAAAGGGCGCGTGGGCAAAAGCAAGAGGGGGCTGGCTTCGGTGAAAACCCGAAAGGGCGCTTGAGTCGGTAATGTGATAAAAAATGATGAATGAAATAAAATGATGATGTAGTAACGGGGTTGCCCTCGTTCGTCATTCCACTTCCACCTACCTTTTCAACCCTTGTCACCATCGGTAAGATCGGTCGCTACCCTTTTCTGGTCCTTGTCACCATCTGCAAGACCGGCTACCTTTTCGACCCTTGTCACCATCAGCAAGATCGGTCGCTACCTTTTTCGGTCCTTGTCACCATCGGCAAGACCAACTACCTTTTCGACCCTTGTCACCATCGGCAAGATCGGTCATCCTACTTCTGACCCTTGTCATCATCGACAAGATCGGTCAGCCTCCTTGTGACCCTTGTCATCATCGGTAAGATCGGTCATCCTACTTCTGACCCTTGTTGGGTCCCGTAGTGCAGGAACACGGATCTAGAGGGGGGGTGAATAGATCCTTCTACTAAAAACTATGTCCAATTAAAAACATAAACTAGCGCACATCGGAATTAACAAGATTGATAAGATAAAGGAATTTAATGCTACACAAGTTAACTAGATTCTCTCACTCTCTCCGTTCACACATGATCACACAAATAAGTATAACAAGCTAACCATACAATCACACAATTCAAACCACAAGAGACGAGGATTTTTAAGGTGGTTCGGGACCACGACGGACTCCCTACGTCCACCCCTTACCAAATCGGTAAGGCTTTCTCCACACGCTGCAAATACAGCAAACACGGGGATTTCTCCCCACACACACGGGATAAAACCCCAACACAAACACGCTACAAAAGTAGCACACACACACGGGGATTTCTCCCCACACACACGAGGTAAAAACCCCAACACACACCGGATATGCTCCGCACCAAATGACGCACAAGCGTCAACTCAAACCACTCAGAGAAACCATTCTCCGAACTCACACACAGAAAATCATTTATAGGTTTGTAACAAGCTAACAAATGAATGCTCTAAGCCCAAAACATGTGCTAAAGACTAAAATAAGAAAGATTCAACAAGCACAAGGCTCCCCCTTCAATTGAATCTCTGACTCTTCTTGGTTTGATGTCGGATGATGGCGATTTTGGCGTCCTCGCATTCCTCTCTTCGAGATTCTTCTTTTCTTCTTCTACCACGAGCTCCAAATCTCCATGGAAGTAGATGAAAACCACCTAGCAATAGCACCACCACGTTTTCCCTTTTTTCTTCACCTACAAGAATGAACGAATGAGCATTAGGGTTAATCCTCTCACAAAATTGTAACTCTTATAAATGCAACTCAAGGGGTGGGGAAAAGACTCATAAAACCTTCCTAATACATGTTAGAAACACCTTAATAACAATGGGAACTAATGGGGGGTAGTATGGTAATATTTAGAGAGGTTTTCATAAGGTTTTAAACTCTTCCGAAAATCCCGTTCTGGAAGGGTCGACCCTTGGGGTCGACCCTCGGGCTACAAGGTGCTGGCAGACTGAAATAAAAACCCAAACTCACAGGGGTCGACCCCAAGGGTAGGGATGTTTGATCACTTGGGCTTCTAAGAAGCAACACTCCGTTGCACTCTCCACTGCTGAGGCAGAATGTGTCGTAGTAGGGAGTTGTGGGACACAAGTTCTTTGGATCAAACATCAGCTCCAAGATTACAACATAGATCTTGGATGTGCTCCAATATTATGTGACAACACGAGTGCTATTAACTTGTCAAAAAATCCAATCCAGCATTCTAGAACTAAACATATTGAAATCCGTCATCACTTCATAAGAGATGAAGTCAGCAAGGGCAACTTTGCATTGCATTTTATTAAGACTGAAAGACAACTTGCTGATATTTTCACTAAACCCCTCAACAATGATAGATTCACCACCTTGAGATGAGAATTGGGGTTATGCAGGTCTCCTCATGAAAATCCATAACAGCCTTTCTGCAATAATTTTCTGTAATGATCACTGATTGTTTTCTGGCAAATATATGTTACATTAAGGGGGAGTCTAGGCTAGTGAAGTTCAGCATGCATGCATATGGCCAGCTCAGTTAGCATGTCTTCTTCAGTTAGCATCTCATGATAGGTACTAGTGTCACTAGTCATCTAGCTGAAACTGGTGGAAATTGAGCAGACTGAGCCGACTGCTTGGCATGATCCTTATCCTTGTTGCCTATATCCTGTTCATGTTTTTTAAACCTCTACAAACCCAATTCAATCAAAATCTTCACAGCCTACATCAACAAAATCTCACTTCCTCTAACTCTGCAAAGACTCTTGAACTAAGGGGGAGGGTTTGTATACACCTCTTCTATTCTGAAATCGTTGGGCTGTCACATCGACTATATGATGAACATAATTCTGAGAACATAGTAAGAACAAGTTTGGTTGGCTGTAAAATGAGCTTGAGTTGTCATGCTTCAATAAACTAAACATATAGGAGTATGCCATTTACATGCCCTTGAATTTTATAATTGAGAGTAGTAAAGTTATCTTACTCAAAGTGCTCATGCTGTCAAATGAAAATCAAATTCAACTAATTCATGAATGCCTTGGGAATACGCTATTATCATGTCTGTTAGGCAGAGCAATGGAATGGCCTCTGAGAAACTGCTGTCTCTCCCTACAAAAAGAGTGATGTATAAAAAGGGAGAAACACGTGTGTCATGAAGAGCCAAGCTACCTCTGCCAGTATGAATAAGGGGGTGGGAGTACTGAGTAACTGTGGATACTGGCGTCTAATCAACGTGTATCCTCACGCAAAAAGGTGCTCACCAATTCCCAAGTGAGACGGTTAGGCATGCAAAGTAGCCGAGGTCTCTGGCGTGTAAAAAGCATGTTACCTCGTGCAGAAATATATGTGATAAACCTGACCACTCATCGATCAATTAATCAAAAAATGTGTGTATGCAGTTCAAAATTTGTTAGTAAAACTGTCAGACAAGTTAGATGGTTGACCCTTGGCACCTCATGACAACAAAATTTTCCTGAATTCATATTGCAGCTGGCATTTTGGTCAAATTAACTTGTGCAAAATCAATCATAAGGTTACTAGATCATGTAAAGAACCATATCCCACTTTGTTGAAGTTTATTCCTGTCTTGACACTCAAACACACTGATAAAGCCCCAAATTTATTTCACTAATTTCTTTAGAATGAAATTCATTAAGTTAGTGGACAAATCAACTAATATGATTCTTTATGGAAAGGATTTAAACAAAAGCCCCCCCTTTCAATTTAAGGTCTTTGCAGGTTTGTTTTCAAAAAACTCTCATTCGCATCAAACTCTCATCTGCCTCTCTCATTCACCAGAACACTCATATTGCAAATGCTCAGATGGCAGTTCATGCACAACTTAATGACATAGTCCACAGACTGAGTTGGACTGAGTCGCAGTTAGCTCCACTGCCTCCACCAGGGTCTTAAGTTAGGTCCCCCCCCCTTCTTCTTTTGCTGATGACAAAGGGGGAGAAAAGATGATGTCAGTCATTGTAGGTTGTAGGATGTCAATGTCAGTCAGTTCTTTATATAATTCAGTTCTTTATATACTCAATGAGATGTTTGGCTTGGCTACAGTTTTCAAATGCACTGCACTTATGTACTCATACTTGATATATTGATTGCAAGGGCGTCACAATGACTTTTGGTTGTCATCACCAAAAAGGGGGAGAATGTTGTGCATCCCTAGTTTTGATGATGACAATCCACAAATCATTGAGATACTCACTTAAACACAAGTAGAAACATTCTCCAATTTATGAATCAATAAGAACTTCATTCTTCCATGAATCCAGGTACTGATGACATTGCAGGCAGTGGTAAAGTGATATTCACTCCAAGGGTTCCACTGATCAACAGTTTGATGGAAGAGATTGAGCATCTCGTTTAGCATCTTTATGCATGAAGCTTCAAAGTCTGTACATCGGATGAGCTTCTAATATCAAAGTCTATACAGCTTGTATATTGCCCTGCTTCAAAACGAAGTCTATACATTCGTTGCTAAGGCAAGTCTGTGCATCGCCTGTGGGCATCAAAAGTCTGTACAACGCTGCATGCGTTTCGTCAAAGTCTGTACAGCCTCTACAGAACCTTCAAGTCTGTACACGGTTCAGTCGTTTTGGTTTGTCCACTCATCTTGAAGTCTATACAGTGCATCCTCTCTTCCAACGTCTCACGCTATCAAGTCTGTACAGCATTAGCCTACAGCGCATCGCCTCTCAAGTCTGCACATTGCCAGGTTGCGTCTCACCTAGCGTCTCAGTGGCAGGTTGAAAGTCTGTACAGCATCACAGTCTCACTCAGCGTCTCAAGCTTCATCAAGTCTATACACTCGTGAGAAGCCAAAGTCTATACATTGGGGCTCGTCCAGCAAGCAGAAGTCAATACATTGGCCGCTGTCATGAGAAGCCAAAGTCTATACATTGGGGCTCGTCCAGCAAGTAGAAGTCCATACATTGGCCGCTGTCATGAGAAGCCAAAGTCTGTACATTGGCCGTTGCCATGCGAAGCCAAAGTATGGACACTCAGTTACAGACTTGCTGCTTCAAGCTTCTAAGTATGTACATCCGTTGCGTGAGGCCTGTCAAAGTCTGGATAGAACCTATAGAAACTAATTCCGATTTGAAGGTCTAAAAATCTGGAAAGAAGTTGAAGATGGCACGTGGATAAAGGCATGGGAGAATATTCTGGTCGATCTGTTGCTGCATCTCTTGGAGATCGAGTCAGCCTTGCGAATAGGATTGAAGAAACTGAAAAATAGATTTCCGCCCTAAAAGTCAGCAGAGAATCTGAGCGCGAATATCGGATTGGCTCAAGCTTCTGTCTCGCGCCAATTCTTGATGACAGATGGAGGGAAACAAAAAGAAAATATGCATGCCGAGAGAGGTGGTGTGCACATACGATTAGAGAGAGTGGAAGACAAGGGTTTTCTGCAAGAAGGAACCGGCCGCGTTCAAGCCCTACTATGCAGTTCGTGTAGATGCAAGAAGATCTGCTGCTGAAGACAATGAGGATCCAGCTGTGCAAGAGCTCAACCATCTGAAGACTACCCAGCTCAGAGATCAGGATCTCAATGCGCCAGCAGCCCTATGCACTTGGATTTTGCCAAAATTCTGAAATCTCATATCTTCAGTTTAATGGTTCCTTGTCGTTCTTAAATCAACTATTTTCTTCTGATTGTATCAAGCTGTGAGGCAGCAGTGTCAAGCTGTGAGGCAGCAGTGTCAAGCTGTGTGTCAGCGTGTGTGCAAGCTGTGAGGCAGTAGTGTTGCTTGAGACAAGGGTCTCTTGGTAGTGAAGCCTCACTCAAGTTGAGTGAGGGGTGGATGTAAGTCTCGCATAGAGACTGAACCACCTAAAAAGATCATCGTGCATGTGTGATGAGTTTTGGTGTGATTGCTTTCGTTGCATATTAGTTTATAATCTTGATGCATTGAGTAGCTAGATCTTATTGACACTCTAGTTAGTTACATTGACTCGAGCAATAGTTCAAATAAGGCTGGAATAAATTAAAAAGGGGGAAAGATCTATTCACCCCCCCTCTAGATCTATTCAATCCTCACACAACAGGACCGTCACAGGAAGCCTGACGGTCCTACGCAGGCCGTCACACTCTCAGCGCCAAAACAGAATGTAACGCGCCTGCCCTGACGCGTTACAGACTGTGACGCGCCTAAGCAGGTGCGTCACAGAACGTAACGGCCCAACCCAGGGGCGTTACACTTCCTGGGGGTAAAACGGCTCTAACGCCCCCACCCTGGGCCGTCACAAGGCTGTGACGCGCCAGTCCTTGTGCGTCACACGCCTTGACCCCCAACGGTCAAATCAACGGTCAGAAACCAACGGTCGGATGCCTCTGACGGTCCACCTCATGCGCGTTACAGGCATGTAACGGTCTGGCGGGGGCCGTCACACTCCCAGCCCCCAGCTGGTTAACAGGGGCTGTGACGCACCCTTCCAGGGGCGTCACATGGCTGTGGCGGTCTATCGGGGGACCGTCACAGCCCCTGACCCCAAATGATGGAAATCTCAGTTCAAGATTCAAAATTCACGAGCTTTGTGGGTTTGATGAGATCGACAGTTTACACAAAATCTGAGCTGAACCTTCTCCGAGTCAGGAAGTTTGACGGAACAAGTATCTCCGAGTGATCGGCAAGCAGCTTCATCAACAAATGCAATCAAATGGGCCATTCCATGCTAATCGTCTCATTTTATTGGGCCGTATACATGGGCCTAATGGGTCATCTCTATGACATTTTATTCACAATAAAAGAGTCTTATTATGTATTTTAGTCTTTCGGTGTCTTTAAGTATTCCTAGGGAATCATGATAAGAAGGTATTAAGTGTTAAGGAGTCTTATTATGTATTTTGATGTTTCCGATAGGGTGTCTTTTAGTATTCCTAGGAAGTCATGATACTAAGTGGTAAGTGTCTCTTAATCTTCCTTGTATGCCTATATAAGAGTCTTGTATCCCACGGTGGAAAAACAGTGAATGAAGATCTATTTTTGGAACCCATGTGAGTCCCACGTAGGGGGACCTTTCCCCCTCCCTTATCTTCTTCCCTTCACCCCCCTGCAATTCCCATGGCCGCTAGTGCCTTTTCTTCCTTCCCTCTCCACGGGTGCGATGCCCACTTCTTCCCTTCCTCAACCACGGGTGAGTGATGCCCTTCGTCTAATTCTCTCTCTCTCTCTCTCTCTCTCTATCTCTCTCCAATTCTCTCTCATCCCCACCCCAAATTCGGAATCCACTCTCTCTCCTCTCTTTCACCTCTAATTAAGACCCCTCCCCCTTCCCTATACCCCTCATTTAAGTCCCCTCCCCTCCCCTAGGTAGAACTCCCACTCCCTAGGCATTCTCTCCCCTTCCCCACACAACCTTTCGTCTTCCCAGGCACCCTTTCATCTCCCCAAGGCCCAATTTCGAATTTGGGTGTTCCCTCCTCTCTCTCTCACCACCCCATTACCTCCCCACCTCCCAAAAGCACCCCCCCTGCAACCCCAGCCACGTCCATCCCCCCCCCTCCCTTAACCCAAACCCACAAATCCCTTCCATCCCCCTTAATCCCCCCTCCTCAATCAGCTCCATTCGCAGGCAGAAATCAAGCCCGAGTTGCAGTCGATATTGGGAGCAGTTCCAGGCAGAATCGGCTTCCGGGTTCTTCATCAAAAACGTACGTTGGCGAGTCTTCTGACCAGGCGAGGTGGAATCGTCCTCTTCCGAGTTCGTGAGCATCGGCAGTGGCCAATCTCCCACGACTGCGCAGGAGGCTCCTGAACCCGACCAGAAGCTGAGGAAGACCACCACCACGCCCAACCCTGACGGAATCCGACTCCGAGCTGTTCAGCAAAGTTCCTCCCCTCTCTGTCAGCTCTCAGGAACAGAAGGCGGTTCGTCGATCGGAGCTCAAGGTGTGAAGTTATCAATTTCCTACCACTGTTGGGTCATTCTGTCCACCGATCCCCTCCTCCGACCCGTCCCCACTCAACGGGACCTGCACGTCCACACCGACATCCGACTGAGGCGAGACCAGTGCCGCTGGAAAGTAGTCGTCCCCACGATTCCAACGCCACCTGCTGCGCACCAAACGGAGTTCGGGATTGCTCGTGGTGTCCATGTCAAGCCGCTGTTCAGAAGCTGCCCCTGCACAGAACCAGAACGGGGTCCCCGCTCAGTCGTCCGTGGCGACCAGGTTCGGGCGGAACCAAAATTCAGAAAAATTGTGCTGCATCCCTACCCTGTTACGAAGCCAACGGCACCAACCGCGCCTCCGGCAAAATTCCAGAGTGCGATCTACAGCCACTTCAACAGCTGCTGGTCACAGATTCCAGAACCGGGCTGATAAAAGAATTTGGAGAAATATGAAAGAAGAGTCAGTTTTATGCCCGACGTTAATTCGTTTCACATCAAGTGGTATCAGAGCTTAGGGAATCGGGCCGTCCCATCGGACCGAGATCCTGAGCTTTGAGGTTCGAGGTCGAACCTCCTCCAAGCGGAGGAGTATGATGGAAATCTCAGTTCAAGATTCAAAATTCACGAGCTTTGTGGGTTTGATGAGATCGACAGTTTACACAAAATCTGAGCTGAACCTTCTCCGAGTCAGGAAGTTTGACGGAACAAGTATCTCCGAGTGATCGGCAAGCAGCTTCATCAACAAATGCAATCAAATGGGCCATTCCATGCTAATCGTCTCATTTTATTGGGCCGTATACATGGGCCTAATGGGTCATCTCTATGACATTTTATTCACAATAAAAGAGTCTTATTATGTATTTTAGTCTTTCGGTGTCTTTAAGTATTCCTAGGGAATCATGATAAGAAGGTATTAAGTGTTAAGGAGTCTTATTATGTATTTTGATGTTTCCGATAGGGTGTCTTTTAGTATTCCTAGGAAGTCATGATACTAAGTGGTAAGTGTCTCTTAATCTTCCTTGTATGCCTATATAAGAGTCTTGTATCCCACGGTGGAAAAACAGTGAATGAAGATCTATTTTTGGAACCCATGTGAGTCCCACGTAGGGGGACCTTTCCCCCTCCCTTATCTTCTTCCCTTCACCCCCCTGCAATTCCCATGGCCGCTAGTGCCTTTTCTTCCTTCCCTCTCCACGGGTGCGATGCCCACTTCTTCCCTTCCTCAACCACGGGTGAGTGATGCCCTTCGTCTAATTCTCTCTCTCTCTCTCTCTCTCTCTATCTCTCTCCAATTCTCTCTCATCCCCACCCCAAATTCGGAATCCACTCTCTCTCCTCTCTTTCACCTCTAATTAAGACCCCTCCCCCTTCCCTATACCCCGCATTTAAGTCCCCTCCCCTCCCCTAGGTAGAACTCCCACTCCCTAGGCATTCTCTCCCCTTCCCCACACAACCTTTCGTCTTCCCAGGCACCCTTTCATCTCCCCAAGGCCCAATTTCGAATTTGGGTGTTCCCTCCTCTCTCTCTCTCACCACCCCATTACCTCCCCACCTCCCAAAAGCACCCCCCCTGCAACCCCAGCCACGTCCATCCCCCCCCCTCATTTATGATGGGGACATCGCTTACCACTTCTCACTTCTCCACGGGACCGGATGATTGCCATTATGTTTAGCTTGATTTCCGAAGTCTAGCTATGTATTTTTTATCTTTCCTTGAGTCATTTTGATGTACTTATCTTTATTTTGAGTCATGGTCCTAAGTCGTCACAATATCTATCTAAGTATGTTAGGCTAGGAAGTCGTTTGGGCCCAATTAGATGGGCCTGGCCCATGGGCAACCTCTTCTTTCCTCAACCCCCTTGCTTATTTGCTTTTAGTAGTTTATCCAAGGACTTTTTGTAAATGTTGGGATTCCTATAAATAGGACCCCAACTCCACTTGAGTTCAGTAATGAAGTATTAAGCAAAATTTGAGCCATTGAGTGCATCTTCCCCTCTCTCTCTCTAGCTTCCTCACTCTCTCTCTCTCTCCCTCTCCCCCCCCAAGGGATTTTCGAAATCCACTCTCTCTCCTCCCTTTCCCACACCCTCTCACCTCCCAACCACCTCATTAATCCTCACCACTTCCCCACACCAACCCCATTAACTTCCCCTAGCCCCAAGGCAACCTCTCCTCTTCCCAAGCAAATCTTCCCCTTCCCCAAGCAGCCCTCTCATCTCCCAAGAGGGAATCACATCTCCCCAAGCCCCCTTTTCCCTTCCCCACACACCTCTTCCCATCCCCAACACTAGAAATTAATTCCCTTCTTAAACCCATTTTCAAATGTTCTCCCCTCTCTTCCCCCAACCAAATTCGTAACTCTTCTTCCACCCACTGCAAACACCCCCTTCCAGCCCTTATCCTCCCTCTCCCACACCTTGAAACACCCCCTCCTTGACCTCCTAACACCCAAGGGCACTCCCATACCCATCCACCCCACAGGTCCCTCCATTACCACTCCCTATCCATACCCCTTGTTCCTTCCCCTTTCTCCCCATTTTCATTATCAGCCTGCAGGTGACAGACCAGGTTGCGGCTTGCAGAAGCTTCCCCAGGGTCACACGGTTTCTTCCTGGAGCGTGGCCTACATCGACGGAAAGGTCTGCGACACCCCTCCGTAGGCGAGGTGGAATCGTCCGGTTTCGACTTCGTGGCCGACCGGGAGGGCGATTCTCCCCCAACTGGTCCAGTCATCCCCTGCAGAGAACCTGAGCTCGGTGGGAAGCTGCTTCACGACCAACGGTGGAGGAATCAGGCTGAAGTATCTTCTTCAAAGTTCTTCCTCCCCCTGTCTACTTCCAGGATCAGAAGGCGGAACTTAATTCGGCGTCCGAGAGCCAGAGTTGCAAACGTTCTTCCTCAGTCGCACGGATCTGTCTCCTGCAGTCGGCAGCGACCAGTACCTACTCTTCAGGGCACACCAACCGCCCACGGCCTTTGATTGCAACCCCGTTGACTCCTTCTGAAAGCCACCTCAACCACGGAGACGACGCCACTGGTTTCGTGTCATTTGGAGCTCGGGAGTGCCCGTGACAGCGTCTGCAACCTGCTGCTACAGAACCTGGACCACGCGGTGCAGCCTCTGCAGAGAATCAGAACCAGCTTGCAAGCTCTGCCATGGCGAACCACAGCGGAATCAGGCTGAGGTTTCTTCTTCAAAGATCTTCCTCCCCCTGTCCCCGACCAGGAGCAAGAAGCGGAAGTTCGTTCGGCATCCGGCACCTCGAGTTCTGATTTTCTTTCTCAGCTCGCGCAAAGCTGCCTTCCCCTGCCTGCTACGACCTGCCAGCACTCAGAGGCGTCCCCCGGGTCACCCTGACCTCCGGCGACCTCCCCGTCAGTTTTTCTGAGAAGAAGGCTTAACCCCGGTTCCAGGACTTCAAACGGATCGAGAATCAGAGTTCGGGAACCCCAGGTACAGCCCCTGCTACTCACTGCATCAATTCTGAAGCTGCCAAGTACAGATCCCTGCGTCCTGTTCAACCCTCCACCGCGACCGACAAACGACGGCAGACGAATTTGCTAAAAATCAGAGAGGCCTCCGTTCCTGTTACGAAGCCACCCCATCAAGTTTCGTCACCTGAAGAATTCTGTAGGAGGAGCTACGACCGCAACAGCGACCGCCTGTCCTCTTGCACAGCAATTGAGTGGATACCCGACGGCTTCCGTACCATCTCCTTTCGGCAAATTTCCCCGCCCGCCTGGCCGGCTTAGCGCCCCTCCCTGCGAGGAGGTAGTGTTTGATGTATATTAAACTCCCCAACCCCTAGTCCAACCCTCCTATGTGAGGTGTAGTTCTTGTAACTCGCAGCTCAAGCTACACCGGCACAGTGTGCGGGATCACACTTCCCCGCTCGCCCACGTCTCCGAACGGGGTTGGTTTCTTCAAACCAGCCGGGTAAGCTCTGAACTTTGCTCCTGCCATGTTAGTGCTTGTTCATTTAATATCCGAAGATATCGCTCCGTTGCGCATGTGAGTGAGTGCTCGTCCCCGACCCCACCTTCAAAGGTGTGGTCACCGTGGTCAAAGTGAGTGAGAGTGACCTAGTGCCCCAATTGGCACCGGCCAGCCCCAAAGGTGTGGGCCACATACCCTCGGGAGGGCAACCCTAGCCCTGCTGGCACTCTACCAGCAAGGGTCTTGATCCATCACCTCTTTCTAGCATCATATAGTCACCCGGGGCTCGCGTGTGTGCGACGGTGTTTCGGTCCCGATTTATCATCTTAATTGCTGTGTGTTTGTGAATGCGGATTAGATCTTAAGTTGTTTTGTTTGCTTGCTGCCTACCCCATATTGGTGTCACATCAAATTGGTATCAGAGCAAGTTCTAGACTTGTCTCTACTAAGTCTTGTCCTAGGGCAATTGCATTCATCACCCGATCATCATGCATACCCCTCGTTGGTCACATGGTCCGATTGACCCCCTCCACATGGACTACATTGTAGATGAGGACCTTCATTTTGATGGAAATCCTCATGCCTATCTTAGGTGGGAGAATACCATGGAAAGGGACTTTGAAAGTACTTGGGTATATGGATCCGAGAGAGTCCGCAGGGCCAAGGCACGACTTCGGGGTCTAGCTAAGAAAATGTGGGAACACAAAGAGAGATTCAGAAGGGTTTGGGGGCAGGAGCCCATTTACTCATGGGATGACATGAAGAGGGAACTTAGAAAGGTCTATGCTCCCCGACATTCTCTTACCCACCCGAGAAGCCCTCCCACAAACCCGTTCCCGCCCAGTCCACCTAAACCCTCCACTAGGACCAAAACCCCACCACCCAAAGGACCCCAAGACTCATTAGAAGAACTAAGGATTGAGATTAAGAATATCTTCACCTCCCATAGGGTCCAAACTCCACCACCCCAAATAATTCCAACTTGCACCACTCCATCGCCAAAAGGCCTTCCCATTTCCTTAGAGAGCAAGACCCCTACACCACAAAGGGATGAGATTGAGGTTGAGGAATATGAGGCCTCCCCCGAATGGGAAGAAGAATATGAATCACAAAACCATGGGTTAGGCCAAGAAGTTCCCATCCCAAGAGGAGAAAGCATCATGGCTCACTCCACCCACACCATTCCAACCCATGTGGACCCCATGTCCACTTCCCCTAGGCCCATGATGGCCACCACCCTCCCTCCCAAAACTGATCAACCCAGTCCGTCTCAACCCATCCATCTTCCACTACCAACCCCTATCCAACCCCAACCTAGGCCTCCACTTCTCCCCTTACCGACCCCAAACCAAGTTCCCCTTTACCTCCCACCCCGGGGGTACCACACACCTACCCTCATCACTCCACCTTCAAAGGACCATCCCACCTCCTTGGGAGAGGAACCCATGACTCCCACACCCGACATCATAGTGGTGGACACCCTAGAACCGCTCCACACCTTGGAGGAAACCCTTGCCCAAACCAAGGGAAGAACTTCACCTTTTACACCACCCTCTCTAAATAGGAGTGAACTCGTCATAAGTGAGCCCCTGGCTAAATGGCTAGAGGAAAGTCCGGTTCACCCTATCCTGCCCCATGTCAACCCTCCCATGGAACAACACCTCCCCATACTACCCTTCTCCACCTATCACACTACCATCCAATCCTCTTACCAAGTGGAAACTCTAGGAGACCTCCTAAAAGGCCTCGCATGGCAAGTAGAGTTGACGGCTATGTTGAACCCTATGGTCGACCAACCCATGAGCCTTGGTCTTCTACACCCATGTGTTGGGTCTTTCACTTCGGTCTGCACGGTTGGTTGCTACACCAGCGACCTCCTTCTCTTTCTTCCCACACCCGATGAGCCCGAGGCCATCCTTAAATTGGAGCTCCTCATTTCAGGGAGAAAACCCAATCATCCTTTCAAGGCTAACCCACCCACCAACAACTTTTGCCCAAAAATCTCAATAGAGGTGAATGACCCCCACCCACATGTGGACCTTGAGTTTCTAAGTGACCCATACCATGACACATTCGATCCCTTCCTATACCCACCCACCATACCCAACACCATCATTTTCCTACCACAACCTACCATTTTAAGCCAAGACTACCTCTCCCAAGACCATGAGGACCAAGAGTTCTCTCCCCTAGATGACCCATTCCATCCCTCCCAATGGAAGCCAAAGAACCCATGGGACCTAGTCTCATTACCCACCCCCACCCACCTTTTCCTACCCTCACACACCATGACAAACCTAACCCACCCATTCCAAAACTTAGCCCACACCATAGGAGCCATGACCAAGGGTGACATCCACCTAGGAAGTGCGGAATCTACCCATCCCAAGATGTCCACTTTCTGGGACCCCTTTGATCCCCATGAGTGGAAACCCCCAAATCTCACAGATAGGACCATCTTGATAGGAATCCATGTGTCACAATCTTTTACATCATGTGGTCAGGCTAGTCACCTCATTTGTGTCACTCACGCGCTAGGACTGATGCATGATAGGTTCACATCTGGGTGTCTAGGCCCCCCCTTTGCAGTCAACCATGATAGGGATCACTCACAAGTCAGAACCCCATTTGAATATCCAGGACCCCCGGCATCGAACACTCCTTTACATGATAGTCTCATCTATGGATGTCCCGGTCCTCCTAGGTCCATCAGAGTCTACATAACACCATTACATGATATGTCCCTATTTGGTTGTCCAGGACCCCCTTTATCCACTAGTGAACCAACATCCACAAGGTTGCAGGAGGAAATCCGCAAACGCATTAACAAAAGCAATGAGGTTTATAAAAAGACGGCCGATTCCCACCGCCGCCGCCAGGAGTTTCACGTAGGTGATTATGTGATGGTAAGAACTGAGAGGCTTTCCCCTGGGAATGTCTCCAAGCTGAGGTCGCGTGGATCAGGCCCCTTCCAGGTCCTAAAGAGGATTGGCACGAACGCTTACGTGTTGGACCTCCCCGAGTAAGTCTCACATTCAATGTGGCTGACTTGGTGCCATATAGGGGTCCCACGGTGACACCTAGTGAGAATGTTGAGCCTGTTCTACTTCTTGAGAGAGCCACTACCCATAAGAGAGTTCCACCCACCCAGAGGGGCCAACGTGAGCAATTGGAGCGGATATTAAATGAACAGGTTACTGCCGTCTGGAGCAAAGGGATGGGCACTACCTTGCTTGGTGGAAAGGACCAGCTACCTTTGGTGGACTTGAGAGCAACCTCGCTATGGCTTCCTCCACATACGATGGATTTTTACTCGACAGAGTCGAGTTCTCTGCAGCCCGGGAGTATGATGGGGACATCGCTTACCACTTCTCACTTCTCCACGGGACCGGATGATTGCCATTATGTTTAGCTTGATTTCCGAAGTCTAGCTATGTATTTTTTATCTTTCCTTGAGTCATTTTGATGTACTTATCTTTATTTTGAGTCATGGTCCTAAGTCGTCACAATATCTATCTAAGTATGTTAGGCTAGGAAGTCGTTTGGGCCCAATTAGATGGGCCTGGCCCATGGGCAACCTCTTCTTTCCTCAACCCCCTTGCTTATTTGCTTTTAGTAGTTTATCCAAGGACTTTTTGTAAATGTTGGGATTCCTATAAATAGGACCCCAACTCCACTTGAGTTCAGTAATGAAGTATTAAGCAAAATTTGAGCCATTGAGTGCATCTTCCCCTCTCTCTCTCTAGCTTCCTCACTCTCTCTCTCTCTCCCTCTCCCCCCCCAAGGGATTTTCGAAATCCACTCTCTCTCCTCCCTTTCCCACACCCTCTCACCTCCCAACCACCTCATTAATCCTCACCACTTCCCCACACCAACCCCATTAACTTCCCCTAGCCCCAAGGCAACCTCTCCTCTTCCCAAGCAAATCTTCCCCTTCCCCAAGCAGCCCTCTCATCTCCCAAGAGGGAATCACATCTCCCCAAGCCCCCTTTTCCCTTCCCCACACACCTCTTCCCATCCCCAACACTAGAAATTAATTCCCTTCTTAAACCCATTTTCAAATGTTCTCCCCTCTCTTCCCCCAACCAAATTCGTAACTCTTCTTCCACCCACTGCAAACACCCCCTTCCAGCCCTTATCCTCCCTCTCCCACACCTTGAAACACCCCCTCCTTGACCTCCTAACACCCAAGGGCACTCCCATACCCATCCACCCCACAGGTCCCTCCATTACCACTCCCTATCCATACCCCTTGTTCCTTCCCCTTTCTCCCCATTTTCATTATCAGCCTGCAGGTGACAGACCAGGTTGCGGCTTGCAGAAGCTTCCCCAGGGTCACACGGTTTCTTCCTGGAGCGTGGCCTACATCGACGGAAAGGTCTGCGACACCCCTCCGTAGGCGAGGTGGAATCGTCCGGTTTCGACTTCGTGGCCGACCGGGAGGGCGATTCTCCCCCAACTGGTCCAGTCATCCCCTGCAGAGAACCTGAGCTCGGTGGGAAGCTGCTTCACGACCAACGGTGGAGGAATCAGGCTGAAGTATCTTCTTCAAAGTTCTTCCTCCCCCTGTCTACTTCCAGGATCAGAAGGCGGAACTTAATTCGGCGTCCGAGAGCCAGAGTTGCAAACGTTCTTCCTCAGTCGCACGGATCTGTCTCCTGCAGTCGGCAGCGACCAGTACCTACTCTTCAGGGCACACCAACCGCCCACGGCCTTTGATTGCAACCCCGTTGACTCCTTCTGAAAGCCACCTCAACCACGGAGACGACGCCACTGGTTTCGTGTCATTTGGAGCTCGGGAGTGCCCGTGACAGCGTCTGCAACCTGCTGCTACAGAACCTGGACCACGCGGTGCAGCCTCTGCAGAGAATCAGAACCAGCTTGCAAGCTCTGCCATGGCGAACCACAGCGGAATCAGGCTGAGGTTTCTTCTTCAAAGATCTTCCTCCCCCTGTCCCCGACCAGGAGCAAGAAGCGGAAGTTCGTTCGGCATCCGGCACCTCGAGTTCTGATTTTCTTTCTCAGCTCGCGCAAAGCTGCCTTCCCCTGCCTGCTACGACCTGCCAGCACTCAGAGGCGTCCCCCGGGTCACCCTGACCTCCGGCGACCTCCCCGTCAGTTTTTCTGAGAAGAAGGCTTAACCCCGGTTCCAGGACTTCAAACGGATCGAGAATCAGAGTTCGGGAACCCCAGGTACAGCCCCTGCTACTCACTGCATCAATTCTGAAGCTGCCAAGTACAGATCCCTGCGTCCTGTTCAACCCTCCACCGCGACCGACAAACGACGGCAGACGAATTTGCTAAAAATCAGAGAGGCCTCCGTTCCTGTTACGAAGCCACCCCATCAAGTTTCGTCACCTGAAGAATTCTGTAGGAGGAGCTACGACCGCAACAGCGACCGCCTGTCCTCTTGCACAGCAATTGAGTGGATACCCGACGGCTTCCGTACCATCTCCTTTCGGCAAATTTCCCCGCCCGCCTGGCCGGCTTAGCGCCCCTCCCTGCGAGGAGGTAGTGTTTGATGTATATTAAACTCCCCAACCCCTAGTCCAACCCTCCTATGTGAGGTGTAGTTCTTGTAACTCGCAGCTCAAGCTACACCGGCACAGTGTGCGGGATCACACTTCCCCGCTCGCCCACGTCTCCGAACGGGGTTGGTTTCTTCAAACCAGCCGGGTAAGCTCTGAACTTTGCTCCTGCCATGTTAGTGCTTGTTCATTTAATATCCGAAGATATCGCTCCGTTCGGACAGAATCGACTTCGGCATTTGTTTCACATCAAGTGGTATCAGAGCTTAGGGAATCGGGCCGTCCCATCGGACCGAGATCCTGAGCTTTGAGGTTCGAGGTCGAACCTCCTCCAAGCGGAGGAGTATGATGGAAATCTCAGTTCAAGATTCAAAATTCACGAGCTTTGTGGGTTTGATGAGATCGACAGTTTACACAAAATCTGAGCTGAACCTTCTCCGAGTCAGGAAGTTTGACGGAACAAGTATCTCCGAGTGATCGGCAAGCAGCTTCATCAACAAATGCAATCAAATGGGCCATTCCATGCTAATCGTCTCATTTTATTGGGCCGTATACATGGGCCTAATGGGTCATCTCTATGACATTTTATTCACAATAAAAGAGTCTTATTATGTATTTTAGTCTTTCGGTGTCTTTAAGTATTCCTAGGGAATCATGATAAGAAGGTATTAAGTGTTAAGGAGTCTTATTATGTATTTTGATGTTTCCGATAGGGTGTCTTTTAGTATTCCTAGGAAGTCATGATACTAAGTGGTAAGTGTCTCTTAATCTTCCTTGTATGCCTATATAAGAGTCTTGTATCCCACGGTGGAAAAACAGTGAATGAAGATCTATTTTTGGAACCCATGTGAGTCCCACGTAGGGGGACCTTTCCCCCTCCCTTATCTTCTTCCCTTCACCCCCCTGCAATTCCCATGGCCGCTAGTGCCTTTTCTTCCTTCCCTCTCCACGGGTGCGATGCCCACTTCTTCCCTTCCTCAACCACGGGTGAGTGATGCCCTTCGTCTAATTCTCTCTCTCTCTCTCTCTCTCTCTATCTCTCTCCAATTCTCTCTCATCCCCACCCCAAATTCGGAATCCACTCTCTCTCCTCTCTTTCACCTCTAATTAAGACCCCTCCCCCTTCCCTATACCCCTCATTTAAGTCCCCTCCCCTCCCCTAGGTAGAACTCCCACTCCCTAGGCATTCTCTCCCCTTCCCCACACAACCTTTCGTCTTCCCAGGCACCCTTTCATCTCCCCAAGGCCCAATTTCGAATTTGGGTGTTCCCTCCTCTCTCTCTCACCACCCCATTACCTCCCCACCTCCCAAAAGCACCCCCCCTGCAACCCCAGCCACGTCCATCCCCCCCCCTCCCTTAACCCAAACCCACAAATCCCTTCCATCCCCCTTAATCCCCCCTCCTCAATCAGCTCCATTCGCAGGCAGAAATCAAGCCCGAGTTGCAGTCGATATTGGGAGCAGTTCCAGGCAGAATCGGCTTCCGGGTTCTTCATCAAAAACGTACGTTGGCGAGTCTTCTGACCAGGCGAGGTGGAATCGTCCTCTTCCGAGTTCGTGAGCATCGGCAGTGGCCAATCTCCCACGACTGCGCAGGAGGCTCCTGAACCCGACCAGAAGCTGAGGAAGACCACCACCACGCCCAACCCTGACGGAATCCGACTCCGAGCTGTTCAGCAAAGTTCCTCCCCTCTCTGTCAGCTCTCAGGAACAGAAGGCGGTTCGTCGATCGGAGCTCAAGGTGTGAAGTTATCAATTTCCTACCACTGTTGGGTCATTCTGTCCACCGATCCCCTCCTCCGACCCGTCCCCACTCAACGGGACCTGCACGTCCACACCGACATCCGACTGAGGCGAGACCAGTGCCGCTGGAAAGTAGTCGTCCCCACGATTCCAACGCCACCTGCTGCGCACCAAACGGAGTTCGGGATTGCTCGTGGTGTCCATGTCAAGCCGCTGTTCAGAAGCTGCCCCTGCACAGAACCAGAACGGGGTCCCCGCTCAGTCGTCCGTGGCGACCAGGTTCGGGCGGAACCAAAATTCAGAAAAATTGTGCTGCATCCCTACCCTGTTACGAAGCCAACGGCACCAACCGCGCCTCCGGCAAAATTCCAGAGTGCGATCTACAGCCACTTCAACAGCTGCTGGTCACAGATTCCAGAACCGGGCTGATAAAAGAATTTGGAGAAATATGAAAGAAGAGTCAGTTTTATGCCCGACGTTAATTCGTTTCACATCACCAAAGGCTAACAAAGTGCGTGTGACGCACCCTCCCAGGCACGTCACACCCAAATGGCGGTCTATCTCGGGACCGTTACAGTCCCTGACCCCCAAAGGCTAACAAAGGGCATGTAACGGCCCCTCCAAGGCGCGTTACATCATGTAACGGTCCCTGGAAGGACCGTTACACGCACCCGACGGTGAAAACGGCAGAACCGCCCAAAAACTTCGACCACGCCCCCGTGCCTCCACCGGAGAGGGGGAAATCAAAGGGGAAGACCCCTAGGGACCCCTAGCATGATTCTAGGCCATCAAAATGGGAAATCATGCATCAAATCCATAGATCGGGCGAGCTCTCCCCAAATCATGGAAAACCCCAAACCCGCTCAATCACGCCCCTCTCGGCCTCCCCTCGGCCTATAAACCACGGAAATGAACGGCGGGGAGCTAGGGAACATCACCCTACCTCAATGGAGCGAATGCTCCGCCGGATCGTCCCCGATCGCAAGAAAATGCTTTGAAAACCCTCGTTCTTCCTTGAGCTCCCACGACCCACGAACGCCTCCACGATCACCTCGTCGCCGCCGTCGTCACCACGCCTTCGCCCCGTGCTGTCTGCAGCCGGAGGGGACGCCGCCGCGGTCTCGTCGGACGAAGAAGAGAGGAAGAGGGGGGTGGTGCTCACGGTGGGGGAGAAAGGAGGAAGAAGAAGAAGAAGAAGAAGAAGGTGGGGGAGAGAGAGAAAATAGGGGGGTATTTATAGGAAAATCCAGAAAATCCGGAAAATACCGAAAAATAGAAAATTACATTTCCAGAATCCTCGGGACGCACCGATCGCAACGGTATCACTCGTGCCCAGGTGAACGACCCGGTTCACCCGCAGTGAGGTTCCGAAGGAATTGCCGAAACACACACCGGAAATCGGAAAACACACGCGAAAAAGCCGCGGAACGCCTCTGGGCCTCCGAAACAACTCCGGATCGCGCCGATCCGAACACGAAAGATGACCGAAATGAAATTTCGGACACAACAGAGCCAGACACTCCGAAAAACTAGATCCAGGACCCACGAAGAAGGATTCGAAAGGTCCGGGATATTACATCGTTCTACTAAAAACTATGTCAAATTAAAAACACAAACTAGCGCACAGCGGAATTAACAAGATTGATAAGATAGAGGAATTTAATGCTACACAAGTTAACTAGATTCTCTCACTCTCTCCGTTCACACATGATCACACAAATAAGTATAACAAGCTAACCATACAATCACACAATTCAAACCACAGGAGACGAGAATTTTTAAGGTGGTCCGGGACACAACGGGCTCCCTACGTCCACCCCTTACCAAACCGGTAAGGCTTTCTCCCACGCTGCAAATGCAGCAAACACGAGGATTTCTCCCCACACACACGGGATAAAAACCCCAACACAAACACGCTACAAAAGTAGCACACACACACGGGGATTTCTCCCCACACACACGAGGTAAAAACCCCAACACACACGTGGACATGCTCCGCACCAAACGACGTACAAGCATCAACTCAAACCGCTCGGAGAAATCGTTCTTCGAACCCACGCATAGAAAATCATTTATAGGTTTGTAACAAGCTAACAAATGAATGCTCTAAGCCCAAAACATGTGCTAAAGACTAAAACAAGAAAGATTCAACAAGTACAAGGCTCCCCCTTCAATTGAATCTCCGTCTCTTCTTGGTTTGATGTCGGATGATGGCGATTTTGACGTCCTCGCATTCCTCTCTTTGAGATGCTTCGTTTCTTCTTCTACCACGAGCTCCAAATCTCCATGGAAGTAGATGAAAATCACCTTGCAAGAGCACCACCACGTTTTCCCTTTTTTCTTCACCTACAAGAATGAACGAATGAGCATTAGGGTTAATCCTCTCACAAAATCGTAACTCTTATAAATGCAACTCAAGGGGTGGGGAAAAGACTCATAAAACCTTCCCAATACATGTTAGAAACACCTTAATAACAATGGGAACTAATGGGGGGGTAGTATGGTAATGTTTAGAGAGGTTTTCATAAGGTTTTAAACTCTTCCGGAAATCCCGTTCTGGAAGGGTCGACCCTTGGGGTCGACCCTCGGGCTACAAGGTGCTGGCAGACTGAAATAAAAACCCAAACTCACAGGGGTCGACCCATGCAGGTGGCTGAGCTCTCAGCCCAGGGGGGTCGACCCCTTCCCTGAAGGGTCCGAGAACATGGAATTTAGCCCCGTTTAAGTGCCGGAAAAATTCCCAAAAATCAAGAAATAATTACCATGAGTTCAACAAAGTATTAAGACCATTTAAACCACATTTCAACAAGATTTATGAGAATAGATTAAGCACATTGTAAAAACCTAAAAATCTCATTTTAAGGATGCACAAAACACTTCCAATGCAATGCAACCTCATGAAAGATGTTCATGAAAATAATCCGGAACTTAGCATAGCAATGGTTAGATGTTACCATCATCCACTTGACATGGGAGGGTTTAAAAGTCATCTTTTAACCTGTAAAAACATGATAAACCAAGAGGTTAGATGATAATCAAAACTCATGAACCAGCCATTAACTCTTTGAACTAGTTCACATAAAAATACGTCATTGAACTAACTCAACCAAGTATTTGGCTTCTCAAATCAATCAACAAAAATACATTCCATCAAATGACAATGTTTTGTTATGATAAACATGGACCTCTCAATCAACCAAAAATAATGACATGGGAGCTCAACTATTCAGTCACAAGGCAACCAAATCTTCAACAACAAAATGCTTCATCACACAAGTGTTAACAATTATGCCAAATGCAAAGCATGCATAATATCATGGAACCACATTCATTCAAATGGCATTCTTGTTGATTAAAAATTAACATTCATGAAGCATTATCTCACGAGGAGCAGTGATACAAACAAGGGATCTTTTCGAATCATCCATACATTGAAATCACAATAACTCTATGAATGATATGTCACTATCATTCAATTAGAAAGGTGTGTTCAATGAACACAATCTCTTTGATTGAGACCCAAATGAAGCCATCTTCAGAAAGGCCATCTTCATACAATTCTTTCACACAGTAAGTCATTAACTCAAGCTTTTAGTGCATAGTACACAAGACCAATCATTCATGCAATACATGAGCAATATGGAACCAACTCTCATGAAGTCTTGTA
Organism: Amorphophallus konjac; assembly: GCA_022559845.1. Lineage (NCBI taxonomy): Eukaryota > Viridiplantae > Streptophyta > Magnoliopsida > Alismatales > Araceae > Amorphophallus > Amorphophallus konjac. Next base: position 558,244,651 of record CM040121.1, on the reverse strand, counting down.
TGAATATTTCAAGCCCAAAAATCTTATGAGAAAAACGCATGAAAATATCCAACCAAGACTTTGAAAAGCTATTTGATGAAATGCATGAAATATAGAAGAGTCAACGCAATGCAATGAGTGAGTCAACTCCATTTTTTAATAAGATCTTCATTGATGTACTCTTTTGAGTTCCAAACATGAATCATGGATTTTGATCCTGCAAATCAAAATATTCAAAGCATGAGATCCTTAAATACAAATCATTCATGTGACTTTCAAATATGAACAGAGTTAACTCCCTTTTAAAAGAAGCGTTTCATTGATAGACTCCTTTAGTTTCCAAGTATGAGCTATGAATTTGTGTTCCTACAAACCAACATAAATATAACATTAGTTCCTTAAACACCAAGGGTTCACATGACTTTCAAGAGTGAACATTGACTCCATCTTTCAACTCATCAAATCAATATATAAAACATGTTGCTCAATGAAACACATACACACACAAACACAATCATTTTGATATCATTAAAACCAAACATGAACTAGGGGATGCAACAACCCTTGTCACCATCGGCAAGATCGGTCTGCCTCCTTGTGACCTTTGTCATCATCGGCAAGATCGGTCAACCTCCTTGTGACCCTTGTCATCATCGGCAAGATCGGTCAACCTCCTTGTGACCCTTGTCATCATCGGCAAGATCGGTCATCCTACTTCTGACCCTTGTCATCATCGGTAAGATCGGTTAGCCTCCTTGTGACCCTTATCATCATCGGCAAGATCGGTCATCCTCCTTGTGACCCTTGTCACCATCGGCAAGATCGGTTAGCCTCCTTGTGACCCTTGTCATCATCGGCAAGATCGGTCATCCTACTTCTGACCCTTGTCATCATCGGCAAGATCGATCACCCTCCTTGTGACCCTTGTCACCATCGGCAAGATCGGTCAGCCTCCTTGCGACCCTTGTCATCATCCACAAGACAGGTCAACTTCCTCACGGCCCTTATCATCATCGGCAAGGTCGACCAGCGTTTCCTCAAGCCCGGCTCTACCCCGAGAATTAAGTTCAACATATATATATGTATGTAATAAAAAATGATAAAAAAATGAGGCTTAAAATAGAGGTGCCTCGTCGGCCTTGTTCCTACACCAGGGCAAGGGCAAAAATGGTTGTAAACCCGGCTGTGGCGAAAACCCGAAAGGGCGCCACAGGCAAAATCTGGTATCCTGCCACGTGAAAACCCGAAAGGGCGCGTGGATCAGTGATGTGGTTATTATCAAATGCATGCTATACCTCCTGGTGACACTCCCAACAGTTGTCCCACCAGTAATAAAGCTTATCCCGAATGGACCTCTCATCAGCTGGCCATCGTACTTTTGGCATTTTTAGCTAGTGAGACTTACATTTGTAACAATTTGACAACCTCTGGGATCCCAGCACGCGGCGGAGCGAGGCCCCCATCCTTTCCTTGAAAGGGTGGATGCTCTCCTTCGGTACAGATACGGGTATACATCCGTACAGGTCGCCAAAGTTGTCACAAGATATGATGGAATACAAGTGTGAAGGTGGACACCTAAAGTAATAAAAGAAACTTGTATTTCATTGCAAAAGGGGGAGAAATAAATACAAAAGGGGCCCTTCGAAGGGGACGAATTACAAAAGGCAGATCAACTAAGACCGACTGAAGATATCTTCAAAGTCAATGAGCCCAACATGTAGAGCCGCTCGTAGTTCACGGAGTTGCATTTCTTCCTCCTGAACGCGAGTCATCTTAGTCTCTAGGGATGCGACTCGGCCCTCTAGCAAGGCGGTCTCCTCGAGGCCCTAAACTTCTGCATCTTCCAACAGTGGTATCTCAACCTCAACAGTAGCCAATTCAGCCCGGAGTTCCTCCCGTCGGCTGCGTAGAAGTTGTGCCCGAGCAGCTGAAGCTTCAACATGGGCCTTGTTCCTATGAAGATCGGAGGTCAGGGACGTCAGCTCCGTCTGACAGTTGGCTTTCTGCAATTTGAGGGCCGCCAGCCGGTCGTCCATCACCCTCCCGAGAATGTCTCGGTGGTTTACAAATTTCAGCAGGAACAGCACCCGCTGGGTCCAGGTATCCAAAGGACAGCCTAGTGCCTGCAGCCCAACCGTCAGTCGTTTAGCAACTTCCTTCAGCTGGAGGTAAGATAATGTCGGCTGAGATTCTACGACTTGACGCAATATCTTTAGATGCTACCAGACAAAGTCCTCCGATGAAGTAAAGCCCAGGGAGGCTACCGGAGCCACCTCAAAGGTCACCTCCCTGTCTATGGAAGCCCATAAGCCAATGTCTGGCTCAGAAGAAGAAGATGGAACGGCCACCAGAGCCGAAGTAGCAGGTACCACGGTAGCGTGCCCATGCTCCGTCGGGCTCTTTGAAGAACTCTCTTCTACAGGTGCTGGAGGGGGCAGAGATTCTGACTCTACTTCTGGAACGGATGGGGCCACAGGTTCAGGCGCAATAGTCATTATGGCCGCCGGGACAAAGGCAAAACCCCTTGACGGGTCAACTTCAGCTCTCAATTCTGTTGCAGGCACCAGGGCAAGACTCTCTCCCAGTGGGCTCAACTCCATTGATGATACTTCGGCGGTTGCATGTATTCTTACTGGCACAGGGCGAAGTATGGTAACTGCCTCTGAAGAAGACACGATGGCTAGTGGTAGCATATCCAAAGCCTCCGACGAAACCACGATGGCATCAGAAGATGATACCAGAGGGTGATCGACTGTGTCAGACTCCTGGAACAAGATTCCAGTAAGCACCAAAATGGCAGAAAGGAATGAAAAGATATGCAGCCCCGTAGAAGGGCGGGTAGAACTTACTATGGCTGCAACAGCCATCTCTTCAAGTGCCTGGATAGAAGATTCTAACTCTCCAGATGAAGCAACAAAAGGAGGGGTTATCACTACCTCCATGTCTAGCCCAGCAAATTCTTCCAGAAATATTCCCTCAGATGATGTCACGGGCAACCTCGGAGGACTAAAGATCAAAGGACCGCTCAACGGTATGAAGGGTGCCGCTGCCCCTTTGCTGGCTGCCGCAGGTGCTTGTTCGTCACCTTCTAAAGAATCATAATCAATTTCTTCATCAGAAGGGGTGGCAGAACTACTGGAGGAAATGTCTATGCTGATCTCGGGTTGGCCCGCCTCCTCTGTCGCCTTACGGGCCGCCAAGCGGGTTATTACACGCCACGATGAGATAGCACCCTTCTTTAGCGCAGTCTTATGTCCTTCATGCTGCGAAGGAACGCCCGCTGCAGGTGTCTCAACCACTGTGCTAACCACTATTGCCGTTGCAACAAACATACGCATAAGGCAAGGCAAAATGATCAATATGAAAGAAGAGTCAGAAGGATAACAGTTGTTGGGTCCCGTAGTGTAGGAACGCGGATCTAGAGGGGGGGTGAATAGATCCTTCTAGTAAAAACTATGTCCAATTAAAAATACAAACTAGCACACATCAGAATTAACAAGATTGATGAATTTAATCTAAACAGATTTAAACTTAATTCACTCAATCTCACCGAGCTCACACGATTGCATAAACAGATAAGATAGTGAATCACACAATCACAAAGATCAAACCACAAGACACGGAAAATTTTTAAGGTGGTTCGGGACCACGACGGGCTCCCTACGTCCACCCCTCACCAAACCGGTGAGGCTTCACTACACGCTATAAAAAGTAGCAACACGGGGACGAACCCCAACACCACACACGCTACTTCCGCAGCAATCCACACACGAGGCCTTGCCTCAAATTGCTGCCACAGCAGCACGCACACACACACACACATACACACACACCGCTGGGGAACACACCCCGCACTAAATACCTCACACGGAGACACAACTCCGTCCACACACACGTAGGACAATGTCTACACAACCACACGAGAGAAAACTCCCAACCACACACGCGGATATACTCCGCACAAATCGACACACATATGACAACACACACACTCGGAGACCCCTTTCTCCGAACACCCACACAAAGTATTCTCTCAAATGTATATGAATCAAAGACAAATATATGCTATGACCCCCCAAACAAATTCTATAGATGAAAACTAGAAAGATGCATCAAGTAAAAGGCTCCCCCTTCTTCAACAAAATCTGATTCTCCTTGGCTCATTGACGGATGATCATGATTTAGACATCATCTTCTTCCTCTCCTCGAGCCGATCCTCTTTCCTTCAAATCCTAGCTCCAATCAAACCTTCATACATCAGAAAAATGATTAGCCTCATAAACCACTCTCCTCTCAACCTTGTGGCCGCACTCCTCCTTCTTCTTCTGCAAGAGAATGGAAAGCATTAGCTCATCTTGTTGCTTAGGATGAAAAACGCAGCACTAATAAGAGGGTAGTAAATAGAGGGACAAAAGAACATGTATATATATATTGCACCTCTTAGGTAATCATTCAAAACCTTCTACAATCTCAAACAAAAGACACAAAAGTGTAAGATCAAGATAACTCCCTCAGATTTTCAATGAAATGCTTCTGCAGGATGAGAAACCATTCTTGAAGAAAGATGATCGATTCTTGCATGGACGATGCTTGTATCTTGATTTTCCACGTAGCTTCCAGTAGATGGTCGTTTGGTGACTTGAAACCTCCTTCTTCCCTTCACATACAAGCTCAGAACAACGTGGAAGAAGCCCTTGGAGTAACTGCTGCGACCCTGCACATTGAAGGGTTAAGAACAAAATGAAATTTCAGATCTAACTTGGTTTCATAGGGTTTATAACCCAATAGATGTTTATATATTTAGAACGGTCAAGGAACACTCCAGGGACCAGATCCATGAATTAGGGAGAGATTTAGGGCAGTTGGAATGGATTGGTTGGACTTTCGAAGCAAGGACATGAAAGTCATCTTTCACGGCTCTGCATAGGTGTCGACACCTTGTGCATTCCAGTACACAAAAACCCAAAACAGAAGATCTGAACACTAGGTGTCGACACCAGGTGTCGACACCTGGTCTTCTGGCTTGCTGCCAGAACAAGGTTCAGGTAGGTGTCGACACCTGGTGTCGACACCTCCTGGGCTTAGCTTCTGAAAATGAGTTTTGGATGCAGGTGTCGACTCCTGGTGTCGACACCTGGTGTCGACACTTGCACCCACAAAAAGCCCAGAGACCCATTAAGCTAAAAATGAAAGCTCCAACTTCACCGTGAGTTTTGGGATGATGAAGAAGGTTGTGAGGAGTTCTTCCAACCTGCAAAACATAAAGAGAAAATTAGTTTTGCTTCAATGTTAATCTCACAAACCAACCCATTTCATTTCACCTTCTCTGATAGAACCATAAGTACTTGTGAAAGAGTTCCAAGCATCAGTCACTATTGCATGATGCAACTAATTTTGGAATTTAAAGAGTAAGGAGCCAAGCCACGTAAAATAATATTGAGTCACATTCCATTTGATCATCATCTAAACTCATCAATCCACACATCATTACCTTGGGGGCTAGCAATGGTATTTGCATCTCAATCATTCATTTAGCATTACCAAAGTACACATGCATGACATGAGGCTCAATATGACATTTATCCAAGCATGTTTTCCACAAAAGCTTTCTCATTGAATACAAAGCAATCTTACCAAGTGAATATGTAATGTATATGCCTCTTACCAAGTGAATATGCAATGTATATGCAATGTGCTAACATCAAAGCACATATGAGCCTTATAGAGTCATAAATGCATCCACATGATGATATCCCAATAACAACATTGTGTAATCATTTTCACAATCATTTCATACTTCATAGCTAGAGGATAATGAGTTCAAGCACATGAAGACATGAATAATCATGCAAGCACAAGACCAAGCAACAAAGTCATTTTGTAATCATCAAAATCACATACACAATAATCTCCCCTATTTTGATGATGACAAAATATTATGCGATAATGCTCTCTCTCCCCCTTTGACATAATCAGAAATGGGGATCATGATTGGGAATCCATGATGGCAGCAATTTTTTATTATTATTGACAAAAATCGACATATAATGGGGTGACAAAGAGAACCATGATACACAATATGCATGAACTAATTGCACAACTATGAAATATAAATGTGGACAATATGGACATGTAAAATGCAAGTAAGATGATCCAGTATGATTGATCTCCAAGCACATAGATATATATACATGCAATATAGCTCCCCCATTTTATTTAGAGTGAACGGATAGGTGTACGAAAAATGTAGGTGAGTCTGTAAGATCAGAGTGCTCATGATTACACCTAGAGGAGTGTGCAGATAGATAGGAGAAGCCATACAACAGGTCATGCAGTTAATCAAATTTTCAGAATACATATCAAATCAAATTATGATGTGTAAGTGAATAACATGAGAATAAATTCTAGCCATATGGATAGCCATATTTTCAAGTAAACACAATAGTAATTGCACAAACTGCATTTCTATCTAGAGAACAACGTATTGGAGGCTTCGCTCTACCTCAATGAAACATATCATTAAAATTTTTCACATTGACAATCTGAATTTTTCTAAGAATGATGAGGTTCAAATAATTCCTTTTTACGCGAAAAGACACATGGAGCTCATGCCAGAATCCCCGGTTACTCAGAATATTGAACCATTTCACCTCATTTTGAACAGAGATACTTTAGTCAACACTTTTCAGAAATGAACCACATCACGTCTCAGGTGACATGTGCCCAATTTACTCAGTGAGACTAAGCATTGCTCTGCCTTTCATTTCAACCATTTTTTTATGTGGAGGCAGGCAGCTTTTTCCTCAACTGTCTCTTATCATCCATGCAGCAAGTTGAATTACTTTAGAGTGTTGAAATGAAACTCTTATATCCTTATGAATAACACTCAATTTCACATTATAGTGCATGAAGTGTGCGAATTTGATTTAACATGTATGGAGAAAATTTAACTCAAAATAAGATAGTGCAGCTCCCCCTATGTAAATGCAATAAGCATGAAATGCTCCCCCTGAGAGTTTGACATGAAGCACAATTGTTAAGACTCAGATGCAACAATATTTATCAATGGAGTATGTAGTCTTAGAAGTTTCAAAGGAAGGGGTTTTAGCATATATTAACATGCAAACATACAATGGAGATATGCATATATGCAGTGCAAAATGCAAAGATATGCAATTTCAGTCCTGGAATTGTTGGCCCCAAAGTTTGATACCATTGTTGGGAGTATCCATTTTGGCATTTATGCAACATGCAATGTTCAAAATGATACATTTTAAAATATGAACTATATGCATGCTGAAAATGTCTACTATGCAACAAGACACGCGATGAGCTTCATCTTCCAAGAGGACTATGTGAATGATATGAAGAGAATGATATGTAAATGTGCAATGTGATGTAAGATTTTAGATTTCACATGACACTCTATATGCACCTAATGCAACTGATGCATGACATGTATTTTTTTTGTTAAAATGTGAGGACACAATTTTACTTTGAAAAGAGAATTCAAGAAATTCATTCAAAACATCAAAATCATCACATGTGAATTTTTTCCTGAAAATAATTTTACTTTTATCCAAAGGATGAGTAGCACATTGGTACAGACCACGGAATATTGATCAAATTCAGTTCTCAAAAAGTTCAGCCACAGAATAACACCATCATGCTGAGAGAATGGAAAAACATCAATCTCAAAATTTTCAGCTTGCAAGACTCCCCCATAATTAATGCATGATTTCAGAAAATTCATTTAAGTTTGATGCCATATGCATAGATGATTCATGGTACCGGGCGGAGGCACATTCTCACGCATGGTGATAGCTTTCAGACAGGCATGACCTGCCCTTCCACATGTCACCATTTTATATACCATGTAATCATTTAAATGATGATCAGAAAAATACAATGCAATCCCATATGACATCGGGGGTTTAGCAAACACATGGGCATTGAATAATAATTTTAAATTCACTGTCTGTCAAGAGATGGCACTGGCATCAAGCCCATAGAGCTTTAGCAAAATAATTTATTTTCTCACCTTTGCATTGAGTTACCTTTATTAACATCCTCAAATTCTTCACTTTATTCCACTTACTGTAATCTTCATCAACAAGCTCCAAATCTCAATGGAAGTAGATCAAATCTGGCATTGAAGTCTTTCTTAAGCTCTTTTTCTTTCTCTCCTGTAAGAAATATAATGATATTAACAAAAAGAAATGGAAGTAGATCAAATCTGGTATTGAAATTCTCTTGAGCTCCTTTCTTTCTCTCCTGCAAGAAATAGAATGATATTAAGCAAAGGAGTTCCATTGAGACCCCAAATTCGCATCTTATAGATAGCAGCATGTAAGGTAATGAAAATACCAAGAACCCCATGCCAAAACCCTTTCAAAACTCCTCTAGGATAAGAAAAGAAACCCTTTGGGTAATGGGGTAAAAGCTCAAACCAATCGAACCTCAAGATGGGCATTACGAAACCCAAAGCATAGACCTGTTCCGGATCTGCCAGACCAGGTGTCGACACCTGGTGTCGACACCGACTGAGGAAACATGCAAAACTACCTAAGATAGTTAATCTGAGCTCAGAAAAGCCATACTTGAATTAGACTCAATCTAGGCACATGGAGATACATTCAAACATTGAATTCTTACCATGATTTCAAGGGTTGATGGTCATTATCAAACCTGCACTGTAAAGAGCTCAATTCATGTCAATATTAAGCCAATACATATGAAGAAACTAACTTCAAGGCTTTTCATCACATAAGACTCTCTCTCTCTCAACCTGCAATATCAGAAACTCAATTTCATATCAATCTCAGTTCAATACAAATGAGAAGCCAATTTCAGTGCTTTTCTTCCACAAGACAAAGTCCTATGAGCTGCAAGTATGTATGATGAGTTGCAGCTTTCAATACAAGTGATTCACTCAAGCTGACATGAGTTCAAAGTTCAGTTCAGAAATTTCAAGTTTAGCCCAATAGTGTAAAGAGTCAAGTCTATGCATATAAAGCACAAGACTAAACACATGAAGAACCCAGGTCTGTCCATGTGTAGCACAGGTCAATGCACATGAAGGACCAAGTCAAACCACATGTGTAGACAAGGTTGATGCACATAAAACACACAAGACTGCCTCTTCAAAACTGCATATTAGAGACTTAATTTCCAGCAGTATGAACTGAGAATTCACACAATCAATGTGCACAAAGCATGAACAACCAACTTACAAATCAGTATCAACTCAAGGACAAGCCCATGTTTACCAAGGTATCACACCAGAGCTGGCCAAGTCGACTTTAAGCCTTCCTCTTGGCCTCAAGGCAATCCTGCAACAAGAGTTCTCATTCAATAGTTTTGGGTACCCAAACCTTCTTGGGTCCCGGATGGTTAGTTGCACCTCTAGTGGGTGCCTTCCACAGTCTTTGGGCATGCATATCATCAAAATGCATTAAGGAGCAATCATGCATGGTATGCCCAAACTCACCACAATAATGACAACAACCAAAAGACTTCAGATTTTTCTTGTAAGAATGAGCATGGAATTTCTGTGGGTTTGTAGAGATGTTATCATTTTTCAAACTAAAGTAATTATTCATCCTGTGACCGAACCTTCCACAATGAAAATAGTTCAATGGAGCAAATCTTTCAAATGGTCTTCTTGCATGAACATAAGAGTTATCAAAAGTTCTTTTTTTGTTCAAAAACTTTCTTGGCTTTGTGAAGCCATTCATTTTGCTGCATGTTTCTAGATCTTCAGATTTCATCAAAGGGCAATCATACATCATATGACCAAGTTCACCACAATAAAAACATGAGATTTTCTTTGTGGATGCATGTGTGTGTGCAACATGATTTTTCTTGGCATTCATCGTGACACCAACAACATTTTTAGCCTTTTGATGCAGGTTTTATTTCTTTTTCAGATGTTCATTTGATCTCTTTGTTGTTTGTGGAGCAGATTGATTTGGAGACCCATTTAATGTGATGGCTATGTTTGAACTATGGACAAATGATGTATAGACTTTATTTTCAAATTTTTTTTTGTTCACAGGATTATAACCCAGCCCCTCTCTTTGGAAATTCACCTTAGTCCCCAATATCTTGTTCAAATTTTTTTTTCCATTTACAAACTTAGACAAGGATGCATTCAAGTCAACAATTTCATATTCAAGGGATGCAATGTGCAATTTATAGTTAGCTATTTCTTGTTCACGCACAAGCATTTTATCAGATTCATCAACAATCACATATTTCCCTTTTTCAAGATTTTTCAATCTACTTTCAAGCAGGGAGATCTGAATTAGCATCGCACTATTCTCCTTTTTAAGTTCTTCATTTTCATTTGCAAGTTTATCATTCATAATCAATTCATTGCAAATATCCTGATCAATAGAGTTTGATTCCATTTTGTTTCTTAGATCTTTTTCAGTTTTCTCCAATTGATCGATTTTGTTCTTGAGGGTAACATTTTCATTTCTCAAACAAGCAATGGTTTCTTTGTGACATTCAACATCATGCTCTAAAAGTTCATTCAAGTTATCAAGCTCAGAACATTTATCACAAGATCCATTTTCATGGTGCATGTTTTCCGATTTCTTTTTCAATTTTCTATTTTCTGACTTGACTTTCTTATATTATTTTTCCAACTCATCATAAGCATCAACAGGATCATCAAGAGTAAATTCTTCAGAATCAGAATTTACCTCTTCTGCATTTTCGTCGCTTTGTTGATCAACATCATCGGCCATGAGACATTCTTGTCTTTCCTTCTCTTGAGCTTTGATCAACTGGTCCATAAGCTCCTTTGCCGTCCTACACGAAGATACAAATGGAAACTTGTTAGTACTTACAGAAGCTTTCAATAAACTAAAAGCAGTAACATTATCATGATGCATCATTTTATCCTGATTAGACCACTTGGTCTCATCTAGAGGTAATATGTGTGGACCATGATGAATCAATTTCCAAAGACTAGGATTAATAGAATTGATCATCACACACAGCTTGCCCAGCCATGAATTAAATTCTGAACCAGTAAAGATTGGCAAACAATTCATTGAGATATGTTCAGTAGAAAAATTCATGATTGTAGAATGCACTGGGATCACTCTGTAGATCGCAAGATCTAGGGATAACAGAGCCTCGCTCTGATACCAATTGTTGGGTCCCGTAGTGTAAGAATACGGATCTAGAGGGAGGATGAATAGATCCTTCTACTAAAAATTATGTCCAATTAAAACACCAAACAAGCACACAGCGAATTTACAAGATTGATCATATTGAGGAATTTAATCTAAACAGGTTTAAACTTAATTCACTCAATTTCACCGAGCTCACACGATTGCATAACAGAAAGGATACTGAAACACACAATCACAAAGATCAAACCACAAGACACATGAATTTTTAAGGTGGTTCGAGACCACGATGGGCTCCCTACGTCCACCCCTCACCAAACCGGTGAAGCTTCACTACACGCTACAAAAAGTAGCAACACGGGGACGAACCCCAACACCACACACGCTGCTTCCGCAGCAATCCACACACGAGGCCTTGCCTTAAATTGCTGCCACAGCAGCATACACACACACACACACACACACACACACACACACACACACACACACACACACACACACACACACACACACACACACACACACACACACCTCCGGGGAACACACCCCGCACTAAATACCTCACATGGAGACACAACTCCGTCCACACACACGTAGGACAATACCTACACAACCACACGGGATAAAACTCCCAACCACACACGTGGATATACTCCACACAAATCGACACACATATGACAACACACACACTCGGAGACCCCTTTCTCCGAACACCCACACAAAGTATTCTCTCAAATGTATATGAATCAAAGACAAATATATGCTATGACCCCCCAAACAAATTCTATAGATGAAAACTAGAAAGATGCATCAAGTAAAAGGCTCCCCCTTCTTCAACAAAATCTGATTCTCCTTGGCTCGTTGATGGATAATCATGATTTAGACATCAACTTCTTCCTCTCCTCGAGCCGATCCTCTTTTCCTTCAAATCCTAGCTCCAATCAAACCTTAAACATCAGAAAAATGATTAGCCTCATAAACCCCTCTCCTCTCAACCTTGTGGCCGTACTCCTCCTTCTTCTTCTGCAAGAGAATGGAAAGCATTAGCTCATCTTGTTGCTTAGGATGAAAAATGCAGCACTAATAAGAGGGCAGTAAATAGATGGACAAAAGAACATGTATATATATATTGCACCTCTTAGGTAATCATTCAAAACCTTCTGCAATCTCAAACAAAAGACACATAAGTGAAAGATCAAGATAACTCCCTCAGATTTTCAATGAAATGCTTCTGCAGGATGAGAAACTGTTCTTGAAGAAAGATGATCGATTCTTGCATGGACGATGCTTGTATCTTGATTTTCCACGTAGCTTCCAGTAGATGGTCGTTTGGTGACTTAAAACCTCCTTCTTCCCTTCACATACAAGCTCAGAACAACGTGGAAGAAGCCCTTGGAGCAACTGCTGCGACCCTGTACATTCAAGGGTTAGGAAGAAAATGAAATTTTAGATCTAGCTTTGGTTTCTTAGGGTTTACAACCCAATAAGATGTATATAAGCTTCTAGGACGGTCAAGGGACAGCCCTGGGACAAGATCCACAAATAAGGGAGTGATTTGAGGGCGGTTTGACTGGAGTTAATGGACTTTCGAAGCAAGGACATGAAAGTCATCTTTCAAGACTCTGCATAGGTGTCGACACCTGGTGTCGACACCTTGTGCATTCCAGTTCACAAAAACACAAAATAGAAGATCTGGACACTAGGTGTCGACACCAGGTGTCGACACCTGGTGTTCTGGCTTGCTGCCAGAACCATGTTCATGTAGGTGTCGACACCTGGTATCGACACCTCCTGGGCTTAGCTTCTGAAAATGAGTTCTAGATGTAGGTGTCGACTCCTGGTGTCGACACTTGGTGTCGACACTTGCACCCACAAAAAGCCCAGAGACCCATTAAGCTAAAAATGAAAGCTCCAACTTCACCGTGAGTTTTGGGATGATGAAAGAAGGTTGTGAGGAGTTCTTCCAACCTGCAAAACATAAAGAGAAAATTAGTTTTGCTTCAATGTTAATCTCACAAACCAACCCATTTCATTTCACCTTCTCTGATAGAACCATAAGTACTTGTGAAAGAGTTCCAAGCATCAGTCACCATTGCATGATGCAACTAATTTTGGAATTTAAAGAGTAAGGAGCCAAGCCACGCAAAATAATATTGAGTCACATTCCATTTGATCATCATCCAAACTCATCAATCCACACATCATTACCTTGGGGGCTAGCAATGGTATTTGCATCTCAATCATTCATTTAGCATTACCAAAGTACACATGCATGACATGAGGCTCAATATGACATTTATCCAAGCATGTTTTCCACAAAAGCTTTCTCATTGAATACAAAGTAATCTTACCAAGTGAATATGCAATGTATATGCCTCTTACCAAGTGAATATGCAATGTATATGCAATGTGCTAACATCAAAGCACATATGAGCCTTATTGAGTCATAAATGCATCCACATGATGATATCCCAATAACAATATTGTGTAATCATTTCCACAATCATTTCATACTTCATAGCTAGATGATAATGAGTTCAAGCACATGAAGACATGAATAATCATTCAAGCACAAGACCAAGCAACAAAGTCATTTTGTAATCATCAAAATCACATACACAACAACAGTCACTTGGCTCACCCTCGGCCTCACTGGCAGGTGTGGGAGAAGGGAGTCTGACATCCTTCCCAATGGCAGGGAGACTCTCCCCTGTGGCTTCAGCTGTCCTGGATGCCCATGCCATGGCCATAATAGAAGAGCCCATGTCCATCGCCTCCAGGGTGACCTCCTCAGCACTCGCGGTGGTGCCAGCCGCTCCTTGAGCTGAAGTCAAACAAAGAAGACGTCAAAGGAGTGAAAACGTCATGAAAAGAACACTCCTTTAGACCGCGAAGAAAAGTGATGTCACCTTCAGCTGCTTGCTAAGTGGTCTCTTTCTGAGCGGCAAACTGCTCAAATGACGACACTTCAGGCAGAGGAGCCTCAGCCGCATCAGTCGAAGACTGCTTGGAAGAAGTTTTTCGAGCTTTCTTCGCTTGGCCTATTGCGACTTTCAGCGCAGAGGCCGCTCTCTTTTTGCCAGGTGGCAGCGGAGTAGTGGTCGGCACCGGTGCGGGAGCATCAAAATATTCCAGCTTCTGTGATGTGAAACGACCTCAGACTTAATGCAAGCAAGCACAATCGCATTCAAATGGGCCGAATTGGGCCACCGCTCTATCGTCGCTCACCCAAGCCCGGGGTAACTTGGCAATGCCAAGGTGAGGTTAAGGGGTTGGGCCCTTGCTGGTAGAGGGCCAGCAAGGCCAAGGTTTGATTCCCAATGTGTGAGGATGCCCAAATCAAGGAGGCCGACTAAGTGCCAAAGGCACCGGTTGCAATTTTCCCACGGTGATCACTCAAGTTTATGGGGCTTGAGGATCGGGCTCTCACTCGCATAACCAGCGGAATTAAGAACTAATATTGAATGCAAGCACTAAGTGGAGTGAAGGTTTGAGCACTTACTCGACCGGTTTGAAGAAACCAGTCCCGGTCGGAAACGAGGGCGAGCGGGGAGGCGAGTGGATCCCCACACGCCGCGGCGGTGTCGCTTGACCTGCCCAAACAAAGTACACCACTACACCTCTCGCAGGAGGGGGAACTTGGGGTGGGGGTTAATGATATTACATCAATACTACCTCCACGCAGGGAGGGGTCTTCATCCAGCCAAGCGGGGTGGGGAAACAAAAGCAAAGAACGAGGAACAAGGGTGGATGCCGAATCTGCCTGCTATCTGCGAACCAGGATAGAGGGTCGGTGTTGCTATTGTAGATCTTGTTCAGAAATTTTGCTGATGGCGACACTGGCGGCGAAATCTTCGTAACAGGAAGGGAAATGCCTCAGAAGTTTTGTAATTTCTTCTGGAGTCATTGCAGGTTGGGGCAGAAGCTTGAACAGGGCCTCTGTTTCTCGGACTAGCAGGGGCAGGTCACCAACAGTAGGATGCAGAGGCTGTCCTGGCCGCTCCCGAACTCCAAATTTGATGCCGTCAGAGCCGTTAGAACCGTGGGTGAGTCCTCTTTGCAGTAAAATAAACGAGGACGCCAGAAGAGAACGGAGACGATCTGTGGAGCCAGAAGAGTGAGGAGGTGTCGATGCAGACTGGGGAAGGCAGAGCCGCGCGACCGTGGAAGAAAATTGGTAACTTCTGTTCCCGGATGCTGAATGGGCTTCTGCTTCTTGATTCTGAAAGTAGACAGGCCAATGAAGAACTTTGAAGAAGGACTTGAGGACTGATTCCTTCGAGGCTGGTCGTGGCAGAGCTTCTAAGCCGGATCAGATCCTCAGCCGAGGCAGAACCGCGCAGCTGTGGGAGAATGGACCTCCTGGACGACTCGGAGATCGGAAGAAGACGAAACCACTTCGGTTGCGAAGGCAACTGGCAGACGCTGCCGACGATGGCTCTTGGGTCTTCAAACTCGTCCGGAGGAGGTCATGGTGGCCACTGCAAGTTGCTAGTCTGCTGTAGATCTTCAGTTGAGAGCTGTAGGTTGATGATGATGGGGGGGAATGGGGTATATGGGAGGGGAAATGGGGGTGGATGAGTGTGGTGAAAGCCCGGGCTGTGAGGGGGTCTAGGAGGGGGTGTTCTAAGGTGGGGGAAGGGAAGAATGGGGTCTGGAAGGGGGTCTAACAGGTGGTGGGAGGAGGAGCTTTGAATTTGGGAAGGTGGGTGAGAGGAGAAGGTGAGGGGGGGCACAAGTGAGTGGAGGGAAGGGTGGATTTCAAATTTGAAATGGCATTGGAAGTTGTGGGGTTGTGTGGGGAAGGGGTTGATTGTGTTGGAATGGGGAAAGTGGTGTTGGAATGGTGAGGGATCTCCTTGGGACTAGGGGGGTGGAGTAATGGAGGCCATGGGGAAGTGGAGGGCTTTAATGATGGTAGGTGGGGGTTGAGGTGGTTGGGAAGGGAGGAGAGAGAAGAAAATTCGAAATTGGGTGATGAGGAGAGAGAAAATGGAGTGAAAAAGAGGGATTAAGAGAGGGAAGGGTGGGGAATCTCTCCCCTAGGGTTTCTCACCCAAAAAATGTTGGAATCACTCCACTAAACTAAGCTTTGGACTCTCAAATGACATTTTTTTCATTGATTGATTCATTAAGTTGAAATGGGGGGAATGTGGTCCTATATATAGGAAACTCACATTTCTACAAAAGTCCCTTACAAAAGACTCAATAACAAATAACCGAAGGGGTAGGGGGGGCTCATGGGCCAAGCCCGAAGAATTGGGCCCAATAGCACATTACACAATCTAATGACACTCAAACTTAGGAAAATAAATGCAAGACCTAGGAACATAACTCAAATAAAAGGGAAAATACATCAAATGACTCAAATAAAATTACATAGGACTCAAAATTAAATGACTAAATCATGCCGGATGCAACCGGGGTGAGGAGACGAACGGTAAACGTGGGCATGGGAGGTGATGTCCCCATCATTCTGGGCTTGGGAAATTATCTTCCGGTAAAGCCCCTGCTACTTTATATCCGGACGATCTGTTAAAAGAGGCATATGCCGTTATAAAGAGAACTAGGCAACAAGCTGCTCTATATATCAATTGAAGGAGACCTTACCTGCCGGGCCATTGTAGAAAGATGAGAGGGGCCAATATTGATAAGCCACCTCCTTGCTTCGGGATGCAGCCTCCCGCACGAGCCAGCAGATGTCGCCAATCTTCTTACACTTCTCAGCTAGGTCGGCCAAGTCCGCGTGACCATGGGAAGCTATGCAATGATATAAGCCAAGGTGGTCAAAACCCTAGCCATCGGCATAATGAAAAGACACAAACAAAGGTTTGTCCAGGACACTTGCTACAGGAATGTCAAGGGTAAGCCCATGGACATTCATCAAGATAAACAGCCAAGACGTATGTTGATAGTATGTCGGCGTTCTGTCTTCTCTGTTAACAAACGCCATGTACGGGCAGAAGCAATCAACTTCACACTTCCATGAAACTGCTTTGGATAGCGGCTCCTCGATTGGAAATGGGTACTGCTTGAGCTCCAGGCGGGAATCACCAATCTGACACAGATGTTCTAAATTCTGTGTGAAAGTGTCTTCATCTATGTCAGCGAGCACATGAACTAGCTATTAAGTGGCTTCCTCCTTTGCTACTTTTCGGCGCGTTATATACGCATCTACCTCCTTCGGATGCTGAGAGAACAACCTCTTCAATTGGGCCTCATCAATATCAAAGACTGGCCCAGGCTGCTGGCTCAGAAAGGTTCGCTCGGCTACATCCCAGCATGCCGCTCTGGCATTGCGGTAAAAGTTGGTTTGAGCATTCCACCATTTTATATATTCTGGAGTGACCCGGGGTACGCGGTTCAGCACCGGCATTCTGAAGACATTAGCATCCCTAAAGTGGAAGTAATCCCACCAGGAGCGACCCTCACTTACAACAGTCGAGCCGTGCTTCGACCTGCTGTCCAGGGGAAACTGAGCAGCCGAAGGCGAGATATGCCGATCATAGCCGAAATTATGGCCAAACCTAAAGGGGTAGTAGGGTTCCAAGTGAACCGCACCCCCCTTTCTGAACACTAAGACGCTGGGGCGAATCGATAAAGCCCAGTCGATGAGCTCATGCCCCAGGATTGGCCGGGTCACTGTGTTGCCTGAAATGAAATGTGTGAAAGTCTCCACTGCCTCAAGCTTACACGCACGCTGGCGATTCACTAATGGGGCAGAATGTGCTGCTAAATTCCATAAATGAATGGTCCCCGCTGAATCTATCGAGACCCTTGTCAGCCGGCCTCGGATAGAGAAAAGCTACTGAGACACTGGACCGGGTTCGGCACTAGCAAATTCCAGCATCCTAGGGTACAATGTCACTGTCTCCAAAGTTCTTGGAGCCAACTTTGGGAACAAGTTGCATACCCAGGCATTGAAGAAATGAAACGGCCCCACTGGTCTGAAAGAGCGGGGGATCCGATGCCTATGAATATCTCCAAGAGATTTGTAAATCAGGTAGAGTGCTGCTGGACATAGAGCAAGCCGCATGCCCCAAGCCATCTGACAAGCCGGGTATATTGTCTCCGGCCTAATAATTGTCTCATCTCCATGCGGGAGGGCGAAAGTGCATAGCCTGAAGGTGAGGTAGGCAGCACAATGGGTAAGGGGATCCACCCCAGTCGGATTCGGTCCCCCACGGCTGACCCGCCGAAGTGAAGTAGGCAGCCCTGACTTGAATTTGGGAGGCTTGCTGGGCTTACCCGCAACAGGAGCTACATGGGGAAACTCACTGTACTTCAGAGGGCCGCCGAAGAAATGCTGAATCCAGTGTCCTACTAGGACTCTCAACTTGCTACTCTTCTCTCGGGCCTGATAGCCCTTTGATGATCCCCTGTTAAGTGCCAAGCAGAGGGAGCGGTACGCTTTCATCAAGTATCGATATGAGAAGTCGAAGTAGTACTCACCTTCACCGTCTGTCTCATCCTTGATGAAGTCATGAAGGCAGACCTCTTCGTAAGGCTCTCCATCAATCGGCAGACCCGACAGCTGTGACAGGCTCCAGAGGTCCAATGAAGTTTCACCCTCTGCTGTATAGAAAGTATTGAACTGTGGGCAGAACACTTCAAACATGCCGTAGCACAGTCCTTTTGAGATAGGGTACCTGAAATGGGATGCATATACGATGTGATACACCCCGGCCCTGACCAATAAAGGATACTCCTTCAGAACATACTCTGTGAATTCTACCGCGCCTACGCGGAAGAGATGAGCGTCAGTCACCTTTGTGTCGGCGAACCATCCAGCAGCCAACTGAAATTTGAATTGAACAGCCAGGCAGTTCAGAACGAATGGCTCATCTCTGTAGCCCCACTTAATGGGCGCCAAGAATAAACCATAGCCGAGTTTCTCTCTGTTTACCCGACCCGCAGCGGTGTCTCACCAGGCCGGTGTGAATTCTAGAGCCCGCGTCAGCATCTTCTACTCCGCCTCCAGCTCAGTTACTCCCAAGACGACGTTCCACTTACGCCGCTCTCCCGGGAGATAGATGGTGTCTCCGCGATAGACTGAGTCTTTCAAGCTATCCCGGTCCATTAACATGGCCCGTTCTACCATCCGAGCTGACATGACATCTCTCTTTCCCGATACATTGAAGGTGCAGATGAATGGTGCGAGATGGCGATCCTTCGGAAAGTCCGGACGATAGTCGCCATCACGATTGAAGTCCAACCCGTCCTTAGTAGTCAGGACGCGAGATGCGAACACTGTGTCTGTGACGACCCGGGATCCGAGTACCGGAAAGGAACCGGCGTGTCTCGAATCTCGGCCCGTCAACCCACGAGCCCGAAGACTCGGAAGGATAGAAATGGATGGTGTGGGAGTACAAGAGAAGCTGGAACAACCGCAGAGGTAGCACAATGATCTAAAATAAAATGCAAAGCATAATATAAATAAAATAAACTGCTACAAGGTCCGCAGAGTCTCATGTCCATATAAAAGCACAGTCAACAGAAAGGAAAGTACAACTACACGGGGCATCCCCCGGCGTACAACTACATGGGGCATCCCCCGGCTCTGGCAGACTGGCGGCTAACCCTGGCTAGAAGGACCACGCTGGAACTCAGCCGCACCTCTCGAAGACCCCGCCTCACCTGAAAAGCAGGGGTGACCTTCATTTCATTGGCCCAGTAGGGATCCCGCGAATCCCCACCACGCGCGTAAAATAAGGCAGGAAAACAAGAAAGCAGAACGCAACCCTACCTAACAGGAGTACGGTAGAACCAACAAGCTAAAGTAAATAAACGGAAACGCCATCTACTCTAACAGCATGCACTACTAAACCTCGGTCCAATGAAACTCGAGTCCACACCTGCCAGCGAACAGGAGCACTACCCACTAGAAGAATGATCGAAAGCATCCCCTGACGTCTTACACCGCGTCACAAGTGTCTAGCTACAACGCCCCGGACGTGAGACTCAGACACGCAACAAGTACCACAACAAGGACTAGTTGGGGTCACGCTCGTCAGCGCGTGTCCTAAGCCCCCAACCACGTGTGCACACACAGACCATCTGCTCTAGGTCGGGTCCTCTAGCTGGTTTTCCCCCCACCGGACTCTGGTGTCAAAGGCAAGGGGCCCTACGGTAACCAGCCTAAAAACCGGCTCTCATCGGGTCTCGCTCTCCACCACTCCCAGGTGGGTCCGCACCCGCGTGCGCAGGAAGCTACGACTAGTGGACAGGTAACTGAAAGTAAGGACTGACTCACGGAAACCATCGTCAAAGGAACGGGACCGCACACACACGGTGTAGCATAGAGCATGACGGTCCAACCTTGGGCCGTCACAGGCTGTGACGCACCTACACTGGAGCGTCACAAGGCTCTGACGGTCCAACCCTAGAGCGTCACAAGCCGAGGCAAAAACAGGCTCTGACGCACCCACCAAGGGGCGTCACAGCACCTGATGGGCCAACCTTGGTGCATCAGGGGAGGTGGGTTCATCTTGACGCACCCACAAAGGGGCGTTACAAGGCTGTGACGCGCCAGGCATGGTGCGTCACAGGCCTTGACCCCCAATGGTCAAAAGCCAACGGTCGGCAGCCAACGGTCGAAAGCCCCTGACGGTCCAACCTAGGTGCGTCACAGCACCGTGGCGGTCTATCGTGGGACCGTCACAGCCCACAGACCCCACTGGCTGCACTCAGGGCTGTAACGCACCCATCTAGGCGCGTTACATAGTGTGACAGTCACTGGAAGGACCGTCACACCCGCCCGAGGGCGAAAAGGGGGGAAACGCCCAAAAATTCCAACCACGCCCCCATACCTCCATAGAAGAGGGGGGAATCAAAGGGGAAGACCCCTGGGGACCCCTAGCATGATTCTAGGCCATCAAAACTCCGAATCGCGGCTCAAATCCATAGATCGGGCGAACTCTCCCCAAAACATGATTTTGCCCTAAACCGCTCAAACACACCCCTCTCGGCTCCCATTCGGCCTACAAATCGCGGGGGATGACGGGATGAGCATAGGGATTCGTCCCCCTACCTCAATGGAGTGAATGCTCCGCCGAATCACCGTCGAAGTCAAGGAAGAAGCTTTTAGAATGCCACATGCCCCGCCTCCCGCCGCGAGAAGGCCACCACCGGAACCGCCTCGCCACAGCCGCCACCGCCACGCCGTTGCCAGAGTGAAGGAGGCCGCATCTCGGTCGTCCGGGGAAGAAGAACGGTCGCGATGGGGAGGGCGCTCTCCAACGGTTGGAAGAAGGAGGAAGAAGAAGAAAAAGGTGAAAAAGAAAAGAAAAAGGTTTGGTATTTATAGAAAATCCGTAATATCAGAAAAATCCCGAAAAATAGAAAAATACACCTCCTCGATCCTCTTGCCGCGCTGATCGCAACGGTACCACTCGCGGGTAGATGAACGACCCGGTTCACCCGCTACAGGGTTCCGTAGGTGTTTTTGAGACACACACGCGGGAATCGAAAAACACGCGGAAAAGTCGCGGAACACGTTCCGAGCCTCCGAACTGACCCGAATCGCACGGATCCGAACACGAAAGATGTCCAGAACACTATTTCGGACACAACGGAGCCAAATTCACCGAAAACGTAGATCCAAGACCCAAGAAGAGGGATCCGAAAGGGTCCGAGACATCATAGTGTCCATCTCCGAATCAGAAGATTCGTCAACTATGGCGATCCTCCCAAGACCTCGGTCCAGCTGTCCAACGTTCCTCCAAGTCACGATAGGGCCAAATGCTTTGCCCTGGGAAGAGGCACCAACATCAGCAACTCCAGAAGCAGCATGGCTAGAAGGGGCGGCCATTTCAGTAACTATAGACGAAATCAAAGCAAATGAG
The DNA here is from genome assembly GCA_022559845.1 of Amorphophallus konjac. NCBI lineage: Eukaryota > Viridiplantae > Streptophyta > Magnoliopsida > Alismatales > Araceae > Amorphophallus > Amorphophallus konjac. Next base: position 558,222,684 of record CM040121.1, on the reverse strand, counting down.
ATAATATGAAGAGAGAAATAGAAAAGAAAATTCAAGAAAAAAATTTGACAGCATCTCCCCTTATCTGGAGTATGCCCAGAAGTCAAATAGGAGAACACCCACCAAGAGGGGGTGACTCCATAATAAAGAGGGACGTAGTCCCGAATGAGAAGAATAGAATGGAACCTCGCGATGACGAGATGAGGAAAAAGAAAGAGGAAGCCCCTCACGCCGATCGCCGCCGCGGTGAAGATGAAGAGGAGAAGAGAGAGAAAGCTCAGGATGAAATGAGCCTCTTCCCCCTCCTCTCGGCGCTAAATAGGGTGAAACCCTAAGGCGCGTCGAGAACCCTCCGGCGCCAAGAGCGCCTGCCGACAAAAGGCGCGCCGATGTCGCACGTGCCGAGAGCGCAATGAGGAAGAGGTTCGCCGACGCTGGTCACGCCAAGAGCCTCACCACACTGAAAGCACCAAAAAAAAAAGGCGCGCCGAGGCTAGTGATGCCGATATGAAACTCGCGCCGATTGAGTGTTGTATCGAGATGACCGTGCCGAGATTGTTAATGGTGCCGTTTGGCTCACCCAGGGGTGCTGCAAACAGGATATTAAACCAAGAATTCTGATGTCTGTCAGAGTATGCTTACAAATACTGGGATTATACAAGCAGAATGAAGACTGAGAGTCACAAAAAATAAACAATGAACAGGAGCAGACCTGAAGAAATTATAAAATGCAGTATAATGTACACCCGCATGTCCCGTGTCGCTCATCCTTCGCTTATGCCACCTGCGGATGGGGGGCATTTGTTGACACCTAAAATATACCAGAAGAGACCGAAGCAGACTCAGGGCTCTGAAGGCTGATCAGAGGTGCGACTCCTGCACCATCCCTAGAACTTCTGAGAATCAGAATAGAAGAGATACACTACCCCTAACACTTTGTCCGGCTAAAGCCATCTTTGGTTAGGCTGCTGCCCAGTACTGCTATCATTCAGATAGTCAGGCTGATAAAACTATAACAAAATTCAAGCAACCATCTGCCTACTGGAAAGGATCTTCAGATAATTCTGATACTCACAGAAAGGGGTTCAGGTAGCCTCACGCTCGGTCGTGAATACAAGGCATTAGGCAACCTCGGGTAGAGCATCTACTCTGAGAAGCCCACCACGTCGACGAAGGGAGCCCATTAGGTTGATCTCGACGCCGAATGATGGAAAATGGGACAAGAGGCGCGCCGAGAAGCTTCTTGTTGGCGCGCCGGGGAGCTCGTGCCGAGAGGCTAAGGGCCATCCCTCTATAAAGACAACATGATGCCCTTCGAAACGGGGAGGACGACAAAAAAAAGAGAGAACAGAATATAGAAGAGAAGAAGAGGCAATAGAGGGAACAGGGAGCAGTAGCCACCGAAAGGAAAGGGAGCTCGAGAGCCCTCTGAGGAAGGTGAGGAGAAGAGAGAGTTGCAGAGATTCGAAGGAAGAGTCAAGGTGGGATCGGTTTCAAGATGCCCTGAGGGGCTACAGTTTCCCTTTCCCCCCTGTCCTTTATTGGAATATCCCTTTCTTCTTTTGTGTCTATTTTCGAGCATCCTTGCTCTAGTAGCATCGAATGCTAATGTAGCCCCGTTATCAGGGATAGAGTCTATGTATATTTTTTTTCTTTTAGTTGGATTTTCTTCTGAGCCAGATGCATGTATGCTGTTTGGATGAATAGTTAATAAAAGAGGGCTGAAGCTCGCCCTTTCCTTTTCCTTTCTTCCTCTGCATCCGAGGTTCATTGTATTTAATAGCTACTGCAAACGTATCCCGTCTGCATGAGTGTGTTCTGCCGTAGTCCTTCCCAACCTCACCTCCACATCGAGAGCCTGAGACAGTCTATCTCATGGCTTCTCGTTTGTGAAACGAAGAGGGATAGACTCAAACTGGAACTCACGAGGTTCGGTCTGTGATCAGGCTCCCTGTGAGGCCCCTGAGGTAAGGCCATCTTCTCCCTGGATTACCGTCTCTAGAACCACCTCCAGTGTTCGCCCTAAATCCCTGAATAAACCCCATTTAAAATTCCCAGAGTACCCTGAAGTTCTCACCTCAGAAACCCCTTTAAACCCCACTAAAACCTTTGTTTCAGAAATCCCCTCAACCTCCCGACGCCATCCTCCCTCAGCGCGAGTCTCGCGCCGAGTGCTATCTGTAGACACGCCATTCCTGACGTCTCCTGAGAAAGTCTCATATTACTATACGACGCCCCGCGGCGGCTTTCGCATTTTGAATCACTTGAGTGCTTCCTTTTCTTGGGTCTTCTTCTGCCTTTTTCGGCATCCGGAATCGTCTCGTCGCAGCATTCGGACGGCATCAACACCAGTCAGGCACATCGGAAGGTTCTGAAACCAGGAAGGGTGTTTGCCGGGCGGCTGCCAACGCCTTGTCTGAGGACCCAGGCGGGTCTTCATGGGGGCGTCCAGGCTCCTGGACGCCCCCATTATTTTTATTTTTTTTCAAACCCAAAAAAATGAAAAAATGTATATATTAATGGAGGCGTCCAGGCCCCTGGACGCCTCCATGAAAACAAATATAAAAAATATAAAAATGCCAGTTGGCATAAAAAACAAAACAAAAAAAATAAAAAAATATTTTCTTGGAGGCGTCCAGGCCCCTGGACGCCTCCATCAACTTGCCCATCGGGCCCCGTCCACCGATCGACGGTTTGTCGTGTGTGAAAAAATCCAATTGTGGAAGCGTCCAGACAGCTGGACGTGCCCATTTCCGAATCACGAGGCGCCGCTCACAAAACCACGCGTTGTGCCAAACCGCGTGCGGCTTTCGGTGGAGTTCGGTGGACCGTATTGAGGCGTCCGGGACCCTGGACGCCTCCACAAAAATATTCGAAAAAAATGAATAAAAATAGAATAAAATATTATTTTTACCTTGATACCTGGACGCCTCCACCCTCCGGAGCTCTATAAATAGAGGCCCACCCCCTCAGTTCTGAAAGAGCTTCTAAGAGGTCCGATAGGCTGCCGGAGCCCAGAGGCTGTCGGAGTCATTTCTAACCTGTGGGGTCTTTTGTAGGTGGAGGTTCTACCGGCTTCTCGGGTGCCCACGCTCGCGAGAGGAAGGTCGTCTTCATCCACCGCGCTTTCACGTCGTCCGTACGCTGCCGGAGCTCCGCCGGATTTCACCACCGGCACATCCAATAAGCCAATCCTTTCCTTTTCTTCGTAGTTCTTTTGCATTCATCATCTCGCATCCTCTATCCCCCTTCATAAGGGCGCCTCTTCTTATATACTTCTTGCATCCATCATCTCATTTTTCTCCTACTCGAGTCCGAGAGGGGTTTATAAGATAACACCAACCAGGTGTGTGTCTTGCCATCATTTCGTCATTTTTATCGCAAGGATTGAATACTACACCTTCATCTTTCTAATCCACTCGTTACTTGTTTATCGTTGTTTTACAAGGGTACCCAAGGAAAGCCCTCTCCGTCGGCCGACTGAAGGGGGAGGAAGAAGCAACCCGCCATCTCCCGCTCTTGAGGTAGGCGCGATCACTTTCTTTATTTTGGGGTCTTTTGGCCCCTGGCGATCACATCATGTTCTCGAGGCCGCGGCGAGTCACTTCCCCAATGGCTGTTTAAATTCCCGTTCTTCTATTCTCTTTATATTCTGTTATATTCTTATCTGCTCATATTCTCGAGGCCGCGGCGAGTCACTTCCCCAATGGCCGTTTAAATTCCCGTTCTTATATTCTCTTTATATTTTGTTATATTCTTATCTGCTCATATTCTCGAGGCCGCGGCGAGTCACTTCCCCAATGGCCGTTTAAATTCCCGTTCTTATATTCTCTTTATATTTTGTTATATTCTTATCCATTCATATTCTCGAGGCCGCGGCGAGTCACTTCCCCAATGGCCGTTTAAATTCCCGTTCTTTATATTTTTCTTATATTCTGTTATATTCTTATCTACTCATGTTCTCGAGGCCGCGGCGAGTCACTTCCCCAATGGCCGTTTCAATTCTTGCTATTTGATTTCTGCACCATTCCCGTCCCCCCCGAGGCCGCGGCGAGTCACTTCCCGCTATGGCCGTTTAACCCCCATATCTTGCTATATTACATTTGTCCCGCTCGCCCTGCCGGAGCAATCTCCCGTGGTGGCCCCTTCTCTTTTCTCTTATTTCTGTGTTGCAGCAAAACAAACAAAAGGAGCCCGCGCGCTCCGCGTCTTCTTCGCTCCCCGAACCGCGTGACGTCGCTCACACTATCCACGCCGGTTGGATTCTTCCCATCGCGCTGAGACCCTTCTGCTCTCCTTGTCGCGTCGAGGCCTCTCCATCCCTCGTGCTGAAGCCGGCCACACCGATAGCTTCGTGCTGATACCCTCAACACTTCTGAGCTATGCCATCCTTGGTCATAATACCATGTCCTTCCAAGGAGAAGGATTATCCTTCTCTCGACACCTATGGGAGCTACATTAACGGGGTTGATCCCCCCTTACACTCTGCCACCCCATCAAGTCATGGAGTTCTGCCACTGCATGTTCTCCATTGACTACACAGGGGATATCAATAAGTGGATAATGTTCCGTAAGATTGAGATCCTTTGTTGGATCCAGGGCTACGTTCGCCTCTCTTTTAGCTTCCACTCCGGCATTCGGTGGGTGGATGACCTATACTCCCCTTTTGGCATAGTCCAAAATAAAGGGGAGATGCTGCCAAAATTCATCCACGAGCTTTATTTGTCGTGTAGTGCGACAGTTTCACTGAAATTATGAATCTAACCCCAGCTGTGTGGCAGAGATCTGAGTTATACCATCTCACGATCCTCTGCTCACCACCGTCTGAAGGGAATATAACCATCATAGTCACATGGCTCCTTAGACTTTCTATGGACGAGTCTGCCCTCACTCTCTATCCTACTCAAATACCACCGTGAACAAACCCATGGAACCCCCATTGAACGCAAAGGACCCCTTTGAATTCATAAAGCACTCACAATCCTTGAAAGCCCGAAAGAACACAGTCTATCGGTGCCACCTGCCCTCTCGGCGCCGCCTCCTCTCGGCGCCAATTTTGCGCCGGGTGACGGGCGCGCCGAGGGACCAACCAGGTCAGTTTGCCTTCGTGCCGAACCCCAGCAGCGCCGGTTTGCCTTCATGTTGAAACCCTGGCCGCGTCGATTCACTCTAGCATCAACCATCACTCAAACATCTGACTCCTCAGCAACTTTACTGAGCCCAAAACCAGTCTAAATTGGGTACCTTAACCTCCATGGACCATCATGCCAGTTCCCACCATATCATGGGGGTTTCATAGTTCTCCATCCATGTCTAACGGAGCTATATTGATGGGGTCTTACCCCCACATTATACGCCATTTGATCGCTAGGTTGTCTTCTAACCCTGCCGGCCCTTGGAGTTCTATCACTGTATGTCCTCCAATGGTCTCTAAAGGGAACATCAACAAACACCATGGCCATGGACATCGTCCCGTCATATTCAGATCCTTCCGAATCTTGGGCTACGCCCGGCTCTCCTTTTGGCTTCCATCCCGGCATTCCGTTGGTGGATGACCTATACTACCCTTTTGGCATAGTCCAAAATAAGGGGGTATGTTGCCGAATTTATGCCATAACACTATTATCATATCCCGCATCGCATGGTTTTCTATGCATGTTTCACGTCCTACTAGCAAAGTTAGCGTCACAGTCTTATCTCATTTTGCCCTCGAGGCATCCTTTCTTGGCAATCAATCAATGGTGGTCCTCTTTCTAAGAGGATGTAATTAACGTCATAACCTTTATGGTATGGCGGACTCCGAGTCCTGACACGAATATCACAATCGACTGACTGAGTAAGATCGAGCGCACAATAAACTGTCACGCCTAATTAATAAACCAAACAAATAACAGAATAAAACATAAAAATAAGGATAGATAAAAATCCATCCTCACAGGTGTCTGTAGGTACCGTGTTACCTCGATTAGCGTGCCCGTGGATGTGGATGGTTCGGGTGACCCCATGTGTTCTGGGCTTTCCTGTTCTCGCTAGATCGAGTCACTGTGTGTCGGTATGAGTGCGGTGGGGCTTCCTCGCACGTCGTGGGTTTCTCCGGAAGGTGGTTTCTGAGTGGGCCATGTGTGTGGCCTTGGACTGTGGGTCCAGTTAACCAACCTGGGGCTGTAGGTTTCCCGTGCATCGCTTGGATAGGGAATTATCTCGACGGCTTATGAGCTGCCTCGATATTCGTGTTACCGTGGTTCTAGACCTAGGAAATAGGCTGGATTAACGGCGTTGTGCCGTTGTGTGCGATGGTCTTGACTCGAGTCTGTGACTCAAGGACTGTTGGATTTAGTAGGTCTAGTGGACTATCCAGAGTCTGGTGGCGTCATGCCGCCTGTTACTCCGTGTTACTCGCAACGGGTGCATGTGTGGCTTTCCGTGTTCGCGTTTAGTGACCTCCCACTGGTCGTAGCCTTCTTACGGCACGCGTGTGCTGACCCACCTGAGAGTGGTGGAGCGGCTGACCCGAGTGAGATGATTTTAGGCTGATTACCGTAGGGCCCCTTGCCTTTGCAGTCTGAGTCCGGCTGGGGGGAAAACCAGCTAGAGGACCCGACCTAGAGCAGATGGTCTGGGTGTGCACACTTAGTTGGGGGCTGTCGGACCCGTGCTGACGAGCACGACCCCAGCTAGTCCTTGTTCGTGGTACTGGTTAATGTGTGTCTCTATCTCCATCTGGGGGATTGTAGCGAGACACTTGAGGCGCGGACTAAGATAGTAGTGGACGCATCCGGCTTTGCTTCTGGTGGGCAATGCTCCCGTCACTTGACGTGAGTTTCACGTGACTTGAGTTTTCATTTTCCCTCTGCGAGACGTGGTTTTATGCGTAGTTTTCAGGTGTGTTCCCGAGGTAGAGGTCTAGGGTTTCCGGTGAGCATCACCGAGGGCTTTCCCTAGACGGTGTTGGTTTCACGATGGCGAAGTCATGACCATGTTCCTAGACCGAGTGGTCTTGGTTTGGGCCTTTGTCTGCGAGACGGGCCTCCGCGACAGGGTTGTCGGGGTGTGTTTTCTAGCAGCGTAGCCAGAGGTCTTTCCGTTAGACCGGTGTTTCCCCGACTCGAGATAAGGGCGTGTTTTCTAGTACAGTAGGAGTAGCTGTAGTGCCGAGTTTTTACCGGCCACCAGTTTGATGTTCATGCTGTTACTGTTGTTCTTGCTATAGTTGCTGATTTCCGTGCCATCGTTGTTTTCAGTCGGGGTTCCGCGGGCCCCCTACTGAGCCAGTGACAGGAGGCTCACCCCTACTTTTCAGGTGTGGCAGTTCTTCCTTGAGATTCGAGGGTGCTGTGCTATGGTTCTTAATTGCTAGCTCATCGGGCCAAGTGTTCACTTGACGTTGGGTACATTCTTCTACCTTAGACTGTACTTTCTGTTGGACTGGACTCTGTTGTAGTTGTTTATTTATTTCTGTTAATTGTTGAATTATCCTACTTTATTTTCTATTCCTTTGTACCTCCACACTCCTTTTAGCCATTCTGAGCCCTACGGCTTGTGGGCGGTGGGCCAGGATTCAAATAGTATTGGGATCTTCCCAGTATCCGGATCTTGGGTCATTACACTTCACCGGCCCCACTACTCTCAACGTTGCTCGTTGAGCCCCCTGCACTCCAACCCAGGCATGGCCTGGCGACTGCGGCACTACGACGACGCCGAACGCGAGCTCTAGGGGAAAGTATGCTACCTGGATGACATTATCCATGCCGCCAAGATGAAGGGTCTGGTCAATGATGATGTCGACTTCCAGGCCCCCTTCTCCCGGAAAATTTTGGAGGTTCCTATCCCTCTGAAGTTCTTGTCGCCGTCGTTCACCCCGTACGACGGCACCACCGACCTGGCCGACCACCTCCACAGCTTTGAGTCCAACCTAAATTTTCTTCAGGCCTCGGACCCTATGAAGTATTTGTCCTTTACTGCCACATTCCGAGAGAATGCCCGGACGTGGTTTGAATCCCCCTTGGCGAGCTACATTGCTTCCTTCTAGCAGATGAAGCGGATGTTCAAGGAGAACTTCCACGGCTGCAAGAAGGAAGCTCAGTCCGCCGTCACTCTGCTCGCCATCAAGCAGGGGCGCGACGAACCCTTATGGGAGTTTGTCACCCACTTTCGAAAGGAAGCCCTACGTGTCTCCTGCCTCGACGTCAGCATCGCCACCACTACGTTGGCTCAAGGGACGTAGGACCACATTTTATGCCCTTCTGTAGGGGTCCATCCCCCACTACCGTCATGAAGCTCCTCGCCCTGGCACAGAAGCACGCCAACTGTGAGGAGAGCACCGACGCCCTCGATCGGGCCACCGAGGGTGACCAGGCCGAGTGAAAGTGATCAGCCGACCACTCCAGGTTTGATCGTGGCAAGAGGGAGTGCCATGACCGTGACAGGCCTAGAGGTAGAACTTCCCCCAAGCAATACACTCCCCTCATTGCTCCTCCCGAGCAAATCTTCATGGAGATCCATGAGGAATCGTTCCTCCGCTAGCTGCCCAAGTTGAAGAGCGACCCTCAAAGGAGGAACTCCGAGAGGTATTACCGGTTCCATAGAGACTACAACCACAACACCGAGGACTGTGTCTAACTCTGGGACGCACTCGAGGAACTCGTCCGGCAAGGACTCCTTGATAGGTTTGTGGCCAGAGCCGCCAAGCGACAGCTGCCCAAGGAGGAGGCGCCTCCCCCCCCTCGACAACGGACACCGCGGCAAGGAGATCATGATGATCTTAACAGGGCCGACCGCCAGTGGGGACAGCTCTAGCAGGCGCCAAGTGTACGCCTGACACGTCATCCATGTCTAGCAGTTTTCGACCTCCGAGACCACCGCAAGAGACCGCTCGAGGCAGGTCATCACCTTCTCGGATGCAGACCTGACCGGCGTGACCACCCCCCACATCGACACATTGGTCATCTCAATGACCATCAGTCAATATACTGTGTGTCCTATCTTAGTAGATAATGGGAGTGGTCCTGATGTTATCTCGTACAATTGTCTCCTTTTTATGGGCGTGGATCATTCTCGCATCTCTCCCCTTCATACCCCCTGTTCGGGTTCTCCGGATCAATCGTGTACCACAAAGGCTGGATCTCCTTATAGATCTACCTTGGCACCGCCCCGCCCCAAGTGACCTTCATGGCCGACTTTACAATCGTTAGAGGGATGACAAGGTACAATGCCATAATCGGTCAGGGAATCCTGGGGGTGGTTAAAGGAGTACCCTCTTCTTACCACCAGACGCTGAAGTTCTCCACTCCCCAGGGAGTAGGGGAGGCTAGAGGAGACCATGGGGAGTCCCGGTGGTGTTAATTGATCTCCACCCAGGAGAGATCTGCCAAGCAAGGCCCGCCCGAGAAGAAACTACCCGAGGATGAGCTCGGACCCAGCCGAGGGACCCCCGTCGAGGACCTGTTCCTCATTTAGATCGACGCAAACCCCAACTGTGTGCTCCGTGTCAGCTCCCTCCTGACCGAGGGAGAACGATAACCTTACCAGTGCTTCTTGGAAGCCAACCAGGATGTGTTTGCCTAGTTCGAGTATGAGCTCCCTGGCATCCCCCCTGAGGTGGTGACGCACAAACTTAAGTTGGACCCGAGGTGCCACCCGATACAACAGCGGAGACGCCGCTACAACCCCGAGCGACAAGCTGTCATCCGAGAACAAGTGAGCGAGAAGCTGCACTCCAGACTACTATGGCCCACTAAGTTCCTAGAGTGGGTTGCCAATGTTGTCATCGTTCCCAATAATAATGGAAAGTGGCGTATGTGCATTAACTACACCGACCTCAACAAATCCACCCCCAAGGACAGCTTGCCTATGTCATGTATTGACCAATTGGTCGACGCCATGGCTGGGCACGAGATGTTGAGCTTCCTGGATGCATATTCAGAATACCACCAGATCAGCATGCACGGGCCCGGCCAAGACAACACAACGTTCATCACCAACCATGGGCTCTATTGCTATACAAGGATGCCCTTCGGTTTGAAGAATGCGGGAGCCACGTACCAGCTCCTGGTCAATCAGATGTTCGACTCCCAGATCGGCCATAATATGGTGGTTTACATCGACGACATGTGTAACCGACCACCTAGACGACCTCGCGGAGGAATTCGTCACTCTACGAAGGTATAGCATGAAGTTGAACCCAAGCAAGCGCACGTTCGGGGTCCGCTCCGGCAAATTCCTCAGCTTCCTCGTGACGTATCAGGGAATCGATCGGAGCAGATTAGGGCCATCCTAGAGATGAGGCAACATGAGCTGATATGTGACATCTAGTGTCTCACCGGTCGCGTCACCGCCGTCGGCCGCTTCCTCTCCAGGGTCGTCAAACGGTGTATGCCTCTCTTCAAGCTGATCAGATAGGCACGCGGCTCGCCAGAGAAGAAGGGGCACATCAACTGGAGCCCGTAGTGTGATGATGCCTTCAAATAACTTAAAAGGTACTTATCCTCGCCTCCTATTCTATCCAAGCCCCTTCCCAATGAGAAGCTCCTGCTCAACCTATCCGTGATGACGAGCACGCTTAGCACCGTGCTCGCCCAGGAGGATAGTGGAATAATGAGACATGTGTACTACATCATCAAAGCCTTCCAAGGAGCAGAAGTCTGGTACTCTTGAGCTGAGAAGTTCGCTCTCGCCTTAATAACGGCCGCACGGAAGTTGCGACCATACTTTCTCTCCCACACCATCGACGTCCCAACTGACCAACCCCTGCGCCAGGTACTCTGGAACCCTGACGCCTTGGGGAGGCTAGTTAAGTGGGCCGTTGTGCTCGGAGAGTTTGACATCCACTTTTGCTCAAGAACGACTATCAATGCCCAAATGTTGGCAGACTTCGTGGCTGAGTGCACACTCCCCGACGATGAGGACGGCGCCTCACCCACGAAGCCCATATGGGAGCTCTACGTGGATGGGCCATCGTGCTCGAGCGGCAGCGGAGCTGGCTTGGTCATCTCCTCTCTAAAGGGGATCAAACTCCAATATGCAACGCTTTAACTTCTCGACCACCAACAATGTGATCGAGTATGAAGCTCTCATCTCTGGCATCAACATGGCCAAGCACCTGGGAGCCCTCCACCTTTGAGCCTTCAGCAACTCCCTTCTAGTCGCCAACAAGGTCAAGGGGGAGTATGAGGCCAGGGAGCCGACCATGCCCAGTTATCTCTAGAAGGTCAAAGAGGCCTCCTCAGGCCTCTAATACTTTGAGATCGTGCACATCTCGAGGGCAGAGAACGCTCACGCTGACGCCCTGTCTTTGGTGCGGACACCCGAGCAGTTGAGCGGCGCGACACGCCGAGCCACCGGTACCGCACACGGAGCACGACTCGAGCCACCTCAGCTTACATCTGGCTCGGAGACAGCCTGGAGACTCCGCCTTGAGCCTCCCCATTTATCATATTTAGTTCAACTTTATTTGTGTGTAATTTGTGTTTATTTCATTGTATTCGGTTTGCTATTTTGATTGTAAGAGGGGCTTATGTACAATTTGGACCCCGTGGGCCCCACGGGCCCCCCAGGCCCCATCCCATTGAGCCACCTCAGCCTAGGCCCCCATGTGGGGTCAATCAACATGTCAAATGGAGGCTTCTAGAAAGGTGGGCCAAGTGGGGGACAAGTGACTTGGAAAGTCCAAGTTGGCCACCCACCCCAACTACCAATTCAACATTCCACCTCCTTGGTCCAAGGGCCGCCCCCCTCCCCTTATTTTTTATTTATTTTTTTGTGTGTGTGTCACATGCCATCCCAGCCCTTCATCTCCCACCCCTAGATCCTACGGTTGTGGATGGATGTGAGATGTAACCTATTTAAGCTTGTATTTTCCATTTTGGAAGAATTAATGCCATTTGAATTGGAAGAAAATCTTGGAGCTCCAGCTTGGTGCGCCCCCTTCTCCTCTCCCTCTCCCCCTTGGATGCTGTGAAGGCTTCCATTCTGAGGTGTGACGCCTCGTTTATCGGTTCCGACGATCGCCGCCGCCGCCACGAGCCGCCACCGCACCGCCATCGTCATCAACGGAGTTCTGCCTGCGCAGTACCACAGCCGCTTGTTTGAAATTCACAGGTTTTCCCCGAGCTCATTTGGCTACCAAATTTGGAGGAGTTGTTCCTGGGATGTTCCTCTCCACCCACAAAAAACAGGCCAGCATTCAGATCACGTTTCCTATTTTTTGATTTTCGTCCACTCTTCTATTTCGGTTCTGCCAGAGTTCTGTTCAGGTTCACCTCCGTCCTGAGTTTCATGTCTTAAATCCACTTTTTGATTTTGGTTAGTTCGCCTAATTTTACTGGGGGTTCCATACATCCACCCCTTCATCCACAATTTTTATAAATGTTTGATTCGCCCATCTCATATTTTCTAAAAATCGTTCTCAGACCCATCTACAGTTCTGTCCACCTGTTCCCAGATCCGAGCACCAGTCACTCCAAAAATCATAATAAATCGTAGACACCTCCAAACTAAAAATAGTCTCCGTTCCGTTGTTTGATTACCTACAACTTTTAAGATGAGCTCGAAGTCTGAATCCAACTGTACATAGGTGGTCAACGGCCATTTACAGGAAACTGATATGCTAATCTGAGATTTCGGGAGCTGTGGAGCAGAGAATTGAAAAATAGTTAAAGCCTAGGTCCGCGCAGGTTCAGAAGAGTCCACTGGCCCTAGATTGAAGGATTTCGAATCCTCTTTCCAACGGCGTTGGTTTCATCACATTCTGGCAACGGGGCTGATCGCAGCGGCCGTTTTCGCCGGAGCGCGCGCTGCTGAAATAGCAACATCAGCTCGTGGACAGCACTCTCTCCACTTGGGAACCGAGGCACCCGGCCTCCGATGAGTGTCGCCGGCTGACCGCCGTCCAGGGAAGCGTGCTCCCAGGGGTCCCCATTACAGTGGGACCCACCCCACCAGATCCGGAGGGCAGGACAGCGTGTGGGCCCCACGGCCCATTGATTGCGCCATCCGGAAAGCACGAGAACGCGGAGTTCGGCGCGTCGAGATGACATCAAGATGCTGCCCGTCAACCTGATTTGCGTGATCCCCGGGGCCCACATGTGACCTTTTACCTCCCTGCGTGGAGTGGGTTGAATCTCTTTGTACCGCTGTGAATTATGTTAGCCGGGGGCCCGTAAGTCAGCCGGGGTGTCTTCGCCACGCCGGGTGCGTGGAGGTAAAGGTCTTAACTCCTTGGCGTTACATTGCTTAGCTAGCATACGGTCTTAGGCCGCTGCCGAGCGTGTAGGTACTAGCCCGTGTGTCCATGTCACCGCTGTGAGAGTGAGAGTGACCCGTCCCGCGACTCGATCCGAGTCCGGAAGTTGAGTCGGACTACCCTTGACCTCCGCCGGTTCCTTAACCGCGCACGGTCCGCGCTTTCCCTCGCTTGGGACGACGAGTGAGCTTCCACTTCTGTTTGCGACGTTTCGCCACTAGGAGCTCGTAGTGTCGGTCTTAGTGTCTCCCTGGTGTGTGTTGCTGGTCGCGTCCACATCTAGAGTCTGAGGTCCACCCCACGTAGAGTCGCCTCCCGTGTCCGTCCCGCATCAATTTGGTATCAGAGCGAGTTGAGTCTAGGGTAGTCGTTGCATAAGTCATGCATCATGGTCCAAGTCGAGTCTAGGATCATCCTTATTTTCAAAACAACAAAAAAAAAAGTGTTTTCAAATTGCATTTCACCCAATAGCCCGGTATATTAAATGGCGTTGCCCGAACATTAGGTTATGCCTATCGAGAAGGTAGCGTACTTGCGCGAGTGATCTTCGGATCGCTTATCCCCACCATGTACCGGATATTGGCTAGGTCTAAGTGCATCATTTTGCATTAGTGTGTGTTTGCATTAGTCGGTGTCCTCTAGATTTTGTGTCTGTTGCATGCCCACCCGTCGAGGTACCCAATACTCGCCACCACCACCTATGGCGGACTCCCGGGCCCGTAGCTCCGACGAGTCCTCGACGGCCAAGATGTTCCGAACCATTATGGAACGTCTTGACACGCGTATGGATGGTCTTAGTACGCGTATGGATGGCATAGGAACGCGTCTAGAAGGGCGGATGAAAGCCCTCGAGGATCGGGCCGAGCATTCGGATCAGTCCATTCAGGGCCTAGTTGGGAGAATCGTCGTCCTAGAGAGGGGCCCAGTAGCAGCGCAACCCGCGCCGACGAACGGCCATAAAGAGCCGGTGCAGCAACCCGCTGTGCCAAGGGCTCAGGTGGAGGATGTCGGGAGGCAACAGGCACCTATGGTGGATGATTATGCCTCCGACAATGATCAAGGGGGTTACGGTCGTCGGAATCATCGATGGAATCGTGATGATGATGATGACGACCGCATTCTGAGGGGCGTGCGTGCGGACCCTCCCACTTTTAGTGGGTCCTTGGACCCAAGGGTGTATCTAGATTGGGAGGCCGGCATGGACCGGTACTTCGAGTGGTTTGAGATGACGGACCATCGAAGAGTCCGATACGCAAAGATGAAGCTGCAAGGGCAGGCCCAAACTTATTGGACCAATGTGGAGAGCCTGCTCAACCAGCGACGTCAACCCCAAATCGGTACTTGGGATGACATGAAGTCCAAATTGAGGGAGAAATACCTTCCTGCCTCATATCGCCAACGTCTCATAGACAAGTGGCAAAGCATTTCCCAAGGGAACCGATCCGTGATCGAGTACACCGCCGAGTTCGATGAGTATTACTTGCGGTGCGGGGTCACGGAAGAGAGCACCATGATGATATCCCGCTTTCGGAGAGGTTTGCCGCCAAATTATCAATATGAACTCTTTCGCCGCAATGCCACCACTTTGGAGCAGACATATCAAATAGCTCTCGAATTGGAGCAATTCGAGGCCGAGTTCAAGTCTCCCCATCGGTTGGGCTCTTTCCCCCTTCGTAGTGTCGAGCCCCGTGGCTCATCTGGCACGTATCCAAGGGCCCCCATGGCTCGACCTCAGGAGCCCGCTCGCCTCGAGCCCTTTGCTCCTAGGCCTCATCCTCCGCCCCCGAGGGACCTTCCTTGTCCCCAGCATCTTACGGCCCCACCCACAGCCCGTCCACCGGCACCCGCACCTCCTACACGTCCTTTGCTACCTACACCTCCTATCCATCGGGAGGATAAGGGGAAAGGACCCATGATTGGGGATCCCAGTGGATCACGGCAGCAGTGCTATCGCTGCAATGGGTTTGGCCATTTTGCCAACCAGTGTCCCACCCGTCCATCTCTCATCATTGGGGACACACAGGCCAAGGATACCACCCCCGCGGGCCTCGAGTTAGTCATCTATGTGGCCGATCAGGAGCTAGCTGATGAATACTATGAGATCGAAGGTGACGATCAGGAGGCCCTGCATCCCGATGAGACCCATGTGGGGGTCGTCAGGTGTATTCTCACCCAGCCACAGGCCAGTGATGACTGGCGTCGGACCACTATTTTTCATACCTTCTGTAGGCTGGGTAAACATGTGTGCAAGGTAATCATCGATAGCGGGAGTTGCATCAATGCAATCTCCACGGGTGCTGTCTCCCGACTTGGTCTTACACCCATGGATCACCCTAGCCCCTATCGTCTATCATGGGTGGATTCCACTTCCATTCCGATCAGGCTGCGGTGCTTGGTCCCACTGTTGTTCTATGCCTACCGTGATGAGGTTTGGTGTGATGTTCTACCCATGGAGGTGGGCAACATTATTCTGGGTAGACCATGGTTATTTGATCGGGATGCCACACTCCATGGCCAGTCGAACGCCTGTACCTTCGACCATGAGGGCCAACGGATTACTCTCGAACCCCATCGGCCCAAGAGCCCATCAGTCAGGGGTCCTACTGGCTCTAGTACTCCGAAGCCTTCCGTTCCCGGGCCAAGTACCCCATCCCCAGCTCGGGTTATGACAGTTACCTCTGGCCCAGGAGAGCCCTCGACGAGGAGATTGATGATGATTAGCTCCCGGGAGATGGAGCAGGAGCTTAGTCAGGGCTGTTCGGTGTTTGCCATTACGGTCCGAGAGGTGGAGCGGGACTCCAAGGGTGAGCTCCCACCCGAGGTTGTTCCCATTCTGCAGGAGTATGCTGATGTCTTTCCCGATGAGCTTCCCGAGGGACTCCCACCTATGCGGGATATTCAGCATGCCATCGACCTTGTTCCGGGCTCTTCCTTGCCCAACCTTCCACATTATCGCATGAGTCCCACGGAGTATGCCGAGCTTAAACGGCAGGTCGATGAGTTAGTGCAGAGAGGGTCTATTCGGGACAGCATGAGTCCATGTGCTGTACCCGCATTACTCGCCCCGAAGAAGGATGGCACGTGGAGAATGTGTATTGATAGTCGTGCCATCAACAAGATCACCGTGAAGTACAGGTTCCCTATTCCCCGCCTTGATGATATGCTAGATATGATGGCAGGTGCCACTATCTTTTCGAAGATCGATCTTAAGAGTGGCTACCATCAGGTGAGGATTAGGCCAGGTGATGAGTGGAAGACCGCATTTAAGACCAAGGATGGTCTATATGAGTGGTTGGTCATGCCTTTTGGGTTGACCAATGCCCCTAGCACTTTCATGCGGCTCATGACTCAGGTCCTTCGACCTTTCATTGGAGTCTTTGTAGTGGTGTATTTTGATGATATCCTTATCTATAGTCGCACCACAGGGGACCACTTAGACCACCTTCGGCAGGTCTGTCTACTTCTTCGGCGAGAGCAGCTGTTTGCGAACCCACAGAAGTGTACCTTAATGACACCTCAGCTTACCTTCTTGGGTTTTATCGTGTCTAGTACTGGGGTCTCCGCCGATCCGGAGAAGGTCCGGGCCATTGTTGAGTGGCCGGAACCCCGTACGGTTCATGATGTCCGCAGCTTTCATGGCCTTGCGACGTTCTACCGTCGCTTCATCCGCGGATTTAGCTCCGTCACCGCCCCGATCACGGATTGCATCCGGAAGGGCACATTTGTATGGACGAAGGCCGCATCTGCCGCCTTCAAGGACATCAAGGAGCACATGACCCAGACACCTATCCTTCGATTGCCTAATTTCTCGAAGGTGTTTGAGGTCTCTTGTGATGCGTTGGGTGTTGGGATTGGAGGAGTTTTGAGTCAGGATTCCCACCCGATCGCATATTTCAGCGAGAAGCTGAATGACGCGAAACTGCGATATTCCACGTATGATAAAGAATTCTACACAGTTGCTCAGGCTCTTAGGCATTGGAGGCACTATCTTTTACATCAGGAGTTTGTCCTATACTCCGACCACGAGGCATTGAGGTACCTCCATTCGCAAAAGAAGCTTAACTCACGTCATAGTCGTTGGGTCGAGTATCTCCAGCAGTTCACCTTCGTGCTGAAACATAAGGCTGGAGTGGAGAACAAGGTGGCTGATGCCTTGAGTCGGCGAGCATGTTTGCTTACCACCATGAGTGCTGAGGTCATAGGGTTAGAGAAGATGAAGGAGGCCTATGTTGATTGTCCTGACTTCGGTCAGATTTTTACCACCCTCCAGGCCGGACCCTTGAGAGACCTTGATGAGTATGTGCTTCAGGAGGGTTACCTCTTTCGAGGTAGCAGGCTATGTGTTCCCCGAACTTTGGTTCGAGATTTCTTAGTATGGGAACTACATGCGGGAGGTCTAGCTGGCCACTTTGGTCGGAACAAGACTATCGAGGCAGTAGAGCATCGATTTTATTGGCCGAGCTTGAAGCGCGATGTTGCTAACATCGTGGCTCAGTGTCGTACATGTGCTACGGCCAAGATGAAGAAGCAAAGCTCGGGCCTTTATACGTCTCTCCCCGTGCCTGATGTCCCGTGGCAGGATGTCAGCATGGACTTTGTTTTGGGATTACCACGTACCTCCAGGAAGCATGATTCGGTCTATGTGGTGGTTGACCATTTCTCGAAGATGGCCCTCTTTATTCCTTGCTCAAAGACGTCGGATGCTTCTAGGGTAGCCCGCCTTTTCCTTACGCATGTGGTGTGCAAGTTCGGGTTGCCTCGCACTATAGTGTCTGACCGTGATGTTAGATTCACTTCCTATTTTTGGAAGACACTATGGCATATGATGGTTACTCACCTCAAGTTTTCTATTGTATATCATCCCCAGATAGATGGCCAGACTGAGGTAGTCAATAGGAGTCTGGGAGATCTTTTGAGGTGTCTAGTCAGGGACCACATTGGGGATTGGGATCTCATTTTACCCATGGCTGCGTTTGCATACTATGATTCGGTGAATAGGTCTACCGGCATGAGTCCATTTGAGATTGTCACAGGTCGTAGGCCTAGGAAACCCGTTGACCTTGTCCCCATGCCTATCCATGCTAGAGTGTCGGAGTCGGCCGAGTCGTTTGCTAGGCATGTTAGGAGTTTGCATGACGACATCCGTCGTCACATTGAGGCCAGCAATGCATGGTACAAGGAATTAGCCGACGCCCACCGACACCACCGAGAGTTCCACGAGGGTGAATATGTCATGATCAGGGTAAGACCTGAACGGTTTCCCTCTGGAACCGTTAAGAAGTTGTAAGTTCGCGGAGCCGGTCCCTTTAGAGTGTTGAAACGCGTTGGATCCAATGCGTATGTTGTGGACCTGCCCGAGGAATATGATATAAGCTCTACCTTCAATGTATCGAATCTTGTTGCATATAGGGACCCAGCGGTGATCCCTAGTGAGCCTTTTGAGCCATCTCCTCCCCTTGAGAGTGATCCCACACCTGAGTGTCCACTTCCACCTCCAGCACATTTTTTACGGTAGCGTGAGCATATAGATCGTATACTGGACAAGCAAGTGACAGTTACCAGGAGTGGATCTTACCCGCGCTACCTAGTGCCATGGAGAGGACGGCCCGCTACTGAGGACACATGGATCACACATGGCGAGTTGCAGCGGATCGATTTGGACCTTCTGGAGCGATACAGGAGCGATGCAGACCCTTACTCGACAGGGTCGAGTTTCTCCCACCCGGGGAGAATTGGTGCGGACACCCGAGCAGTTGAGCGGCGCGACACGCCGAGCCACCGGTACCGCACACGGAGCACGACTCGAGCCACCTCAGCGTCCATCTGGCTCGGAGACAGCCTGGAGACTCCGCCTTGAGCCTCCCCATTTATCATATTTAGTTAAACTTTATTTGTGTGTAATTTGTGTTTATTTCATTGTATTCGGTTTGCTATTTTGATTGTAAGAGGGGCTTATGTACAATTTGGATCCCGTGGGCCCCACGGGCCCCCCAGGCCCCATCCCATTGAGCCACCTCAGCCTAGGGCCCCATGTGGGGTCAGTCAACATGTCAAATGGAGGCTTCTAGAAAGGTGGGCCAAGTGGGGGACAAGTGACTTGGAAAGTCCAAGTTGGCCACCCACCCCACCTACCAATTCAACATTCCACCTCCTTGGTCCAAGGGCCGCCCCCCTCCCCTTATTTTTTATTTATTTTTTTATGTGTGTGTCACATGCCATCCCAGCCCTTCATCTCCCACCCCTAGATCCTACGGTTGTGGATGGATGTGAGATGTAACCTATTTAAGCTTGTATTTTCCATTTTGGAAGAATTAATGCCATTTGAATTGGAAGAAAATCTTGGAGCTCCAGCTTGGTGCGCCCCCTTCTCCTCTCCCTCTCCCCCTTGGATGCTGTGAAGGCTTCCATTCTGAGGTGTGACGCCTCGTTTATCGGTTCCGACGATCGCCACCGCCGCCACGAGCCGCCACCGCACCGCCATCGTCATCAACGGAGTTCTGCCTGCGCAGTATCACAGCCGCTTGTTTGAAATTCACAGGTCTTCCCCGAGCTCATTTGGCTACCAAATTTGGAGGAGTTGTTCCTGGGATGTTCCTCTCCACCCAAAAAACATCAGGCCAGCATTCAGATCACGTTTCCTATTTTTTGATTTTCGTCCACTCTTCCATTTCGGTTCTGCCAGAGTTCTGTCCAGGTTCACCTCCGTCCTGAGTTTCATGTCTTAAATCCACTTTTTGATTTTTGTTAGTTCGCCCAATTTTACTGGGGGTTCCATCCATCCACCCCTTCATCCACAATTTTTATAAATTTTTGATTCGCCCATCTCATATTTTCTAAAAATCGTTCTCAGACCCATCTACAGTTCTGTCCACCTGTTCCCAGATCCGAACACCAGTCACTCCAAAAATCATAAAAAATCGCAGCCACCTCCACATCAAATTCTAAAAATAGTCCCCGTTCCGTATTTTGATTACCTACAACTTTTAAGATGAGCTCAAAGTCTGAATCCAACTGTACGTAGGCGGTCAACGGCCATTTACAGGAAACTGATATGCTGATCTGAGATTTCAGGAGCTGTGGAGCAGAGAATTGAAAAACAGTTAAAGCCCAGGTCCGCACAGGTTCAGAAGAGTCCACTGGCCCTAGATTGAAGGATTTCGAATCCTCTTTCCAACGGCGCTGGTTTCATCGCATTCTGGCGACGGGGCTGATCGCAGCGGCCGTTTTTGCCGGAGCGCGCACTGCTGAAACAGCAACATCAGCTCGTGGACAGCACTCTCTCCACTTGGGAACCGAGGCACCCGGCCTCCGGTGAGTGTCGCTGGCTGACCGCCGTCCAGGGAAGCGTGCTGCCAGGGGTCCCCATTACAGTGGGACCCATCCCGCCAGACCCGGAGGACAGGACAGCGTGTGGGCCCCACGGCCCATTGATTGCGCCGTCCGGAAAGCATGAGAACGCGGAGTTCGGCGCGTCGAGACGACATCAAGATGCTGCCCGTCAACCTAATTTGCGTGATTCCCGGGGCCCACATGTGACCTTTTACCTCCCTGCGTGGAGTGGGTTGAATCTCTTTGTACCGCTGTGAATTATGTTAACCGGGGGCCCGTAAGTTAGCCGTGGTGTCTTCACCACGCCGGGTGCGTGGAGGTAAAGGTCTTAACTCCTTGGCGTTACATTGCTTAGCTAGTATACGGTCTTAGGCCGCTGCCGAGCGTGTAGGTACTAGCCCGTGTGTCCATGTCACCGCTGTGAGAGTGAGAGTGACCCGTCTCACGACTCGATCAGAATCCGGATGTTGAGTCGGACTACCCTTGACCTCCGCCGGTTCCTTAACCGCGCACGGTCCACGCTTTCCCTCGCTTGGGACGACGAGTGAGTTTCCACTTCTGTTAGCGACGTTTCGCCACTAGGAGCTCGTAGTGTCGGGCTTAGTGTCTCCCTGGTGTGTGTTGCTGGTCGCGTCCACATCTAGAGTCTGAGGTCCACCCCACGTAGAGTCGCCTCCCGTGTCCATCCCGCATCAGTCTTGCCTCGCCTCGTCCATAACATTAACCAACTCTCGGTCGCATCTGATTGAGGAACTCTAGTAGCCCAACATTGGGGAGTCCGAGCCATGGGTCAATGCTATGAACCATGATCCGTTGTGGATGGACCCCATCCTCGACTACCTCATCCAACAATGGCTACCCAAGGACCGAGCAAAGGAGAGATGAGTCAGAATGTGGGCTGCCAACTTATCCCTCGTCGACGAACGCCTTTACCGACGTCCTCTCTCTCAACCGCTCCTTAGGGGCCTCCTCCCCTCTGAAGATGAGCTGGCCATCCACAAGGTCCACGAGGGGCTATGCGGCAGCCATGTTGAAGGACGAGCACTTGCCAGGGACTTCTTCGCCAAGGGTATTGGTGGCCCGCCATGAAGGAGGACAGCCTTGACTACGTGCGCCAGTGCGACCAGTGCCAGCGGTTCTGACACCTCCATCACTAGTTGGCGACCATGTAATGTCCCCGAGTCTCAGATCGTATTTATGCTTTCGTATCAGTTTCAGAATTTGTTTTTGGTGTTTCGGACCCCTAAATGGTGTTTGTGTGAATTATTTCAGGTCCGTGGCGGCTCGTTGAGCGGCCAAGCTTTTTCTTGGAGTTTTTCGAGTCAGAATCGATTTTTTGAGAATTTTGGAGTTAATATATTTTTCAAAACAAGATTAATAAAAATAAAAATAAAAACTTAATAACCCCCCCCCCACCGTTTCTCTCCCTCACTCTCTCCGTCTCACCCTCTCGTTTCTCTCCCTCTCTCCCTCCACCTCTCCGACGGCCGACGGACGACGGCGGTGAGCGAGATCGGGAGCGGCGCTGGTTACGAGCGGTGGGGACGGACGTGAGGAGCCAGAGGTTGTGGTGCGGCGCGGCGTGCTCGCAAGAACGGGCTTCGAGTTCATGCGAACATTGCGTTTCGTGGCGAACGACGTCCTTAGCGCGTGGTTTTCTTCGCGAGAGGTAGGGAGACTAATCCTAGCTACCTCTCCCGCATTTTCCCTTGTCCCGGTAGCGTTTTGGGCGAGAGAGATGGGTTTATCACCTTTTTAGGGAAAAATGCATGTTTGGGCCATGAGCACGGATCGATAGGTGATTCTAGCCTAGATCCGATTTTGTGTATGGCATGGTGTTCGGGGATGATTCTCCGCGTGTTTCAGAGGTTTTTCGAGCCCAATGTGGGGGCGTTGGGCATGGGAATGAACCTCCGGGGGTGATTCTTGGAGGGAACCCGCAACAGTTTTGGCCCAATTGGGCGGCCAGGGTGCTGGCCGCCTAGGGTCAAGCCCCACTAGGCGGCCACTATCCTGGCTGCCCAGGTAGTGGCCGCCCAGTCCTGTGCTGGGCGGCCACTGGTTGGGCCGCCCAGGCACTGTAGCCCATTGTGTTGGGCTGCCAGGGATCTGGCCGCCCAGGCCACAGTGTGGCAGCCACCACTGTAGCCGCCCTGGAATGTGGGTGGCCAGTGGGTTGGCCACCCTGACCTAGTGAGTCTGTGTAAGGATTCAGTCAGCCCGGTTCAGGCAGCGTAGCAGATAATAAAATTTTTTAACCCGAACCCAAGCTTTGTAGAATCCTAGAACCGTGCTCTAATTGATGCAATAAAACTCTCAACCCCTAACAGCGGGTTGTAGATCTTTACCTCTGCGGAATGACGCTATCCGCAACGCCCAATGTCAATTTCCACGAACGCCGAGCCGCACAGATGTACGGCCTATAGAGTTGATCCACACGGATCCTAGCGCGGTGATGGTATCCTCCCATCCTTCCCCCACGCACACAAGCCATGGATCCTCCAAAAACTATTCTTCTTCCCTAAGCTTTCTCCCTTAAGAGAGAGAGAGAGAGAGCTACTAGGGAGAGAGAGAGAGCAAGAGGGAGGAGAGGGGAGGAGAAATTTTTCTTCTTTCTTTATAATGTTTGCCTAAAGAAGTGAAGAAGAAGAACTTCGTATGTAGGATACATATATATAATGGTTGGGCTCTTTTAAAAAGAGCCTCTAAGAACCAATATTACATATGTATCCTTTCATATTATTGTGCATATATATTAAGCCCTTCTTATATTCATTTCCAAAAAGAATTGAAGGCTTTTAATATATAACTCTATACAATAATATCCCGTCACCCGAGAATCCATTGTGTGTGATCCTCTAGACCCATAGTCACTCTAGTTTAAGGTCCATTAACTTCTAATTCCTAATTAGAAGTAAATTAAACTTATTATTCGCTTCTACTAGAGCCGAATAATAGTTTAATTTATTCCGAACCTTTAATCACGTTGGGTCAAGCAAATCCGCGTGATCCTAGAGAACGTCGGGTTCAAACCACCCTGTCTGGTACCTGTATGTCTACAGTTGTCGCATCGCCATAATCTCTCGCTCCTTCTATGAGTCTGGTTCGATCGAGGGTACGGTAACTGTCAAACCCCCATGAACGTGCCATTCGATCACGACCTCCTTAAAGTGTATGACGCCCGTTCTAAACGAACTCATACGACCCTGGCCAGGGAATTAGTGGAGCGTCTGTGTCATGACCCATTAACTGTCTGATATATACCCGACAGTGAGCGATCCCCTCTTGACCATTGATGATCTTCACACGTATCCTGAAATTGTTAATGACTTGGCAATTCATGACTTGTGGTTAAAGTCACTTAGCCAACTCATTAAACCATTCCAGTCCATGTGTAAGATCCGACCAATGTCTCAGGTCAAAGGATCAACGAAGCTACTGAGACAATTAGATCTTTAGTTGACATTAGGTATAATCAACCATCTGAAGATCCAATAGCGGAACAGTTCAGTGTACATTTGTGGACGCACTTTTTATTTAGATCGTTGTTTATTCATTTATTGGGTTTATTATTGGTTTATTAAGAGCGTGGACGTGCCAGTCACAAAGTGACGACTTATTCGGGCTCCATGGAAGCCCATGGTGCGCTCGATCTGACTCAGTCAGATGATTGTGTAGTTCGGGTCGGGACCAAAACCCGCCGCATCATAAAGGTCACGGTGTTATTTACATCCCCTCGGAGAGGGGAACACCCTTGATTAATCGCCAGGAATAAGGGCTCATGCCCTGAAAATTGACGTTAACGTAAAAAGATAAGGGAGGTCAAATTATTCTAAACCATTATCGAGGGTGCGAGAATTCAAGTCATGTCGGTCACTCGTGGACCATTTCATGTTCGGACAAAGGTCCGTATTGAAGGTAAGACGTAAATGGAAATAAATCCGTATAAATGTATGCCGAGTTTACGGTAATTTCAATAAAAGAACGGAAAGGAATCCTAATGGGAACGAATCTGGTTTGACGAACTATCGGCCCAGGACAATGTCGGATCACGGCCATATTGGGGTGGTTCCCAAGGTCCGAACCCGACTTGGAGAGGGCGACATTGATATTCCCTTTACACCGGGTCTCGAAGAGAAACGAGGCTGCGGAGCAGATCTCGTCATTTTATTATTATTTGAATTTTAATTATTATTATTTGTTATTCTTATATATATATTTGAGTGGGTTTGTTATTGTTATTTATTTATTTCGTTATTATTTGTTTATTTATTATTTTTGTTGAGTTTATTATTATTTATTTATTTATTTTATTATCATTTATTTATTTATTATTTTTTGTTGAGTTTGTTATTATTATTTATTTATTTTCTTATTATTTTCTTATTAATTATTTTTTTATTGAGTTTGTTATTGTTATTTATTTATTTTATTATTATTTGTTTGTTTATTATTTTTTGTTGAGTGTGTTATTATTATTACTTATTTCTTTATTATTACTTATTTCTTTATTTATTTTTTTGAATTGTTATTATTATTATTTACTATTTTATTATTATTTATCCCCTTTTTGTGAGTTTGTTGTTATTATTATTCTCTTGTTACATTTAGGGCACGTGTGGGGAGATGAGCCAGAAGAGCTGGGTCGGTGCACGTTTGTCAGGGTCTGTGCACATGAGGGTAAGGTTGATGCTAGTTAGGATAAGGTCGATGCAATGTTTGCCTGGGCCAGCATGAGGTCGGTGCAGGCTCAAAACAAGGTTAGTGCATGTTCAGGCTAAGGTCGGTGCAATGTGTGCCCAGGCTATCATGAGGTCAGTGCAGGTTCAGAACAAGGGGCTGGGCAAGATCGGTGCAATGTGTGCCTGGGTAGCATGAGGTCGGTGCAAGTTTGGATTGGAGGTCAGTGCAGCAAGGGCTGAGGCCTGTGCATGCAGAAGCCAAGGTCAGGGCATGTTTGGGCTTGGGTCTGTGTAACAAGGGCTGAGGTCTGTGCATGCTGGGGCCGAGGTCAGTGCCAGGTAGGGCCGAGGCCTATGCTAGGTAGGGCTGGGGTCTATGCTAGGTAGAGTTGAGGTCTATGCTCGGTAGGGTTGAGGTCTATGCTAGGTAGGGGGTAAGGTCTGCGCTAGTGAAGGCCAGGGGGGATGAGGTCGGTTCTAGTTCTAGGTAAGGGATGGGTTGAAGGGTTAATGCAGCTGGGGCAAGGCCCCTATGGGTGAAGTAAGGTTTGAGAGGAGGGTTCCCTTGTTCATGAAATTCATATGGATGGCCTTAAATGGCAAGTTTTAATTCCCTTCGTTATATGATTAAATCCACAATCATGTTCAACAGTTTGCCATGGGAGTGTTCAGTTCAATTCTTTGACTCTTCCAGGGCTCTCTTGTTTCAATTGGAGTGTTTTACTATTGTTTATTTCGTTTGTTTGTTGCTTCCTTTGTCCTTTAGTGTGTTGCTATTTCTGGCAAAAATTCGAAAGCATCTCCCCTTGACCCGGATGCTAAGGGGGTGTAAGGGGAACACGCCCACAAGGAGTGGCGTGACCCAACAACTCGAGGTGTGTGCCGAGGTAGCGACACCTTTAAGAAAACTTTGGAAGACCCGGAGAAATCAGTGAGTGGGAGACACTGGGCTAAAACGGGCTGAGAGTGCACCGGATAGAGTGGCAGGCTAGGCGCACCGGGTGGAGGTGGCCCAAGGGTGTGCCGGGTAAGGGCAAGCTGGGGGAGGGTGCCGACCAAGGCAGACTGGGCGGTGTTGGAGTGTGCCAGACGAGGCATAGGCCGCGGGTGCACCGGGTATGGGGTCATGACCGTGCCGGTTCAGGAGGCTTGGGGGAGAAGTGTGCCGGGCTAGAAAGGCCAAGGCTATATCGGCTCAGAGGGGTTGAAGGTGCGCCGGCCAAGCGGGGTTGAGGGTGCACCGGGCAAGAGAGGTCCAAGGGTGCACCGGACCGGATGGATAAGGGGTGCACCGGGCTGGGGAGGCTAGATGTAATAGAGCTTGCTGGGTCAAAAACTAATCCACGTGAGGGGTACACTAGCTAAAGGATGGAGGGAGGCTGTGGGTTCCAACCACTCAAGGGGAGGAGCAAACAATACCCTAGGGGGAGAATCCTTCGGAGGATGATGCTACTACAAAAGCCATTGGAAGGAGACCTGTAATGACCCAAGATCTAGATACCGGGAAGAACCCGATACCATTCGAATCCTGGCCCGCCGCCCACGATCCGGGAGGACTAGGAAGGGCTAAAAGGAGTGTGGAGGTACAGAGAAATAGGAAATAAGGCAAGAAAATTCAACAATTAACAGAAATAAATAAACAACTACTACAATAGAGTCCATTTCAATAGAAAGTACAGTCTAAAGCAGTAAAACGTACCACATGCCAAGTGAACACTCGGCCCGGTGAGCTGGTAACTAAGAACCTCCTAACAGCACCCTCGTGATAAGTACAATATGAAGTGATCTAGAAGGGGAGGGGATGAATAGATCACTGTTTTCGTAGATTTAAAAAAATTATTGCAGAGTATATTGCTAAACGGAGCTAACCTCGAGTTCTGACTATCGTAAAAGATGCAGTGCAGTTAATAGCTCAAGCAAATAGAAGGCATACCACAATATTATCACGATCAATCACACAAGGGCTCAGAGGATTTTAAGGTGGTTCGGTCCTTCAGACCTACATCCACCCCACACTCAACCTGAGTGTGGCTTCACTAAAGGCTGGGCAACACAGCTTGCCAAACAACTGCTGATACACAGCTTCCCAGGAGAACAACCTCTCCTCTTCCTCCTACCCGGAGGGAACCTCTAGCGATCAGCAGTCACTAGAACCCAGAGACTCACGTCTCTCTTCCTCTTTACCAAGAGGGAAACCCCACTAGTAGCAGCCCTGCTACTAGTGAACCAGAGGTCGAAGACCCCTCTTCCTCCCAACCCGGAGGGTACCTACAAGCAGCTCACCTGCTGCTTGCAAACCGGAGATTGACTCTCCCTACTCCTGATCTCACAGGAGGACCCCGACCTCAGTCCAGAGGATCGGAAACACAAACAATAACGGTTGAAGAAAGATAAGAACAAGAAATGAAAAATACGAACGAAGGAAATCAAATGCCAGACAATGGAAACAATGTAGCTCAAAATAGAGCAATAGACTTCGGATTTGATCCGCAAGTCAGAACAATTCTTCTGAACACTCTTCTGCTCTCTTTCTATTTCTCTCTGCTATTCTTTCTTCTTTCTTTTCTTTTTTCTGGATCGAAGGGCTCTCTGTTTCCCTGTTTTCTTCTATGCCTCTCTCCTTCAATCGCTTTCATCTGAGGACGAAGGATTCTATTTATAGCATCAACAGCAGATGGATAGGGCATGAAATGCGTGTGCCTCCCACGCTCGATCCAGAAGTATCATGTCACGTGCCTTTATCAAATTGGTTCCTCTTGTCTCGGATCACGTGCAGCCCTGGAGTGTGGAATGTTCTTCCTCGGACCTGTAATGAGATTAAGTCCATTAATACGCTGCATGGTTATTAAAACCAAAACTGCATGAGGTATAGTAACAACAACACGACGTGACTATTTCTCGAGATGTCATAAGAACGACACGAGAAATTCTGTAACAGATCAGATATACAGAAGATAATGACACGAGGTGAGGTTATA
Organism: Amorphophallus konjac; assembly: GCA_022559845.1. Classification (NCBI taxonomy): domain Eukaryota; kingdom Viridiplantae; phylum Streptophyta; class Magnoliopsida; order Alismatales; family Araceae; genus Amorphophallus; species Amorphophallus konjac. The sequence continues at coordinate 558,194,476 of CM040121.1, read as the reverse complement.
CGCAAGAGAGACACGAGGTTACGAATGCAAAAACAACACGAGGACAATACGGGCTTACGACAGAAACCGACATGAAGACTAAAGCGAGAGACCAACACGAGGACAGAGTATAAGGAAACGACTCGAGGTGAAAAACAACACGAAGTGAAGTTAGACACGAAGTAAGAAGCAACGACACGAAATAAAAATAATGCTAAGTGAAAACAGTAATCGACATGCGGTGAGAACAACACGAGGATAGTGAAAACAGCACGAGATGAGAGCAACACGGGCTGATAACGACACAAGGTCGAAACAGTAAATGACACGGGATAACACTGCACGAGGTAAAACGACACGAAGACTTAATAATAAAAACGACACGAGGTGAAAACGCGAAGCAAGAACTACATGATGTTTGAGGAAAAACAGCACGAAGACAGAACATGAACGAACACACGAAGTGTTACCTCTTTAGCAGTTATTTCATATAAAACCATGGATAACTCAAGTGCAAGATATCTGATCAAAAATAACAAGAACAATTAACATAGTGTTGCTCATCATCAAAATACTTAGGGAAGACACACAATCCAACAATCTCCCCCTTTTTGATGATGGCAACACTATATTAAGTGTGAGAGATAAGTTCAAAAGAGATCAATTCAGGATATTTAATGCAGACAACTTAAAGCATACTTGCTTCCTTACTTCCCTTGATGAAACCTGAACACTCCCCCTCACCTGAACACTCCCCCTCACTCCCCCTGAACACAGCAACAGTTTACCTCAGACTTGATAACGAACTCAATTCTCTCCCCCTTTGACATCATCAAAACTAGGGTCAAATCTGAAGATACAGAGAAGGGAAAATTGCTGACTATAGAGAGAAAACAGGACAGAGTAAGGCAGATAAATGGAGACTATTGAGATGTTTAGTCAATCAAGAAAGCCATTAATTTTATGTGAGGATTTTTGAGGTACAGTTAGTCAGACTGTGCAAAAACTGTGACTAAGGATTTGCTCCATACACAGAACCAGATTCTAAGCAAGTGAGGTACAAGATACCAGTTTGATCAAAATAAGTCTTTACTGAGAGAGTATTATGTAAGACAGCCAGAAGACAATGACCTGTGGTATTGAGAACAAACAAATCAAAAGCTATACTTCAAGTGAGCAGGATCTTTAAAAATGGTCAAGATCAGAGATAAGTCTGTCAAGTACACCTTTGACATTAAGGAGACACCTTGTTTAGAGGCAAGAATCCCCAGTTACTAGGTGGCAGGACCACATTACCCCTTCTGATAAGAAGACAGAGATAGTATTCTAGCTGGTGTTGACATTAAGGTGACACCTTTATCTGAGGCCAGACACCCCAGTTACTAACCAGATATGTACCATAGCTCTGTATGATCAAGACAACTATTAAGACCAGATGATTACTGCCATCTCATGACATGGGAAGCTTTCACTTCATTGATGAAAATCCCAGTTTCTCAATGAGCAGTTAACAAAGTTGATAACCCTTTTATGAATTTTGTTTTTATTTACCAGCTCTTAAAACCTTGTTAATGAAGCTTGAGTCCGTTTGAGAACAATACACCAGATCCAAGGTGATTCAGACTAAAACACACAATACCTCATTTTGGACTCACCATTGACTAAGTAGGTATGCTGTACTGACTAGATCAGAAGACAGTTACAGTGTATGAAGATTAATCTTGAATTCAGATTTTGATCTCAGTGGGACTAACAGCTGAAAATTCCAACAAGAAATTAGATGAACAGCCTTAAAGAGTAAAGCATCCAACATTTTCTTTTATACACCTAATCAACCTGATTCTCTTATGATGTCAGCAAAATGTCGTTCAGAGTATGTTCAAATTAGGTCAAAGATCAAGACACCTATTATAAATCATCTCCCCCTGAGAACTTGACCCCAATACAGACTTAGCCAAGACAACCCTCAATGCACTTCAAAAAGAACACCATGATGAATATGATAAGCATAATAACACAGGACATGGTATTCAAAAATCAAATCTTCAATCATGAAATTCTGTAAATACCTAGTTCTCTGCGCATAGTGCTAAATTTTTCAGTATCCAGTGGCTTAGTAAAGATATCTACAATTTGTGAGTTAGTGCCAACATGGATCAACTCAAAAGTTTTCCTTGCTACTTCATCTCGAATAAAATGATGCCTGATTTCAATGTGTTTAGTTCGAGAATGAAGTACAGGATTCTTTGCAATGTTTATTGCACTAGTATTGTCACAAAAGATAGAAGTACAACCTAGCTCAACCGAGTAATCCAGAAGCTGGTGTTTTATCCATATAACCTGTGTGCCACAGCTCCCTGCTGCCACATATTCAGCTTCAGCAGTAGAGAGAGCCACAGAGTGTTGCTTCTTGGATCCCCAAGAGACTAAGCACCCTCCTAGAAATTCGCAGTGACCACTAGTGCTCTTCCTGTCCAATTTACATCCTGCATAATCTGCATCAGTGTATGCAATGAGATCTAAGTTACATGATGCAGGATACCAGAGACCTAGATCATGAGTGGCAGATAAGTATCTAAAGATTCTCTTTACAGCTGCCAGATGCAATTCAGTAGGTCTAGCCTGGTATCTGGCACACATCCCTACACTAAATTGAATGTCGGGCCTGGATGCAGTTAAGTAGAGGAGTGAACCGATCATACCTCTATATAGTTTAGCATCCACCTCTTTACCTTTTTCGTCTGAATCCAGTGAGGAGCTGGTACTCATGGGTGTTGAGATTGTCTTGAGGTTGGTCATTCCAAACCTTTTCAGCATCTCCAGAGTATACTTGGTTTGATTTATGAAACAACCATCCTCCATTTGTTTGACCTGCAGCCCAAGAAAATATTTTAGTTCCCCAACTAGACTCATTTCAAATTCTTGGGACATAGACTCAGAAAAATCTTTACATAATTTTGAGTTGTTAGATCCGAAAATGATATCATCAACATATACCTGGACCACAATTAACTCCTTTCCGAGACTTTTGGTGAAGAGAGTTTGGTCAACCTTACCTCGAGTGTACCCCTTGCTCACAAGGAACTCAGAAAGTCTCTCATACCAGGCTCTGGGAGCCTGCTTCAATCCATAGAGGGCTTTATTCAACCTAAAAACCATGTTAGGCTGAACAGAGAAATTAAACCCAGGAGGTTGTTCAACATATACCTCTTCCTTCAATAACCCATTTAAGAATGCGCTTTTGACATCCATTTGCTGTAGCCGAATTTTTCTAGAGCATGCAAATGCAAACAGAATTCTTATAGCTTCCATCCTAGCTACTGGTGCATAGGATTCATCAAAATCCACACCAAATTCCTGACTGTAGCCTTGAGCTACAAGTCTTGCTTTGTTTATAGAGATAGCACCATTTTCATCAATCTTATTTTTGAAGACCCATTTAGTGCCAATGACATGAGTGTTTTCAGGTCTAGGAACTAGTTTCCATACATTATTTTTCTCAAATTGATTTAATTCTTCACCCATGGAGGATACCCAAGAATCATGCTTTAAAGCCTCTTCCACAGTCTTGGGTTCTACCTGAGATGTCAAAGCAGCTAAGTCCTGTTCTTGGACAGTTCTAAAGTGAGACCTTGTCCTAGTGGGATCATGCAAATTACCTATGACATTTTCACTAGGATGATCTTTGTGAAATATTACCTCACCTGAGGGTTCACCTACCTCAGTTGCTCCTTCTTGTTGTAAGTTTTCTGGTTGTGCAGTTTGCTGCATCTCTCCTACTTCAATTTTCTCCAAGAAATCTCCCTCATCAGGTGACTCCCTGTCATCATTTGTCCTTTTGTCAGATAGAACATTCTCATCAAACACCACATGAGGTGTTTCTTCAACAGTTTGCTCATCTTTATTGAAGACTCTGTAAGCCCTAGAGGTTTCTGAATATCCGAGAAAAATTCCAGGAGAGCTTCTTGCTTCAAACTTATCCAAACCATTCTTACCATTATTGTGGATAAAGCATTTGGAACCAAAAATTTTAAAGTAAGAAATGTTTGGCAGCTTACCCTTGAGGAGTTCATAAGGAGTTTTCTTATGAGTAGGTCTTACCAATGCTCGATTTAAAATGTAGCATGCTGTATTTGCAGCTTCTGCCCAAAATCTCCTTGGAAGTCCACTCTCAATTAGCATAGTCCTGGCCATTTCAATTATTGACCTGTTTCTTCTCTCAACAATTCCATTCTGCTCCGGTGTCCTGGGAGAAGAAAATCTGTGAGTCACTCCCTCTCTTGAGCAAAATTCAGAGAACGAAGAGTTTTCAAACTCTCCTCCATGGTCAGACTGAATTGTAATGATATTATGTTCACCTTGCAGTTTGATTTTATTAAAAAGTTCTTCAAAGTGAACAAAAGCATCATTTTTATTTGCTAAACAGAACAGCCAGGAAAATCTAGTGAAGTCATCAACTATGACTAGACCATATCTCTTACCTGACAGGCTTTGTATTCGAGTAGGACCAAAGAGATCCATGTGCAAGTGCTGTAGTGGTTTAGATGAGAGACCCTCAGTTCTCAACTTAAAAGTTGCACGAGTCTGTTTACCTTGAGCACAAGCATCACAGAGCTTGGACCCTAACTGGAATTTTATTTTGGGCAAACCTCTGACTAGGTTATAATTAGACAGTTTATTCAAGGTAGACACACTAGCGTGGCCTAGACGCCTATGCCAGTCAAAAGCAACCTGTTCAGAATTAGCAGACAGACACAAGTTTGTTTCAGAATTATCATCAAGATCAACGATGTACACATTATTTACTCTATGACCTTTGAACATGATGTTATCAGAATTCAGCTCAAAAACCGTGCACGAGTTGTGGTCAAAGAGTACCTTGTGTCCTTTGTCACAAAGTTGACTTATACTTACCAAGTTGTGCTGAAGTCCTTCTACAAGATACACATCTTCAATGGAGTTAGTGGAGGACTTACCAACCGTGCCAATTCCAATTATTCTTCCTCTGTTATTTCCTCCGAATTTGACCAAGCCCCCAGACTTCATTTTTAGTTTGCTGAATTTGGACCGGTCTCCTGTCATGTGCCTGCTACAGCCGCTGTCAAGATACCACTTGTTATGCTCAGCTGCCAGGCTGACCTGCAAAAATTCAGACAGAGTAATGTGGGACCCAATTCAAATTGGGTCCAAAACCAGTTTTCTGATTATGCAGAAAGCACTTGGGAATCCACATTTGTTTTATAGTTCTCTTCAGTGGATTTATGTGGGTTGATTCTTCCCTTTTGTTATTTCTTGGTGGGTGTTGAATAAGCTTATTCTTATTTAAACTATGCTGTTTCTGAACAAAGACATTGTTGGTTGGCCTCTTAGAAGATGTGCGTGTGTGTTGAGCATAATTCATGTAAGCATTTTTACTCCAATAAAATTTGTGCTGAAACTGATGATCGTTGCCATGCTCTACTTGATGATTAGCATGATGAGTTTTCTTAACAAAACTTTTCGCTCTTTTTGTGGCCTCTATAGGACTGGTCCTGTGAGGACCTTTGTTCCACGCCTGCTGTACATGAGCAGTGCTTGTCTCAGGATTTCCTGACTTAGACTGCTGACCAGTGGAGTGAATGAATTTACTGGTCGAAAACTTCATTGTAGAGACAGATTTGGAACCGGATGGTGTTTCCAGTTTCTCCTTGCCTTTGGCGGGGCAGAACGTGATAGTCTTAAATTCAAAGGGTTTTTTACTAGTAGGATTGTATCCTAATCCCTCCCTATTGAAGTTTACCCTCGACCCCAGAAGGACATTCAGGTTGTTTCTCCCCTCTGTAAACTTTTCAAGCACTTTTTCTTTGTCCTCAATCTCCTTCTGAAATTCATTGCATTGGTCCTGGAGTTCCTGATTAACTGTTCTAACTGCCTCATATTTTTCAGCCATCAGTCTAATCTCTCCTTTAGACTCTTCAGCTTTACACTTCAGCTCATCTATTCTAGCTAGATTCTCTTCTCTTTCCATTCTCAACCTCTCAATCTCACCTTTAACCTGATCTAGCTCAGTGGCCATCTCCTTGGTTTTCATGCTATCAGTGACAATAGAAGAGTGTTCTTCAGACAGAGAATGAAACTTACGTCTAAGCATTCTATGCTCCTTGTTTAAACAATTATATTTACTTAACAGGTCGCCATAGGCGTCCTCCCAATCATCCAAAGTAAAATTCTCAAATAAATTTGTTACCTCTTTCTCATGGTCGGCCATGAGGCAGGTCTTCTCTTCATTTTCACTGGACGAAGTGGCTTCTGGGTCCTCCTCCTCATCGCTCCATGTGCACAGCATGGCCTTCTTCTTCTTGTGCACCACATTCTTCTGGTGTCCTGGAGCCTTAGCTTGTAGCTTTGGACATTCACTTTTCATGTGACCGGATTTCTGACAATGATAGCAAGTGATCTTCTTAGCAGACCGGTTCTTCTCAAATCTTCGTTCAGGAGACTTCATTGCAGCATTAAATTTCTTCCTCCTGTAGAATTTTCCTTTTGTTCTTAGGAACTTTCTGAACTGCCTGGTGAGCATAGCTCGCTCATCCTTGTCCAAGTCTGAGAGTCCATCAGACCCTTCGCTGCTATCATCACTGCTGCTGCTGCTGCTGTTGTTGCTCTTCTTAGTATGTCGTGAAACCTTCAGAGCAACATTCTTTCCCTTTCTGTCATGCCCATCGTTTCCTCGTGTGAAATTCATTTCATGGGTCATGAGAGAACCAATCAGTTGGGTTACTGTCATGATGGATAAATCTCTTGATTCCTCTATTACAGTCACCTTGGTATCCCAGACGGGAGTTAGAGACCTAAGGATCTTCCTGACTATGTCTTCTTGTTGAATATCCTTTCCAAGGCCTTTCAGACTGTTGATGATCACAGATAATCTGGCATACATTTCTGTGATCGGCTCCTCTGGCTTCATCTTAAATAACTCATATTGAGTTGTAAGTATGTTGATCTTGGTAGCCTTCACCTGAGATGTGCCCTCATGAATTAACTGCAAATCATCCCACATATTCTTTGCAGTCTTGCACGCTGAGATCCTTGAATATTCTTCCGGATGGACGGCGCACTGTATGATGTTAAGAGCTGTCCAATTCAGTGCGGAGAGTTTGACCTGATCTTCTGTCCACATATCTTCATTCGGTGGAAGGGTGTATGGACCATCTGTAATGACTTTCCATAGCTTGTTGCTTTGGGCCCTGATAAAGACTTCCATCCTGTTCTTCCAGAAGAAGTAATTATTACCATCAAAGAAAGGGGGGCGGGTGATAGACTGCCCATCAGCTATGAAACTGCGCGGACCATTGGATCCGTTTCCCTGGCCGTTGGACCACATTCTGGGAAAAACCTGCTCTGATACCAACTGATAAGTACAATATGAAGTGATCTAGAAGGGGAGGGGATGAATAGATCACTGTTTTCGTAGATTTAAAAAAATTATTGCAGAGTATATTGCTAAACGGAGCTAACCTCGAGTTCTGACTATCGTAAAAGATGCAGTGCAGTTAATAGCTCAAGCAAATAGAAGGCATACCACAATATTATCACGATCAATCACACAAGGGCTCAGAGGATTTTAAGGTGGTTCGGTCCTTCATACCTACATCCACCCCACACTCAACCTGAGTGTGGCTTCACTAAAGGCTGGGCAACACAGCTTGCCAAACAACTGCTGATACACAGCTTCCCAGGAGAACAACCTCTCCTCTTCCTCCTACCCGGAGGGAACCTCTAGCGATCAGCAGTCACTAGAACCCAGAGACTCACGTCTCTCTTCCTCTTTACCAAGAGGGAAACCCCACTAGTAGCAGCCCTGCTACTAGTGAACCAGAGGTCGAAGACCCCTCTTCCTCCCAACCCGGAGGGTACCTACAAGCAGCTCACCTGCTGCTTGCAAACCGGAGATTGACTCTCCCTACTCCTGATCTCACAGGAGGACCCCGACCTCAGTCCAGAGGATCGGAAACACAAACAATAACGGTTGAAGAAAGATAAGAACAAGAAATGAAAAATACGAACGAAGGAAATCAAATGCCAGACAATGGAAACAATGTAGCTCAAAATAGAGCAATAGACTTCGGATTTGATCCGCAAGTCAGAACAATTCTTCTGAACACTCTTCTGCTCTCTTTCTATTTCTCTCTGCTATTCTTTCTTCTTTCTTTTCTTTTTTCTGGATCGAAGGGCTCTCTGTTTCCCTGTTTTCTTCTATGCCTCTCTCCTTCGATCGCTTTCATCTGAGGACGAAGGATTCTATTTATAGCATCAACAGCAGATGGATAGGGCATGAAATGCGTGTGCCTCCCACGCTCGATCCAGAAGTATCTTGTCACGTGCCTTTATCAAATTGGTTCCTCTTGTCTCGGATCACGTGTAGCCCTGGAGTGTGGAATGTTCTTCCTCGGACCTGTAATGAGATTAAGTCCATTAATACGCTGCATGGCTATTAAAACCAAAACTGCATGAGGTATAGTAACAACAACACGACGTGACTATTTCTCGAGATGTCATAAGAACGACACGAGAAATTCTGTAACAGATCAGATATACAGAAGATAATGACACGAGGTGAGGTTATACGCAAGAGAGACACGAGGTTACGAATGCAAAAACAACACGAGGACAATACGGGCTTACGACAGAAACCGACATGAAGACTAAAGCGAGAGACCAACACGAGGACAGAGTATAAGGAAACGACTCGAGGTGAAAAACAACACGAAGTGAAGTTAGACACGAAGTAAGAAGCAACGACACGAAATAAAAATAATGCTAAGTGAAAACAGTAATCGACATGCGGTGAGAACAACACGAGGATAGTGAAAACAGCACGAGATGAGAGCAACACGAGCTGATAACGACACAAGGTCGAAACAGTAAATGACACGGGATAACACTGCACGAGGTAAAACGACACGAAGACTTAATAATAAAAACGACACGAGGTGAAAACGCGAAGCAAGAACTACATGATGTTTGAGGAAAAACAGCACGAAGACAGAACATGAACGAACACACGAAGTGTTACCTCTTTAGCAGTTATTTCATATAAAACCATGGATAACTCAAGTGCAAGATATCTGATCAAAAATAACAAGAACAATTAACATAGTGTTGCTCATCATCAAAATACTTAGGGAAGACACACAATCCAACACCTCGAACCTCGAGGAAGAACCGCCACACCTGAAAAGCTGGGATGAGTCTCCAAACAGAGACTCAGTAGGGGTCCCACGGAACCCCAACCGAAAACAACGGCGGGAATAGAAAGGAAAAACAGTTACAACTACAGCAGGAACAGCGAACCGGTGGCCGGTCAAAACTCAACACTACAGCTACTCGTACTGTACCGGTCAAGCAGAAAGAGAAACCCCGATCTCACAATCGAGAACCGGGCCACTCTAACACCAGGCCTACCGAGGAAACACTCACGGCAACCCTGCCGCAGAAGTCTGTCTACACATGCACGACCAACCGGGACCGCACAGTCCCACACTAGCACAGCGAAGCCTCGGCAATTCCTACATATCACCCCTGGCCACCACCTCGGAAAGCACGCTGGGACGGTCCAGAAACTACGTCTCGCAGACGGGAAACGGAACTCGGAAACAGGAGAGTCACGTCTTACGTGACATGGGTACCTGCCTATCAGAAGTAAGGCCGGATGCGTCCACTGACGGCTTAGACCGCGCCTCAGGTGTCTCCCTCCGGCCCAGCGGGAACTGAGACACCGTACAAGTAACCACAGAACAAGTGACTAGTTGGGGTCGCGCTCGTCAGCGCGGGTCCAACCGCCCCCAACCACATGTGCACACACAGACCATGCATCCCAGGTTTGGCCCTCTAACTGGTTTTCCCCATAGTCGGACTCTGGCTGCAGGACGTTTGGCCTGACGAAAACCAGTCTAAAACCGTCTCTCTCGGGTAGCCTCGCCACCACTCCCTGGTGGGACCACTCGTGTGTCGGAAGGCTACGACTAGTGGGGAGTCACTGATGTGACCACTCTCCAAGGAGAAACTCCGATAAACACGCACGCACCCTACGCGAAAGTCATGAAGGACCAAGTGGCACCGAGCCACTGGACTCTAGACGGTCCTCTAGACTCACTAAATCCAACGGTCCTTGAGTCACGAGACTCGGGGTCAAGACCGTCGAACACAACGACACAACGCCGTTAATCTCGCCTAATCCCTAGGTTTGGAACCACGGTAGCATGAATACCGAGGTAGCTCACCAGCCGTCGAGACCATTCCCTCAGAAAGGGGACTGAGAAACCCTCCAGTCCCAGGCTGGGTAACTGGACCACAGTCAAAGGCCACACACACACGGCCCACGCGGAAAGCACAGAAGCACGATTCCCAAGGTAGCTCACACGCCGCCGCGTTGATTCCCCATCCCAGAGAAAATGGGAAACCTCTAGCCCCAAGCTGAATGACTGGACTCGCAGTCCAAGACCACACACACGGCCCAGTCGGGAAGCATCTTACGCAGAAACCCACGACATGCGGGGAAACCCCACCGCACTCACACCGATACACGGTAACTCGATCAAGCATAACACAAAGCCCGGAACACAGACCTACGGGCACCCTAATTGAGGTAACACGGCACCTCTAGACACCCCAGAAACACAGTCACAGAACCCACGGGATCTCCGGCACACTTACAAGGCTGAAGGTCAACCACTGGATCACAACCGGGTCGACCGGAGACCAACACAACGCGAACCCGACATTGCGAGCATGGAAAACTCCTAGCGGTCTAACCCTAAACCGCTACGAGGCCTAGCAGTCTACCCTTGAATCACTACGAAACGGCTAGCGATTAACCACTGGACCGCTACACACTGAAACCACGGACCCCTAGCGGTCTACCCTTGGACCGCGAGGCACTGGCTAGCGGGATACCTCTGGACCGCTAAACCCCCGGAACACACGAAGCTCAAACGGCCCTAGCGATCTACCTCGGGACCGCCAAGGACCCTGGCGGTCTATCGCGTGACTTCCAGCCTTGAACTGACACAGGGAGACCCCTAGCGGTCTACCCTTGGTCCGATGGACGCCCCTAGCGGTCTCTGGAACGACCGCTAAGGCGTCCCGAACCCGAAACGACGGGAAACGCCCCAAAACTCTGAACCACGCCCCAATCACCCCCGGGTGATGGGGAAACAAAGGGGAATCCATCCCCAAGCCTCCTAGCATGCATCTATGCCCTTAGATCGGTCAAAAATCTCACGAAACGAGAGATCCAGCTCGCACCCCAAAATCATGGATTTTTCCCAAAATGCAAGAATAAGTCCGCCCGGCTCACCACGGCCTACCAAAATCGTGGGAAAGGAAGTGCACGAGCTGGGGATCCATCTCCCTACCTCCACCGAAGATTTCGCGCACCGTGGACGCCGATCCATGAAGAAAACGCCGCCGAAGTCTCGCCGAGACATGAACTCGAGGCCGAGCTTGAACGCGCCCGCGTCCCTCGATCTTCGACCCATCCTCGTCGTCCTCCTCGCCCGCGTAGCCTCGCTCAGCCCCCGCCCCGCTCCGTCGGCCGCCGGAGAAGAGAGGGTGAGAAGGGAGAGCGTGAGAGAAGAGAGAGGGAGAGAGTGAGAAATGAGAGGGGAGAGAGAGAAAGAGTTAATGTTGAGTCCCCTAGTTGGTGTTTGGTTTCAATGATATCAAAATGATTGTGTTTGTGTGTGTATGTGTTTCATTGAGCAACGTGTGTATATCGTGATTGATGAGTTGAAAGACGATTTCAAGGTTCACTCTTGAAAGTCATATGAATCATTGGTGTTTAAGGAACTAATGATATATTTATCTTGTCTTGTAGGAACAAAATCCATGGCTCATGCTTGGAACTTAAAGGAGTCCATCAATGAAGCTCTTCTTGCAAAAGGGAGTTAACTCATTCATTGCCTCATGTCGACTCCCACTATGTTTCATACATTTCATCAAATAGATTTGAGTCCATTAACTCATGCGTCTGATATTCCGAACACTTCCAAAGCACCACCTCTAATTGCACAAATGAAGAAATCTGAAAATAGATTTGAGAAAATGAAGAATGTCAAACCAACCATGCCAAATGGATTTCAAAAATCAAAGCCCAATGTTGAATGCTTCTATTGTGGTGGGTTTTGACATGCGATTAATGATTGTGTTGTCATGAAAGAGGATGACAAGTTTGCATGCAAAGGGAAAAATGTTTTCAAATCACAAAGAAATGTTTCTTGCTTTCATTGTGGTAAGCTAGGCCACACGATGAAAATTTATTTTTCAAAGCAGAAAGTTGAACAAAAAGGTTTCAATAGAAAAAGGAATATTTCTTGTTCTTATTATCACAAACTTAGCCATGTCATTGACAATTATTTTGTGAAGCAAAATGATGATTTTCATGCCATGAATGCTAAGTTTAACTTTCAAAGAAAATTCAGAAATGAACATGCTTCCCATGCTAAAAGGTTTACATCCCATAAGAAAAATTCATTCACGAACACTCATGCAAACAATGGAAAGTCATTCCGTAGACCCACATCTTCTTATTACTTTTATTGTGGAAAATATGGTCATGTCATAAAAGAATGTTGGTTTTTGAAAACCGAGTATTTCCATGCTTCTAGGATGAATGCTAGGTTTAATTCTGTTAAATCTAGATCTTTTGGAAATAGGAGATGGAATACTTTTGAAAACACTTTTGCTTCCAAAAGAAAGACCCTTGCTAAAACTGCTCCTCCTCATTGCTACTATTATGGAAATTATGGACATGTACTTGAGGATTGCAGGATCATAGAAGATGATGACATGAAGGCAATGAAATGGAAGAAAGATGTGCTTGAAAAGAATGCTACTAACCTCCAGGGACCCAAGAAGGCTTGGGTGCCCAAATCTATTGAATGAATTGGCTTTGATGCAAGTGTGCCTTGAGGTAAATAAAGAATAAAACGGGCTCCAATAAAAAGGAATAAGGCACACTCACTTGGTAAAACCCCGACTTTGCTCTTTCATTATCAAATTTGATGGTTTTGATGTTTTGGGATGACATTTTGGTGTGTTCTCATGTTATGCTCTAAATTCTTCACAAGCCATACATGTCTTCAATGGATTAATATTTGGTATATCAAATGGTGGTTAGAGAAGGTTGGACTACGTTCAACTGGATACTTCCACTACGCGTGATGGTGGTCTTCGGACCTATGTTCTCCGCATAGTACCAAAATTCAAAAAATTCAACTGTCTGGCTTATGAGGAAACATGTTTTTGAATAAAATCAAATCTACCTTTGAACTGTAATATCTCTCAAATTGAATCTAAAAAATTCTCTTATTTCATAAGACAAAATTTTCTAAACTATGGACTTGCTTGATCAAATACAACAGTTGATATTGAATGTGATCATGGCTCAGTTTAAAGCTCATTGCCATGTGTGATTGATTTGCTAAATTGATAAGTTATTTGACATGTTTAGATATCTACTCTTGTTAATAGATGTTCAAACACTTATCTTGCTCATTTGCCAAATTTTGTGTGAAATCTCTTGGACACTTGGTTATTTACATATTCTCACATGCAGGACGTATCATGTTCAAACTGAAGCTTATGTCTTATGAAATATTATCTTTGAATGATCATGGTTGAACATTTGGATTCTAAGGGACATGGCTTTTCATGATGAAATCTGAAATAAAATGCTCATGATTCAGTGCCAAATTCATTGAAAATCCATCTCATGCATTCACCTGCTTCATGCTCTTCTTAAATGCTCAAGTCATTGCAAAAATTGAACACATGCATAAAAAGAATGGATTGTCATATTTACATATCATTCATAGATCCTTGCATATCATTGTGAATATGAGTCTCATGCATACCTTAATTCATGAATGCTTACATGAATGTTTCCATGAACCCTTGCATGCATGTATGTATTTAGTTTATGAAACACTTTCTTGGAAAATTCTAAGACCTCACCTCCTTGATAAATAACAATACAGTGATTTAATTCATATGTGATACATGTCATATATTAAGGGGGGATTTGTTTCCGATCGTGCATACATTTAGGGGGAGTCATAGCCGTGTCTTGTCAAATTTATTTTATACATGCAAAATAAAAATTTACCCCCACACTCTTGCACATAATGAATTTAATGACTTTCATTGATAAGGATTTAAGAAATTCCTTCCAACACTTTAAAGGGAACTTAAATCTCTACATGGACATTAAAGAGTAATCGTGAGGAAAAAGTTACCTACCCCATAAAAATTTAATAAGTGGTATGTGGATCCGAGTAACCGGGAATCCCCCCTGAAATAAAGGAGGAAACTCGTGTTGAAAGGAGAAACAACAATCCATATGTGTGACGAATCCAAGTAGCCGGGAATCCCCATTGAGACATATGAGGAAACTCACGCCAAAAGGTGAAGTCTATTAAAAGAAATAAAATAGGGGTTGTACGAAGCTACCGGTAGTCGAGAATCTAAAGTGAAAGTGTAGAGAGGAGATTACCTTCTAGTGTTCTTCAGAAAATCTGAAAATTCATATGTTTTGAAGCTCATTAGTCATTGCCTCACATTTCACATGGGCATTTTTGTGATGTATGTATTTTATGAATTTACCTACATGCATGATTTATGTAGTACTTCTAGTTGTGTATGCACAAATCTCTTAGTTATGTTTCATGTCTTACATTCTTGAATTTGAATCACATGCCCTTTTCTTAACCCGTACCTCATATAGGGGGAGTTACTATATGTACTATATGTGTGCATGACGATTATGCTTGTGTGCTTGCATGTTCATGCATTCCCCTTGGGTCTAATTATGAGCATAAACCTTGCATTTGAAAGAAAGAATTCATCATGTGCATAGCTTCATATCTTGCATGACTAACATTCCCATAGTGCATTTGCATTGCATTTGAAAGATGACGCTCATCATATGCATATTTTCATGTATAGCATTTTTAGCATGTATATAGTTCATATATGAAATCATCTTGAGCAATTCATACTTTTCAAGAGTTGGTATTCAATAGTTGGTATAGTTTATTTTGAAATGCATCATCTTGAACACATCATGCTGCATGAATGCTGAAATGAGTTCTTCCAACTTTTGGTATCACATCTTTGGGCCAATTCTTCAAGAATGGAAATTGCAAATCTTTGGGCCTTTAATTTGACCCCAACAATTGGTATCAGCCAATTTGACCACCAATTGGCATCTGAACAACATTTGGTATCATACTTTGGGCCTTTGATTAGTATCACTTGGTATTTGCATTGGTATCATATCTTTTGGCCTAACACGTTCATCTCTTGTCACATCACCCCATGTCTTTTTGTCGATGACAAAAAGGGGGAGAATATTTGTGTGTGCTCAATGTTTTATGAATGGTGTTATTTTGGGGGAGAATTGGAGAATTGATGTATGTGCTCAATGTTCATGCTCAATGCTTGGTCTTTCATAAAGATGTTTGCAACACTACTCTACCACACACATCATTTTGTCATCATCAAAAAGGGGGAGATTGTTGCATCCCCTAGTTGGTGTTTAGTTTCAATGATATCAAAACCATTGTGTTTGTGTGTGTATGTGTTTCATTGAGCAACATGTGTATATCGTGATTGATGAGTTGAAAGACGGCTTCAAGGTTCACTCTTGAAAGTCATATGAATCATTGGTGTTTAAGAAACTAATGCTATATTTATCTTGTCTTGTAGGAACAAAATCTATGGCTCATGCTTGGAACTTAAAGGAGTCCACCAATGAAGCTCTTCTTGCAAAAGGGAGTTAACTCATTCATTGCCTCATGTCGACTCCCACTATGTTTCATACATTTCATCAAATAGACTTTTAAAGTTTTGGTTGGGTACTTTCATGCATTTTCTTTTAAGGTTTTTGGGCTTGAAATATCCTCAACCTTATAACTGGAATTATTTTTTGTGTTCTGTCCGCCCTTTGGTTGCTCGAGGGTCGACCCATGGGGTCGACCCATTCCGGCACGGGATTTGCGAACCCGATTGAAACCCATTCTAAACCTTTCTAAACTTTACCAAAACACCCCCCAATGGTTCCTAATGTTATTAGGTTGTTTCTAACATGTATGGGAAGGGTTTTATGTGCCTTTTGGGCTCTCTACCTTGCATATAAATATGAGTTACGAATTTGTGAGAGAGGCAACCCTAATGCTCATTTGGTCCTTCTTGTAGGAGAAGAAAAAGGGGGAAAGGAAGAGGAGCTCTTCCAAGGTGATTTTCATCTACATCCATGAAGATTTGGAGCTCGTGGTAGAAGAAGAAAAGAAGCGGATTGAGGAGAGGAACAAGAGGATGCCGAAATCACCATCATCTGACAACGAACCAATAAGAGCCGGAGATTCAATTGAAGGGGGAGCTTTGTGCTTGCTGAATCTTTATTGTTTATCTTTAGCACATGTTTTGGGGTTAGAGCATTCATTTGTTAACTTGTTACAAACCTATAAACGATTTCTTGTGTGGGTGTTCGGAGAAAGGGGTTCTCCGAGTGGTTTGTGTTGACACATGTTCATCGTGTGGTGCGGAGCATATCCGCGTGTGTGCTTAGGCATATTGTGGGGTGTGTTCCCCGTGTGTGGTTGGGAGTTTACTCCCGTGTGGTTGCGTAGGCGTCGCCCTACGCCTGTGTGTTGGAGTTTTACTCTGTGTGTGTGTGGGGATTTATCCCCGTGTGTGTGTTGGAGCGTCGTCTCCGTGTTGGGGATTTATCCTCGAGTGAAGCCTCATCGAGTTTGGTGAGGGGTAGACGTAGGGAGCCCATCGTGGTCCCAAACCACCTTAAAAATCCCTCGTCTTGTGGTTTGCTTTTGTGGATGCATGTTTAATTATTTATATTGGTTGAATGTTCGTGTGTGAACGGTGAGATTGAGAGAACTAAGTTTACCTTGCTTGGTCTAATTTCTTCAATCTCGTTCAAAGTTGTTAATTCCTCTTAGTTAGATTTTTAATTTACCATCGATCGATTCAACCCCCCTGAAGGGGCGTGATCTCGCGCTAGTCCTGAGCTGGGAGGATGATCACCGGGTAGTGAACTGTAGAGAAGGGGAAATGAATCAGGGGGCCTAGGGATGGTTCCCTGGGGAAACCCTCCGATGCTTAAGTCAGCAGAGCAATGGTGGAAGGTATTGAGGGAGGTAGAGAGAAATGCGCGAGATTCCCCAACACCAAGGTGGTGAAGTGGTTCCTGCTCAGGGAGTGTTAGGCCTCTATATGCCTCCTTTGCCGCTGGAGGGAGTCCCTAGTTTATATAGCGAGCTCCTCTGATGAGTTCCATAAGTTGAGGAGTTTCAGGCGGGAGTTACGTCCTCATCATGGGATCGTTACGTCCTCATCATGGGATCGTTACGTTCTCGTCGTGGGCTTTTCATGACCTTGGGGGATCGTGGCTCCCTTATCCTGCAGAACTCCTGCTCATAAAGGACTGTCAACGGCTGCATGGATAAATATTTGTCAGTCGATCCAAGCATGAGAAGTGCCAGCCCTGTCCGGGCGATAGGCATAGCTCGAATGCAATCAGATCAGAGTGGGCGCGGAGCGCTCGCCCTTCATCCCGATGAGGGATGGCTCGGGCGTGGGTCTTCCTCCGTTCTGACGTTTGGGCCTTCCGAGCCTAAGGGCCACCGAGGAAGGATGGGATCCCGAGTGATCTTTATTGGGATTTTCTACCGAAGTGGGCCCTAGAGGGCTGTCACTTGGATGAGCTGAGTGTCGTTCGGTCCTAATGGGCCTAGTTTGGCTGCTCTTAATTGCGCTATAGAAATCCCCCTCTCCACTTGTCCCCCTCCTACTCCCGAGCTTTAGTAAGCTCGGACAAGTAGCTGCTTGGGGTTTCGGACCAGCGTGGCTCAGGTGGGTGGAAATCTGACGGTGTTTAGGAAGCCACGTGTCGTGGTCACCTGTGCCCGTGTTAATGATGATCCTGACATATTTGAACTAAAGGGGCCCCCTTGCCTCGGAGGTCGGAACGACGCGCCGCCTTCCACGTGGGTTTATAGGTGTTGGGCGCTTGTTGTCATTCCAGACTCCCTCCGTCTCTTAGGGTTTTGGCTCTCCTTCATTCCCATTTTTTGGGGCTCTTCGATGCACCGTGAGGACACGACGGAGGAGCAGAGGCGTGCGGCGGCATTTGAGGAGTTGGCGGTGATAACCGCGGAGGCCGTCCGGCAGCTTCCTCCTCCCCCGGAATCTTCAGGGTCTCAGGACCATCTTCCGTTAGAGTCTTCTTCTGACTCCAAGGCGGGCCAGCGCCCAGATGTTGAGGAGTGGGAGGGCGAGCCGGTGGCGAGGGCGCCGATCCCCAACTGCAGCGAACTGGGGGAGGCGGATGTGAGGAGGCTGGAGCACCAGTACCGCATGCCCCACAAGTTCAGTTTTGTCGCCGCTACCCCATACGAGACGAGCCTGGACTCTCGTACAGGCCACATCTGTATGTTTCTTCTATCGTGGAAGGGTGGATTCTGCCTTCCTTTCGAACCTTTCATCCTTCAGCTTCTTAATTTTTTTCGGTTGGCGCCCATTCAGTTGGTAGCCAACTCCTATCTCCTCCTTTCCGCCTTTCGTATTCTCTATCGTCAGTGCGGAGTTCCTCCTTCCATGGACCTCTTCCACTATTTCTTTGAGTTGAAAGTGCATCCTTTGGCGGGAAAGGGCTTCTATTTCATCCAGGCGAGGCAGAATAGGAGTTGTATCTCTTTCGCGGCGAAGGATTCTTCGCATAAAGGGTGGAAAACCCAATTCTTCTGGGTGAAGATTTGTTCAATGGAGGAAACCTGGAGGTGCCTGGTAATCCCCAATTTCCACCCTAATACCCCTCCTAGGCAAGATGAGCTCCCCCCTCACGTGGAGAAGTACGCAGCCACCCTGCTGAAAAAATGGCAGTCCACCGAGGAACTGGTGACACCGGAGAATATCGAGCGGTGTCTTCTCACGCGGCTGCACTCGTCGGGCTCAGGTGCCACAACTTAGATTTTCCTTCAGATGTGAGGGTCATCTTTCTTTTCCTGAATATGTCTTCTTCTTTGTGCAGACACCAGGCGGGAGTCTCTGAAGGAGGCCGCGGAGGTGATCGAGCTTGGAGATGACTCGGCTGCCGACGAACCGACTGCTCCTGTGGGTCGCTCCCGAACCAAAGATAAGGGCGAGGGAGTGGCCCAGGGCGAATCCTCCGGACCGCGGGGACCCAAGCACAAGGACCCTATGGAGGGTATGATCCGGGCCGCTGCGAGGGCCAGAAAGCGGGCCAAGAAGGCCAGGGTCGTACCCACGGTCGAAGGCGACCCTACCGTGGCTCACCCCTCCGCCGGGCACAGTGGGGCCGACCCTACCGGGCGGGCTCTCCTACCAGCCGAGCCAAAGGGGGCCGAGGAGGTCGGGGCTGCCCCTGCGGGCGGTGATGATGCGGGCTTGGTTCCTCCTTTAGCTGGGACCGAGGGGGCCAAGGGTGCTCCTGTAACCGGCAGCTGGGCCGACCCGGCTCTCCCCTCGACCGGAGCCGAGGGGGCCGTGGCCGAAGTTGGGGGTGCTGTGATCGCGGCCGAGGCTGGCGCTCCAGGTGGCGATGCCAGTGCCGAGCCAATCCATGAGGAGAGGCCGCAGGAAAATTCGGCTGGGACGCGAGAGGCGGTCGAGGCTGGGGCTCGATCCGGGCCATACGGTGGGGCGTCGGGCGATGGGGGGTTCTCCGTTTCGGCGGCCTTGGAGAGGCTCGGTATCTCGGGCCCCCTGCACCAGGTGTGTCGTGGTATATCTGCAAAGGTGAGGGGGGCAGGTAGGCAGCACTCCTCGTCCACGGCTCTCGTCGGGGTTATGGAGGGCAGCTTGGCCCTGGCCCAGATGGGGGCGATTCTGGTAGAAGCGTACGCTCGATCGGAGTGGGAGCAAGCGAACCTGGCCTGGACCCTCGGTGGGTCGGACAGGAGATTGACTCGGCTCGTTGAGGAGCATGGCGGGCTTCAGTGGGAGCTCTCCTCAATCAGGGAGCTGGTACGATCGAGCCAAGTGGAGACCCGGGCGCTAGCTGAGCAGCTGGCTAAGGCTCGTGAATCGCTTGAGAGGAAGAACCGACTTCTTGAAGAGGAGCGCTTAGCACGCGTTGAGCTGGACGGCCGGTGGGAGACCGAGCATGCCGAGCTAGTAGACCGCGCGGAGGAAGCCGAGCGTCTTTGGCGGGAGGCCGAGGCTGATCGAGCTGAGGCGGAGAAGCACGTGGCGGCGGCCGAAGGGCGGACTGCTGAGGCCGAGCGGAAGGCAGCCGAGGAGGAGCAGAGGGAGGCCGAGCTCGCCGGTAGGGTGGAATCGGCCGGGGCGGAGGCTCTCGAGCAATACAAGAGCTCAGAGGCTTACCGGTTTGACCTTAAGGAGGATGCCCTCCCCTACTACGAGCTAGGACTCCGCCGGGGCATCCGCAAGGGATTCCAGCAGGGCTACGACCGTGCCATTTCTTACGCCGAGGAGCAGGCGTCCGGAGTGGTTGACTTCCCGTCCAGTCAATGTTATGACTCGGACTTGTCATCCTCTAGTTCCTCTGTTTCGGCGTAGGATGAAGAGGATCCCGAGGGCTCATCACCCGAAGGGTCGCCAACCCCGGATGCCTCGGGAGGGCACGCAACGGAGGCAGTTCCCACGCCGGTGGGGTCGGTGCCAGGGTCGGCCGTCGCCGAGGCTGCCCGGGGCAAACCTCTCGAGCCCTCTACTTCCGGTCTTCAAGGTGGGCCAGACGCCTTATGTATCTGTTTCGGTTCTTCTTTTTGCAGACCTTTTCCCTTCTTGAAGGAAAAGACTCCCTTTTTTGTGTAGAAATAAATAAGGCAGTGGCATTGTGATGAAGACTTATCTGTTTCATATCGCCATTGCCGTATTCTATCCAGCGTATATGCGGTGGTTGGAAAGAACCGATATTTTCTACGTGAATCTCGCATAATGGTTGGGTGAGCATTTGACAGGGTGTCTTTCCATTTTCCCAGGCTTTAAATGCCTGGCCGCTTCGTGTGTCCCGCTGGGGCGGAAGATGAGAAGTTTGAGGTGACCGTTCGTAGGGAGAAATCCTTCTGGCGTGTTTTCAAGGGGGGAAATCATTTAAGGCAGGTAGCCTCCCTTCACCTATAAAAAGGACTGAAGGGCGTCCTTTCCTCTCCACCGCTTAGGGTTTTCCCTGAAAGTATTTCCTCATTCCTTCTTCACGTTGCATTGTACCGCTGTATTCGGAGCATGGAGGAAGCTCCAGATGAGGAGGCTGCCGACGACGGGGGGTAGGGAGTTCCTGCTGCTCCGGACTTGAAAAGGAGTCGACGGCCGACGGGCAGACTTGAAAAGGGGCCGACGCGTGGAGGCACGCTGTTTTCCCTTTATCAGTTCCGGCGACGCTTGCAGGGGGGGCGAGATGGAGGACGGATGGGGGCATCAGACATCCCTGATGCCCGTCCCTTCCTGCTCGCTTCACGGATGGAAGGAGGAAGCCAACTAAGCTCCATCCCTTCCGGGCCTTCCCCTACCTCCACATCCAGCTCTGATGGTTTATTTTTCTTTCTGGCAGCCTCTTTTTCCCTCTTCTGCTCTTTCACTCTTCGGAGGGTGCCTGCACACTCTTTCTTCCAAGGAGTTGGCAGTTTGGCGGGGAATATGCTTTCATATGCATTCCCTCTCCTCCTTCTCTTCCAAGTTCAACTTGGAAGGTAGCCTTCTCTTTCTTAATCCCTTTGTCACCTTTGTCTCGAGCTGCCCGAGCCAACGGGGTCAACTATCCTTTATCCGAGCCAGTTTCTACACTAGGCAGAGTCAGTGGCTGGACGCAGGAAGGTCATCCGAGTCAGCCGAGCGATGGGCTCATACGACGGCGCTAGGTGGATCTTTTGCTTTTTTGACATGTATTCTATTGGCTTCGGCCTTCCTGATGTACAAACGGGTTGTTTGAATAAAAAGAAATGAGCCTTTTGTTTTATCTCATGTCGTTTGCACAATACTCAGTACTCAGAAGTAGAACTTACATAATGTAGTTGCGTTCCAGGTCCGAGGGATGGGCTCTTCTTCCATCGTAGACAGACAGTATGCTCCTTTTCCGAGCGTCTCGACCACTCGGTAGGGGCCTTCCCAGTTAGGGGATAACTTGCCTGCCGCCTCAAGTGGTCGAGAGGCTTAGGCTTTCCTGAGGACGAAGTCTCCCGGCTGGAAGTGTCTATCTTGGACTTTGGCGTTGTAGTATCAAGTGAGGCGGCATTGGTACTATGTTACTCTGATGCTGGCAATCTCCTGGATTTCATCTGCTAAGTCGAGATTTTCGAGCAGTTTCTGGTCGTTTGCCTCAGACGAGAAGCAGATGACTAGGAGGGAGGGGTTGCCAATTTCCAATGGGATCACGGCCTCGGTACCGTATACCAGCTGAAAAGGGCTTTCACCGGTTGCCGTTCGGGGAGTCGTTCTATGCGACCAGAGTACGTTCGGCAATTCCTTGAGCCAGCTGCCCTTGGCTTTGCCAAGCCTAGTCTTGATGCCTTTTAAGATAGCCTTGTTGGCATTTTCGACCAGCCCGTTAGCCTGAGGGTGGGCGACCGAAGTGAAGTGATTGCGAATATTGAGATCGGTGCATCCGTCTCGAAAATACCGAGAATCAAATTGCCGACCATTATCGCTCACTATCACCCGGGGGATGCCGTAGCGACAGATGATCGACTTCCAGACGAAATTCCAGACGACTGTCTCGGTGATCCTTGCAGTGGCTTCGGCCTCGATCCACTTAGTAAAGTAGTCGATGGCGACGATAATGAACTTCTTCTGGGCCTGGGCCGTGGGGAACGGCCCGAGGATGTCGATTCCCCAGCGAGCGAAAGGATAAGGCTCGGCTAGGGTGACGAGCTCCGTTGCTGGCCGATGGACCAAGTGGTCGAATCGCTAGCAATGGTCACAACGTTGCGTGTAGGTTGAGCAGTCACGCTGTAAGGTGGGCCACCAATAACCTCGTCGTAGCAAGATCCTGGCGAGTGACCTTCCTCCCAAATGCGCTCCGCACAAACCTTCGTGAACTTCTTCGATCGCTCGGTTGGCTTCGTCGGTACCGAGGCACTTTAAAAGAGGGCCAGAGAAGGATCTCCGGTAAAGTGCGCCATCCAGAGTGACGAATCACCGAGCTTGGTATTTCAACCTTCGGGCTTCCCGAGGGTCGGGAGGCTCCTGGGAGTCTTAGAGCCACGACAGGTAGGGGGTACGCCAATCGCCTGGGGTGGCTG
The DNA here is from genome assembly GCA_022559845.1 of Amorphophallus konjac. Taxonomy (NCBI): domain Eukaryota; kingdom Viridiplantae; phylum Streptophyta; class Magnoliopsida; order Alismatales; family Araceae; genus Amorphophallus; species Amorphophallus konjac. The sequence goes on along the minus strand of CM040121.1, from coordinate 558,171,218 downwards.
AGTCAACAGCTAGGAGCTCCGAATCAATGCTCAGGCACTCTAGCTCTTCGAGAAGGACCGATCGAGTACCCTCGGGGTCAAGAGAGGAGGCCAGCCAAGAGAGGGCGTCCGCTCAGGAGTTTTCCTCCCGAGCTATTCGGACTACCTCAAAACTCTCGAACTGTTGTGCCACAGTCTTGACCATTTGGAGGTATTTGATCATCGGTGCCTCCCGAGCTTCATAATCGCCGTTGACCTGGCTAGCGACTAGTTGGGAGTCGGTGTGAATCCTGACTCGCTCAGCCCCTAATCGCCGGGCCATGCGGGCTCCCGATATGAGGGCCTCATACTCGGAAGCGTTGTTGGATGCTTGGAAGTTGAACTTCAGGGTGTACTGTAGCTCTGCCCCTTCGGGGGACTTCAGGAGGATGCCGGCACCGCTCCCGGCTGAATTGGAAGATCCGTCAACGAATAGTTCCCAGGTCGGCCGAAGTGCGGACGGAGATCTTTCTTCAGTCGGGATGGTGCTCTCGGCGATGAAGTCGGTGAGCGCCTGGCCTTTGATAGCCGAGCGAGACTGATACGATATATCGTAGGCCCCAAGCATGATGGCCCACTTGACGAGGCGTCCCGAGGCTTCAAGGTGAGCGAGGATCTTCTTCAATGGTTCGCCGGTCAGCACGGTGATGTAGTGCCCTTGGAAATAGGGTCGGAGGCGCTTGGCCGAGGTAACCAACGCTAGCATGAGTTTCTTGGTTATGGGGTACCTTTTCTCAGCCTCGTTGAGCACCTTGCTTGTGTAGTAGACCGGTCTCTCAATTCTCGAGTCATTTTTGACTAGGACCGAGCTAACTGTGGATGGAGTTACCGAGAGATAGAGATACAAGGCTTCCCCTGGGACGGGCTTGGAAAGCATTGGGGGCAAAGCCAGGAACCCCTTAAGCTCGGCGAACGCTCTCTGGCATTCCTCGTCCCACGCGAATGTGGCAGATGCCATTTTGGGCCCCCTCAATAGTTTGAAGAAGGGTAGGCATCGTTCAGCCGCGCAAGACAGGAATCTGCTGAGCGCAGCAACGCACCCGGTAAGGCGTTGAACGTCTTTGATGCAGGTGGGTGGGCGCATGTCCAGGATGGCCTGGACCTTGTCGGGGTTGGCCTCAATCCCACGCTGAGTGACTAAGAAGCCCAAGAATTTCCCGAACTTTACTCCGAAGGCGCACTTGGCGGGGTTGAGCTTCATGTTGTACTTCAGGGGGCCCTTATTTTTCCGGGGGCCCTTATTTTTCCCATCCGGCCTTGTGGCTTCGACCGAGATATTGTAGCACCTTTGGGCCATTGCTTGGTTACCTCGGACTTCCCCCAATCCATTTTTGGTGGGGAACTTCACCTTTTGGTGATAGGTAGAAGGCACCGCTTTCGTTCGGCTGAGGATTCCTCGGTCGAAGATTGCGTTGTATGCTATCATACCTTTGATCACTATGAAGTCTGAATGTAACGGTCTTGGGTGGGGTGCCAAGAGTAATCGGCAGGCTTAGGGCTCCCTCGGGATAGGTGGCCTGGCCATTGAACCCGCACAGGGGGATCCGGATCAGGCGGAGTTTAGACAGATCCTCTCACATCTTAAGGAAACATTCGTAGGATAATACATCAGGGGCACTTCCATTGTCAACCTGAATCATGTCTACGTTACAATGGTTTATTGTGGCCGATATCACCAGGGCGTCGTCGTGCGGGGTGCTCAGCCCCTCCAGGTCTTGGTCGGAGAAGATTATGACCTGGGGTTCGCTTGGCGGGGCCCTGGGAAGCTTGATGGCTTGGCTCTCCCGCTCAGTGTGATGCTTCCTTCCTCGGCCGCTGTCTCCTCCTGACGCAGCTCCTTCGACGATGATGTTGATGTGGACCCCTCGGGGGGTGTTGTCGATCTCATCTGGGAGCCTCGATCTTCCTGGTGCCCGACCACAAACCCGGAGAGGTGCCCCTGACGAATGAGACGCTCGATCTCATCCTGGAGCTGGTGGCAGTCACTGGTATGATGCCCGTGGTCGCTGTGGAACAGGCAATGCTTGCTGCGACTGCGGTTCCTTGACTTCATTGGCTCGGGTTGGCGGAGGAGGCCCAATCCTTTGATGTCTTCATAAATCTCGTATACTGGAGCAGTTAGGGGAGTGTACTGCTCGTATTTCCGCAACGGTTCCTTACGTTTCCTGTCTCGGTTCCACCTTTTTCCTGGGCCCGAGCTTGGCTCGGGTGCCCGCTTCTTGTCCCCCTCCCGACCCGAGCCAGTTGCGTCTCGGCAGGCACTAAGCACTTCCTCGCACTCGGCGTGGCGCAATGCCAGAGTCACTAGTGTTGAGCTATGGTTTTGATGATAACTAAACTTAGTGTGTATTGCTATGGTTTTGATGCTAACTACACTTCATGTGTGATTATGTGAATGATGATAACTAAACTAAATGGTTGATTGTTCATATTGATTGGTTGAATATGATTGAGTTGAACATGTGCATTGAATGCTTCCTATGCACACTTTTCATGGAGCTTGGTTACATGATGCATTCATATTGGACAAATGTATATCTATTGATCTTGATCTTTAGTCAATCATGTTTTCAAAGTGTTCACTTGTATATGTGCATGGCTAAATTGCTCTCATACTTTGCTCACTTGTATAGAAATAATTCTTGACCTTTAGCTTAAAGCTTTTATGGTTCAAGTGTTTGTATGCACCTAATATGGGCTTTCATGTATGCATTTCATACATTTATCATATTGATTATTAAGCTAAAGTTCTAATCATTTTTATCATGGTTTTGTAGGTTAAATTCTTTGTATAATCCCTCCAAGATCAAAGGAGCTTGATGCCACAAAGTTTGGAAGGGTTGCAATCGAGTTTGGGGGTGAAATCTTAAAGTCAGGAATTTTACTGTAGCTAGGTCGACACTGTAGCTAGGTCGACACTGTAGCTAGGTTGACACTGTAGCGCGGTCGACCGCCAGGCCAATCCCGGTCGACCGAAAATAATAGAATGCAACGGTTCTGTATCCTGCAGAGTTCCGGTCGACCGCCAGCCAGTTCCGGTCGACCGCCAGCCCCGATAAGCCCAAAATGTTGACTTTTGTCCATCTCGGAAGGAGCATTTCCTCTTGCTATTGTTTAATCCCAAAGCCACCAAACACTCTAGATTTAGTGGATCTGGTCTGGGATTGTCCATAGACCTTCCAATGGTTATAAAACCTCTCCTTGAGGTCATAAACCCTAAGAGACTCCAAGAGAAGAAATCAACAAAGAGAGAGATCAAGGTGGCTCAAGGAAGAGGAGAATCACTGTAGTCGTGAACAGTGATCCGTGGGCAAAGCTTCATCCATAGCTGAGGGTTCAAGATCCATTTCGAAGCCTTCATCCTCCCAAGAACTGAAGAAGCAAGAAATCAACAAGGAGAGATCGAGAGGAAAGCTATCAAATGAAGATTGCTGCAACGTTCGTGAACAACATTCCTTTCAACAAGTTCATCATCCGATCGAAGCCGTTCTAGCATCAACTGAAGCCATTCAAGCATCTTCCTAAGCCAAGGAGTTCCAATCAAGCAATGGTCTCAAGAAAAGCTTAAGAGAAGGCTGTCCAAGTGAAAGAAGACAGATGTATTGTAGCAGTGAACAGTACTTCGTGCAAGAGGATCTACATCAATACAAGGCCATTCAAGCTTAGTCTCAAGCCATTTAAGTAAAGAAGGAATCAACGTAAACATCCGGAGCATACACTCAGGGGGAGCCTAAATCAGGAGCATTCTAAACTGTGCCTTATTGTGTTTCAAGTTCATATTCGTGTTTTGTATAAACTGTGAACTTGTGTGTGTGTGGATCGTTGTTGGATCTGTGGTCGTGTGTGTGCGTGTCGTTTTTGATTCGTGTGTGCGTAGGTCTTTTTAGATCTGCGTGTGTGTGTGGTTTTATCCGGATCAAAGTGTTTGTGTGTGTGTGGAGTGCTGCACTTGTCGCAGCATGTGTGTGTCTTGTTGATCTACTTGTTAGATCGTGTTAGAGACCTCGTCTCCGTGTGTGTGTGTGTGTGTGTGTTGGGGTGCGTCCCCGTGTGTGTGGGCAGGCGTCGTCCTGCGTGTGTGTTTGGAGTGTCGTCTCCGTTTGAGGTTTTATCCCGAGTGAAGCCTCACCGAGTTTGGTGAGGGGTGGACGTAGGATTGCCGCTGTTGCATCCGAACCACCTTAAAATCGATGTGCATTGTGGTTTGGGTTGTGCGTGTGTGTGGTTTGATTGTTTTATTTCGTTACATGCTCGTGTGGGAACGAAGAGTTTGAGAGAATTTGTTTAACAACTTTCAACTTCCTAATTAGTGTTTATCACATATTTGTAAAAGCTAAAAATTTTCATAAAAATTGTAAACACCCAATTCACCCCCCTCTTGGGTGTCATTGATCGCGGGACTTCAATTGGTGTCAGAGCCAAGGCTCTAATTTTTATAGATCTAACGATCTAGAGTGATCCAGATCAATGAGTACCATTATGTATACTTTGAATTCTCCACCCGTGTTTGATGGTTGTAATTTTGATTTGTGGTTAGGAAGAATGTTCAGTCTAGTCAATTCATACGACCCTAAGCTATGGAAGCTTGTCTCTTGTGGTCCCTATGAATTGCCTAAAGACAAAGTTGTCTGGGTTGAAAATCATAAGCATAAACATGATCAAAATCGGTTGGTTTTAAAGCTGTTCAATGTTGCAGTCAATTCTAATCAATTTCTTTTTGTCTCCCATTGCAGGTCCGCAAAGGATATCTAGGATGGCTTAACCAAAGTCCGGGAAGAGCATAAAGACCAATGCCTTGTGGCAGGTACGAGCGATCAAGGGAGTGATCAGCAAATTGAATCAAGCTCAAAGGTAAATTGTGATTCCGATAATGAAGATGAAATTAGTTATGAAGATTTGTTGATTGCATATGATGATCTTGTTGAAAAATACAAGAAGCTAAAATCTGAAAACAAAAAATTGAAAAAGGATGCCAAACAAAATAAGTGTAATTCCTCTTGTAAAAAATGCTTGCATCTAGAGGAAATGATTGAGACTCATGTGTTTGACATTGAATTTCATAAAGATCAAATATGTTCCTTAAGAAATAAAAACAAGGAGATGACTGCGAAACTGAATTCTATGGCCGATGATCAAACCTTGATAAATGAACTGATTCATGATGAAAAGCTTGTTAAAGAAAATGAGAAACTAAAAGAATTGAACAAGGCCATTTCTGAAAGATTGTTGACTCTTGAAAAAGAAAAATCTGTGATTATTAGAGAATGTGAAAATGTGGATGAACTTAGGCAAGAAGTAGAATGCCTTAAAACTACCAATGCCATGTTGAATATTAGTCTTTCTACTTGTGAAGAAGAACTTGCCAATTCTGAATTACAAATTTCATCTCTTCAATCTGAAATTCTTGACTTGAATGATTTGCTGTCTAGATTTGTAAATGGTCAAGAAAACTTGAATAAACTGTTGGGGATGAAAGTAAACTTTCAAAGGGAAGGGCTGGGCTATAATCCTGTGAACAAAAAGAAGTTTGAAAAAAAAGTTTATACATCTTTTGTGCACAGTTCAAACATAGCCAACACATCAAATGAAAATTTGAAAAAGGGAAATCATGTTGCACACACACATGCATCCACAAAGAAAATCAACTTGCATCAAAAATCTAAAAATACTACTAGCACTTCCATGCATGATAAACATATTTCTGCCACACATACACAACCACATAGAAAGAAACTCTCATATTTTTACTGTGGTAAATCTGGACATGCCATGCATGATTGTTTCATTATGAAAGAATGATGATTTGAGAGCGTGTAGAAACCAAGCTGTTTTGAAAAATACAAAGAAAGCATTCACCACAAAATTTTTCATGCATTGTAATCATTGTGGTAAATGGGGTCATACAACTTCACATTATTGGTTCTTGTTGAAGAGAAAGAACTCCCACTCAACACATCATGCTCACGCACACAAATCAGTAGAACCCATGAGAAGGAAGAATATGATGCCACGTGCCTTCTACCATCACTTTGGTCAACCTAGGAATGCTAAGCATGATTATTTTCTAAAGAAAAATGATGATTTGAATGTTGTCAAAAGTTGGAAACCACATTCCCATGTTGCTACTAACCCAAAAAGACCCAAAAGAATTTGTGATGTGACACGACTCCTTGGACCTAGATTTGCAAGCAACCGGACCGAACAGCGATCTCTCACAAGCGGTTCACCCGTGTCGCGCACACCTGGTTCCGTAGGTGGACCGGCGATGGTGGTGAGGGTCTGAGGTTTGACCTCGAGGTTCCAAGGATATGGCTAGCTAGGGATGGACCCCAATGGGCCAGGGATGCCCAATTTCACGGGTGGCTGGCATGCCGAGGGCGTGGGATGTAATGACACTCTCACAACTCACCCGCGGTGGCACTCGATTAGACGGAATGTTGGGACGAGCACTCTCTCACTACCGACGGCGCAACTAGAGATAATACTAAGCTAAGCAATAGTGAAACCAGCAGAGGATGGGGGCTCAAAGCTCACCTGATCGGTGTGAAGACACCGATCCTGGTCGGAGACGAGGGCGAGCGGGGAAGCGTGGGCTACCCTCACGCCGTGTCGATGACGCTTCAGCCGAAGACCTGCTAGTACAAAACTACGCCCCACGCAGGAGGGTGGATCTCGGGGTGGGGGAATGGGCTTACACCAAACACTACCTCCACACAGGGAGGGGCGCTAAGCCGGCTAGGCGGGGAGGGGAGGTTAACTAAGCTAGCGCCGAATGATCTGCCCGTTCTAGAATAACCGGATAGGAAGTCGATGTAGATGACGCCACACACTCCACCAAACTCAGAATTCGACGAAACTGGCGCTGAAACGTCTCTGACAGACCCAAGAATGTCTGTGAATTTTTGTGGGTGGTCCCGACATCGTCACCAGCTGGGGCGAGCTCTGGAACAGGATCCTGGCTCTCTGATTCGGACTGGTCCTAGGGTTCAGCAGCAGGTGGAAGTAGTCACCACGCCCACTCCCGATGTCGAAACGTAGAGGGACCAAGACGAGTATGACCGTGGACAAGTCTTCTTCGAGCAGCAGCCAGGGGGGACACCAGACAATGTCGGGGCAGAGAGGGGGAGCCCGTTGAGTGACGAGGGGTCTGGACAGGTCCTGAGTGGCCTGTTCAGCGCACCTGGGGGAGAAAATTCGGAACGGGCAGTCCCGGACTCCGAACGAGGTCCCGCTTGCTGTTTTGGACAGAGGACTGGTGGATCTTCGACCCGGCCAAGCGGCGTGCCTTGGAACGGAAGGATGAGACCATGGAAGCTTCTGCACTGTAGCTCTGGTCCTGGTTCAGGTCTCCGGACAGAAGGGATGTCGGATGCTGACGAGACCACATCGGCTGCGAAGCTATCTTGATGAGCTTTCCGTCGATGTATGGTATGCCTCCAGAAGATGCCGAATGACCTCGGGGTAGGTTCTGCAAGTTGAACTCCAACTGCTGCCTGCGAGCTGAGATGGATAGGGTGATGGAAGGTGATGGGAGACGGAGTAGATGGGGTGGGAAATGGGGTGGATGGGTGTGGGGGTGACACCTGACTATGTGGGGGTCTGTTAGGGGGAGATTCAAGGTGTGGGAGGGGCAGAAAGGGGGCTGGGAGGTGGTCTAGCAAGTGGAGGAAGGGGGAGCTGCGAATTTGGGTTGGGAAGGAGAGAGGGAGGAGAGATCTCTCCTTTTGTTTGAATGATGGGTTAATGGAGGGGTTAATGGGGGCCTAGGGAATGGGAAGGGTTGCCTTGGGGAGGGGAAGGAGTGCTTGGGAGAAGGGATTCTCCCTTGGGAAAATGAAAGGTTGTATGGGGAAGGGGAAAGGTTGCTTGGGAGGAGGGAGAGGTGCCTAGGAGAAGGGGATTCCACCTAGGGGTTGGAGGGGAATTAAATGGGAGGTATGGGGAAGGGGGAGGGGTCTTAATGAGAGGTGAATAGGGAGGAGAGAGAGTGAATTTCGAAATTGGGGGTGGGGAGGAGAGAGAATGGGGTTCGCCCCCTTTAGAGAGAGAGAGAGAGAAATAGAGAGAGAGCTAGAGAGAGAAGGAGGCACAATTCTTGTGGATAATTTTCACTCAATAATTCATTCATTCATTAGCTTCAAATGGTGGGATTGGGGTCCTATTTATAGGAATCCCACAATTTAACATAAGACCCTGAGTTTTAGACTAGTGACAATAAACTAAGGGAGAAGGGGGTGCCCATGGGCCTAGCCCACTTAATTGGGCCCAACTGACTCATTAACCACTCTAATGCCAAAGATGACACCTTAACCTAGGGACTTGACTCAAATAAAAGGAAAATTACATAATAAAAAAAGGAAAAATACATCATATGACTCGGAATAAAGTGGCGAACAAGATGTAACACTGCTGGCGAGCATCAGGATCCTCGAACAAATGAGATCGCCGGTGATGTCCCCATCATACCCTCGGGGTGCGGAGAACTCGACTCCGTTGAGTATGGGTCCTCCGGGGAAGTGGTCCTCTAAAGCAGCTCGAGGTGAACCTTAACCTTCAAACTCAACCCTACATCCGCAACCAGGGGACGGTCCTTCATCCTCTCACGGTGGCTTGGGCACACCCTCTTGCTGGCGATGGTACCCTGCTTGCCCAATATTGCCTCCGTATGTACATGTTGGGCTCTCAGGCTGATATGTGGAGGCTCTCCGAGGGTATCACTCACAAAGGCGGGGGTAGGCTCAAGGTGCTCACTGGGTTCCACCGCGGTGCCCATATAGGGTGCCAGATCCGCCGCGCCAAAAGTTGGGTGTATCCTAAACCCCATTAGCAAGTCCAACCCGTAAGCCGGGTTGCCAAAGTCACTCGGAACTTGGCAAGGTCCAAGTCCTCGTGCCCTCAAGTTGGACGCGACTCTAGGATAGAGCCACTCCAATGCCACCATCAATAGGTTGCCTACTTGGAATTCCAAGTGGCGCTCGCGAGCCTTTTCTCGCTCTTTGTGAACCTCACCGCTCGTTGTGATTTGCTTGCGTGTATGCTCATGCCATGCATTATGATGCGGTGAGTGGTTGTGAAAGTGGGTAGTCTGAAAAGGTGGACCGGGGCAACCATAAATTGACCTATCATGCTTTGATGCCATGTGGACCTTGATGAACTTAGGTGGACCGGGGCAGTCACAAGTGGCCCTATCATGCATGGACTTCATAACAATGGTTGGAGGGCCGGGGCATCCGTAGGGGAATCTATTGCGCATGGGTATAGCAAATGCTGGGGGTCCTGGACATCCGTGAATGTTCGTAACATGCCTAAGACCAATGATGAATGTGGGAGGACCTTTGGACCAATCATGCATCCGACTTGACATGTGGGTGTCATGTATGAAAGGACCCGACTTTCTATTCATGCCAAGTGGTGTGATGTGACAAGACACAGGAATTCCTTTCCCATAGGTGACTTCCTTGTGTGGGGTGGTGGGGTGGCCTTCGAGCTTCCACTCAAAAGGGTCGTAGGGATCAAAGAAGGTATGTGTCATGGAGTGGGGAACTTCATTATTTTCTAGGTGTATTTCACCCATGGTCATGGTACCCTTGGTGTGGGTCGGGCCTTGAGAGAGGTGGGCTTGGTCTAACATGGTTGGTTGGGATAGGAATAGGTTGGTGGTGAGTAAGGTGGGTGGGTATAGGAAGGGATCGAAGGGGTCATGGTAAGGGTCACCTGGGGAGAGGAACTCTAGGTCCTCATGGTCCTCACAATATGGTGGTGGATCTTCCTCCTCTAGTAAAATGATTGGGCCAAAGTTTTTGGTGGGATGGTCGGCCATGAATGGAGGGCTTGATGTTCTACCCGAGATAAGCAACTCTAGTTTGTGGATAGCATCAGGCTCATTGGGTGTAGGGAGGAATAGAAGAAGGTCGCCTGTGTAGCAACCTACAGTGTAAATCGAGGAGATGGACCCGACACATAGGTGTAGGAGGTCAAGGCTCCTAGGTCGGTCGGCCACTGTGGTCAACATGCCAGTTAACTCCATTTGCCAAGATAGACCCTTAAGAAGATCCCCTAATGTTTCCACTTGATAGGATGATTGGATTGTGGTGTGATAGGTGGATAAGGGTACTATAGGGAGGTGTTGTTCCATGGGAGGGCAAACATGGGCCATGATATCTCTAATTGGGTTCTCCTTTAGCCAACATAAAAGGGGTTCTCCTAAGATGAGCTCGGCCCCAACTAGGGAGGGTGGTGTAGGGTGAAGACCACTGTGCGAGGTTTCTTCTTCAACTTGGACATGTGTTCCCCCCACAGTTGGGATGGTGACCATGGTGTTCTCCTCCTCTAGGTGGTTGGGTGTGTGAGCCATGATGCTTTTTACACATGGGATGGGAACTTCCCGACCTAACTCATGACATTGTGACTCGTATTCTTCTTCCCAATCGGGGGAGGCCTCATGTACCTCAATCACATTCTTATCCCTTTGGGGTGTGGGGGTTTTACTCTCCAAGGGAATGGGAAGGTCTTTTCGGGATGGGGTGATGAAGGTTGGGGCATGGTGCACCCGGGGTGGTGAGGGTGTTCGAACTTGGGTTGGGTTTGGGAGTGGAAGAAGTGGAGACCTAAGTTGGGGTAGGATTGGGGTTGGTAGTGGAAGATGGGTGGGTTGATGAGGATTGGGTTGATTGGTTTTGGGGGGTGTGTCCCTTTTAAGGGATGATGGAGGGGTGGTAGTGGGGACCGTGGAAGCTTGTGGGGTGTGGGTTTGATGAAGAATTTTGGGTTGGGTGGTGGCCAATTTGGTTTGAATGGTGGTGGTGATCGGGATTTGAATCATTTGGGGTGGTGGAGTTTGGGCCCTAAGGGAGGTCTTGGGTTGACTGGAAGGGAAAGGGGGAGTGGGAGTGCTCCTCGGGTTATGGTTCTCAAGGTAGGAGTGGGAAGGTCGGGGAGTGAAGATCTTCCTAATCTCAATCTTCATCTCTTCTCATGAGTCTTTGGGTCCTTTGGCTTCCCATCCAAATTCATCCCGAGGTGACCAAGCTCTAGGGCCGTGGTTCCTTTTTGCTTCGAACCGGTCAAGTCGGGTGGTGAGGGTATCTAGACAGTTATGAATCTTGTTGATGACAGTGTCAAATTGGTCCATGGGTACTTGGGGCATCTCCCTAGGGTGGTCATGCAATGGAGTGATGGAAATCATGATGCAAGGGAGACTCAAATGTCAATGCCCTAGGACTAGACTCGTAGAGACAAGTCTAAAACTTGCTCTGATACCAATTTGATGTAACACGACTCCTTGGACCTAGATTTGCAAGCAACCGGACCGAACAGCGATCTCTCACAAGCGGTTCACCCGTGTCGCGCACACCCGGTTCCGTAGGTGGACCGGCGATGGTGGTGAGGGTCCGAGGTTTGACCTCGAGGTTCCAAGGATATGGCCAGCTAGGGATGGACCCCAATGGTCCAGCGATGTCCAATTTCAAGGGCGGCTGGCATGCCGAGGGTGTGGGATGTAATGACACTCTCACAACTCACCCGCGGTGGCACTCGATTAGACGGAATGTTGGGACGAGCACTCTCTCACTACCGACGGCGCAACTAGAGATAATACTAAGTTAAGCAATAGTGAAACCAGTAGAGGATGGGGGCTCAAAGCTCACCTGATCGGTGTGAAGACACCGATCCTGGTCGGAGACGAGGGCGAGCGGGGAAGCGTGGGCTACCCTCACGCCGTGTCGATGACGCTTCAGCCGAAGACCTGCTAGTACAAAACTACGCCCCACGCAGGAGGGTGGATCTCGGGGTGGGGGAATGGGCTTACACCAAACACTACCTCCACACAGGGAGGGGCGCTAAGCCGGCTAGGCGGGGAGGGGAGGTTAACTAAGCTAGCGCCGAATGATCTGCCCGTTCTAGAATAACCGGATAGGAAGTCGATGTAGATGACGCCACACACTCCACCAAACTCAGAATTCGACGAAACTGGCGCTGAAACGTCTCTGACAGACCCAAGAATGTCTGTGAATTTTTGTGGGTGGTCCCGACATCGTCACCAGCTGGGGCGAGCTCTGGAACAGGATCCTGGCTCTCTGATTCGGACTGGTCCTAGGGTTCAGCAGCAGGTGGAAGTAGTCACCACGCCCACTCCCGATGTCGAAACGTAGCGGGACCAAGACGAGTATGACCGTGGACAAGTCTTCTTCGAGCAGCAGCTAGGGGGGACACCAGACGATGTCGGGGCAGAGAGGGGGAGCCCGTTGAGTGACGAGGGGTCTGGACAGGTCCTGAGTGGCCTGTTCAGCGCACCTGGGGGAGAAAATTCGGAACGGGCAGTCCCGGACTCCGAACGAGGTCCCGCTTGCTGTTTTGGACAGAGGACTGGTGGATCTTCGACCCGGCCAAGCAGCGTGCCTTGGAACAGAAGGATGAGACCATGGAAGCTTCTGCACTGTGGCTCTGGTCCTGGTTCAGGTCCTGGTTGCGCAGTCAGACGAGAATGAACCCTCCGGACAGAAGGGATGTCGGATGCTGACGAGACCACCTCGGCTGCGAAGCTATCTTGATGAGATTTCCGTCGATGTATGGTACGCCTCCAGAAGACGCCGAATGACCTCGGGGTAGGTTCTGCAAGTTGAACTCCAACTGCTGCCTGCGAGCTGAGATGGATAGGGTGATGGAAGGTGATGGGAGACGGAGTAGATGGGGTGGGAAATGGGGTGGATGGGTGTGGGGGTGACACCTGACTATGTGGGGGTCTGTTAGAGGGAGATTCAAGGTGTGGGGGGGGCAGAAAGAGGGCTGGGAGGTGGTCTAGCAAGTGGAGGAAGGGGGAGCTACGAATTTGGGTTGGGAAGGAGAGAGGGAGGAGAGATCTCTCCTTTTGTTTGAATGGTGGGTTAATGGAGGGGTTAATGGGGGCCTAGGGAATGGGAAGGGTTTCCTTGGGGAGGGGAAGGAGTGCTTGGGAGAAGGGATTCTCCCTTGGAAAAATGAAAGGTTGTATGGGGAAGGGGAAATGTTGCTTGGGAGGAGGGAGAGGTGCCTAGGAGAAGGGGATTCCACCTAGGGGTTGGAGGGGAATTAAATGGGAGGTATGGGGAAGGGGGAGGGGTCTTAATGAGAGGTGAATAGGGAGGAGAGAGAGTGAATTTCAAAATTTGGGATGGGGAGGAGAGAGAATGGGGTTCGCCCCCTTTAGAGAGAGAGAGAGAAATAGAGAGAGAGCTAGAGAGAGAAGGAGGCACAATTCTTGTGGATAATTTTCACTCAATAATTCATTCATTCATTAGCTTCAAATGGTGGGATTGTGGGTGGTCCTATTTATAGGAATCCCACAATTTAACATAAGACCCTGAGTTTTATACTAGTGACAATAAACTAAGGGAGAAGGGGGTGCCCATGGGCCTAGCCCACTTAATTGGGCCCAACTGACTCATTAACCACTCTAATGCCAATTAACCTAGGTAGATGACACCTTAACCTAGGGACTTGACTCAAATAAAAGGAAAATTACATAATAAGAAAATGAAAAATACATCATATGACTCGGAATAAAGTGGCGAACAAGATGTAGCACTGCCGGCGAGCATCGGGATCCTCGAACAAATGAGATCGCCGGTGATGTCCCCATCAATTTGGGTACCTATGAATGTCAAATGAGAAATCTATTTTCAGGTGTGCCTTGGGAATGTAAAGTATGAAATCTATTTTCATCAAGAAGGTAAGGCACACAGGCCAAGTGGCATAAGTCAGGTTGGAAGAAAAATAAAAAAAAAAATTGAATCTGAGCATTCAGGTGATATCTCTCCTACTCTCTCCAGTGATTGTGTAAGGTTTTGATTCATTTTGAGTCATATAGTCATGTAGTCTTGCATATGTCCGTACATGCATTCCATTCATAGTTGTTTGCATATTTGTGCATATATCACTTGTCATATAACATTTTGTTGTAGGAGAGCTTGAAGATTCTTCAGATCATGATTTCACTACATATATTGAGTTTGCATACACCTTCATACTCTGTCATGTATAAGTTGAACATTGTGAATTCATGTCATAATGCATAGCAATCCTCCTACCTACATCATCCTCGACTACATAGTATATCAAATGGTGACATGTGGAAGGGCATGTTTCGCCTGCCTAAAAGCTATCACTAAGCGTGAGGTGATCTTCGAATCTAAGTTCTCTGCCCGATACTATGAGTCAATCAGTTACAGGCTGCATATGGCATTGGCTGGTAACTGAACATCTTGCATTCATGCACACACTAAGGGGGAGCAACCACATTCGTCATATGAACTTAATGTTTAGGTTCACACCTGAGTCATACATTGCATCTAGAGCTGTCTAGGGGATGTTGGTTGTTAAAATAATTTATCATACCATTGTCAATAAATTTGAATCGAAATTGACAACTCAAGTCCTCTTGTCCTTGGATGCAGATTATACTCCCAAATCTAAATGATGATTGGCTAGTCATGGCCAAGCTTGAGTAAATGAAAGGAATACCTTGCAAGGATGAAAATGATGAGAACCCTCTCAAGTTGCTACAGGAAGATGAGATACTTTATGTAGAACAACCTCCAGGATCGACTCAAGTATAAGGTGGTGAAAGTCCTTGTACGTGCTAAAGCAAGTACCCAAGGCACGGTATGAAAAGCTCGCATCTTTTGATTGAGAACAGGTTCAATAGGTAAGGTCGATCAAACATATCTCACAAGGCAAATCAGGTAAAAGACATTTTAGTGGTTCAAGCGTACGTGGATGATATCATTTCTGAGCTACTAATAATGTCTTTTGTGAACATTTTGCAGAGATTGTGCAAGAAGATTTTAAAATACACTCAATGAGTAAATTGTATTTTATTCTTCTTTTGGATTGCAGGTGAAAGGTTTGGAAGAAAATGGATTCTCAAGGCAAAGGTAAGAAAGCAAAAGCTGAAATATCAACCCTCGTGAGGTTGGTGATTTTAGTGATTGAAGGCTTCCAATCTTATCTCCTGAATTAAGGTAATTCAATCTTGTCAATACATGCAATGGCCTTTTGTCACTTGGTAACATCCTTAAGTGATAGGTATTGATTCTAAAAACTTGAATTGTCATTTACTAGCATGTTCTGATGAATTAGTTGAATCAAATTAAAAATCTTGAAGCAGTTGCATTGCTTAATTTTGATCATCTAAGCACCCTTATTCATAAAGGTCATGTCATGAAAAATGTTTGTTGATTCATGAATAGAATGAGGATGATTTCAATAAGAATTTTGTCACACTGGCTTGAAAATCAAAGCTCTTATCTTGCCAAAACCACTTGCATTTCACTCTCACATAGTTATAGGTTGCATGCATCATAATTCAATGCATAATGTGCTTTTAGATCATGCAAATGAAAATCAAGTCCGAATCACTTTGCACATTGCATCGCATTCTCATATGCTCATATGTTGTTTTGCATTGGAATTCATGCATTAGTCGCACTTAACTCATTCAGTTGGCATCCATTCAATTGGTATCAAAATGACATCACATTGCTAGCATGCATGTCATAGTGCATTTGCATAAACTCCCACTGTGTGCTTGTGTGATATTATATGCTATTCACCCCCATCCGTTGACATTTCTATGGCTTTATGTCTTCTTGATAAATAATGTTGAATTTGAGTCATTATTGGAGTGCTTCATGTCATACACTCTGGGGGAATTCATATTTCATAAGTGCATCTATTTAGGGGGAGTTGCACTGTTATGTATTCATGATATTTTCGGTATACATGCTGAATCAAATTCGCACACTTCATGCACAAAATGTGAAAATGAGTGTTAATGATAAGAATATATGAATTTCTTTTCAACACTCTCGAGATGTTAAATTTGCTGCATATATGTTGAAGAGACAGTTGAGGAAAAAGATGCCTACCCATCCTTGTTGAAAAATCTGAAATGAAAATGAAAGATAGAGCAATGCTCGGTCTCACTGAGTAAACTGGGCACATGTCACCTGAGACGTGATGTGGTTCATATCTGAAAAGTGTTGACTAGTATCTCTGTTCAAAATGAGGTGAAATGGTTCAGTATTCTGAGTAACCGGGGATTTTTGCATGAGCTCAATGCGTCTACTCATGTAAAAAGGAATTATTTGAACCTGACCACTCTTAAAAAAATTTCGACTATCTGTGAGAATGGTTGAGTTGAAAAATGATGGTGAAAACTCTTTGTGGTAGAGCGTAACCTCCAATACGCTGTTCTTAAAATTGAAGTGCAGTCTGTAAGATGTCTCCCCGTGCTAATCTGAAAATCTGAATATCTATATTACAACTATCATTTTTCACGTGACTCACTTACACTTTGGAAATTTGATTCATTATATATTCTGAAAATTGATTGAATGCATTAGCAATTGCATGAATCTCCTATATGATTACACAATCTCCCATGTGTTATAAGTGAACATTTCACTTGCTATGACCCTCATGCACCCTTCTTATACCCCTTCCCTCTTAAATAAGTACGGGAGAGCTGTGTTGCACGTATATATACATATTTGTCTGTTTGTTTATGCATCTCACATGTCATTACATGTATATGTTGCATCTCATGCATTTCAAATCATAAATCAAAAATTAAAAATATGAAAATAATGAAAACTCAAAAATTGATTGGACTTCACATGCTGCACACTTGTTAAATAAGGTTTGGATTTTGTTTGACCAAGGGGAGAAGCGTGAAATCAGCTCTACTCATCCTAGCACGTCCAAATAATCAACAATTGGTATCCTATCATGCCAACCATTAGTATCTCCAAAATAAATAAAAATCTGCAACATGAAAATCAACAAAACATGATTTGGGGCCTCCTAGACATTCCATGAACCCACATGTTTATCATTTTCCGCTTCATCATGATTTGGTGCTTCATCAGAATTTCCATTGTGGGTCTTTGTTCCTTGCTCATTCATCATGCTGCTATTTGAACCTCTGTGGTTTCCTCCCTTCATCTTGATAGTGTTCATGTGGGAGAATATTTGGAATTACCCTGCCTGTTGATAATGTCAAAGGGGGAGCAAGTTGTGTTGTTAAGGGAGACAGCTTTGCCTTATCTCGCTTTTTGATAATGTCAAAGGGGGAGAAAAAAGATGATTCGTGCTTGCTTTTGTGATGATTCTTGATTGCCCTTGTCAGGAGAAAAAGATTCATGATTACCATGTGTAAGGGGGAGAAGAACATGTTGTGTCATCATTTAGATTGTCATCATCACTAAGTTTGTCCTCATTCATCACTAAATTTGTCATCATCAAAAAGGGGGAGATTGTTGAGCTATGGTTTTGATGATAACTAAACTTAGTGTGTATTGCTATGGTTTTGATGCTAACTACACTTCATGTGTGATTATGTGAAGGATGATAACTAAACTAAATGGTTGATTGTTCATATCGATTGGTTGAATATGATTGAGTTGAACATGTACATTGAATGCTTCCTATGCATACTTTTCATGGAGCTTGGTTACATGATGCATTCATATTGAACAAATGCATATCTATTGATCTTGATCTTTAGTCAATCATGTTTTCAAAGTATTCACTTGTATATGTGCATGGCTAAATTACTCTCATACTTTGCTCACTTGTATAGAAATAATTCTTGACCTTTAGCTTAAAGCTTTTATGGTTCAAGTGTTTGTATGCACCTTGAACATGGGCTTTCATGTATGCATTTCATACATTTATCATATTGATTATTAAGCTAAAGTTCTAATCATTTTTATCATGGTTTTGTAGGTTAAATTCTTTGTATAATCCCTCCAAGATCAAAGGAGCTTGATGCCACAAAGTTTGGAAGGGTTGCAATCGAGTTTGGGGGTGAAATCTTAAAGTCAGGAATTTTACTATAGCTAGGTCGACACTGTAGCTAGGTCGACATTGTAGCTAGGTTGACACTGTAGCTAGGTCGACACTGTAGCGCGGTCGACCGCCAGGCCAATCCCGGTCGATCGAAAATAACAGAATGCAACGGTTCTGTATCCTGTAGAGTTCCGGTCGACCGCCAGCCCCGATAAGCCCAAAATGTTGACTTTTGTCCATCTCGGAAGGAGCATTTCCTCTTGCTATTGTTTAATCCCAAAGCCACCAAACACTCCAGATTTAGTGGACCTGGTCTGGGATTGTCCATAGACCTTCCAAGGGTTATAAAACCTCTCCTTGAGGTCATAAACCCTAAGAGACTCCAAGAGAAGAAATCAACAAAGAGAGAGATCAAGGTGGCTCAAGGAAGAGGAGAATCACTGTAGTCGTGAACAGTGATCCGTGGGCAAAGCTTCATCCATAGCTGAGGGTTCAAGATCCATTTCAAAGCCTTCATCCTCCCAAGAACTGATGAAGCAAGAAATCAAAAAGGAGAGATCGAGATGAAAGCTATCAAATGAAGATTGCTGTAACGTTCGTGAACAACATTCCTTTCAACAAGTTCATCATCCGATCGAAGCCGTTCTAGCATCAACTGAAGCCATTCAAGCATCTTCCCAAGCCAAGGAGTTCCAATCAACCAATGGTCTCAAGAAAAGCTTAAGAGAAGGATGTCCAAGTGAAAGAAGAAAGAAGTACTGTAGCAGTGAACAGTACTCCGTGCAAGAGGATCTACATCAAATACAAGGCCATTCAAGCTTAGTCTCAAGCCATTCAAGTAAAGAAGGAATCAACGTAAACATCCGGAGCATACACTCAGGGGGAGCTTAAATCAGGAGCATTCTAAACTGTGCCTTATTGTGTTTCAAGTTCATATTCGTGTTTTGTATAAACTGCGAACTTGTGTGTGTGTGGATCGTTGTTGGATCCGTGGTCGTGTGTGTGCGTGTCATTTTTGATTCGTGTGTGCGTAGGTCTTTTTAGATCTGCGTGTGTGTGTGGTTTTATCCGGATCTTAGTGTTTGTGTGTGTGTGGAGTGCTGCACTTGTCGCAGTGTGTGTGTGTCTTATTGATCCGCTTGTTGGATCGTGTTGGAGACCTCGTCTCCGTGTGTGTGTGTGTGTGTGTGTGTGTGTGTGTGTGTGTGTGTGTGTGTGTGTGTGTGTGTGTGTGTGTGTGTGTGTGTGTGTGTGTGTGTGTGTGTGTGTGTGTGTGTGTGTGTGTGTGTGTGTGTGTGTGTGTGTGTGTGTGTGTGTGTGTGTGTGTGTGTGTGTGTGTGTGTGTGTGTGTGTGTGTGTGTGTGTGTGTGTGTGTGTGTGTGTGTGTGTGTGTGTGTGTGTTGGGGTGCGTCCCCGTGTGTGTGGGCAGGCGTCGTCCTGCGTGTGTGTTTGGAGCATCGTCTCCATTTGGGGTTTTATCCCGAGTGAAGCCTCACCGAATTTGGTGAGGGGTGGACGTAGGATTGCCGCTGTTGCATCCGAACCACCTTAAAATCGCTGTGCATTGTGGTTTGGGTTGTGCATGTGTGTGGTTTGATTGTTTTATTTCGTTACATGCTCGTGTGGGAACGAAGAGTTTGAGAGAATTTGTTTAACAACTTTCAACTTCCTAATTAGTGTTTATCCCATATTTGTAAAAGCTAAAAGTTTTCATAAAAATTGTAAACACCCAATTCACCCCCCTCTTGGGTGTCATTGATCGCGGGACTTCAACCAGCGCAGCAAGGGTCGAGGGAGGGTGGAGGACAAGTTCGCGGCGGAGGTTCTCGTCGCGGGTGCCCCCCGTCAGAGCGGTTATGGCCGAGGCGACATCCAGGCAGGGGATCCTCAGGGCTTCCGATTTGAATCGGAGGATGTAGGCCCGAAGTTTTTCCCCTTGCGCCTGTTTGAGGGCCAAAAGCCGCGCTACCGACCTTGGGGGGCCGCTACCGGCGAAACCCCCCTTGAATACTCGCCCGAACTGCTTGAAGTCTCGGATGGATCCGGGGGCGACGGCTCGGAACCATGCTTGGGTGCCTTGGACCAGGGTGGTCGTAAAGGCTCGGCACTTGATGGCGTCGGATGCTCCGTGAAGGGACATCAGAGCGTCGAAGCTGTCAAAGTGGTCGGCCGGGTCGCCCTGGCCGTCGTAGGGCTTGAAGGTCGGGATAGATGTTCGGGGAGATACCTCTGCCTTCAAGATATGGTTGGAGAATGGGGATCTCTCCTCGTCCTCTGGTGGAGAGGTCTTCTACAGGGCTCTCATGGCGCGCTCCTGCTCTGCGAAACGCCTCTTGAATTCTCGCAGTCGGAGGGATAGCTCCGGCTGCCGCTACGCCATAGGGCTGACGGGGCATGAAGGCAGGCTATCTTGGTGCTCCCTAGGGACTTCGATCTCCGGGAGGGGATGGCGTGCCCCATGCCTGCCCCGCTTCGGCGTGGAGGAAGCCTCTTGCTCCGGAGGGGGGGCTTGCGAGGGTCCTCCTACTTTGTTGCGGATGAGCTGCTGTCCTCGGAGGGTGAAGCGGCCTCCGGTGGTGTGCTGGGACACGTTCTCACGGGGAGGGCTCTCTGGAGGGGCGTGTGACCTTCCATCCCTAGCCGCCTGGGCCCTCATGAGTTCCACGAGGACGTCCAGTTTCACGTTGAGGGCTTGGAAGGCGTCGGCGCCGCCGTTGAGTGGCAGCCCTACCGTCGTGGGAGGAGGGGGCGACAACCCGGCCGCAGGCAGAGGGGGCGGTCCGTCGGCGGGAGTGCTGGCACCGGAGGGGGGTTTTGGGAGGCTTGTGAGGGGCCTTCCCCCGCCGCCATCGTGGCCTTTCCCCTATCGTCGGCGGACCTCCTCCCTGAACTTCTTCTCACCATACTGGCTCATTGGTGTTGAACACATGTGCACCATGATTACTATTATGGTTTTGATGATAGCAACTACTATAAGTCACATTGTGTTTGCATATGATGTCATTGTGTATCTGTTTAAGCAGTTTGCCATTTCATCGAACAGGTTGCGGGCATGTGCACCGCATTCAAAGTCTATACGTTGGACAAAGCATATACGTTGGACCAAGTCTATACGTTGGACAAAGTCTATACGTTGGACGAAGTCTATACGTTAGACAAAGTCTATACGTTGGACCAAGTCTATACGTTGTCAAAGTCTATACATTGGACCAAGTCTATACGTTGGACAAAGTCTATACGTTGGATGAAGTCTATATGTTGGACAAAGTCTGTACGTTGGCTGCCTAGCACAACTCCAAGTCTGTACGTTAGTTGATGGCTGCAACACAAGTCTATACATTGGCCGGCTACTTCACACACAAAGTCTATACAACAACTACAAGCTTCATTCAAATAGCCAAGGCCACTGCTCAAGAAGAGAATCCAAGGTTAAAGACTCAATTGATACCTTCTAGACTATCAAGGGTGATGCCACAAATATGCATGTACTACTAATGGAGTTGAATGATGGAGCTGAAGTGGATAACGGACCGACCCGGGCAAGCCCGGAATCAGCCCAGCTGGCGGTCGACCCCCAGCACAGGGGCGGTCGACCGCCCCAACCAGCATCTGCCAGAATGTGTCTTTCAGCTGGAGGTCGACCGCCAGCCTGTAGCGGTCGACCGAAATTCCCAGTGACCATCCGTCTATGGTGTTTCTCAGTAGCGGTCGACCGCCAAAAGCCACAGGTCGACCGCCAGCCCCGATGCAGCCATGTTTGAATTCAAAATCCACCTCGTTGCCAGCCCCTTTCCATGGATTTCTTTAATCTAAAAGTCACCTAATCACCCACAAATTATGGATCTGGTCTAAAGGATGTCCAAGGACCATTCAAGGTCTATAAAACCAACACATGAGGGGTTGGAAACCCTATGACTTCAATGCTTCAAGGGAGATCAAGGGAGGCCATTTTCGAGATACTGTAGCACCTCCGTGAACAGTGTTTCGGGAGGAAGTTCTTCATCCATCCAAGGTGATTCAAGCTCAGATCTGAAGCCAAGCAATCTCCAACAAAGCTAGAAGCACTCAAGGGCAAGAAGGGTGATCAAATGAAGCTAGAAGGAGCGTATTCCAAGAAGAAAATCAAGCTACTCCGGGAAGAAGCTCTTCATCGAATCCTCAAGAGATTCAAGCTCCAGCAAATCTCAGACAAGATCTTTTCTCTTAAGCATATTCTATATCTTGTTTGAGTGTTTTTCATAAGTTGTTCTTTTTCTATTTCACTCAAACACTTGGAAGTTGAGAATCGTCCCTACTGGTGGTTAGTAGGAAGGCAATCGGAGGTTGTCCGATCTGCGGTGTTGACGTCCCTACCAGTGGTTAGTAGGAAGGCAATCGGTGGTTCTCCGATTTGCGGTTTGGTGTGCTGCACTAGTGAAGCCTCACCGGATTTGGTGAGGGGTGGACGTAGGACTGGGGATTCAGTCCGAACCACCTTAAAATCCTTTGTGTTGTGGTTTGATTGTGCGATTGATATGTGTTAGATGCATGCTTAGGTTCAATATCTATATTACGTAATCATCTTGCCAAGCAAATCATTTGTGTTCTTCGTCAAGCTAGTTATATTCCGCTGCTTATTTCATCAACTAGCTTTAAAGATGGTTGCATTGCAAAAAGAGGGGCAGATCTATTCACCCCTCCCCTCTAGATCCGATGTCCACTACACAACAAGTGGTATCAGAGTCTAATATCTCATTATGGGGTCCAACGACCTTGAGGGAAATGGTGGATCTGTGTCTAAGGGCTATTTACTTGAAGGACATTCTATGAATAGGCCTCCTTATTTCACTGGATCTAATTATCCCTATTGGAAACATCGTATGTAGGTGTTCATTCGCGCCCAAGACTACAAACTTTGGCGAGTGATCAGCAAAGGTCCGTATGAGCTTACGGATAATGAGGACTTGTGGACCAAAGAATAGATAAGGCAATCCACTGTCAACTGGAGTGCCAAACACATCATGCAATGCTCACTCCATCCAGTAGAACTCTCAAGAGTGGCTACCTGCGCATCTGTAAAACTAATGTGGGACAAGCTAGAGGTAATCTATGAAGGAACCTCTCAGGTACGAGAAACAAAAGCCAACATTTTAGTTTCTGAATATGAAATGTTCCGCATGATGCCTGATGAATCAATTCAAGATATGTATGCTCGATTGACTGTGCTTACTAATAGTTTAACTGATTTGGGAAAGAAATATTCAGAGCAAGAAATTTTAAGGAAAATTCTCAGATCGTTAACTCCAGCATGACACACAAAGGCTACCGCGGTTGAAGAATCGAGAGATCTCGCAACTACCAAGGTAGATGAACTCATTGGGTCATTGATGACCTATGAGATTAACCTCAAGAATAAAGAGGCTGAGGCACCTATGAAGAAGTCCCTAGCTCTTAAAGCAGGACTCAGCGGTCATGGCACTTCTGATGAAGGTGAGGATTCAGCAAGTGAGCGAGAAGAGGATGACGTAGCCATGCTCACACGTAAGTTCAAAAAATTCCTGAGAAAGGAATGTAAGAGCTTCATGAGAGGAAGGTTAAAGGTAAGAAATGGTTTCAAATCTAATTCTGAAAACTCTAAGAAATCTGATAAAATCATTTGCTATTCTTGCAATAAACCAGGACATTTCAAGAATGATTATCCCGACAGATTCAGAAAAGCCGACAAATGGAAGGGCAAGAAGAAGAACAAGGCCATGATGTCCACATGGAGCGATGAAGAGGAAAGTGATGACGGAACCAGCTCCTCGGATAAAAAAAAAGAAGATTTCTGCCTTATGGCCAAAGGTGATGAAGAAATTGAGGTGAATTCTCCATTTGAAGATTATACAATTGATGATTGAGAGGATGCATATATACAACTCATGGAAAAATATGAAATGTACAAAAAGGAGATTAAATCATTGAAAAAGAAAATTAACTCATTTATGCATGATCATAATATGAATGATAAGAATGCTCTACTTGAGACTGAAATTGAAGATCTTAAGAAAATGATTGAGGATTTGGAGGAAGGAAGAAAAGAAATGGCTGACTTGGAAACTGAAAATGAGAATTTGAGAAATGAGATTGATAGCATGAAGCTCAAAATGCAAAGCTATGAAAAAGATAGTAAATTGAGCAATGAAAAGTATGAAGCTGTCAAACAAGTCAACATTCAACTTCTTCAAAATATTGAAAACCTACAAAAAGAGTTGAAGGATAAACAACAATCTTTAGAAAAGTTTGTGGATAGAAGAGAAAACCTAGATGCTTTGCTAGGTACCAGAATGAACTTCAACAAGGAAGGGTTGGATTTTGAACTAACAAACAAAAGGCCAATTGGGCTCAAAACTATCACATTTGTTTCATCTTCCGAAGCTTCCACCTCAAACACAACTCCCACACAAAACCAGCAAAAACAAAAGGAGAAAGGGAAAGAAAAGATTGAAGAGGCAGTCACCAATATTACCAAAAAGTCTGTCCAAAAACCTAAGAAAGGTCGACCTTCCCCGCAGCATAGGTCAACACTTCCTTGGCCATTGCATGCTCAATCTTCCAGATATCACCAAAACTGGATTGCTCATTCATATAGGCCAACACCACCATACTTTCGGAGAAATTGTGATTCATGTGTTCATCAATCCTATAACTTTCAATCTCCTAGGTGGCAGAACAATCACTTTCAACCCAAAAACAACCAATGGCCACAATGGGTTAAGAAGCCAACTTCATCAAACTTTTACAAAATCCAACAAAGAGCCTCTAAACAATAAGAAAATGTCAAGGCTGAAAAGAAAAACCAAATCCCTACTTTAAGTAAACAAAACATGAATGTTAGAAAGGTTTGGATTCCAAAAGAAATTGTTTCATATTTTGAAAATCTTAAGAGTTTGATGGGACCCAAAATTGGTTGGGTTCCAAATACAATTGCTTAATTGTTTGTGCAGGATTAATGTCTTACAGCCATGCATAATATGTGGTATTTTGATAGCGGCTGTTTAAGACACATGACTAGGGATAAAATAAAATTTTATCTCTTGGAGGAAAAGGAAGGAGGATACGTTACGTTTGGAGGGAATAACAAAGGAAAAATTATTGGAACATGTAATGTAGGTAAGAACCTCTCCAACTCCATTGGAAATGTGTTGCTAGTTGAAGGTTTGAAATATAACCTACTTAACATAAGTCAATTGTGTGATACAGGTCATAAAGTGTTGTTTGACTCTCATGAATGCAGAATTCTTAAACCAAAATCTGACAAGGTAAAATTTTCTTGTAAGAGAGTCAACAATGTTTACATGATTGACTTAGATGATCCTTCTCATTTAAATCTTTGTCTTGCTGCACCAAAATCTGAAATTACTTGGTTATAGCATCGTAGACTAGGACATGTTAGCTACAATGTCTTACATAAATTGTTAAAGCATTCAATGGTGAAAGGGTTGCCTGAATTATCATTTAAACAAGAAAACAAGTTGTGTGATGCATGTGCCCTAGGTAAACAAACAAGAAAATCTTTCAAAGGAAGATCTGAAAATACATCATCCAAACCACTCGAGCTAATTCATATGGACTTGTTTGGTCCAACCAGAACTGCTAGTTTAAGTGGTAGAAAATATGGATATGTCTTGGTGGATGACTTCTCTAGGTTCACATGGGTTTTCTTTCTCACACATAAAAATGATGCGTTTGATGAGTTTCAGGCGCTCTACATGAAGATAAAGCAGGACGGTGTGTTCAAGATCTCCAAGATTCAATCTGATCACGGTGGTGAATTTGAAAACACTGGCTTCTATAATCTTTGCAGGGCTGAAGGCATTTCACACCGATTCTCTTCACCAAGAACGCCGGAGCAAAATGGTGTAGTTGAAAGGAAAAACCGAACACTTGTAGAGATGGCAAGAACCATGCTTGCTGAACGGCAACTTCCAAAGAGGTTTTGGGCCGAAGCGGTAAACCCGGCATGTTACATTATCAACCGCTCTATGGTAAGGCCACACACCAAAAAGACTCCTTATGAGTTGCTGAAAGGTAAAAGGCCCTCTCTCTCACATATGAAAGTGTTTGGGTCAAAATGCTTCATCAACAATAATGACAAAAGAGACTTAGATAAATTCGAGCCCAAGAGCGATGAAGGTATATTCCTTGGATATTCTGATAGATCTAGGGCTTATAGAATTTACAATATCAAGAGTCAAACTGTTGAAGAATCATCCCATGTTTCCTTTGATGAATATCATGATTCTAACAATGATAACTCTTGCAGGAAAAATGATGAAGATGGGGAATTCCTAAGCATAAAGGACAAGAGTGATCCTCCACAAGAAGAAATAAAAGAAGATGGTGACCTAGCTGAATCAAGCAATGCAAGGGATCAAGCTCCAGGGGAGGGTAACAATTCTACAAACATTAGAATTCTTAAGGATCATCCCTTGGAAAATGTCATTGGCAGCTTGAATGACCCACCTAGAACAATGTCACATTTTAGAATTGTGGAAGAACTAGATCAACTTGCTCTTGTCTCTCAGCTTGAACCCAAAAATATTGATGAAGCATTAAAAGATGAAAACTGGATAAATTCAATTCAAGACGAGTTAAACCAGTTTGAAAGGAATAAAGTCGTGCATCTTGTTCCTAGACCTTCATCACAATCTGTCATAGGCACTAAATGGGTCTTTAGGAACAAACTAAGTGAGGATGGCAAGATAATAAGAAACAAAGCTAGATTGGTGGCTCAAGGGTATAATCAAGAGTTTGGGGTAGACTTTGATGAATCTTATGCCCCAGTTGCTAGACTCGAAGCCATCAGAATTTTACTTACTTTTGCATGCTCCCTTAGAATAAAGCTGTATCAAATGGATGTCAAAAGTGTTTTCTTGAATGGCTTGATCAAAGAAGAAGTCTATGTTGAGCAGCCCCCCGGCTTTGAGAATTCTAACAATGCAGATTTTGTATACAAGCTAGACAGGGCGCTTTATGGACTTAAGCAAGCACCAAGAGCTTGGTATGAGAGACTAAGCTCGTTCCTCATTGAAAAAGGGTACACACGAGGTAAGGTAGATCAAACACTTTTCATCAAGAAGCAAGGTAAGAACATCTTGATTGTTCAAATTTATGTTGATGACATTGTGTTTGGTTCTACAAAATCTAAAATGTGTGAGGAATTTGCTAACCTCATGACTAGCGAATTTGAGATGAGTCTAATGGGAGAACTTCAATTCTTTCTCGGTTTGCAGGTCAACCAAGGAGAAGATGGTTGCTTCATAAGCCAAGCCAAATACATCAAGGAGCTGCTAAAAAGATTTGACATGGCAAACAGCAAAATCATTGTAACTCCGATGAGCACCTCAACTTCACTGGATTCGGATGAAAATGGTAAATTGGTGGATGCAAAGGTCTATAGAGGTATGATTGGTTCTTTGCTTTATTTGACTGCATCCCGACTAGATATCCAGTTTAATGTATGCCTTTGTGCTAGATTTCAAGCTAGTCCTAGAGAATCTCATTTGACTGCCGTCAAACGTATCCTTCGATATCTTGCCGGCACTCAAGATTTGGGATTATGGTATCCGTCATCATGTGATTTATCTCTTATATCTTATTCTGATGCGGATTACGCTGGATGCAAGCTGGATCGTAAGAGTACTAGTGGCTATTGCCAGTTTCTAGACGGGTGTTTAGTTTCTTGGGCCTCCAAGAAACAACACTCGGTTGCCCTCTCAACTGCGGAGGCAGAATATGTTACTGCGGGGAGCTGTGGCACCCAAGTGTTGTGGATTAAACACCAACTCCAAGACTACTTGGTGGATCTTGGTTGTGTCCCGATTCTATGTGATAACACTAGTGCTATCAACCTTGTAAAAAATCTAATCCAGCACTCTAGGACTAAGCATATTGAGATTAGGCATCACTTCATTAGAGACGAGGTCAGTAAGAAAAATTTTGAACTGCATTTTGTTGATACTCTAAATCAAATTGCTGATATTTTCACCAAGCCATTGTGTAATGACAGGTTTTCAACACTCAGAAGGGAGCTTGGTCTTTGCCGACCTCAGGCCAATAAGAATTTGAAATGATGATAATGTTCAATTAGTTGTGTGTTTTGCACGTTGGTATTCATGCATTGTTTATATGTCAATATGTCTTTTTGCATATGGTGTCGCATTGCATGTAGTTGCATAATCAAGTTGAATCTATGTTCCCAATGCATTGCATGGTTTGTGTCGCATCCTTCTTACATGGCCATGGTATATCAAATGTTTATGTATGGAAGGGCAGGTTATGCTTGTCTCGAAGCACTCAATATGCGTGAGGTTTCACCTCCGCCAAGTACCATGTGTCAATGTCGCATATAGGCCATATAGTAAGGGGGAGTTGTCCTTGTGCAACATTCATGCATATATTTCATATTCATTCTGTGGCATTTAATAAGTGTACAACTATGCGTTGGGTCATACATTTCATTTCTGTTACCTTCATGAGTGACTAGGTCAACCTCCTTTGCCATTCCACTTGATTGCAAACATAACCCCTTCGCGTATTCATTGCATATCCTTAGGGGGAGTTTTGTTGATTCTCTTACCCTCTTGCAAACTACACTTCAGTGGCTTACAGTCTGGTTTGAGTTCATGAGACAGACGGACATATGGTGTAAGAGCTTTCTATTATATGCCCAAATGATTGTCCATTCAATGAAAATGGTTCAGATTTAATGATTTCCTTGTAGTTCTGATATATTTTGTTTGAAATCATCTATGTTCTGTAGTTTTAATAGACTTTCACTAAAGACTGCATGTTATGTCTTGAATGACTACCCTGAAATCTGAAAATCCAGACTTCATGACAATCTTGGTGACACTCTAGAGCTTAGTATTGTTTCTAAACATCTTGATGAGCTGGAATTCTTGAAAATCAATTTGCAGAGCAATGATAGTGTTGCACGGAGAAATATGTCACGTCATCAAATCAAGTGACGAATGATATGTCATGATGTGCCTCTGTTATCTCTGTCTTAATTCATCTAGACTCTAGGCAGAGCAATGGCATAATTGTTGAGAAACATATCTTCTCATCAATGAAATGAGTTCGGATATGTCGTGACGTAACTTTGCTATCTCTATTCATTCTGAAGCATAACCGTCAATCTTGCCAAATACTTAGGAAAACTGGCGTCTAAACAACGTGTATTCTTACGGCTTGGAGGCATGTACTAGACTTGACTGCTCGTAAAATATGAGTCATGTGCCTTCAAATTCAAAAGATCTTAAAAATCAAATTTGTTGAACTCATAAAATTCCATACTTTAGTCATGATTGTTTAGCCTCAATACTCATTTTTTTTGTGTGTGTTATTCCCTTTGTAGTTACTGAATATGGATATATAAGACAAGGGGCAGTTAAACATTGCCATGATATGCACCTTTGGTTCATTTCTATTACATCTTGGATGTAGCTACTTTTCGACCTTTGTTGATGAATTCGGATTTCATTAGCTTTGAACCATATATATTGCTCACGGTCTATTTCAGGTTTGCATATAATGGCTTGCTCTTAACTCCTTTCAGCTCTGGTCTCACAGACACTTTCCTATTATCACTCCTTTTTGCTGTTGGCAAAGGGGGAGAATTCTTTGTGTGAGTCCTTTGTGAGAGCTATATGCATTTTGTGAGAGCTATATGCGTTTTGTGAGAGCTATATGCGTTATCGCATTGTCAAAGGGGAGAGCTTATGTGCTTTGTGAGTTGTCATGGGGGATGTGTGAATGGTGTACGGGGAGAGTCCAAGGGGAGAATCCATTGCTCACTTTGCATCTCATATGTGTATGTGATGGGGTTTGCATAATTGCATAGCATTCATATCTGCATTCATAATTACATTCACATGCTATTACTATCATGGATCTTGAGCTGCATATGTTACATATATCATACACTTTGCCATCTTGGCTATTTCTGCCATATAATGACTCACAGTGTTGCCATCATCAAAAAGGGGAAGAATGTTGAACACATGTGCACCATGATTACTATTATGGTTTTGATGATAGCAACTACTATAAGTCACATTGTGTTTGCATATGATGTCATTGTGTATCTGTTTAAGCAGTTTGTCATTTCATCGAACAGGTTGCGGGCATGTGCACTGCATTCAAAGTCTATATGTTGGACACGAAGTCTATACGTTGGACAAAGTCTATACGTTGGACCAAGTCTATACGTTGGATAAAGTCTATACGTTGGACAAAGTCTGTACGTTGGCTACCTAGCACAACTTGAAGTCTATACGTTGCTGCAGATGAAGTCTGTACGTTGGCTGCCTAGCACAACTTGAAGTCTATACGTTACTGCAGATGAAGTCTATACGTTGGCTGCTAGCACAACTCCAAGTCTGTACGTTGGTTGATGGCTGCAACACAAGTCTATACATTGGCCGGCTACTTCACACACAAAGTCTATACAACAACTACAAGCTTCATTCAAATAGCCAAGGCCACTGCACAAGAAAAGAATCCAAGGTTAAAGACTCAATTGATACCTTCTAGACTATCAAGGGTGATGCCACAAACATGCACGGGCTGCTAATGGAGTTGAACGACGGAGCTGAAGCGGATAACGGACCGACCCGGGCAAGCCGGGAATCAGCCCAGCTGGCGGTCGACCGCCAGCACAGGGGCGGTCAACCGCCCCAACCAGCATCTGCCAGAATGTGTGTCTTTCAGCTGGCGGTCGACCGCCAGCCCGTAGCGGTCGACCGAAATTCCCAATGACCATCCGTCTATAGTGTTTCTCAGTAGCGGTCGACTGTCAGAAGCCACAGGTCGACCGCCAGCCCCGATGCAGCCATGTTTGACTTCGAAATCCACCTCGTGGCCAGCCCCTTTCCATGGATTTCTTTAATCCAAAAGTCACCTAATTACCCATAAATTGTGGATCTGGTCTGAAGGATGTCCAAGGACCATTCAAGGTCTATAAAACCAACACATGAGGGGTTGGAAACCCTATGACTTCAAGACTTCAAGGGAGATCAAGGGAGGCCATTTTCGAGGTACTGTAGCACCTCCGTGAACAGTGTTTCGGGAGGAAGTTCTTCATCCATCCAAGGTGATTCAAGCTCAGATCTGAAGCCAAGCAATCTCCAACAAAGCTAGAAGCACTCAAGGGTAAGAAGGGTGATCAAAGGAAGCTAGAAAGAGCGTATTCCAAGAAGAAAATTAAGCTACTCCGGGAAGAAGCTCTTCATCGAATCCTCAAGAGATTCAAGCTCTAGCAAATCTCAGACAAGATCTTTTCTCTTAAGCATATTCTATATCTTGTTTGAGTGTTTTTCATAAGTTATTCTTTTTCTATTTCACTCAAACACTTGGAAGTTGAGAATCGTCCCTACCGGTGGTTAGTAGGAAGACAATCGGAGGTTGTCCGATCTGCGGTGTTGACGTCCCTACCGGTGGTTAGTAGGAAGGCAATCGGTGGTTCTCCGATTTGCGATTTGGTGTGCTGCACTAGTGAAACCTCACCGGATTTGGTGAGGGGTGGACGTAGGACTGGAGATTCAGTCCGAACCACCTTAAAATCCTTTGTGTTGTGGTTTGATTGTGTGATTGATATGTGTTAGATGCATGCTTAGGTTCAATATCTATATTGCGTAATCATCTTGCCAAGCAAATCATTTATGTTCTTCGTCAAGCTAGTTATTTTCCGCTGCTTATTTCATTATCTAGCTTTAAAGATGGTTGCATTGCGAAAAGAGGGGCAGATCTATTCACCCCTCCCCTCTAGATCTGCTATCCACTACACAATAATTGGTCATTTCCCACAGACGGCGCCAGATGAAGGGACGTGATCTCGCGCTGGTCCTGAGCTGGGAGGATGATCACCGGGTAGTGAACTGCAGAGAAAGAGAAACGAATCAGGGGGCCCAGGGATGGTTCCCTGGGGAAACCCTCCGATGCTTAAGTCAGTAGAGCAATGGTGGAAGGTATTAAGGGAGGTAGAGAGAAATGCGCGAGATTCTCCAACACCAAGGTGGTAAAGTGGTTCCTGCTCAGGGAGTGTTAGGCCTCTATATGCCTCCTTTGCCGCCGGAGGGAGTCCCTGGTTTATATAGCGAGCTCCTCTGATGAGTTCCATAAGTTGAGGAGTTTCAGGCGGGAGTTACGTCCTCTTCATGGGATCGTTACGTCCTCATCATTGGATCGTTACGTTCTCGTCGTGGGCTCTTCATGACCTTGGGGGATCGTGGCTCCCTTATCCTGCTGAACTCCTGCTCATAAAGGACTGTCAACGGCTGCATGGATAAATATTTGTCAGTCGATCCAAGCATGAGAAGTGCCAGCCCTCTCCTGATGATAGGCATAGCTCGGATGCAATCAGATCAGAGTGGGCGCGGAGCGCTCGCCCTTCATCCCGATGAGGGATGGCTCGGGCGTGGGTCTTCCTCCGTTCTGACGTTCGGGCCTTCCGAGCCTAAGGGCCGCCGAGGAAGGATGGGATCCTGAGTGATCTTTATTGGGCTTTTCTGCCGAAGTGGGCTCTAGAGGGCTGTCACTTTGTTGAGCTGAGCCTCGTTCGGTCCTAATGGGCCTAGTTTGGCTGCTCTTAATTGGGCTACATAAATCCCCCTCTCCACCCCCCTTCTTGTCTACTTGCCTATCTAGGGACCAATAGTTAATATATATAGAAAAACCCAAAAAATATAGAAATTTAGAAAAATACTAAAAATTACCTCCGCGATCCTCGGGAAGAGCACAACGCATCGGTATTGTCCCGGAGTCGGAGAACGCCACAGTTCGCCCTGCACAGAGTTCCGAAGGCGCACCAGGGAGAAACACGTGTAAAGCACAAAATACACTCCGAGACCCACGAAAAAGATCCGAAAAATATCCGAAAACCCTGGGGCATTACAGCCCTCCCCCCTTAAAGAAATTTCATCCTCGAAATTTAGGACAAGCACCAAGCCGCAGGGGAAGAAAGCCTTAACCAACCGACAACGCTGTCATAGCACCCAGCACAGAAAACCTCGATTCTCACGAAAGCATCGATCCAGAGAGACACAACCAAACAACAATCATGAACGACACCTCGCTCCGCACGCCGCGCACACCGGCCATCAGAGCAGGCATACACCAAAGAATACAGTCCGGTATCACCTCAGACAACGTGAGAACCAAACATGGCACCGCTGCCACCATCACGCTCACCGAGGAGACACAATCCTTGTTATGAGAAACAGCTACCGATCCATCCTATGGTCAGTAGACAAAACACACATCAGCTTCACAACCAGCTGACTGGTCGCACACCCTTCTCAAGGGAACAACCAATACAGAGCCTCCACCAGCTCACACCCGGCAAGCCGAAGCCAGACATATCACTGTGCCAACTCTGTCAGAAGACAAATTTTGACAAAGCCCAGATTCCTTCCGGAAAGGCACATCACAAAAATGACCACCAAAGGCCTTACTTGCACACAGCTCTCGCCATTCACGATGCGCAACCACCAGCATCTTCTGTCTGTGAAAAGACCATCCACTGGTCGCCAGATACACGCCAACGGGAAACCTTCGCCGGCCCAACAGGCATGATCTAACTCATAACAGGCCATCTGCTGACTCACACAGACAATTACCACATCTCAAGCTGCACTTCTCTCGGACATCGCATCCGATATCAATCATCGCGCTAACTCCACCCTCTCAGGGGAGCACGATGAAACCAAATGACAGGATCCTGGTGTCTTCGATCATCACCTCACTCGACTCAGACTTACAGGGGAACCATCCCATGCCGGTCACAGACCAAGAACCAACATCCCACGACAACGTCCCATCAAGGACTTCCAACCACCGGCGTCACTCTTCCGTCCTGTCTCATCGAATCCTACCTCAATTAATCCAAGTGGACACCTGCCAATCCTGATTTCGCCCTCACCACAGAGCCACGGGACACCATCGGAAGAATTCATGGCACACGTCTCTAGGGGAGGAAAGTTCCATCCAATATTACGGCAACCTGGTCACCAAAACCACGACCAATGCACTCTGGGTCCCCAGTCGATTATATATCTCACCGTCACAATCCGAAATGACCATACAACCAACAGACGCTGCCATGGTCGATTACGCTATTGGGCTCACCAGCCACTCACAGCTGCCAACTGGGACCTCACAATCTACCAGAGATCACTTCCCAAGATCACGGTCTCACCCG
This sequence comes from Amorphophallus konjac, assembly GCA_022559845.1. NCBI lineage: Eukaryota > Viridiplantae > Streptophyta > Magnoliopsida > Alismatales > Araceae > Amorphophallus > Amorphophallus konjac. The sequence goes on along the minus strand of CM040121.1, from coordinate 558,137,152 downwards.
AGGACACAACTTCCAACACAAGTCGGGCACCAAGCCACCAACTCTGACCAGCATGTCCTCGACCTCCGTCAGGTGACATCCTCAACAACCCCATCCGGGTCACACCGATGCCTAACACGGCTTCCATCACAGGACCATGGTACTCATGCGGCACACTTGCCAACATCTTTCCCCAACACTCCATCCTGCCAGTGCCAAGAACCATAATATCTCGAGCAACGGCACAGCAACAACACGTCTCACACAGAGGAACCAATCCTCCGATGCTCAACGTGACCTCAGGAATCCGCCTGTAGCACCCAATGCTACGATCCTGCACTTGTGGGTTATAGGCCCACCACGCTTCCGCTGCGCACTCTGATCCACACGCGCACAGCCAACACGGCAACTCGAGATTCATCATCCCGACAATCCACAACTCGGCTGGCCAACTTCAGAAAATAGGGTGAGGAAAGCTCCATTACCTCGAACCCAAAGCACATATTCACTCCCAAATCTGACAATCCTCATCCACTCTGCAGGGTCCGATTCACCACACATCAGAAAGTTCCAGCACCAGCCAAGAATTCAAACACCGCCCAACCAGCACTCGTCCTTCCGGAATAGCGCCAGCACCCTCTCACCCCAGGGGAAATGGGCACAACTTCTCACAGGCAACCACCTTACCAAAGCACGGAACACGTCTCGCACGGACTTTATGGCACACGAAGGCCAACCAATCCGAACACGCAATGCAAGACGACGAACCTTAGCTGAACACAATCTCTCCAACCAAAGGAGAAACCAACATACCTCCGACCAATGGAAAAACTCCACGCCCGACTTGATCTCGAATCTCCCGCACGCTGGGAACAGCACCACCCAGCAACAAGAAAACCATCGCTTCCATCAGGTCAGCGCCTCCGACACACTTGCCAAGTGTCACGTCGGATCAAAATCACAACATCTCTCGATGCACCACCACTGTAATTCCTTGAACTGCAACACGCCACGCCGAGAGCCGCAACACGAGCCATACTCGACAACCGTCAACCCTCATCCTCGAGTCCCGAACTCACCACGGAACCTTCACAACTCAAACCAAATCCAGGCGAACACAACCCATTCGCACACAAGAGCGCAGGAGCAAAAACTTAATGGGACACAACAACCCAATCTTACCTCGAAATCCACAAGAATAACCGGGACCGACACGTCATTTCTGACGCCACAGAGCATGGCAAGAACATCAGGCTCAACGAAACAGCAACTCACCAAGAAGATCCTTAGCTCACCCGAGCACACTTATCGATCAGAGTACCCGCTCTGCCACCTCAAACAACAACCTTAACACATCAGGGGCTGGATAGACCTCAAGCTGGAGTGGCCAGACTCGACAACAGCTCCCTCAGAGCACACTCACGGCCACTTAACCATAAATAATCTTCGCCAGCCACCTGACCTCACTGCGAATCCTCGAACAGAGCAACACACCTGCCGGCAACCTCTGCCCAACGCAGCACAACCAGGGTCATAACTCGTCGGGAAGAAATCTCTCTATTACCTCCCTTGGGTCCCACACCGGAACGGAAGCCGCGAACAACAACCAACTTCACAGCGCCACGCAGTGCACCCCAGCTCTCAAGCGAAAAATAAAGCGAAAAATAAACATAAAACCTAAAGCCAACTGCCGACTGTACTGGACCTTATGGACTCTGATCACTGCAATGTCTTGAATTCCTATGTACGTCCACAACCACCGCTCTGATACCATCTGTAACGACCTAAGATCCGGATACCGGGAAGAACCCGATACCATTCGAATCCTGGCCCACCGCCCACGAGTCGGGAGGGCTTGGAAGGGCTAAAAGGACTGTGGAGGTACAAAGAAATAGGAAATAAGGCAGGACAATTCAACAATTAACAGAAATAAATAAACAACTACTACACCAGAGTCCAGTCCAACAGAAAGTACAGTCTACAGCAGCAAAACGTACCACATGCCAAGTGAACACTCGGCCCGGCGAGCTGGTAACTAAGAACCTCTGAACAGCACCCTCGAACCTCGAGGAAGAACCGCCACACCTGAAAAGCAGGGATGAGTCTCCAAATAGAGACTCAGCAGGGGTCCCGCGGAACCCCAACCGAAAACAACGGTGATAACGGAAAGGAAAAATGGCTACAACTACAGCAGGAACAGCGAACCGGTGGCCGGTCAAAACTTGACACTACAGCTACTCCTACTGTACTGGTCAAGCAGAAAGAGAAACCCTGATCTCACAATCGGAAACCGGGCCACTCTAACACCAGGCCTACTGAGGAAACACTCACGGCAGCCCTGCAGCAGAAGTCTGCCTACACAGGCACGACCAACTAGGACCGCACAGTCCCACACTGGCACGGCGAAGCCTCGGTAATCCCTACCGAGCACCCTGGGCCACCACCTCGGAAAGCACACTGGGACGGTCCAGAAACTACGTCTCGCAGACGGGAAACAGAACTCAGAAACAGGAGAGTCACGTCTCACGTGACAGGAGTACCTGCCCACCAGAAGCAAGGCTGGATGCGTCCACTGACGGCTTAGACCACGCCTCAAGTGTCTCCCTCCGGCCCAGTGGGAACTGAGACACCGTACAAGTAACCACAGAACAAGTGACTAGTTGGGGTCGCGCTTGTCAGCGCGGGTCCAACCGCCCCCAACCACGTGTGCACACACAGACCATGCGTCCCAGGTCTGGCCCTCTGACTGGTTTTCCCCTCAGTCGGACTCTGGCTGCAAGACGTGGGGCCCGACGGAAACCAGTCTAAACCCGTCTCTCTGGGGTAGCCTCGCCACCACTCCCTGGTGGGATCACTCGCGTGTCGGAAGGCTACGACTAGTGGGGAGTCACTGATATGACCACTCTCCAAGGAGGAACTCCGAGAAACACGCACGCACCCTGTGCGAAAGTCACGAAGGACTAAGTGGCACCGAGCAACTGGACTCTGGACGGTCCTCAAGACACACTAAATCCAACGGTCCTTGAGTCACGAGACTCGAGGTCAAGACCGTCGTATACAATGCCGTTAATCTCGCCTAATCCCTAGGTCTGAAACCACGGTAGCTTGAATATCGAGGTAGCTCACGAGCCGTCGAGACCATTCCCTCAAAAGGGGGACTGAGAAACCCTCCAGCCCCAGATTAGGAAACTGGACTCACAGTTAAAGGCCACACACACACGGCCTGCGCGGAAAGCACAGAAGCATGATTCCCAAGATAGGTCACACGCTTCCACGCCGATTCTCCATCCCAGGGAAAAGCGGGAAACCTCTAGCCCCTGGTTGAATGACTGGACTCATAGTCCAAGGCCACACACACGGCCCCGTCGGGAATCATCTTCCGCAGAAACCCACGACATGCGGGGAAACCCCACCGCACTCACACAGATACACGGTGACTCGATCAAGCGTAACACAAAGCCAGGAACACACACACCTATGGGCACGCTAATCGAGGTAACACGGCACCTCCAGACACCCCAGAAACACAGTCACAGAACCCACAGGATATCCGGGACACTCGTAAGGCCGAAGGTCAATAACTGGATCACAACCGGGTCGACCAGAGACCAACACAACGCGAACCCATCATTGCAAGCATGGAAAACTCCTAGCGGTCTAACCCTAAACCACCACGAGGCCTAGCGATCTACCCTTGAACTGCTAAGAAATGGCTAGCTGTTTAACACCGGACCGCTACACACAGAAACCACGGACCCCTAGTGGTCTACCCTTGGACCGCGAGGCACTGGCTAGCGAGCTACCTCTGGACCGCTAAACCCCCGGAACACACGAAGCTCAAGCGGCCCTAGCGGTCTACCTCTGGACCGCCAATGTAATGCCCCGGGTTTTTTGGATCCTTCTTCTCGGGTCCCGGATCTGCGTTTCCGGTGTATCTAGTTCCATTGTGTCCGAAATGATGTTTCGGACATCTTTCATGTTCGGATCGGCGCGATCCGGAACTTTTTCAGAGGCCCGGAGCACGTCTGCGACTTTTCTGCGTGTGTTTTCCGATTCCCGGTGTGTATTTCGGTAATTCCTTCGAAACCTCGTTGCGGGTGAACCGGACCGTTCACCTAGGCGAGTGTGGTACTGTTGCGATCGGTGCGTTCCGAGGATCGTGGAAACGTGATTTTTCTATTTTTCAGTATTTTACAGAATTTCTGGATTTTCCTATATAAATCCCCTTTTCTCTCTCCCCTCTTATTTCTCTCTTCCCTCCCTCTCTCTTCTCTCACGCCCTCTTTCTCCCCTCTCTTCTCCGGCGGTCGATGGAGCGAGGCGGGGGCAAGGCGGAGGCGGCGCGGGTGAGGACGCGGGCGACGATGGGCGAGGATCGAGGCGGTGGAGGCGCGTGGAAGCTCGACCGCGGGTTCATGGAGCGGCAAGGGTTTCACGACGTTTTCTTCGTGGATCGGCGAGCTCGGGGCGCAAAATCTTCGGTGGAGGTAGGGAGATAGACCCCCAGCTCATGCTCTTTCTTTTTCGTGAGTTTCGTAGGCCGTGGTGAGCCGAGCGGGCTAATCAGGGCGATTTGGGGAAAAATCCATGTTTTAGGGCTTGTGGGCTGATCTCCCATTGCATTGCGTTTTTGGCCGATCCGAGGCCTTAGATGCATGCTAGGGGCAATTTGGGGGCTTCCCCCTTGTTTTCCCCCTCTCCCATGGAGGTATGGGGGCGTGGGACGTTTTTTGGGTTGTTTCCCACAGTTTTGCTCTCGGACGGGTGTGACGGCCCTTCCAGTGACCGTCACAGCCTGTGACGCCCCAGGGTGGGTGTGTCACAGGGCCCGTTTAGCCTTTGGGGGGTCTATGTGTGTGACGGTCCCACGATAGACCGCCACGGCGTTGTGACGTGCCTGGATTGGACCGTCAGGGACGATCTAACCGCTGGCTTTCAGTCGTTGGTTTTGACCATTTGGGGTCAAGGCTTGTGACGCACCAAGGCTGGCGCGTCACAGCCTTGTAACGCCCCTGTGTGGGTGCGTCAGAGTAGACGCGTTCCCACCTTGTAACGCACCAAAGTTGGTCCGTTACAGCGTGTGATGCACCGAGCGGGACGTGTCACAGTTGGTTCCATCTTGTCTTGTGACCCATCAGGGCTGGCGCGCCACAGACTGTGACGCACCAGGGTAGGCACGTCACACCCAACTTTGCACCGAGCGTCTGACGGCCCTTTGTGGGTGCATCAGAATGGTTGTGACGATCGAGGCTTGGACCGTTATAGACTGTGACGGCCCAAGCTTAGACCGTCAGGCTCTGTGTGGTGCCGAGATGAGTTTTCATGTTCTCCGCGATCGTTTCGCATTGTGTCGGTCCCTAGTCGACCCGGTCGTGACCCAGTGGTCGACTTGCGGTCTTGTGAGTGCCAGACACCCGTGGGATTCTGTGTCTGTGTTTTGAGGGTGTCGGGAGGACCGTGCTACCTCATTTAGCGTGCCCACCGGTTTGAGAGTCAGAGTGACTTCTCGCGTGTCGGGCTTTCGTATTACGCTAGACCGAGTCACCGTGTGTCGGTGTGTGCGTGGTGGGGTCTCCCCCGCGTGCCGTGAGTTTTCCTAGAAGATGATTCCCGAGTGGGCCATGTGTTTGGCCTTGGACTGTGAGTCCAGTAATCGGCGTGGCAGCTTGTGCGTTGCCCTGGGAATCATGCTTATGTGCTTTCCGTGTAGGTCACGCGTATGGCCTAGGACTGCGAGTCCAGTTGCCCAGTCTGGGGCTGGAGGGTTCCCGCCTTTCCCTGAGAGTGGGATTTGGTTTGGCGGCCTGTGAGCTGCTTTGGGAACTGTGTTTCTACATTTCTGCGTGGCCGAGTGTGCGGCCCGTGGACTGTGAGTCCCGTTTCTTCTCCGACTATGGTCACCGTGCGACGGTGCCGGTACGTGGGATGGTCCCCGTACTTCATCGGGTTCGGACGTTGTTTTCCGTTGACTTGAGAGTCTACTCCTTGAACCTCCACTAGTCATAGCCTACCTGCACGCGAGTGGACCCACCGGGGAGTGGTGGAGAGGCTACCCTGAGGATGGTTTTTAGACTGGTTTCCGTCGGGCCCCTCGTCTGTAGCCAGAGTCATGCTCTAGGGGAAAACCAGTTAGAGGCCAGACCTAGGACGCATGGTCTGTGTGTGCACACGTGGTTGGGGGCGGTTGGACCCACGCTGACGGGTGTGACCCCAGCTAGTCACTTGCTTTGTTGTTACTTGTCGGTGTCCGTGCCTCTGGTAGGCGCTACCACATCAGGCAGTTCACCTGCAGTGCAGTGTAAGTTGTCAGTGGACGCAACCGACTATGCTGCTTATGGGAGGTACTTCTATTCTAGACAAAGAGTGATAAACTGTCAGTTTCCGTGACTTTGACCTTCGGGTTTTCGGTTGTTTCGCCGTGGCGCGTGTGTTGGTTTTCACGCCGTGAGACTAGTGCTTGTGGCTTTACCGAGGTTGCGTCTTGTCGTGCGGTACCCGTAACCAGGTGTCAGGGTTGCACTTTGGACATCGTGTCCAGGTTGGCCGTGTCCTGGGAGACAGGCCTCTATGGCGTGGTTACCGTGGGTTTTTACTTCGGTAAGCGGTACTAGTGTAGTTCGGTAGCCCCCGACCGTGAGCTCGGGGTATGTTTTCGGTACAGTAGGAGTAGTTGTAGTGTCAGGTTTCGACCGGCCACCGGGTTTACTGTTCCTACTGTTGCGGTTGCTCTTGTAGCCTTCCTTTCCGCTACCGCTGTTGTTCCGGTTGGGGTTCCGCGGGATCCCTGCTGAGTCTATGTTTTGGAGACTCATTCCCTGCTTTTCAGGTGTGGTGGTTCTTCTTTCTCGAGGTTCGAGGGTGTGGTATGGAGGTTCTCAGTTGCCAGCTCGCCGGGCCGAGTGTTCACTCGGCATGTGGTACGTTTTTATTGCTTTAGACTGTACTTTCTGTTGGACTGGACTCTGTTGTCGCTGTAGTTGTTTATTTATTTCTGTTATTTGTTGAATTGTCCTACTTTATTTCCTATTTCTTTGTGCCTCCACACTCCTTTTAGCCCTTTCGAGCCCTTTCGAGCCCTCCCGGCTCGTGGGCGGCGGTTCGAGTCTCGGGTTATCGGGTCTCTCCCAGTAATCGGGTTCTCGGGTCGTTACAGCTGGTATCAGAGCGATGGTTGTGGACGTACATAGGAATTCAAAATATTGTAGTGATCAGAGTCCATGAGGTCCAGTACAGTCGACAGCTGGCTTAGGGTATTGTGCTTGTTTTCTGCCTAGTTTCTCGCTTGAGAGCTTGAGTGCGCTGCGTGGAGCTATGAAGGTGGTTGCTATTCGCGGCTTTCGTGCCAGCATGGGGTCTAAGGATAGAGGTTGAGAGCCTTCTCCCTCATCGGTGGTGGCCCTGGTTGTGTTGCGTTGGGCAGAGGTTGCTGGCAAGCGTGAGCTCACGGTGTTGCGTTCGAGGAACCTGTAGCATGGTCAGGTGGCTGGAGAGGATTGTTCGTGGTTAAGTGGCCGTGAGCGTGCTCTGAGGGAGCTGTTGTCTGTTTTGGCCACTCCAGCTTGAGGTTTGTCCAGCCCCTGAGGTGTTCAGGTCGTAGTTTAAGGTGGCAGAGCGGGTGTTCTGATCGAGAAGTGTGCTCGGGTGAGCGGAGGATCTTCTCGGTGAGCTGCTGTTTTGACGAGCCTGATGTTCTTGTCCTGCTCTGTGGTGTCAGAAATGACGTGTTGGTCCTGATTATTCTTGCGGATTTTGAGGTAGGATTGGGCTATGGTGTCCCAGTAAGTCTGTGCTCCTGCGCTTCTTTCAGTATATGGGTTGTGTTCGCCCCGGAGTTGGCTTGAGATGTGAAGGCTCCACGGTGAGTTCGGGACTCGAGGATGAGCGTCGACAGTTGTCATTATGGCTCGTGTTGCGGCTCTTGGCGCGGTGCGTTACAGTTCGAGGAATTGCAGCGGTGGTGCATCGAGAGATGCTGTGATTGTGGTTCGATGTGACACTCGTCGAGTGTGTCGGAGGCGCTGAGCTGATGTGGTAATGGTTTTCTTGGTGCTGGATGGTGCTGTTTCCAGCATGCACAAGGTTTGAGGTCAGGTCGAGCATGGAGTTTTCCGTTGGTCAGAGGAGTGTTGGGGGATGTGCTGGCTAGTGAGCCGCATGAGTACCCTGTTCCTGTGATGGAAGCCGTGTCAGGCGTCGGTGTTGGACCTGGATGTGGTTGTTGAGGACGTCACCTGATGGAGGTCGAGGACGTGTTGGTCAGAGTCTGTAGCTTGGTGCCCGACTTGTGTTGGAAGTCGTGTCCCCGGATGAGATCATTTTTGGAGAGGTGATCTCTGGCAGGCTGTGGGTTCCTGTTGGTAGATGCGAGTGACTGGTAAGGCTAGTCTCGTAGCCGACCACGGTAAGGTGTGTGTTGCTTGGGGACCCGTGAGCATTGTTCAGGTGGTGTCCCGTGGCTCTGCGGTAAGGGCGTAATCGGGATTGGCAGGTGTCCACTTGGATTAGTGGAGTAATTTGATGAGACCAGACGAAAGAGTGACGCTTGTGGGCGGAGGCCTTTTTGTGAGATTGGCGTCGGAAGGGTGGTCCTTGATGGGACGTTGGTGTCGCGATGGTTATCCCTGGTTTGGTGACCAGCACGGGATGGTTCCCTATAAGTCTAAGTCAAGTGAGGTGATGACTGAAGACACTAGGATCTTGTCAATTAGTTTCATCATGCTCCCCTGAGAGGGTCAAGTTGGCGCGATGATCGAGCTCGGATGCAGTGTCCAAGAGGAGTTCAGCCCATGGTGGTAATTGTCTGTGTGTGAGTCAGCGGATGGCCTGTTGTGAGTTGGATCATGCCTATTGGGCCGATGGAGATTTCCCGTTGACGTATATCTGGCGACCAGTGGATGGTCTTTCACAGACAGAAGATGCTGGTTGTCGGGACTCGAGCGTGGCGAGAGTCGTGTGCCAGCGAGGCCTTGGGTGGCTGCTTTTGAGATGTGCCTTTCCGGACGGGATCTGGGCTTTGTCGAAGTTTATCTTCTAATAGAGTTGGCACAGTGTTGTGTCTGGCTTTCAGCTTGCCATGTGTGGGGTGTTCCTTCGCGCTGAGCCGATGTTCTAGTTGCGGTCTGTCGAGATGACTGCTTGAGCTGGTGGAGGCTCTGTTTTGGTTGTTCCCTGGAGAAGGGTGTGCGACCTGTCAGCTAGTTGTGAAGCTGATGTGTGTTTTCTCTGCTGACCATTGGATGGATCGGTAGCTGTTTCTTGTGTCGAGGGTGTGTCTCCTCGGTGGGCGAGATGGTGGCTGCGGTGCCTTGTTTCATTGTGCCGCGACGGAGGTGACGATGGACTGTGTCCTTTATGAGTACATGCTCTGTTGGCCGGTGTGCTCGACGCGTAGAGTAAGGTGTTGTTCGTGTTTATAGTCTAGCTGTGTCCCTCAGGTCTAGAGCTTTTACGTGAATCAAGGTTTTCTGTGTTGGGGCTCTGACAGCGTTGTCAGTTTATTCAGTGTTCTTCCCCTGTGACTTTGTGCTTGGTCCTAAATTTCGAGGATGAAATTCCTTTAAGGGGGGAGGGCTGTAATGTCCCGGGTTTTTCAGATCCTTCTTCTCGGGTCCCGGATCTGCGTTTCTGGTGTATCTGGCTCCGTTGTGTCCAAAATGATGTTTCGAACATCTTTCGTATTCGGATCTGCGCGATCCGGAGCTGTTTCGGAGGCCCGGAGCGCGTCCGCGACTTTTCCGCGTGTGTTTTCCGATTCCCGGTGTGTATTTTGGTAATTCCTTCAGAACCTCGTTGCGGGTGAACCGGGCCGTTCACCTAGGCGAGTGTGATACAGTTGCGATCGGTGCATTCCGAGGATCGCGAAAACGTGATTTTTCTATTTTTCAGTATTTTTTGGAATTTCTGGATTTTCCTATATAAATCCCCTTTTCTCTCTCCCCTCTTATTTCTCTCTTCCCTCCCTCTCTCTTCTCTCACGCCCTCTTTCTCCCCTCTCTTCTCCGGCGGTCGACGGAGCGAGGCGGGGGCAAGGCGGAGGCGGCGCGGGTGAGGACGCGGGCGACGATGGGCGAGGATCGAGGCGGTGGAGGTGCGTGGAAGCTCGGCCGCGGGTTCGTGGAGCGGCAAGGGTTTCACGGTGTTTTCTTCGTGGATCGGCGAGCTCAGGGCGCGAAATCTTTGGTGGAGGTAGGGAGATGGACCCCCAGCTCGTGCTCTTTCTTTTCCGCGAGTTTCGTAGGCCGTGGTGAGCCGAGCGCGCTAATTAGGGCAATTTAGAGAAAAATCCATGTTTTAGGGCTTGGGGGCCAATCTCCCGTTTCATTGCATTTTTGGCCGATCCGAGGCCTTAGATGCATGCTAGGGGTTATTTGGGGGCTTCCCCCTTGTTTTCCCCCTCTCCCGTGGAGGTATGGGGGCGTGGGACGTTTTTTTGGTTGTTTCCCGCCGTTTCGCTCTCGGACGGGTGTGACGGCCCCAGGGTGGATGCGTCACAGGGCCCGTTTAGCCTTTGGGTGGTCTATGTGTGTGATGGTCCCACGATAGACCGCCACGGCACTGTGACGTGTCTGGGTTGGACCGTCAGGGACGATCTGACCGTTGGCTTTCGGTCGTTGGTTTTGACCATTCGGGGTCAAGGCCTGTGACGCACCAAGGCTGGCGCGTCACAGCCTTGTAACGCCCCTGTGTGTGTGGGTCAGAGTAGACACGTTCCCACCTTGTAACGCAGTAGAGTTGGTCCGTTACAGCCTGTGATGCACCGAGCGGGACGCGTCACAGTTGGTTCCATCTTGTCTTGTGACGCAGCAGGGCTGGCGCGTCACAGACTGTGACGCACCAGGGTAGGCACGTCACACCCAACTTTGCACCGAGCGTCTGACGGCCCTTTGTGGGTGCGTCAGAATGGTTGTGACGATCGAGGCATGGACCGTTATAGACTGTGACGGCCCAAGCTTAGACCGTCAGGCTCTGTGTGGTGCCGAGATGAGTTTTCGTGTTCTCCGCGATCGTTTCGCGTTGTGTCGGTCCCTAGTCGACCCGGTCGTGACCCAGTGGTCGACTTGCGGTCTTGTGAGTGCCAGACACCCATGGGATTCTATGTCCGTGTTTTGAGGGTGTCGGGAGGACCGTGTTACCTCGTTTAGCATGCCCGTGGGTTTGAGAGTCAGGGTGACTTCTCGCGTGTCGGGCTTTCATGTTATGCTAGACTGAGTCACCATGTGTCGGTGTATGCGCGGTGGGGTCTCCCCCGCGTGCCGTGATTTTTCCTAGAAGATGATTCCCGAGTGGGCCATGTGTTTGGCATTGGACTGTGAGTCCTATTATTGGCGTGGCAGCTTGTGCGTTGCCCTGAGAATCATGCTTCTGTGCTTTCTGTGTAGGCCACGCCTATGGCCTTGGACTGCGAGTCCAATTGCCCAGCCTGGGGCTGGAGGGTTCCCACCTTTCCCTGAGAGTGGGATTTGGTTTGGCGGCCTGTGAGCTACTTTGGGAACCGTGTTTCTACGTTTCTGCGTGGCCGAGTGTGTGGCCCGTGGACTGTGAGTCCTGTTTCTTCTCCGACTGTGGTCACCGTACGACGGTGCCGGTACGTGGGATGGTCCCCGTACTTCGTCAGCTTCAGACGTTGTTTTCCATTGACTTGAGAGTCTACTCCTTGACCCTCCACTAGTCGTAGCCTTCCTGCACGTGAGTGGACCCACCAGGGAGTGGTGGAGAGGCTACCCTGAGGACGGTTTTTAAACTGGTTTCTGTCGGGCCCCTCGTCGGTAGTCAGAGTCTGATTCTAGGGGAAAACCAGTTAGAGGCCAGACCTAGGACGCATGGTCTGTGTGTGCACGCGTGGTTGGGGGCGGTTGGACCCACGCTGTCGGGCGTGACCCCAGCTAGTCACTTGCTTTGTTGTTACTTGTCGGTGTCCGTGCCTCTGGTAGGCGCTACCACGTCAGGCAGTTCACCTGCGGTGCGGTGTAAGTCGTCAGAGGACGCAACCGACTGTGCTGCTTGTGGGAGGTACTCCTGTTCTGGACAGAGAGTGACAGACGGTTAGTTTCCATGACTTTGACCTTCGGGTTTTCGGTCGTGTTGACAGTTGAGTTTTCGGTTGTTTCGCCGTGGCGCGTGTGTTAGTTTTCACGCCGTGAGACTAGTGCTAGTGGCTTTACCGAGGTTGCGTCTTGTCGTGTGGTACCCGTGACCAGTGATAGGTGAGCTAGGCCCAGATTCAGAGGGGGGTGAATGAATCCCTCTTATAAAAATTTCAATCAATTAAAACTACTAATTACGCCTAGTTAAAACTTGGGGAATGGCAAAGACGTGGAAGCAATATGGGCAGGTAATTAGCACAAATTGGATGCTCTCTATGAAGGACGAGAAGATGACAGACAAACAAAATTTTAGAACTCTGCAGAATAGACTGATAATAAGAACAGACTTCACGAAACTCACACGAGACCTATATCAAACGTGCGGTATGCAAATAGAACACTCGCTAGACTGGAAGAACAAATTAATCGGCCTAAACATACATCTAGCGAGAGCAGATGAGACAATCAAACCACAGTGCATAAGGCAATTTTAAGGTGGTTCAGTCTGCAACCTGCAGACCTACGTCCACCCGACACTCCAACTAGAGTGTGACTTCCGCTGATACACAGCTTAACGGCTGGGCCTCACAGCTTGCCTACATCCGCTGACAAACAGCTTGAACAGCTGGGCATTACAGCTTCGCCAACCGCTGACTCAGCTTGACCCACTGGGCATTACAGCTTAGCCGACCAGAGGATACCACACCTCTGCAACCGCTGGGGCTTACAGCTTAACCAGTCCAGAGGAATCCTCCTCTGCCCGTTGAGCATCACAGCTTGCTCTGCTGACAAACAGCTTGAAAGAAAAGTAAAATGAAAACAGACGACAAGAAGCACCAGCGACTGAAAGCTGTAAACAATGAACTGCAGATGTGGCTCTCAAGGAGCTGATTGGCCTGGATTTGATCCACGGTCCATTAGAGCAAATCTTCAGTGAACTTCTTCTTCTCTTCAATCTCTCTCTTTCTTTCTCTTTTTCTTTCTTCGTCTTCTTCGTTTCTTTTCTTCTCTGCTACTCTCTCTCTCTTTTTCTCTCTTGAACTCTCTCTTCTTCTCCTCTCTGATAATTCTTCTTGATCTTTCCCCGGGAGTGTGTCTCTGATTGACTTGCAGAAGGGTGGCGTATATACTTCCTCAGACTGAAGATGCGCGCTCATGCCCTAGGCTTGTGGAGATAACACTCCCGCCTGGAAGCTTCAGGAGACCCTTTCCACTTGTTAGAATCTGGATGAATAAGGATCAACGTGGCAGCATCTATGAATGAGGATCATCATTGGATCACGTGCCCTTCTTAAGGAACACGAGCTGTTGACCTGTTACATAGGTGACTTTTAGTTAAGTATAAAATATGCACAGACCTTACCATAGCACCATGTATGGACCTGGGATGCATTATGCTAAGCATGCATATACTTGAACAGAAACAAGTATAAACTTGGGCTGGCTAGCAGGGACAAACAGGCATCGACTCTAGTATGCATGCAACGCAACTAGCATTGACCTTAATGCAGTCAAACACACGATAGCACAGACATTGTATTTTATAAGCGGGAATCTACACCGAGAATGAATGTCCAAATAGAGCAATGCACTGACTTTGATGAATCATGCACGGACTTGATATGAGTGCAGAGCTAAGAGATGCACAGACTACGTGTGTGCATGTGGACACTAAAAATTGCACACCCAGATACCCTGCTCGGCCCAGCATTAACAACGGCACCGAGTGAAGAAGCCCCAGAGGGACTGGTCATCCGGACTCCCCAAATATGCACACTACCGTGAAGCCGTCTCCGGAGTCACGACAGTGAAGAGAAATCAACCACCAAGAGCCCCCGCAATCCATGGGCCTCAAAGAAAATTAAATGGGCCACAACTCATGCTCACAACGGGCTCAGAACTGCCCCTTTTGGCCTTTAACGGCACGCCCTGAAGCCCATTCAATGGCACTCCCCTGGGTCCTTCAGCAGCACAGCCCTTGGCCACCAGTGGCACGAACCTGGGTCCTTCAGCCGCACAGCCTTTTGGCCCTTCAGCGGTACACCCCCAAGGGCCTTCAGCGGCACACCCCCAAGGGCCTTCAGCGGCACCCCCAGGGAGCGCCAGCGGCACACCCTCCAGGGTCCTCCAGCGGCACACTCCCGTGGAGCCCTTCGGTGGCACACCATGGCAAGCCCCAGCGGCACGGCCATTTGCCCCTCCAGCGGCACGCCCTTTTGGCCCTCCTGCGGCACACTTCTTGAGCCCGCCAGCGGCACAGCGTGAAGGCATTTCAATGGTCGAACGATGTGACGCCCATGCCCTGCGTATCCTTGGCGCGCAGTGGGTTGCCCGAGGTGTCGGTCGGAGGTTGGGCCACGTTGCCTACTCCTCCTGCCACCCAGGACAAGGGAGTCAACTCCCATTAAATGCACTTCGGATGCCTCCCGCCTTCGAACGCTTCCGCCGTGTGGGGTATAAAAACCCCTCTCCTTCGCTGCGAACAGAAAGGTAAAGAGGAGGAGACAACAAAGAAGAGGGAGCCACACACACAGGAAGAAAAGAAGAAGAGGGAAGAGGGGAAGAGAAGAAGAGAAGAAAGAAGAGGAGGGGAGGCTCCGCCTCCCCCTTCCTACTGCTCCGTCCACCCGCCACCGCCGTCCGTGCGAAGAGAAGAAGAAGAAGAAGAGAAGAAGAGAAGAAGAGGAGCTCGTCGCTCCACCCACCACCACCGTCTGTGTGAAGAGAAAAAGAGAAGAAGAGTGGGTGGAGAGAGGGAGTGAGGTCCGAAAGGGGAGGAGTCCACGCTCCGTTCCCCCCGCTGTATTTCTTTTTTTTCTTTCTAATCCTTTCATTCCCTGTTTTACCGATGTTGCAATGTATTAGTCCCCTCGGGATATTTTTCTTGTAAGAATAGAAATAGAAGGCTTGCAAATATTTTTGGGCGTCTTCCTCAGGCATCTCTTCCGTGTCTGCATCCTTCGGTGTTTCACGCCCCTTTCTTTTTTTTCCTTCTTTAGGGTTTACTTCTTGCCAAGCGTTTTCGCTTTCGTTCGCCCCAGTCGTGCCTTCAACGGCACGCCCTGATTGTGCCTCCAACGGCACGCCCAGTCGTGCCTTTAGCGGCACGCCCTCTTTGAACCCTTCGCCGGTGCGCCTGATCAGGCCTTCGCCAGCACACCCCATCGGCCCTTGCCCGGCACACTCGCCCCTCCTTCTTGCCCGATGCACTCCCTCTTTGGCCAGTCCTAGGAGTAGTCTTCCACTCGCCGATCCCTCCGAGTTTTTCGAGATTTTATTAAGGTGTTTCCGCTCTCTGGCGCCCACCTCCAGTTGTCGGGTTCCGCCACTCCATGTGGGCGCGTTCCCTGTATCTCCCTTATGCTCGGGTCAAGGGGAGGTGCTGCCAAATTTTTGTTAGAAACAATAACATGTTAACAAGATAAAAGAAAAAATAACAAATAAATAAAAAAGAGAACAACGGTAAAACGCTTTAACCAAAGCAAAGGGACCGCAACCAACTCAAATAGAACCAAATCGAACGACAACTAAACATCTTGAACATTCGTCCTCATGGGAGAAAGAATGGAAGTTAATCAAGAGAAGAAAAGAAGAAACCCATGCAAACTTAATAAAATCAAAAAAGAAGAAAAGAAAAGCCTTAAAAGAAACGGAGGAGGAGTGGGCTCCCCATGCCCTTCGCCGGTACGCCCCTCTGGCCACCCTTGGCCGACACGCCCTTCGCCGGTACACCCTACAGCGCCCTTCGCCGGCACGCCCCAGCCCAGCTTCTCCCGGCACGCCTCGTTTGGCCTTTCGCCAACACGCTCCCCCTGCGCTCAGCGGCACGCCTGCTCCAACCCTTCGGCGGTACGCCCTCAAGCTCCTTCGACGGCACGCTCCCGTGACCCCTTCGCCGGCACGCTCTCCCCTGTTCAACCCTTCGCCGGCACACCTAAGGCTCCTTCACCGGTACGCCTCCCATAGCCACCACACCTGCCCCTTCGCCGGCACCCTTGGCCAAGCCCTTCCCCGGTACACCTCCCGCGAACCTTCAGCGGCACACTCCCTCAGCCCCCCTCAGCAGTGCACCCTTCTACCTTCAGCGGCATGCTCCTTTAGCCCCCGTTTGGCCCTCCAGCGGCCCACTCTCTCTCCAGAAGAATATGTATATTAAAAATAATAATAATAATAAAATTAATAAAAACTATGATGAATAAATAAATCTGAATATATATATGAAATAAATAAAAAATGTAAAATAATAATAAACAAAAAGGAGGGAAAATATAATAGTAATAATAATAAACAAAACGGATAAATCATCAAGAATTAATACATAAGAGGGAAATAAGCAATATATATATATATATATATATATATATAATTTAAAACCCAGATAAAAAATGGTAAAATCTACGTTGCAGCCCCGTCTCTCCCGTGACCCGGTGCTGAAGGAAAAATAATGTCGCCCTTCCAGGTTGGGCCCGAGTCCTGGGAATTATCCCGAAATGGCCATGACCTGACCTCGATTTGGGCCGACATTCAGATTAAACCAGACTCGTTTCTCAGGCCGGATCCCTTCCGAGCCGCTACTAAAATTGCCGCGCGTTCGGCAGACATTTGAACGGGTTCACCTCGATTCCCGTCGCGTTCCTATTACGGACCTACGTCCGAACATGAAAAGGCCCGTGAGTGACCTGCATGGCCGACGGCTCCCATCCCGACATGGTCATAATCCGGCATTGCTCTGGGCCAATAGTTCATCAATTCTGACCCATTCCTATTGGGATTCGTTCCCGCTCTTTCATTGAAATTGCCGCGAAGTCAGCATACATTTGTACGGGGTTGTTTCCATCTACGTCGTACCTTCAATACGGACCTTTGTCCGAATATAAAGTGGTCCGTGAGTGACCGATGAAATCTGAATAGAACGAGATGGCTCCTGTCATCCCTGGACCTTATACATGGGAATATCAATAAGGCCTTTGTGGGCTATGCTTGGACCTCGGGTCCGTCCTGATTATGGTCATTGTCTGACCCACACCCTCGGCCTATGGCTCGCTTCCTTCGAACATGTTTTGGTTTTAGAATCTAGTCCCGGGACTCTTTCCCGTTGCCCTCCGGCACCGGAAACATTAATGATGCCCACGCAAGTCCCGTTTGGACCGCGAGAGGCGCCCCGGTATGGTCCCGACACGATCTCGCACCGGGCCAATAAATTCGCTAGTTTCCTGCTACACTAACCAAGATTTAACCGAATGTTTTCAGTGTCTCGGAATAATGTATTTGCCGTATCACGGCATACATATGTTCTAGGTCCTCCTGCGACGATTATGATATTCTCAAGCCGGACACCCGTCTGAATATTAAACGGTCTCCCGAATGACCGACACGTTTCGAACGTCCGCTTCCCTAGACACAGGACTTTTCAGCTGATTCAAGGGATATTCTCTCGTTGCCCCTTGGCACCGGAAATATTAATGACGCTCATGCAAGTCTTGTTTCGACCGCGGGGGGGCCACCGCAGTATGGTCGCAGCTTGCTCTTGCACCGGGCCAACAGATTTATTGGTTTTTGGACCGCTCCAACCGAGGCTCAGCCGAACATTTTTCGCTCTTTCGAACAATAAATTTGCCGTACCTCAGCATACACGCGTTACGATTTTCCCGCAACAACCGCGATTTTCTCGAGCTAGACATTCGTCCGAACATTAAATGGTCAGTACACGACTGACATGACCGCGAATGATTTTTTCTTCTCGCCCCCGCGTGAGGATTTCAATAACCTTTCATGCAATTAATTTCTTGGCCATGAGGCCCTGAATCCCGACGATTAATCAAGGGTGTTCCCTCGTATGGGGGATGTAAATGACGCCGTGACCTTTATGGCGCGGCGGGTTTTGGTCCCGACACGAACCACACAATCGTCTGACCGAGTCAAATCGAGCGCACCATGGGCTCTTCGGGGCCTGAATAAATTGTCACTTTGTGACTGGCACGCCCACGCACTTAATAGACGAACTACTTGAATAAGAGCATTTTAGTGCGTCCACAAGTCTGGCACGCCCGGTGGGACCTAAACCACCCTTCATCTCTTCGTCAGGATTTAGGGCCTCATGGCCTCCTAATTAACGATGTTTGCCTGCTTTGATGAATGGCAGGTGCTGTCTTCGCCAGTCCTATGGGGAGAAAAGCCAAACTTGGTGCAGCTGCCTTCGTGGCCTCGAGGACGCTGCTTCGAAGCATATGCAACTTCCAAGAATCATGGGGGCTGTTATAAAAAAAAGGGAGAAGAGAAAGAGAAGAGAAGGGAGGGGAAATCAAACTCCCCTTTTCCTCAAAAAGAAAGAGAAGAAAAGAAGAAAAGAAGAAAAAGAGAAAAAGAGAAAAGAAAGAAGCAAAAAAAAGAGAAAGAATTGGCAAGAGAGGGTTGTACGGCCACGTCCGTCGAGACCCGTGTTGAACAAAGATTACCATTGTGAGGTTGATGCGCTGTAGCGGACCACTCATCCCCTCCCTGAGGGGGTGAGCGCTCTCCTGCACCTCCACCCTGGTCAATCATACAAGAAGAAGAGAAGAGAAAAAAAAGAGGAAAAAAAAGAGAGAGAAAGAGAGAAGAAAAGAAGAAAAGTTGGCCAGCATCGCCGACTAAAAGAGCAAGAAGAAACCCGGCATCCCGCCCTGGGGACACACAAAAAGAGAAACTCACCCTGGCTTAGGGGTATTTGAAGAAGAAATATACCCCACCTGGGGGCATAGAAGCCATAAAGAATACGCCCCGACTTAGAGGTATTTGAAGAAGAAAGATATCCCGCCTCGGAGGACATTGCAAGCAGCGATATACCCTGCTTGGGTACACAGGAAGAGACCACACCCCACTCCTAGGGACACATGAAGAGAGTACACCCCGCCATGGGGGCACATGAAGAGAATTCACCCCGACTCGGGGGTACATGAAGCGACAAAGAATACACCCCGCCTTAGGGGAATTCGAAGAAGAAGTATACACCCCACCAACGGGGGCACAGGAGCCATCAAGAACACACCCCACTTTTGGGGCACAAGAAGCAAATATTCCCCAGCGTGTCGGGGCAAAAGAAGAAGAATCCCCCTCGGGGGCATAAAAAGCAAAGATACACCCTCGTGCCGGGGGCACATGAAGAGAATACACTCCATTCCTGGGTCATGAGAAGCAGAAGGCGCATCCCACCCTGGGGGCATATGAAGCGAAAAGAATACACCCTGGCTTAGGGGAATACAAAGAGAAGTATACCCCACTCTGGGGCAGAGGAAGCGGGAGAATCACAGCCCCGTCTTGGGAGTATTTGAAGAAGAGGTATACCTCGCCTTGAGGGCCTAGAAGCTATAAAGAACACGCCCTGGCTTAGGGGCATTTGAAGAAGCTACATCCCGCTTCGGGAGCATAAGAAAGAGAAGAGTACACCTTGTCCTAGGGACGATTGAAAAAGAAACATACCCCACCCTGGGGGCATAAAAGCCATAAAGAACACGCCCCGGCTTAGGGGCATTTGAAGAAGCTACATCCCGTCTTGGGAGCGTAAGGAGAGAAGAATACACCCCGACTTAGGGGTATTTGAAGAAGGAATACATCCCGGCCCCGGGGTCCGTGAAGCAACATATGTCCCCCCGGGGGCATCTGAAGTAGAACAAACAACGTTCCCCGGCTTAGGGGAGCATATAAAGAAAGGAACACACCCCGACATGGGAGCACATAAGCAAAGAAGAAGAGTTCACCCCGCCTCGGGGGCATAAGAAGCAAGAATTACACCCCGTCTTGGGGGCATCGGAAGCAGCAATACACTCCACTCTGGGGGCACTAGAAACAGAATACATCCCAGCCTGGGCGCACATGAAGCCAAAGACATACTCCACCATGGGGGCATAAGAAGAAAAGAATTCACCCCGGCCTGGGGACACTCAAAGAAAGAGCCACACCCTGGACTGGGGGCATACAAAGAAATAAATTCACCCCACCTCGAGGGCATAAGAAGCAAAACACACCCCACCTTGGGAGCATAAGTGTAACGACCCGAGAATCCGATTACCGGGAAGGCCCGATAACCCGAGACTCGCACCGCCACCCACGAGCCCGAAGACTCGGAAGGGTTAAAAGGATGGTGTGGAAACTACACAAGCATCACAAATAATTGCAGAAATTAAACAGTTATGATATTAAGCAGGAAATGAATTAACATTTTACATGGTCCACAATAAAATAACAACAACAGCAACAGTAGTCCACGACTAGTACAGTGACAAGAAAGAAAAGTACAGCTACACGGGGCATCCCCCGGCTCTGACCTCTGGCACTACCTCTGGGCACCCGCACCACGCTTCCGCTGCGCTCCTGACACGCTCCCCGAAGGTGGCGCCTCACCTGAAACACGGTGAAAACACGCAGGGAATGAGTCTCGGAACAAGACTCAGTAGGGATCACTCGAACCCTACCTCGTAAAACGAGAAACCACTACCCTAGCGGTAGGAAGGTACCTCGGAAAGGAAAGCCCTGTACTCTACAGAACTAGACCCTAACGGCACGCAAACCGACACACGTGCCACGGTACGAGAAGACCGAAACTCAACGGTCAAACCGTCAAAACCCGAAGGTCGGAAACACACGACTGACAGTCTGACACTCCGTACTCGACAGGAGTACCACCCACTAGAAGCACAGCCGGTAGCGTCCCCTGACGTCTTACACCGCACCGCAGGTGAACCGCCTGACATGGTAGGTCCTACCCGAGGCGCAAACACCGTACAAGTAACTACAACAAGTGACTAGCTGGGGTCACGCCCGTCGACGTGGGTCCAACCGCCCCCAACCACGTGTGCACACACAGACCGCGCGTCCCTGGTCTGGCCCTCTGACCGGTTTTCCCCTTAGCCGGACTCTGGCTGCAAGACGTGGGGCCCAACGGTAACCGGTCCACAAACCGTCTCTAAAGGTCAGCCCGTACACCACTCCCTGGTGCGACTAGCACACGCGTACTAGTAGGCTACGACTAGTGGAGGGTCACAGAAGGAGTAGACTCTCAAGTCTCGGAAAACAACGGTGCAACTGCAGGTACGAGGAACGCTCCTTGTACCAACACCGACGCACGGTGACCAGCTGACAACAACATCTCCCGGTACACTCTGTACGACGAGAGACACACCGACGCAACCCGTACCCTTGAACGGTCCACACTGGGCCGCCCACGGAAGTACGGTCACACAGGGACCGCACAAGGATTTGAACGGTCATATCAGGACCGTTCCACCCAGGGTCCAAACGACAGATAAACGGCCAACACAGGACCGTTCAAACAGATGTGCGGCCAACTCTTGACCGCACGTGGGTGAGGAACGGTCACCTCCTGGCCGCTCGTCTCCCAACGGTAAAAAGCCTGGACGGTTAGTCCTTAGCCGCACTTGGGGAAGGGCGGCTACGGCTTAGCCGTTCAGGTGTTGTGCGGTCAGGGCCAGACCGCACATCCAACCATAGCGCTAGGGGATGTACGGCCAGCACCTGGCCGTGCAAGGGGTTATGCGGTCAGCTCCTGGCCGCACATCCCAGAGCACTGCACAACGGTCACAACCAACGGTCAAAACCCTTGGGGTTGGGCGGTAGCTGTGGGGCCGCACATTAGGATATGCGGTCCCACGATAGACCGCCCAAGCCCACTGCGCGCCAAGCCTCACCCAAAGCGCGCCGAGCCGATGAACGGTCCGAACGGAACCGCATAGGGGTTGTGCGGCCACTGGTTCGACCGCACATCGCTCACCGGCGAGAAAATGGCGAACCTCACCGGAATCGCCCAATCGGCCTCAAAACAAACCCCACGGAGGGGGAAATGGCGAGAGAAGAACCCCCAAGCCCCCTAGCATGCTCCTACGCCCTTAAACCGTGAAATCGGGGCTCAAAACGATGGATCGGACGAACTCACCCCGCGGCATGATCGACCCTTCCCGGCTCAAAATAAACCCCTCTCGACCTCGTCTCGAGCTGAAACTCACGGGGAAGGAAGACATGAGGCTAAGGAACGTCACCCTACCTCCGGTCCGCGACGAAACGCTCCGATCCGAGCTCGAAGTCGCGAAGAACGCCGCTAGAATCTCGCCTCTCCACGCCTCCCACGCTCGCCGTATGCCCGCACGATCGCCTCGCCGCCGCCCACGTCACCGCGCCGTCGCCCCGCCGCCGTCTGCAGCCGGAGGGGAGCTCGCCGTGGCCAACCGGGAGGAAGAGAGGGAGAGGGAGGGAGACACGGTGGAGGAGGAAGGAGGAAGAAGAAGAGAGGAAGAAGAAGATGGTGGGGGAGAGAGAAAAGAAAAAGGGTTTTATAGAAAAACCCGGAAAATCCGTAAAATTTCAAAAATTAGGAAATCACACCCCCGCGATCCTCGGAACGCACCGATCGCAACGGTACCACTCGTGTCCGTGTGAACAGCCCGGTTCACCCGCAACGAGCGTCCGAAGAGAAAAGCCGAAACACACACCGGGAATCGGAAAACACACGCGGAAAAAGCCGCGGAACGCCTCCGGGCCTCCGAAACGACTCCGGATCGCGCCGATCCGAACACGAAAGATGTCCGAAACGAAATTTCGGACACAACGGAGCCGGACACTCCGAAAACCAGACCCGGGACCCACGAAGAAGGATCCGAAAGGTCCGGGATATTACAATAAGAAACCAAGAACATACCCCGCCATGGGGGCATTAGAAGCGGAATACATCCCCGCCCCGGGGGTATATGAAGCAACATACATCCTGCCTGGGGCATAGAAGCCATAGAGGAGAGTCTCCAGCTCAGGGACATCAGAAGAAGAAGCATGCCCCACCTGGGGGCATAGAAGCCATAAAGAACATACCCCGCCCGGGGCACCGAAGCAAGGAGGCAAGATCCGCCCTGCCATGGGGGCACACAAAGAGAGAAACCACACCCCGCCATGGGGGTATGAGAAGCAAGGAATGTACCCCACCCCGGGGAGCATAAGAAGCAGAAGCCACACCCCGTCTGGGGGCATAGAAGTCGTGAAAGACACACACCACCCGGGGGCGCATGAAGAGAATACACCCCGGCTCCGGGGCATTTGACGAAGAATCCCCCCCGATCCGGGGTATAAAGAGCAAAGAGTATACCCCGACTTGGGGGCATTTAAAGAAGAAACATACCCCGCCTGGGGACGCAGAAGCAAAGAGACAGAGTACACCTCCACCCGGGGGCACCGAAGCAAAGAGACATACATCCTGACCTGGGAGCACATGAAGAAATAATATACCCCGACTTAGGGGCATCAGAAGAAGAAACATACACCCCGATAAGAAGCAAGAGAATACGCCCTGCGAAAAGGGTATAAGAAACATGAAGAATGTACCCCGGCCCGGGGGCACAAAAAAATACACTCCGCCCTTGGCGCATAAGAAGCAGAAGCATCTACCCCGACCCGGGGCACAGAAGCGAAGGGACATACATCCCGATCTGGGAGCATAAAAAGAAAGATATACTCCGCCCAAGCGGCATTTGAAGAAACAACATACCCTGCTTCGGGGACACAGAAGTCGTAAAGAGTTACACCCCCGCCTCAGGGAGGGCCATAAGAAGCGAAAGATATACCCCACCCCGGGGGCACAAGAAGAAAACACACCCCACCTTGGGGGTGTAAGAAGCCAAGAGATATGCCCCGCCACGGGGCAGTAGAGGCAAAATGCATTCCCCCCGGGGGCACATGAAAAAAAATACCCCTCGCCTCGGCAGCATATGAGGCTGAGAGGCTACATCCCTGCTCGGGAGGATAAGAAACAAAAGATATACCCCGCCTCGGGGGCATTAAAAAAAACACACCCTGGTCTGGGGACATAGAAGCCAAAAAAATACACCCCGTCTGGGGGCACAGAAGTGAAGAGGCAAAACACACCCCCTCAGGGGGGATGCATACCAAATGAAGCTACACCCCAACCTGGGGGCACATTAAGAGAAATACACTCCAGCGTGGAAGCATCAATGAGAAAGAAGAGCAGAATAAAGAAAAAGACACGCACGAGGTAGACGTAGTCTTCGAGCCCGCCTCATCACACAAAAGAAGAGAAGGAAAGAAAGAATGCACATGAGGCGAACACGGTCTCTGCACCTACCTCTCTATAAAAGAAAAAAAAAGAGAAAGAGTCACGAGGCGAACATGGTCTCTGCACCTGCCTCTCTACAAAAGAAGAAGAGAAGAAAAAAAAAGAGAGTCACGAGGCAGACGCAGTCTTTGCACCCGCCTCTCCATAAAAGAAGAAGAGAAGAAGAGAAAGAACAATCACGGGGCGAACACGGTCTCTGCACCCGCCTCTCCATAAAAGAAGAAGAGAAGAAGAGAAAGAACAATCACGGGGCGAACATGGTCCTTGCACCTGCCTCTCCATAAAAGAAGAAGAGAAGAAGAGAAAGAACAATCACGGGGCGAACATGGTCTCTGCACCTGCCTCTCTACAAAAGAAGAAGAAAAGGAAAAAAAAGAGTCACGAGGCAGACGCGGTCTTTGCACCTGCATGTCCATAAAAGAAGAAGAGAAGAAGAGAAAGAACAGCCATCGGGGCGTTAAATCAAAAAATATTCAGCCATCGGGGCTTCAAGCCGATAGATATTCAGCCATCGGGGCTTCAAGCCGACAGATATTCCGTCGATGGGGTGTTAAACCGACTAAACCTTCCACCGACGGGGCGTTAAACCGACTAAACCTTCCGCCGATGGGGCGTTAAACCGACTAGACCTTCCGCCGACGGGGCGCTAAACTGACCAACTTTCAGCCATCGGGGCTTCAAGCCGACAACTACCCCTTCATCGGCCTTCGGGTCAACAGCTATATAATCATCGGCTCCTAGCCGATAGCTACCTCATCATCGGCTCCTAGCCGACAGCTACCTCATCATCGGCTCCTAGCCGACAGCTATCTCATCATCGGCTCCTAGCCGACAGCTACCTCATCATCGGCTCCTAGCCGACATCTATCTCATCATTGGCACCCCAGCCGACAGCTTCCCAGTTAAAAAATAGACCTCTCGCTTTGGTTCGGATCCTTCCCCGACCAGAGAACAAAGAATAAACCTTCCATTTTGGTCCAGATCCTTCCCTGGCCATAGAACAAAAGAGACCCTTCTCTTCGACTCTCACGTCCCGCTACCCAACGCCCCTCTGCAGGGCCATTTCGGTCGGGGCCCACTGTCAGGATTAATCCATCCGTCCCACCGCGCTTCCCGATTCTGGCTCCCGCAGCCCGCTCCCCAACATCTTTTAGCCCTTATGGCTCACTCTCGTGATGTCCCTCGGGTTCTATAGCCCGCTTCCCTAATATTGTTAGGGTGCTAGGCCCGGATACAGAGGGGGGTGAATGTATCCTTCTATGTATAATGGCCAAATAAAAACTTGGAAGCTAGAGATAGACATAGAATAGAACCAATTTGATTCAACTCAAATACAAACACTTGGAGCGTGCCTATCCATGCATCTAGTGGAAGCAAATCAAGCAATCTGATGAACCAGTTGAAAATCTTTTTAAACAAAAGAGCAAATATGTAACTGGCCCCCAAATAACCAACTAGCGGAAGCAGCACAAATGAGAATAAGAAATCTCAAGACAATCTGTGAAGGGTGGTAGGAGATATGGAAGAACACACTACAAGCAAACCACTGATCAAAGATTTTAAGGTGGTTCGGTCCTCCAGACCTACATCCACCCCTCACTCCCAACTAGAGTGAGGCTTCACTAGCAAACGCTAGAACCAAGCAGACTCAGTCTGCAAACAGTTGCTGCCACACAGCTTGACCAGGGGAACAGCCTCCCCTCTTCCTCCCAACCGGAGGGACACCCAAGTGACTCCCAGCCACTTGGAAACTAGAGGTCGAAGACCTCTCTTCCTCCAGACCAGGAGGGACCACTGGACTTGCAACCACAAGCCCAGAACCGGAGGACTAGCCTCCCTTCCTCTAACCAGAGGGCAACCCACAAGTGACAACCTGTCACTTGCAACCTGGAGATCAGATCTCCCTTCTCCTGAACCAACAGGAGGAACCCGATCCCCAACAGGGCAATCGGAAGAACAAAGATGATCAGAAAACAAAGAAAAACAATAAAGGAAAATAATACAGCAATCAGAAAGCTGTAAAACGAAATGCACAATGTGGCTCTCAACGGAGCTGACTGGCCTGGATCTGATCCACGGTCCAGTGAAGACAGATCTTCAAGCAGCTTCTTCCTTCTTCTCCACGAGCTCTCTCGCTCACTCTCTTTCTCTCTTTCTTTCTCTTCTGCTCTTCAAATCTCTCACTCTCTATCTCTCTTTCTTTCTCTTCTACTCTCCTAAACTCTCACTCACCGCTCTCTCTTCACAGCTTCTCTCTTCTATCTCTTCTTCCTCTCTTTTCCTTCTTTTTCTCTTTTTCTGGATCGAAGGACTTTTTGCTCTTCAGGCTTTTTACTTCGATCTCCTTCATCTGAAGACGAAGGCTCCATTATATACCAGCAGCAGCAGGTGGGTAAGGTGCAGAACGCGTGTGCCACCCACGCTTCATCCAGAACCTTCTTGCCACGTGCCCTTATAGCATTGGTTCCTTTAGTATCGGATCACGTGCAGCCCAGACACCGGTGTATGTTCTTCCTCGGACCTGCAAGGAGATAAAAACCATTAACACTGAGGGCCACAAGAACTAAAACTGCATGAGGTATGTGATAGCAATACGAGATGCACTTTACTGAGAACGACACGAGATACACAAGATTATTACAGTTCGTGACAAGGAGAGAATGACACGAGGTCAGATGCAAACAGCACGAAGTAAAAAGAGAACGACACAAAGTATCAATAAACAAAATAAACATTACGAAGAGAACGACACGAGATACATAAAAATAAAGCTAACACCACAAAGAAAACGACACGAAGTATCACTGTAACAAAACAAACACTATGAAGAGAACGACACGAGATACATTATAATAAAACTAACACCACAAAGAGAACGACACGAAGTAGAAAGAGAACAGCACGAGGTAGAAAGGAAGACACGCGGTCAGAGGAAACCTGGACGAAGGTAGAAGCAAAACAACACGCGGACATAAACACAAGAGAAACACGAAAACAGAAACCGACACGAAGTGTGGTTTCAAAACAAGAAAGACACGAGGTCTAGGAAAAGCAACACGAAGACATGAATACAAAAACAACACGACATAACAAACTCGCTCGAACTTACAAACGACTCGAAGACGAGGACGACACGAAAACAACATGGAACAATTCAAAGACACGAGGTCTAGGAGAAGCAACACGAAGACAGACATAACAAAGAAACGACTCGAACTAAGAACGGCATGGAGACAACACAGATAAACTCGACTTGAGATGAGGTGAAGTCTGTACAGACATGAATGTTCACATTGTATAGAGTTTGAAGCAAGTGACTGAGGTGATGTGTAGACTTTACCCAATGTACAGACTTGGTGGTCTTGAACGTAGGTAAGGCAACGCAATGTATAGACTTGCTCAAACGAGTGAACAGGTCGATGTACAGACTTGATAGAGCAACAAATGGACTTTGAAACGCAGAGGCTGTACAGACTTGCCTAAGACGCTGGGTAAGACAGTGGATGTATAGACTTTGAATGAGACACACAGAAGGACGATCCAGCGTATAGACTTTGAAGAATTAGGGGTGACAAGGATGGAGCGACACGAGGTGGTACAGAAAACAGCACGAGGTGCTGCAGTGTTCAGCACGCGCTGGAACAAAACACGACACGAAGACAACCAACAAGCATTGTTGGAACAACACGATGTTGAAAAAGACATCACGAAGTGAAGTGAACACAACCAACACGAAGAATGAAAGGAACAGTACGGACATACAAGGTACTACCTCATAGCAGTTTTCCTGTTAATCATGGAAATTTCAAATGCATAACATTACGCAAGATATCTGATTAAAATGAGAATACTTACCATAGTGATGCTCATCATTAAAACACTAGGGAAGTCACAAACAAGAAGGTTGTGAATAACAAGGCATGTTGTACAGACTTCAAATTCCACCGACCAGGTATGGACTTCAACAGTGAACGGCTGTACATACTTCATGTGAAAAACCCAATGTGCAGACTTCACGCTGTACAGACTTTCCAAAGATAACGTAATGCTGTACAGACTTGAACTGAAGACCAATATATGGACTTCAAAACAGATGCTAAGGCCAAGAGGAGTGTTTAGACTTTCACGATGTATGGACTTGGTGAACTTCAAAGCACAATGTCCAGACTTTGCCACTATATAGACTTGAAGAAATAGTGCAACGTATGGACTTGATCTCAAGAAATGTAAGCGATGTACACACTTAGCCAATGTGTAGACTTTGCCTTAGACGCTAAATGAGACGCTAAAGTCTGTATAGACTTAGCCTAAGATAATGTATGAACATATCAGTAGAGAAGCAATGCACAGAACAGAAATCAAGAACAAGCCAATATATCACAGCATGACTCAAGCATACACATGCGTTCTTCACAATTCAGACATGGCACACTTATGTAATCTCCCACAGAAAAGGTCAGACATATTCAAGACAATGTGATGACTCATTCATGTTGCTATCATTAAAACATCACATCATCAACAAAGCACAAGGGGCACAACAATCTCCCCCTTTTTGATGATGGCAACATAATGAGTCACACTGACTCATCAAACTATTCTCCCCCTTTGACATAATCAAAAAGAAGGGAAATGGTTTGATAGTCAAATACATCACAACAATGCAGAGAATGAGTCAAGGTTCTTTAAAATGAAGATCTCCCTTATGACCATGAAATAGTCCTCCCCCTATCAACATGCATGAGAGACTGCTCTCCCCTTAGACGATAATAGACCATAACTCCCCCTGAAGCACTGCAATGGACTCTGGTTATCCAATAAATCAATCTGAAGTCAGCCATTACAAAGAATCTGAATTCTGGTGAGGATACCACAGAATCAGAACTTATTGCAGAACAAGATTGAAGATTCCAATAGTGTGGAGAGAAATACAGTCAGGAATCAATCTGAAATCGACCATCATAAAGATTCTGAGGTTCAGAAGGCTGCAAGTGAACAAGGTAATAATGGGAGTGGCACCTCACATTTGTATGGTCAGAAAAATGCAGATGGAATCAGTCAACTGAATAGATGCCACTTGATATGCAAGTGATGCATGACATGGAAGCTCCCCTTCAATAAGTGGAATAGATGAGATAGATGAGAAGGAGACCACAGGGGCAGACAAGGAGAAGTTCAGGTCAATGATCTAAGGAAAGTGAGCAGAAAGGTTTTCAAGGAGATATCAATCTCATAAATCCAAAACATAATTTTTTTTTTCAAAGTCTTCCATTATAGGGACTTATGAATGATCCTTTTGAACAGCATGGTTTAAACATGATGTATGCAGAGTTTATCAATAAAATTCTGTATTGATATCTAAAACCATGTTTTAATAAAGATGAACCAAGCCCTCATATTTATCTTGATTAATCTCCCTTTCTCTTACACAATCAAATCTATTGACTTCTTTCAGAATTACATGCACTAGTATTGAGGTCAAGCAATTATGAAGTCATATGATTTTGTCTAGGGTTGTAGCAATTTGATTTTAACATTAATATTCAGATATTTCAATTTGTTCAACAATTTTCCATGCAGTCTAGTTCAGTTCACACCTTGTAACTAGGGGATATACCTTGATCAGAGGCCAATATCCTTAAGCACTTAGTGTGACTAACTGTCATGCTATATATGAACAGAGATAGCATTTACACATCATGACACACTCCAAATCATTTCTTGATGAGTGAGTTGTATTTCTCAGTGTGCAAGCCATTGCTCTGCCTAAATTTTAATGAATTCTTAATCAGAGTTAACTAAGGCAGCTCATGACACAGTCCTTTGTACATGTGTTTCTCAGTGACCAATGTCATTGCTCTGACACATATTACCCTGTAGACATTTCAGAAAACTTCATTTGCTTCAAATCAATAATAGTTTCATGTACTTAATCAGTTGAAGTCATGCATTCAAAAGTGCAGATTTCAGAGGTTTTCAAGACACAGCATGAAACAGATGGTTAATGTTTATTAAATATGCTTCAGATATTTTTAAGAGATTTTAAAGTCAAACCTTGAGTACATTAAACTTAAACCACCTGAGTTATTTCAGATATTCATAAAAACGTATAATAGAAGATTTCTAGTTCAAAAGTTTTCAGATTTATGATCGAGATAGTCCCATTGAAATCTTCATGACAGACAGATAGAATTCTGAAGCCAAATGATACCAATTGATAGGAGAAATACCAATTGTTAAGAGAGATTGTGAAGCTCAAAGTTTTCAAAATATGATTAAGGTTTGTCAACAAAATCAATAAGAAAAGGATATGCAATGAGTTCTGACACATGTATGCATTTGACAACCTATATGCAATGCATTGACTCCCCCTCACAATATGCATTCAAACTCTCTCTTTGGCATTTTCAATATAAGGAAATGCAATGCACTATATGTATGCAGGGACATGCAAAGACTCAACATTGAATGATATGCAAGGATATGCATCTAACTCCCCCTGAAAACATGCAATGTTTGCACTGAAAACTGAACATGTGATTCCAAATGATATTGTGACTTGTGCACAATCAGACTGTCCTATCAGCAAAGTGACCCATGGTACTAGGCGGAGCACTTGGTCTAAAAGACCACCTCACACATAGTAAGAACCTCCAGACAGACTTCCCTGCCTTTTGGTACCTTACCATTTATATACCATTGAGGTCATGCATAATTATTCAACATGCAGTCCTATATGCAATTCAGAATTTCAGTGAGCTATTGCAACACACAAGTTTCAAGTCACACTCATATGCAGTTCAGATTTTTCAGAAAATTCGAAATGCAATTTATTTTCAGAGTCTATGCATAACACAATTATCAAGCAATTGAAATTAGCCTATGTATGCATCAGATACAGACAACCCTTCTTAATCTGATATTTGCACAGAACTCTCTGCAAATGCATGATCAGAAAATAATGCACATGGCAAATGATGAATGAAAATGCAAAAACAGATTTAACTTGCTATGCATTAAAACTAAAAAATAAGAAGAGCAGGAAGTTTACCTGAAAAGTTCAGTATGGGGTTTTCTTCTTGAGTGCCTTGGATCATTACCCCTTTTTATTTCAGTCCCAAGGCACACCTGCATAGTAATGTTATTTTGCACAAACAGGTACCCAAGAAGTCTTGGGTCCTGACATGACATTATCACTCCTAGCATGTTTTCTCAGCACATTTTTAACTTGATAGCAAGGAGCAGCAGCTTTCAGATCTGATTTATGCATATTCTTGTTAGCAAGAATTCTATGTGCATAAGCATGAGATTTCTTGTTAACAGAATAAAAATTTTGTTTGCCAAAACCAGTTTGGTTTTGATATCCTGCCAGCCAACAGGTTGCAGCCCTGTGACCTGGCTTCCCACAGTTATAACATGAAAGTTTTGCAAATTGTCTTACAGGGAATTTAGCATGTTTAAGATTCACGTTTCTACCCTGAGCATGCCAACAATTAATGGCTCTGTGGCCATGCTTTCCACATTCAAAGCATGAAATAGAATTCTTTTAAAAGAGCCTGACCAGCATTCAGATGTCTTGTGACCAAGTTTGTTGCAATTAAAACAGATGATATGCTGGTTCATTGAAACAGATTTGTTTTTATTAAAAACATGTTGGTTTGCAGGGAATTTAGCATGATATAAATAAAAGGTTTTCTTACCACTAGCAAACCAACAATGAGCAATTGAGTGTCCTAATTTGTCACAATTAGAACATGTGACACTCCTTTTCTGAGGTGAAGAATTTTTATCATGAGATCTCCTAGCATTCTTATCATACTTCTCCATCAACTTACACTCATGCATCAGATGTCCAACTTTATGACAGTAATGACAGATAATCTTCTTTTTAGATGCATGTGAGTGTGAGTGAGGACTGTGATCAGCAAACACTGATGGACCCTTGTTATTCATTTTCTGTTCTCCAGTCATTTTCTGATTTTTATCCTGTTTTTCTGTTTTCTTAGCCTTGTACTGAATTGGAGATGAAGTAGAAGGCTTTTCTTATTCAGAAGATTTGACAAAGATAGTTTTCAGGTTGGCTCCATCAACCTTCCTCATGACTGGACTGTAACCCAGTCCTTTCTTTTTAAAATTAATCTTTGTTCCAGCTTTTTCTGAGCAATGGGCTGTTTGTCTTTAGAGGTGGTGGCTACATCTGAACCACTTACAAAAGATGTCATAACTTTGTTCTGAAGTTTCTTCTTGTTTATCTTATTGTAGCCCAGCCCTTCCTTCCTAGGGTTGATTTTTATATCTAGTAGCTTGTCTAGGTTTTTCTGCCCATCAACAAACTTAGACAAGGAAACTTTCAAATCCTGAATTTCATTTTCTAAAGAGGAAATATGTAGCTCATAACTGGCAATCTCTTGTTCACTGCAATTCACACATTCAGTTAACACCTTGTTGGAAGTTTTATATTTTTCAATTTCATTTTCCAGATTGCTCAGTTTATCAGAATCTTCAATACAAACAGTTTTTCCTCTTTCCAAAGTAAGAAGTCTTTCAGACATGCCACTGTTTAACAGCTTCAATTTTTCAATTTCCTTCATATCTTTTTGCTGTTTTTCAAGATCTTTCTGTAATTCTATGTTTACAGACTTTATGACATTAAGTTTTTCAATCAGCAATTTGTTCTCCTGTTTAAGTTTCTCTGATTTTTCTTCATTTTCTTTGGAGAACTCTCTAAGAGAATCATTTTCTGATTTTAGCTTGTTTAGATCAGATTTAACACATTCAACTTCTTTCAGCAAATCGTTACTCTGAACAGACTCATGACAAGTTTGGCTAAGCTTCTTCTCAAGTTCAGAGTTTTCTTTTACATGATCTTGATTCTCAATTTTCAGCAATGAAATTTGTTTCTTTAGCATTTGAATATCAGACATGCAAGTATCATGAACATTTTTTAGTTCAGCACAGTTTTTACATGGAGAATTGAAACTGTCTGACCTACTATTCTTCTTCAATTTTTTGTATTGTTTTCTTAACTATTCATGAGATTCAAATAATTCAGCATATGCATTCTCCCAATCTTCTAGAGAAAAATTCTCGAAGACATTTACCTCATCATCATCATCTTCTTCATTTTGATTGCTGCCTTGATCGCTTCTGTTGACCATCATGCAGCTGTCCACATCTATCTCCTGAATTCGCTTCAGTGTATCCAAAATATCTTTAGCCGAACTGCAATCAAGGAAACATGAATGGAAAGCTCTATCAATAGCTGCCTTCATCAGATTTATAGCTATCTGATTTTCTTCATACTTAGACTTGTGACTGTCAGTCCATTTGGACTTTTTCTTTGGTAGTTCATGAGGACCGTGTGAAATTACTTTCCACATGTCTGGATTCACAGATTTAACATAATTCTTCAAATTAGCGAACCATGCATTAAAATACGTACCACTGAAAATCGGTGGATGAACCATTGAAAACAAATCAAATTAATGCAATAGGAATATTGATGCACTAAAAACAAATTAGCACCGAAAACCAGAGATCGAATCTGCAGGTCGTTGGACCTTGTATGCAAACACCGCTCTGATACCAACTGTTAGGGTGCTAGGCCCGGATACAGAGGGGGGTGAATGTATCCTTCTATGTATAATGGCCAAATAAAAACTTGGAAGCTAGAGATAGACACAGAATAGAACCAATTTGATTCAACTCAAATACAAACACTTGGAGCGTGCCTATCCATGCATCTAGTGGAAGCAAATCAAGCAATCTGATGAACCAGTTGAAAATCTTTTTAAACAAAAGAGCAAATATGTAACTGGCCCCCAAATAACCAACTAGCGGAAGCAGCACAAATGAGAATAAGAAATCTCAAGACAATCTGTGAAGGGTGGTAGGAGATATGGAAGAACACACTACAAGCAAACCACTGCTCAAAGATTTTAAGGTGGTTCGGTCCTCCAGACCTACATCCACCCCTCACTCC
This sequence comes from Amorphophallus konjac, assembly GCA_022559845.1. Classification (NCBI taxonomy): domain Eukaryota; kingdom Viridiplantae; phylum Streptophyta; class Magnoliopsida; order Alismatales; family Araceae; genus Amorphophallus; species Amorphophallus konjac. The sequence goes on along the minus strand of CM040121.1, from coordinate 558,102,999 downwards.
CAACCGGAGTGAGGCTTCACTAGCAAACGCTAGAACCAAGCAGACTCAGTCTGCAAACAGTTGCTACCACACAGCTTGACCAGGGGAACAGCCTCCCCTCTTCCTCCCAACCGGAGGGACACCCAAGTGACTCCCAGCCACTTGGAAACTAGAGGTCGAAGACCTCTCTTCCTCCAGACCAGGAGGGACCACTGGACTTGCAACCACAAGCCCAGAACCGGAGGACTAGCCTCCCTTCCTCTAACCAGAGGGCAACCCACAAGTGACAACCTGTCACTTGCAACCTGGAGATCAGATCTCCCTTCTCCTGAACCAACAGGAGGAACCCGATCCCCAACAGGGCAATCGGAAGAACAAAGATGATCAGAAAACAAAGAAAAATAATAAAGGAAAATAATACAGCAATCAGAAAGCTGTAAAATGAAATGCACAATGTGGCTCTCAACGGAGCTGACTGGCCTGGATCTGATCCACGGTCCAGTGAAGACAGATCTTCAAGCAGCTTCTTCCTTCTTCTCCACGAGCTCTCTCGCTCACTCTCTTTCTCTCTTTCTTTCTCTTCTGCTCTTCAAATCTCTCACTCTCTATCTCTCTTTCTTTCTCTTCTACTCTCCTAAACTCTCACTCACCGCTCTCTCTTCACGGCTTCTCTCTTCTATCTCTTCTTCCTCTCTTTTCCTTCTTTTTCTCTTTTTCTGGATCGAAGGGCTTTTTGCTCTTCAGGCTTTTTGCGTCGATCCCCTTCATCTGAAGACGAAGGCTCCATTATATACCAGCAGCAGCAGGTGGGTAAGGTGCAGAACGCGTGTGCCACCCACGCTTCATCCAGAACCTTCTTGCCACGTGCCCTTATAGCATTGGTTCCTTTAGTATCGGATCACGTGCAGCCCAGACACCAGTGTATGTTCTTCCTCAGACCTGCAAGGAGATAAAAACCATTAACACTGAGGGCCACAAGAACTAAAACTGCATGAGGTATGTGATAGCAATACGAGATGCACTTTACTGAGAACGACACGAGATACACAAGATTATTACAGTTCGTGACAAGGAGAGAATGACACGAGGTCAGATGCAAACAGCACGAAGTAAAAAGAGAACGACACAAAGTATCACTAAACAAAACAAACATTACGAAGAGAACGACACGAGATACATAAAAATAAAGCTAACACCACAAAGAAAATGACACGAAGTATCACTGTAACAAAACAAACACTATGAAGAGAACGACACGAGATACATTATAATAAAACTAACACCACAAAGAGAACGACACGAAGTAGAAAGAGAACAGCACGAGGTGAAAAGGAAGACACGCGGTCAGAGGAAACCTGGACGAAGGTAGAAGCAAAACAACACGCGGACATAAACACAAGAGAAACACGAAAATAGAAACCGACACGAAGTGTGGTTTCAAAACAAGAAAGACACGAGGTCTAGGAAAAGCAACACGAAGACATGAATACAAAAACAACACGACATAACAAACTCGCTCGAACTTACAAACGACTCGAAGACGAGGACGACACGAAAACAACATGGAACAATTCAAAGACACGAGGTCTAGGAGAAGTAACACGAAGACAGACATAACAAAGAAACGACTCGAACTAAGAACGGCATGGAGACAACACAGATAAACTCGACTTGAGATGAGGTGAAGTCTGTACAGACATGAATGTTCACATTGTATAGAGTTTGAAGCAAGTGACCGAGGTGATGTGTAGACTTTACCCAATGTACAGACTTGGTGGTCTTGAACGTAGGTAAGGCAACGCAATGTATAGACTTGCTCAAACGAGTGAACAGGTCGATGTACAGACTTGTCCAATGCATGAAGCACAGTCCACTGTATAGACTTGATGCCTTGAAGGCAATGTACAGACTTGATAGTGCAACAAATGGACTTTGAAACGCAGAGGCTGTACAGACTTGCCTAAGACGCTGGGTAAGACGGTGGATGTATAGACTTTGAATGAGACACACAGAAGGACGATCCAGCGTATAGACTTTGAAGAATTAGGGGTGACAAGGATGGAGCGACACGAGGTGGTACAGAAAACAGCACGAGGTGCTGCAGTGTTCAGCACGCGCTGGAACAAAACACGACACGAAGACAACCAACAAGCATTGTTGGAACAACACGATGTTGAAAAAGACATCACGAAGTGAAGTGAACACAACCAACACGAAGAATGAAAGGAACAGTACGGACATACAAGGTACTACCTCATAGCAGTTTTCCTGTTAATCATGGAAATTTCAAATGCATAACATTACGCAAGATATCTGATTAAAATGAGAATACTTACCATAGTGATGCTCATCATTAAAACACTAGGGAAGTCACAAACAAGAAGGTTGTGAATAACAAGGCATGTTGTACAGACTTCAAATTCCACCGACCAGGTATGGACTTCAACAGTGAACGGCTGTACATACTTCATGTGAAAAACCCAATGTGCAGACTTCACGCTGTACAGACTTTCCAAAGATAACGTAACGCTGTACAGACTTGAACTGAAGACCAATGTATGGACTTCAAAACAGATGCTAAGGCCAAGAGGAGTGTTTAGACTTTCACGATGTATGGACTTGGTGAACTTCAAAGCACAATGTCCAGACTTTGCCACTGTATGGACTTGAAGAAACAGTGCAACGTATAGACTTGATCTCAAGAAATGTAAGCGATGTACACACTTAGCCAATGTGTAGACTTTGCCTTAGACGCTAAATGAGACGCTAAAGTCTGTATAGACTTAGCCTAAGACAATGTATGAACATATCAGCAGAGAAACAATGCACGGAACAGAAATCAAGAACAAGCCAATATATCACAGCATGACTCAAGCATACACATGCGTTCTTCACAATTCAGACATGGCACACTTATGCAATCTCCCACAGAAAAGGTCAGACATATTCAAGACAATGTGGTGACTCATTCATGTTGCTATCATTAAAATATCACATCATCAACAAAGCACAAGGGGCACAACAAATATCCTTTCAGCCCTTTTGCGGTCTTCCTCCCTAATACCTTTACTACCACTACACATATACGTAACAACAATATTTTCCTATGCAAAAAAAAAAAAAACAACAACAACAACAAAACAACAAACAAACACAAAAAAAAGAAAATGGAAACAAAAAAAGAGAATGCATGATTGCCCTGCTTGCATGGTTGCTTAATATAGAATAATACACTTCCTTGAAATTTTCTAGGACCGTATTTCCTTGCTAAATAATATCACCCCGATTCCGGATGCACGCGCGTCACGGCGTACGCTCGAAGGGAACCCGATTATGGCGAGTGCACACGTCAAGGGGAAGAGTCATGGCCGAATCGCTAAGCCCAACTCACAAAATAAACCTGAGGCAACGCTCCCACACTTAGCACTTAATGTGTTCAATAGCCTTCGACTATAGGGATTGCCCGAATTTCTTCTTGGCACTCTACGGAGACTTGAATTCTTGCACTCGCGTGAAAGGTAATCGTGAGGAAAAAGCTGCCTACCCCCACGGTAAAAAAAAAGGAGAGAAAAAAAAGAGAGAGACACGTGTATCCGAGTAGCCGGGAATCCCCATTGAGACACATGAGGAGACTCGCGCGAAATGGTGAAGCGAATTATAATAAGGATGAAACCTATTAGCCGAGAATTCCCATTGAGACACATGAGGAGACTCGCGTCAAACGGTGGAATCCGTAATAGCATTACAATAAGGATGAATCCTTGTAGTCGGGAATCCCCATTGAGACACATGAGGAGACTCGCGCCGAACGGTGAAATCCGCTACCAAAATAAACAGATGGGGGCTGTGTGAAGCTACCGAAAGTCGAAAGCCTGGAACTAATGTGTAGGCGCTAGAGTGATCCTCGAGTGTCACTAGGAAAACCTGCATATCCCTATGTTAGGGCTCTTTGTTCATACATTTGCACTGCCACGCCACAGAGAATTGCCTCGGGTGAAATGCGTGAATTTAGGCTATGCATGCAAGACATGCGATGTCCTCTTGACGGGTGCTCCACCCCTCAATTGTGCCTCGCGGCCCGCACCGCATCTACGAATTTCGGGCGATGTCCCTATCCTATCCCCTATAGGGGGAGCTGCCTTACTTATATTTATGTTATGCCTGCTAATGAATGCTTGCATGCTTGAATAAAAGGAAATATAATAAAAAAATAATAAAAAATAAAAATGTGTGTCTACAATAAACTCAATTTCGGCCATCGAAGCCTACGTTCCCAGCTACGGCTCGTAGAGCCCAACCTTAGCCCCCATGGCCTACCTCTTGCCCTCGCGGCTCGTTAATCCCCAACTTCGGCTCTTCAAGCCCGCTCCCAGCCTTGGCTGTTTTGACCTCCCTTATCGGCTCCTGAGCCGACAGCTTTCAATTATCGGCCCCTGAGCCGACAGCTTTCAATCATCGGCCCTTGAGCCGACAGCTTTCTAATCATCAGCCTTCGGGTCGACAGCTTTTCAATCATCGGCCCCTGAGCCGACAGCTTTTTAATCATCGGCCTTCGGGTCGACAGCTTTTCAATTATTGGCTCCCATGCCAACAACTTTTCAATTATTGGCTCCCATGCCAACAGCTTTCAATTATCTGTCCCTGAGCCGACAGCTTTCTAATCATCGGCCTTCGGGTCGACAGCTTTTTAATTATTGGCTCTCGTGCCAACAGCTTTCAATTATCAGCCCCTGAGCCGACAGCTTTTAATCATCGACCTTCGGGTCGATAGCTTTTCAATTATTGGTCCCCATGTCAACAGCTTTCAATTATCAGCCGCTGTGCCTACAGCTCTTATATGATTGGCATCCACGCCAACAGCCACCTGGAGTTCTTCAAAAAAAAAGAGAAAAAAAAGAAGGGAAGAAGAAGGGAAGAAGAAAAAACAACAACAACAACAACAACAACAACAAAAAGAACAAAAAAAAGAGATGACAAAAAAAAGAGAAGATAAGAAAAAGAAGAGAAGAAGAGAAAAGAGAGAAGAGAAGAAAGAAAAAGAGACCAAGAGACCAACATACCATGTCAGCGCCCGGCACCCTATCGGCACTGACTAAGAGATAAAGAGATCAATAAACCCTATCAGCTCCCGACGCCCCGTCGGCACAGATGAAGAGACCAATATGCTGCTTCAGTTCCCGACACCCCGTCGGCACTCATGAAGAGACCAATATGCTGCTTCAATTCCCGACACCCCGTCGGCACTAATGAAGAGACCAACATACTGCTTCAGTTCCCGGCACCCCGCCGGCACTGATGAAGAGACAAAGAGACCAACAAACCATGTCAGCTCCCGGCATCCTGTCGGTACTGATGAAGAGAAAAAGAGACAAACAGACCATGTCAGCTCCCGACACCCTGTCGGCACTGACGAAGAGACCAAGAGATCAACAGACCATGTCAGCTCTCGGCACCCTGTCGGCACTGGCGAAGAGAAGAAAAGACCAACACATACCATGTCAACGCCCGACACCCTATCAGGCATTGGCAAAGAGCAGAAGAGACAAACAAACCACGTCGGTTCCCCGGCACCCTGTCGACACTGACGAAGAGAAGAAGAGAACAAGTAAACCATGTCAATGCCCGACATCCTGTCGGCACTGATGATGAAGGGAAGAAGAGACAAACATACCACGTCAGTTCTCGCCACCCCGTCGGCACTGATGAAGAGAAGAAGAGACAAACAAACCAGGTCAGCTCCCGGCACCCTGTCGACGCTGACGAAGAGACAAAGAGACCAACAAACCAGGTCAGCTCCTGGCACCCTGTCGACGCGGACGAAGAGACAAAGAGACCAACAAACCAGGTCAGCTCCCGGCACCCTGTCGGCGCTGACGAAGAGACAAAGAGACCAACAAACCAGGTCAGCTCCCGGCACCCTGTCGGCAGTGACGAAGAGACAAAGAGACCAACAAACCATGTCAGCTCCCGGCACCCTGTCGGCACTGACAAAGAGACAAAGAGACCAACACATCATGTCAGCTCCCGGCACCCTATCGACGCTGACGAAGAGACAAAGAGACCAACAGAGCATGTCAGCTCCCGACGCCCCGTCGATGCTGACGAAGAGACAAAGATACCAACAAACCAGGTCAGCTCCCGACACCCCGTCAGCACTGACGAAGAAAAGAGGAGACAAACAAGTCATGTCGGCTCCCGACACCCCGGCGGCACCGATGATGAGAAAAAGAGGTCAGTACACCCGCGGGCACCACCCGACTCATCCTTCGCCTGCGCTACCCATGGGTGGGGGGCATTTGTGGACACCAAAAATTGCACACCCAGATACCCTGCTCGGCCCAGCATCAACAACGGCACCGAGTGAAGAAGCCCCGGAGGGACTGGTCATCCGGACTCCCCAAATATGCACACTGCCGTGAAGCCGTCTCCGGAGTCACGACAGTGAAGAGAAATCAACCACCAAGAGCCCCCACAATCCATGGGCCTCGAATAAAATTAAATGGGCCACAACTCATGCTCACAACGGGCTCAGAACTGCCCCTTTTGGCCTTTAACGGCACGCCCTGAAGCCCATTCAGCGGCACGCCCCTGGGTCCATCAGCGGCACAGCCCTTGGCCCTCTAGCGGCACGCCCCTGGGTCCTTCAGCTGCATAGCCTTTTGGCCCTTCAGCGGTACACCCCCAAGGGCCTTCAGCGGCACACCCCCAAGGGCCTTCAGCGGCACACCCCCAGGGAGCGCCAGCGGCACACCCTCCAGGGTCCTCCAGCAGCACACTCCCGTGGAGCCCTTCGGCGGCACACCATGGCAAGCCCCAGCGGCACGGCCATTTGCCCCTCCAGCGGCACGCCCTTTTGGCCCTCCTGCGGCACACTTCTTGAGCCCGCCAGTGGCACAGCGTGAAGGCATTTCAACGGCCGAACGACGTGACGCCCATGCCCTGCGTATCCTTGGCGCGCAGTGGGTTGCCCGAGGTGCCGGCCGGAGGTTGGGCCACGTTGCCTACTCCTCCTGCCACCCAGGACAAGGGAGTCAACTCCCATTAAATACACTTTGGACGCCTCCCGCCTTCGAACGCTTCCGCCGTGTGGGGTATAAAAACCCCTCTCCTTCGCTGCGAACAGAAAGGGAAAGAGGAGGAGACAACAAAGAAGAGGGAGCCACACACACAGGCAGAAGAGAAGAAGAGGGAAGAGGGGAAGAGAAGAAGAAAAGAAAGAAGAGGAGGGGAGGCTCCGCCTCCCCCTTCCTGCTGCTCCGTCCACCCGCCACCGCCATCCGCGCGAAGAGAAGAAGAAGAAGAAGAAGATAAGAAGAGGAGCTCGTCGCTCCACCCACCACCACCGTCTGTGTGAAGAGAAAAAGAGAAGAAGAGTGGGTGGAGAGAGGGAGTGAGGTCCGGGAGGGGAGGAGTCCACGCTCCGTTCCCCCCGCTGTATTTCTTTTTTTTTCTTTCTTTCCTTTCATTCCCTGTTTTGCCGATGTTGTAATGTATTAGTCCCCTCGGGACATTTTTCTTGTAAGAATAGAAATAGAAGGCTTGCAAATATTTTTGGGCGTCTTCCTCAGGCATCTCTTCCGTGTCTGCATCCTTCGGTGTTTCACGCCCCTTTCTTTTTTTTCCTTCTTTAGGGTTTACTTCTTGCCAAGCGTTTTCGCTTTCGTTCGCCCCAGTCGTGCCTTCAACGGCACGCCCTGATTGTGCCTCCAACGGCACGCCCAGTCGTGCCTTCAGCGGCACGCCCTCTTTGAACCCTTCGCCGGCGCGCCTGATCAGGCCTTCGCCGGCACACCCCATCGGCCCTTGCCCGGCACACTCGCCCCTCCTTCTTGCCCGGTGCACTCCCTCTTTGGCCAGTCCTAGGAGTAGTCTTCCACTCGCCGGTCCCTCCGAGTTTTCTGAGGTTTTATTAAGGTGTTGCCGCTCTCGGGCGTCCACCTCCAGTTGTCGGGTTCCGCCACTCCATGTGGGTGCGTTCCCTGTATCTCCCTTACGCTCGGGTCAAGGGGAGGTGCTGCCAAATTTTTGTTAGAAACAATAACATATTAACAAGATAAAAGAAAAAATAACAAACAAATAAAAAAGAGAACAACGGTAAAACGCTTTAACCAAAGCAAAGGGACCGCAACCAACTCAAAGAGAACCAAATCGAACGACAACTAAACAACTTGAACATTCATCCTCATGGGAGAAAGAATGGAAGTTAATCAAGAGAAGAAAAGAAGAAACCCATGCAAACTTAATAAAATCAGAAAAGAAGAAAAGAAAAGCCTTAAAAGAAACGGAGGAGGAGTGGGCTCCCCATGCCCTTCGCCGGTACGCCCCTCTGGCCACCCTTCGCCGGCACGCCCTTCGCCGGTACACCCTACAGCGCCCTTCGTCGGCACGCCCCAGCCCAGCTTCTCCCGGCACGCCTCGTTTGGCCTTTCGCCGACACGCTCCCCCTGCGCTCAGCGGCACGCCTGCTCTAACCCTTCGGCGGTACGCCCTCAAGCTCCTTCGACGGCACGCTCCCGTGACTCCTTCGCCGGCACGCTCTCCCCTATTCAACCCTTCGCCGGCACGCTCGGCCAGGCCCTTCGCCGGCACACCTAAGGCTCCTTCACCGGTACGCCTCCCATAGCCACCACACATGCCCCTTCGCCGGCACCCTTGGCCAAGCCCTTCCCCGGTACACCTTCCGCGAACCTTCAGCGGCGCATCCCTCAGCCCCCCTCAGCGGTGCACCCTTCTACCTTCAGCGGCATGCTCCTTTGGCCCCCGTTTGGCCCTCCAGCGGCCCACTCTCTCTCCAGAAGAATATGTATAATAATAATAATAATAATAATAATAAAATTAATAAAAACTGTGATGAATAAATAAATCTGAATATATATATGAAATAAACAAAAAAATGTAAAATAATAATAAACAAAAAAGGAGAGAAAATATAATAGTAATAATAATAAACAAAACGGATAAATTATCTAAAATAAATACATAAGAGGGAAATAAGCAATATATATATATATATATATATATATATATATATATATATATATATATATATATATATATATATAATTTAAAACCCAGATAAAAAATGGTAAAATCTACGTTGCAGCCCTGTCTCTCCCGTGACCCGGTGCTGAAGGAAAAATAATGCCGCCCTTCCAGGTTGGGCCTGAGTCCTGGGAATTATCCCGAAATGGCCATGACCTGACCTCGATTTGGGCCGACATTTAGATTAAACCAGACTCGTTTCTCAGGCCGGATCCCTTCCGAGCCGCTACTAAAATTGCCGCGCGTTCGGTAGACATTTGAACGGGTTCACCTCGATTCCCGCCGCGTTCCTATTACGGACCTACGTCCGAACATGAAAAGGCCCGTGAGTGACCTGCATGGCCGACGGCTCCCATCCCGACATGGTCATAATCCGGCATTGCTCTGGGCCAATAGTTCATCAATTCCGACCCGTTCCTATTGGGTTGTTTCCATCTACGTCGTACCTTCAATACGGACCTTTGTCCGAATATAAAGTGGTCTGTGAGTGACCGACGAAATCTGAATAGAACGAGATGGCTCCTGTCATCCCTGGACCCTATACATGGGAATATCAATAAGGCCTTTGTGGGCTGTGCTTGGACCTCGGGTCCGTCCCGATTATGGTCATTGTCTGACCCACACCCTCGGCCTATAGCTCGCTTCCTTCGAACATGTTTTGGTTTTAGAATCTAGTCCCGGGACTCTTCCCCGTTGCCCTCCGGCACCGGGAACATTAATGATGCCCACGCAAGCCCCGTTTGGACCGCGAGAGGCGCCCCCGGTATGGTCCCGACACGATCTCGCACCGGGCCAATAAATTCGCTAGTTTCCTTCTACATTAACCAAGATTTAACCGAATGTTTTTAGTGTCTCGGAATAATGTATTTGCCGTATCACGGCATATATATGTTCCAGGTCCTCCTGCGACGATTATGATATTCTCAAGCCGGACACCTGTCCGAATATTAAACGGTCTCCCGAATGACCGACACGTTTTGAACGTCCGCTTCCCTAGACACAGGGCTTTTCAGCCGATTCAAGGGATAGTCCCTCGTTGCCCCTTGGCACCAGAAATATTAATGACGCTCATGCAAGTCTTGTTTCGACCGCGGGGGGCCCACCGCAGTATGGTCGCAGCTTACTCTTGCACCGTGCCAACAGATTTACTGGTTTTTGGACCACTCCAACCAAGGCTCAACCGAACGTTTTTCGCTCTTTCGAACAATAAATTTGCCGTACCTCAGCATACACGCGTTCCGGTTTTCCCGCGACAACCGTGATTTTCTCGAGCCGGACATTCGTCCGAACATTAAATGGTCAATACACGACTGACATGACCGCGAATGGTTTTTTCTTCTCGCCCCTGCGCGAGGATTTCAATACCTCGTAATATACCTTTCATGCAATTAATTTCTTGGCCATGAGGCCCTGAATTCCGGCGATTAATCAAGGGTGTTCCCTCGTATGGGAGATGTAAATGACGCCGTGACCTTTATGGCGCGGCGGGTTTTGGTCCCGACATGAACCACACAATCGTCTGACCGAGTCAGATCGAGCGCACAATGGGCTCTTCGGGGCCCGAATAAATTATTACTTTGTGACTGGCACGCCCACGCACTTAATAGACGAACAACTTGAATAAGAGCATTTTAGTGCGTCCACAGTGCATAAGCAATGAATGCACTGACTTGGTGTGTGCAAAGTGCAGACACTTCACGGACGTAAAATGCCAGAACCTATCTTGCACAGACTTTATGCAATCATGCACTGACATCATTTTGCATATGTAAGATGTGCACAAACTTTGGGTATGCATTGTACAAAAAGACGCACAGACATGCCACCGAATAATGTACCGACTTTGTGTGCATAGTACAAAAGTTGCACCGACTTGATGTGGAATATATGCAAAGTATGCACAGACTTATATGCTCGCAGCAACTAAAGTTGCACAAACCTGGTTAGTACAAGGTAAACTTGCACCGACTATGAGATTGCATGATATGCAAGTTGCACCGTGTTTGATTTCGCACAAGCCAAATGTGCACCGGCTTTTCTCTTTGCATGTGACAGAAAACATGCACAGAGTATGTATGCTTATGTAAAACCTGCACCGACTATGTATGTTCGCAGCGCAGCCCAAAAACATGCACCGAGTATGGCTTGGCTTAAACAAAGTATGCACCGAGTATGGTTTGACTTAGACAAAGTATGCACCGAGTGTGTATGCCATAGACACAAACAAGACACTAAGTGAAATGCAGACTTGCACCGACTTGGCATGAGCGAAAGGAAGAACATGCATCGACTAATGGCCAGCATGAACCACAATTATGATATGCACATGTCTAGACAACTAACTCTGCTCTGACTTAAGGTTCATGCAGTAAACATATGCACGGACTTAGCTTGTTCAAGATGAGAGTATGCACCAGGAAGACATGCAGTCTAAGCAAAACTCTGTACTGACCTTGTATATCACAAGGCAATACACATCATGCAACAAGACACGGTTTGCACTAAGTATATGTATGCATGCAGTAGCAAGATTATGCACTGACCTATGCGGGATGAAAATGTGCACCGAGAGCATATGCAGAACAAGCACTAGATCACTCATGCATTCTTATGTGGTGACTCATTATGTTGCTCTCATCAAAATAATGTGGTGACTCATTATGTTGCTATCATCAAAACATCACACCATCATTAGAGCACAAGGGACACAACAATCTCCCCCCTTTTGATGATGATAACACAATGACAAAATGAGTCACACTGATGACACTGACTCGTCAAACTATTCTCCCCCTTTGACATAATAAAAAAGGAGATGGTTTGCGAGAGAAAAGATAAGCAACAAGAGCATGAATACATAGACTAGTCTCCCCCATAAATTCGGCATACAGAGAATGAAGCAATGCCTATTGTAATAAAGTTCCCCCTTTTTGGCAAGAATATAATTTCCCCCCTTTATCAACATGCATGCAGAGCTACTCTCCCCTTAAAACATATAATAACCAGAGCTCCCCCTGAGAACATGAGGGAAAACAAAGATGCTCGCACACGATGTATCTACATGAATTAACTCAGGTAACAACCACCACAAGAATTCTCAAGCAAGATTGGTTGTGGCACCTTACATTAGTGTGGACAGAATAATGCAGGTGGAAGGCCCACAGAACCAGAACTGGTTACATGAGTCATTCGTCAAGGTTACAGAAACAAGATGGAAGATTCCAACAGTGTGGAGAGTGAAACTGATGATGTAAATGAAGTAGATGTAGTCAAGGGCAGGGGTAAGTAATAGCAAACAAGGCACAGGATCTCCAACAGGTGAGTAAGCAAAATGATTAAGTTGTCATAGGTGAACCTGATCAAAAGAAGTTGTAAGGTACTTACCACAGTAATAAGTCCTCACAAGGAAAGACTCTCCTATCATAGGGGGTTATGAATTAATCTACATGACCCAGCTGGTTTAAATCTTATGTATACCAAATTTGATAAGAAAACTCATTACTCATATCTGAATCTTTGTTTTAATAAACCTGAACTAGCGAATCATGCCGAACACAAGATCAACCACCTTCCATCTTACACAAATGAACTCAATGACCACTTTGAGAGTTACATAGTATAGTATCAAAATTAAATACACTTAGAGAAATGTGAGTTGACAGCTTTTGCAAGAAATTTTCTTTCAATAAGCATAATATTCCCTGAGCAATTTAAGTTGATCAACACCTTTTTACATGAGGCACAACACGTCTTAGGTGAAGTGACCCAGTTACTCAGTGTGATGACTGTCATTGCCTCTCAACTTTGAGAACAGAGTTAGCAATAGGAGTGTCTTTTTACATGAGGAGGCACCTTGATCAGAGGCCGGACTCCCCAGTTACTCAACACAAATATGTCATTGCTCTGTCATATTTTCAATACATTTTTACCAGATATAACTATGGAACTTCATGACATAGGTTTACTCTATTTCATTGATAGAGAACCCAGTTTCTCAGTTACCAAGTTATTACTCCGAATACAATTTTTCCTTTTAGTCACCATTCTTCAAGTTAATGTTTAAAAACAATGCTATCTCTATGTATCTCTACCAAAGAAGCCGTGATGACAAATTTTCAGGTTTCAGATTAGTGAATCTAGAGTTTTCATGACACAGGTGGTTAAAAATTATTAAAACTTAACATTCAGATATTTTCAAATCATTCAAGAGTAAATCTGAGAATACATTAAACTTATATCAGTCTGAATCAATGGTCATTCTTAAACATGTATGATAGGAATTTCTTTTACCTTTTTCAGACTAATAACATGGTACACAACTTGAATTTCTTAGACCAGTTCAATCAAAGTAGCTGAACAACTTATTATCACTAGAGAAAAAATAGATCAGTCACACCAGCTAAAGAGAATGTGAGGGATGATGGTAAGCTGGCAGTGCAACAAATAGCAAGGGAAGAGTATCAAAGTTATGATGGATTAAATTCAGTAGCTGAGTCTGGAATGCAGACAGATCAGCTTGTCTAGAGGAGAATAGCAGAAATTTCAGGTTATCCACTAGAGAGCAGTAGAGAGATTCAAATAACTAAACAGGAGGGATTCAGGAAGTGAGGAACAAATGAATCTGACAAATCTCCCCCTGTCTAGATGCAGTGAAGCTAATCATGAGCATCAATAACATCAAACTTAACCAGTCAAACTCCCCCTGACTAAGTGCATGATATACAGTCACATGGTCTTAAAATTTATGTTTAAGAGAAAATTATGCAGTTCAATCGGAGGGAAAGACTACCAAAAGCATCATGTTCATTTCAAGTTTTCAGAGGATTTCAATTAAGCATGAATCAAATCAACATGAAATTCAAACCTTTCAAACTCACAAATTCAGAAGATGGAATTTAAACAGAGTGTTCAGAACTGACATGAAGCATAGGATCCTGGGGTTTTCATTTTGAGTGCCTTAGCTTATTAACCCCCTTTCATTCATTCTAAGGCACACCTGCAGCAAAATAATCATTTCGATCTTGCAGGAACCCAAGCCGCCTTGGGTCCTGTATTAGCCCTAACCGGTGTTCTAAATAATCTTTTAGCAACATTGTCATCAAAATCCATCAAATAACAATTAGTCATGGAATGTCCAATTCTACCACAATATCTGCATAAGATAGCAGATTTTCTGGTCCTATGATGCATATCAACAGCAACTTGAGACCTATGAGTGTGAGCATGAAGTTTCATGCTGTTCACATAGACATTTTGTTTCTTATTGTCTAACAACCAACATTCCGCAGACTTGTGACCTGACTTGCCACAGTTAAAACATAAAAAATTCACAGGTCTTTTGGTAGAGAATCTGAAAAATTTGTCATTAACATGGCCTCCTTTGACATGCCAACATTCCTTGACTGTATGGCCATACTGCCCACACTCGAAGTACCTTAGGTGCTTGCCTCTTGAGTCATTATTTCCCCATGAAGACCCAAGCCAACACTCAACAGCTTTATGACCACATTTGTTACAGTTATAACAGATGATGTGTTGGTTTGAAGCACACGTGTTTCTTTTGGGGTCATGATGATGATTTGTAAAAGATTTATCATGCATCATATCATCATTTTTCATTACACTGCAGTCATCCATATAATGACCATGCCTACCACAGTAATGGCATGACACCTGTGATTTCCTGGCGGCATGGTTACTAACAGACTGACTAGATGCATGCGAATGAGTACATGAGGCATGAGCAGTGTGCATTGACCCTTCAAATTCAACTGAGCTAGCAAATTTTAGGGCATGAACATGAATAGTCTTTACCTTCTTCGTTTGCCCTTCTTTTTCAATTTCTGATTATTCTTAACAATTTTTGTTTATTTTTCATTTTTCTGGGCCTTGAATTGAAATACAGATGATGAAGGTGATTTCTGATTTTTATTTTGTTTTGGAGATTGATTTGTGATACCAGCTACATCAGAATTTTGCACGAAAGTGGTGTATAGCTGGTTTCTAATAGTTTCCTTGACATCATAACTGCAACTTATCCCCTTTCTTGAATTATCATCCTCACCTTTCATGACAGCTTTCATTTTTCCTTTATTTTTAGCAGACTCGGATGCTGAGTTTTCCAGATCATAAATTTTATTTTCCAAAGAAGTAATGTGAAGTTCATAACTGGCTATCTCCTGTTCACTGCAATTAACGCATTCGCTTAGAACTTTGTTTGTAGTTTTATACTTCTAAATTTCTTGTTCCAGATTGCTCAAAATTTTTGATTCTTCATCAGAGACAATTTTTCCCTTTTCTACGGTGAGAAATTTTTCGGACATACCAGTGTTTAACCATTTTAATTTTTCAACTTCAGCTTTCAGTTCAATGTTTTCTTTGGTCAGCTTCTTAATTTCTTCACCACTGGATATAGACTCTAGTTTTTCAATTAATTCTTCTTCTCTTTCCTCCACTTTAATTTTCTCAGCAAGTAGATTTATGTGATCCTCTTTAGATGAAGCAATCAGTTTATTCAGCCATTCATTCTCACCATAAAGATCTTCATTGCATTCTTTTAGCAGAGAACAAGTGCTGCAAGTAGATTTTTCAATTGAGATATGTGAATTTTCCTTGTTAAATTCTTTTATTCTATCAGCAAGATTTTTATTGTTCTAATGTAATTCACTGTTCTCAACTCTCAATTTTTTTAGTTCGGAATTAATCTTTTCCAACTCTTCCAGTTTCATTAGATGTTCATCATTTTTTATCTTCAGCTGGTTTTCCAATTTTGAAACATCATTAGCAAATTTTTTGTTTTCATTTTTCAACAGACATATTTGTTTCATGTTGGAGTGAACTTCAGACAGACAAGCATCATATGATTGATTTATTTTTAAGCAATTTTCACATGATGAACTCAAATCATTTTTATCAATTTTCTTTTTCATCTTCTTATGCTATTTTCTTAAATGGTCATGAGACTCAAGCAACTCATGGTATGCATCAATCCAATCATTCAGGGTATAGTTCTCGAATATATTTACATGATTATCGTCATGTTCTTCATCTTGATTGATGCTATGTTCACTTCCTTGAGCCATCATGCATCGGTTATCATTTTTGCAGCTGCCATCCTTCAGTTTGTTCAACATTTCTCTCTGAAGATCGGTGGATGAGCCATCGAGAAATGACTTGATCAATTGAAGGAGATGAGAAAAGCACCAGAATCAACAGAGGTACAGCAAGACACCAACTTAGTGAGACTGAAGCACCGAAACAACAAAACCAGACCCACAATGAAATGCACCATGGAAGTAGCCGGATCCTCTGTAGATCGTTGGATCTGAATGCACAGGGACCCGCATTGATACCAACTGATAGGTGAGCTAGGCCCGGATTCAGAGGGGGGTGAATGAATCCCTCTTATAAAAATTTCAATCAATTAAAACTACTAATTATGCCCAGTTAAAACTCGTGGAAAGGCAAAGACGCGGAAGCAATATGGGCAGGTAATTAGCACGAACTGGATGCTCTCTACGAAGGACGAGAAGATGACAGACAAACAAAATTTTAGAACTCTGCAGAATAGACTGATAATAAAAACAGACTTCACGAAACTCACACGAGACCTATATCAAACGTGCGGTATGCAAATGGAACACTCACTAGATTGGAAGAACAAATTAATCGGCCTAAACATACATCTAGCGAGAGCAGATGAGACAATCAAACCACAGTGCACAAGGTAATTTTAAGGTGGTTCAGTCTGCAACCCGCAGACCTACGTCCACCCCACACTCCAACTAGAGTGTGGCTTCCGCTGATACACAGCTTAACGACTGGGCCTCACAGCTTGCCTACATCCGCTGACGAACAGCTTGAACAGCTGGGCATTACAGCTTCGCCAACCGCTGACTTACAGCTTGACCCACTGGGCATTACAGCTTAGCCGACTAGACGATACCACACCTCTGCAACCGCTGGGGCTTACAGCTTAACCCGTCCAGAGGAATCCTCCTCTGCCCGCTGAGCATCACAGCTTGCTCTGCTGACAAACAGCTTGAAAGAAAAGTAAAATGAAAACAGATGACAGGAAGCAACAGCGACTGAAAGCTATAAACAATGAAGTTCAGATGTGGCTCTCAAGGAGCTGACTGGCCTAGATTTGATCCACGGTCCAGTAGAGCAAATCTTCAGTGAACTTCTTCTTCTCTTCAATCTCTCTCTTTCTTTCTCTTTTTCTTTCTTCTTCTTCTTCGTTTCTTTTCTTCTATGCTACTCTATCTCTTTTTCTCTCTTGAACTCACTCTTCTTCTGCTCTCCGATAATTCTTCTTGATCTTTCCCCGAGAGTGTGTTTCTGATTAACTTGCAGAGGGGTGGCTTATATACTTCCTCAGACTGAAGATGCGCGCTCGTGCCCTAGGCGTGTGAAGATAACACTCCCGCCTGGAAGCTTCAGGAGACCCTTTCCACTTGTCAGAATCTGGATGAATAAGGATCCACGTGGCAGCATCTATGAATGAGGATCACCATTGGATCACGTGCCCTTCTTAGGGAACACGAGCTGTTGACTTGTTGCATATGTGACTTTTAGTTAAGTATAAAAGATGCACAGACCTTACCATAGCACCATGTATGGACCTGGGATGCATTATGCTAAGCATGCATATACTTGAACAGAAACAAGTATAAACTTGGGCTGGCTAGCAGGGACAAACAGGCATCGACTCTAGTATGCATGCAACGCAACTAGCATTGACCTTAATGCAGTCAAACACACGATAGCACATACATTGTATTTGATAAGCGGGAATCTACACCGAGAATGAATGTCCAAACAGAGCAATGCACTAACTTTGATGAATCATGCACGGACTTGATATGAGTGCAGAGCTAAGAGATGCACAGACTACGTGTGTGCATAAGCAATGAATGCACTGACTTGGTGTGTGCAAAGTGCAGACACTTCACGGACGTAAAATGCCAGAACCTATCTTGCACAGACTTTATGCAATCATGCACTGACATCATTTTGCATATGTAAGATGTGCACGAACTTTGGGTATGCACGGTACAAAAAGACGCACAGACATGCCACCGAATAATGTACCGACTTTGTGTGCATAGTACAAAAGTTGCACCAACTTGATGTGGAATATATGCAAAGTATGCACAGACTTATATGCTCGCAGCAACTAAAGTTGCACAAACCTGGTTAGTACAAGGTAAACTTGCACCGACTATGAGATTGCATGATATGCAAGTTGCACCGAGTTTGATTTCGCACAAGCCAAATGTGCACCGGCTTTTCTCTTTGCATGTGACAGAAAACATGCACTGAGTATGTATGCTTATGTAAAACCTGCACCGACTATGTATGTTCGCGGCGCAGCCCAAAAACATGCACCGAGTATGGCTTGGCTTAAACAAAGTATGCACCGAGTATGGTTTGACTTAGACAAAGTATGCACCGAGTGTGTATGCCTTAGACACAAACAAGACACTAAGTGAAATGCAGACTTGCACCGACTTGGCATGAGCGAAAGGAAGAACATGCATCGACTAATGGCCAGCATGAACCACAATTATGATATTCACAGGCCTAGACAATTAACTCTGCTCTGACTTAAGGTTCATGCAGTAAACATATGCACGGACTTAGCTTGTTCAAGATGAGAGTATGCACTAGGAAGACATGCAGTCTAAGCAAAACTCTGTACTGACCTTGTATATCACAAGGCAATACACATCATGCAACAAGACACGGTTTGCACTAAGTATATGTATGCATGAAGTAGCAAGATTATGCACTGACCTATGCGGGATGAAAACGTGCACCGAGAGCATATGCAGAACAAGCACTAGATCACTCAAACGTGCACCGAGAGCATATGCAGAACAAGCACTAGATCACTCATGCATTCTTATGTGGTGACTCATTATGTTGCTCTCATCAAAATAATGTGGTGACTCATTATGTTGCTATCATCAAAACATCACACCATCATTAGAGCACAAGGGACATAACAACCAGGTGTCAGGGTTGCACTTTGGACAGCGTGTCCAGGTTGCCGTGTCCTGGGAGACATGCCTCTACGGTGTGGTTGCCATGGGTTTTTACTTCAGTAAGCGGTACTAGTGTAGTTCGGTAGCCCCCGACCGTGAGCTCGGGGTATGTTTCCGGTACAGTAGGAGTAGTTGTAGTGCCGGGTTTTGATCGGCCACCGGGTTTACTGTTCCTACTGTTGTGGTTGCTCTTGTAGCCTTCCTTTCCGCTACCGCCGTTGTTCCGGTTGGGGTTCCGCGTGATCCCTGCCGAGTCTCTATTTTAGAGACTCATTCCCTACTTTTCTGGTGTGGCGGTTCTTCTTCCTCGAGGTTCGAGGGTGCGGTATGGAGGTTCTCAGTTGCCAGCTCGCCGGGCCGAGTGTTCACTCAGCATGTGGTATGTTTTTACTGCTTTAGACTGTACTTTCTGTTAGACTGGACTCTGTTGTAGCTGTAGTTGTTTATTTATTTCTGTTATTTATTGAATTACCCTACTTTATTTCCTATTTCTTTGTGCCTCCACACTCCTTTTAGCCCTTCCGAGCCCTCCCGGCTCGTGGGCGGCGGTTCGAGTCTCGGGTTATCGGGTCTCTCCCGGTAATCGGATTCTCGGGTCGTTATAGCCAAGGACCCTGGCGGTTTATCGCGTGACCGCCAGCCTTGAAATGACATAGGGAGACCCCTAGCGGTCTACCCTTGGTCCGCTGGGCGTCCCTAGCGGTCTCTAGAACGACCGCCAAGGCGTCTCGAACCCGAAACGGCGGGAAACGCCCCAAAAACCCGATCCACGCCTCAATCACCCCCGGGTGATGGGGAAACAAAGGGGAATATATCCCCAAGCCTCCTAGCATGCATCCATGCCCTTAGATCGGTCAAAAACCTCACGAAACGGGAGATCCGGCTTACACCCCAAAATCATCGATTTTCCCTAAAACGTAAGAATAAGCCCGCTCGGCTCACCGCGGCCTACCAAAATCGCGAGAAAGGAAGTGCACGAGCTGGGGATCCATCTCCCTACCTCCACCGAAGATTTTGCGCGCCGTGGACGCCGATCCACGAAGGAAACACTGCCGAAGCCTTGCAGAGACACGAACTCGCGGCCGAGCTTGAGCGCGCCCTCGTCCCCCGATCGTCGACCCATCCTCACCGTCCTCCTCGCCCGCGTCGCCTCGCTCCGCCCCTACCCTACTCCGTCGGTCGCCGGAGAAGAGAGGGTAAGAAGGGAGAGCGTGAGAGAAGAGAGAGGGAGAGAGTGAGAAATGAGAGGGGAGAGAGAGAAAGAGTTAATATATATAGAAAAACTAAAAAATTTCAGAAATTCAGAAAATACTAAAAATTACCTCCGTGATCCTCGGGAAGAGCACAACGCACCGGTACTGTCTCGGAGTCGGAGAACGTCACGGTTCGCCCTGCACAGAGTTCCGAAGGCGTATCAGGGAAAAACACGTGTAAAACACAAAATACACTCCGAGACTCATGAAAATGATCCGAAAAATATCCGAAAAACCTGGGGCATTACAAGACCAGCCTCATGCTATCATGCCATCATGCTAGAGACACCGTCCATGAGGTTGGGCAGACTTTGTAACAC
The DNA here is from genome assembly GCA_022559845.1 of Amorphophallus konjac. Lineage (NCBI taxonomy): Eukaryota > Viridiplantae > Streptophyta > Magnoliopsida > Alismatales > Araceae > Amorphophallus > Amorphophallus konjac. The sequence goes on along the minus strand of CM040121.1, from coordinate 558,082,356 downwards.
CCTGACGAGCAAGTAACCCGGCAGGTAAGAGAACCGAAGGAAAGAAGAAAACATGCCACGGAATGCACTAGATAGTGGGGCTAAACAGAACAATAAGAGAAAGAAGATGCTTTCATTCATAAAGAATCAAGTGGCAAGGACCACGGTTGAGGGGCCAAATACAATGCAGTACAAAAAGGGAGGAGAAACAAGAGAAAATAAGGAGAGAAAACAAAGAAGGGCTGGGGAAGGGAGATCAAGGAGGGACGAAGGCCCTTTCCCCTCTCTCCCACTTCCCCCCTTTACTACATCTTAAACCTCTCCCTCTCTTCTTCCTTACTCTCTTTCTTCCCTGGCCTCTTCTCTACCAAGCTCCTGGAACTCCCTGGACGGTGGACGGGTTGCAGCCCTCTCCTCCTCTTCTCTTCTCTACTTCTTCATCTCTGGCAGCCTCTCTCCTTTTTTTTGTCAAAGCGAAGGGGGGTTTTATACCCTCGGTGGCGGTGACATCCGATGACAGCTAGAGTTAATGGGAGTTGACTTTGGTCCCGTCTCTGATCGTAGGGGTAGCTTGCGTGCCTGTGTCAGAGGGCGACACCTCAGCTAACCTGTCGTGCTCCCGCTACGCTCCAAGGGCCATAGGTAATGGCATTACGTCTCTCTTGCCGGCTGCATCGGGTGAAGAACAAATTAAAACGCACCGGGTGGATGGGCCGAACGCTGTGCCGCTGGAGGCTCAGAGTAGTGTGCCGCTGGGAGGCTGAAGAAGCGTGCCGTTGGAAGGCACAAGGAGGCGTGCCGTTGGGACCCGAGATAGTGTGCTGTGGAAGAGCACAGTGAGTGTGCCGCTGGAGCGCTCGAGGGTGTGCCGCTGGGACACCCAGGGGGTGTGCCTCTGGAGCTTCATGGCGGGTGTGCCGCTGGAGGGCTGAAAAGTGTGCCGCTGGAGGGCTTGGCAGGTGTGCCGCTGAGGGGGCACGGGGAGTGTGCTGTTGGAGGGCACGAGAGTGTGCCGCTGGGGAAGCGCATCAGGTTGTGCCGTTGGAGGCTTTTGGCGTGCCGTTGGAGGCGTTTGGCTGCTGTGCCGTTAGAGGGGCACGTCGAGTGTGCTGTTGGAAGGGGGCACAAGTGTGCCGTTGAAGGGCTTCCTTTTCTTCTTTTCTTCTTCTCATCTTCTCTTCTCTTTTCTCCTCTTCTTTATTCTCCTACACGTAAACATGGGGTGAGAATTTTTTAGTGTCCACAACATCCTCCCAGAACGTACACCTACACATATGTATCGGTGCCCCGCACCAGTGACCATGAGACTGCTCACCCATACATCATGTGTACTAGTTTAATAGGTAATCAAAGTCCCCGAGTGATTACCCTTCAACCAGGAACAGTTTAAGGTATGTGTCTATGTAAAGTCAGTCTCATGATCGAGATTCCATCTCGAGTTGACTTTACAACCACATATCCTAGGGACATCGTAGAGTATATATAATTATAAATTTACGCTCAAATACCACTTCGTTAATAATGAACAAGATCGTACAACTATCGGGCCTACCCGACCCGAAATTGACCTGTAGCACACCAATACTAACAACCCGTGACTTGGTTTTTCCACGTTTCGCCCGAGGGGTGGTCCCAGTCTGTGCCATTTGCATCGGAAGTCCATAAAGTAGCTACCCAGTCAGAGGTTCTTGGGTTTTCTTGAGATAAAGTCACATCGTATTACATTATATGTGTACGATGATTAGTGCGGACTGATGGTACTCTGATGGTTTTCGCTGTTACGACGAGTTCTCACTTTCAGTGATCCTTCCCACTAGATGTAGCTGACTTGGGCACGCGTGTGTTTACCCACCTGGGAGTGGTGGAGGCTAGTCCTGCGTGGACGATTTTTAAGTTGGTTACCGATGGGTCCCTTGTCTTTGCATCCTGAGTTCGGTTGGGGGGAAAAATCGGCTAGAGGACCTGACCTAGAGCAGATGGTCTGTCTGTGCACATGTAATTGGAGGTGGTGGATGCGTACTGACGAGCGCGACCCTGACTAGTCCTTGTTATGTGGTACTATATATGGTGTCTTAGTTTCTGCCTATGGCGAGTAGGGAGACACTTGAGACTGCTGTATAATTCGTCGGAGGACGCTTCCGACCTTGTTGCTAGTAGGGTAGTACTTCTATCACTTGAGAGGTTTTGGCGTTGGTTCCTATCTAGCGTGGTTCAATGTTTTGGTGGCTCATTGTCCTTGTTACTCGTGATCGAGACGAGGTTTCTTTGCTGTCCTTGAGAGTCATGTCCTGACAGCATAGTCCTCTTCCTTTGTTTTGGCGGCTCATTGTCCTTGTTACTTAGGATCGAGACGAGGTTTCTTTGCTGTCCTTGAGAGTCCTGTCCTGATAGCATAGTCCTCTCCCCTCGTCGCTGAGTGAGGGTTTCCTTAGTAGCTCAGTCCTAGCACTTGTGTACCCTAGGAGAGGTCCCATGAGACAAGTTATTGTGGTCCGACCTTCTGTGGCCTATGTTATGTGATTTGGGTCCAGCATGGTTTATGTTGGATACTCGAGGTATCCCATCATTTTGCAGGCTTCTGATAGTGAGTGGCTTAGTGTGACTATTTTGTGTTTACGGTGCTGTTCTTTCTGCCTTACTCTTTCCTACTTTACTGTTATTTACGTCTTATTACTTGCTGCTCTGTTGTTACGTTCGCTGTGGTGGGGATCCACGAGACCCCTATTGAGCTAATGAGATGAGGCTCATCCCTTTTCGTTTCAGGTTTGGTGTGCCTCCTCGTCGCCTGGAGGCCGTGAGCAGCGCCCGGGACTCTTAGCGTCGCCAACTTCTGTCAGTCGGGGTATGTCCTAAGGTTTTGTACTTATCTTTTGTTGAGTTGTACCTTTGGGACTTGTATATCTAGACTGGAATTTGTGTAAATTGTATAAATCTATTTATAAATATAAACGTTAATTTCAGCATTTTAATTACTACAGTTGTTTTAAATTTTTATACACTCCCATGACATCTAATAAACTCTTATGAGCTTCCCAGCTCGTGGGTGGCGGCGTAGGATCCAAATGGTATCGGGTTTGACCCGGTAACCAGATCTTGGGTCATTACAGTTGTAAGTTCAGAGAGACTCAAAATTACAAACCCCTCCAATAATATTTTATTCTTGAGTTTTTTAAATTTAATTCATTCATTTTATAATTGAAATAATGAGAGATATATGTCACAATTTGTTTTAAATCAGAATATAGATTTCAAGAAATGTCAACAAAAAAAGCTCCTTACTTTTACGTGCGGTTAGTGCTATTAGTGGGGTAGGTAAGTATGACGAGTCCGTGGGCCTAACCCGATGTTGGGCGAGGTCCAAACCTCTTTTTTAGTCTATGAATTTTTTAGTGTTGCTTAAAAGTCCAAGCACGTCAGAGAATCGAGTCGTGTTTTGATTTTTAGGTCTGATCAATGACCTGTCAAACTTTTAATTTTTGAATGAAAATTTATAACATAGAGAGAGAAATTGACCCTCCATGAATAAATATTTTATATATTTTTATTATAGTAAAATATTAATTAATATTTTCAAAGATAATATTTGATTACAAATTTTATAATCTTTTATGTATTATTTTTTATAATATAATTTGTCGGGTCGAGCCAGATTGAAATTAGATATTATAATTTAATAAAATAGTCAGATTCAGTCATACTCCATAAATTATCACTTAAATTTAATAAAATTTAGAATTCGAAACTAATGAATCAGAACTAAATTGTAATAAAGTTTCCCCCGTTGACTGCCCTATGTGCGGTACAAATGATTTGCCTTATGGAGTGGAAAATGTTAGCCAACGCATTTATCGAAAATGTTATCCAGCTGTCAACTCAACTCTTAACGACCTGGCGTGGAAAGCACAAGCCTGGTTGGAGTCTCCGGGTGTCTAGCGTGAGCGCGTCATCTCATCGTCAAACGGGATGGGACCTCGTACTCTTCTTAAATACTCATTGATAACTACGTCAAAATCAAAATATAGTGGTGACAAATCCCCTCGCATAAAGAAAATTTGTAGGAGTACCATTACCATCCCGTTCAAAACGGCAGACGGCCGTTAAAACTCCCATTTTCCGTGTTCTGGCTCCCACCTTGAGGAGCTTTGGACGCTTTCGGTATAGTAACGGCCCCACGCGCCCCCGTAACGGCATTTTTACTACCATGTTTGCCACTTTGCTCGGCGACACCACCCTTCTCTCCCACCAAAGACCCTCTCCTCCTCCTCCGCTCCCTCCTTTAAATCCCCGTCCCCACCTCACCAGATTTCTTGGTGAAACCCTAATCCCCTTCTCTCTCCCTTCCCCCCTCCCCATGACCGGCCAGAGTGATCTGAGCAGGCATCCGAGGGGTCCCTCAGCCGGCCACCCGGCGGTCTACTACCGCCAAGCCTCCGCCGTCCGCAGCATTGCCACCCACTCGCCTGGAACCCCATCCAAGCACCCGAACTCGCCGCCGGCCACGCGCTCGGGGGACGCCGGACGCATGGGTTTCTCCAAGAACCGCCGTGGGGTAGCTGCAGTGGCGGGCCAGAGCGCTCCGCGCTGGCCGTCGAGGAGCCCCTCCGCTCGCAAGCTGGCGGTCTACAGCCGTCGGACCTCCGCTGTCGGCGGCATTGCCACCCGCTCGCATGGAACCCCATCCAACCGCCGGAACTCGCCGCCGGCCACTCGCTCTGGGGCCGCCGGAAGCACCGCCTCCAAGAACCACCGGGTGGAAGCTGCATTGGCCAGCGCTGCGGCCTTCCCCGTGGATCAGACGGCGTCAGCAGTGACTTCCCCGGGAGCGCTGAAGCGCGCCAAGCGGATTCGTGGTCACGCGAGCGAGTTGGATCGGACGGACGGGGAGAACGAGGGGAGGAGGAAATCGCCGCGACTCGCGAGATCGTCTGGTTCGGAAGGTGTGGCGAGGGACATCATCGATCTGACGGCTGAGGGCGATGTGCCGATGGAGGTTCGCCGTTTGTCCATGTCAAACTCCCCGAGACTGCCACTGCCCGCAACACTGCGCAACAGGAAGTGCAGGGTGGTTGTCGAGGGGCCGCTTGCGAGGCAATCCCCGAGGACAGTCACGAGCGCCCCGAAGACTCCTCTGGGCACGAGGACGGACGGGAGCAGGGCGGGGAACGGGGGAGAGTCGACGGTTCAGGTGGTGGTGGAGGACCGATGCCTGAGGCATTCGCCGAGGATAATCCCATGCTCATCGAAATCGGCAGGGAGTGCTGCTGGAAATGCCAACTCTGCCGGTGATGTTGGCGACGCACCGACTCCGAAGAAGGCAAAAATTTCTTCTCAACCTAAGGGCAAGGGCAAGGGCAAAGGCAAGGGCAAGGCGGGGAGACATTATGACGACGTATTCTTTGTTGGGGACCCTGTGCCTGCAGAAGAGGCAAGAAGCCGGTGGCCTCATCACTATGTTCAGGTGGCTTCCTACTGCTTGTGACCCAAAGTTGTTTCTTTAGTCTTGCTATCATTGGCATGATGGGATGATTTGGATCTCTCTTGTTAAAGGAGTTTGGTTTTACAATTTTAGTTTTCCTCTTCTTGATCTTGCTTGTCCAACTAAAATCAAGCACGTGGCCCCCAAGTTTGCAAACTGACTGCTAGTTTGTGGATATTTTCACTAATAAAATGCTAGGTGAACAGCCGTAAATCGCCATAAGACTGCAAAGACATTCTCCTGATACGTATCTTGAAATGCCGCTTGATCTTGACTGTACTGCTCGATGGTGAAAGAACACATTGCAGAATTAGCATGCCATCTTCCGAGGGTTGTGTTTGAAATAAATGAAAAATGTGGCGCAGGCTGGAGCTTCCAGTGGAGAGTAAAAGGAGCCCTGAGTGCTTTACTCCCAGCTAATGACTTTTAAAATATGAATGAGAGAGTGTGGTCTCTTTTTATGGAGCGCTCGGCGTGGTGTATTACTTTTATTTGCGAGAGCCACATCCCTCATCATAGGATAGTGTTTTATAATGATGATGGACCACATTCCTGTGACATGGGCAACTGGCACCCTGGTGGATTCATGGCAGGTAAACTACATAACAATTGTGCCAAACAAGGGAAAACAATGTCACTGAAACTAGAAAAAATGTGGTTTCCTGTTGACAATATTGAGGTGAGGATTGCTTCACACTCCGTAATATAAAATGTAGAAGGCATAGGATAATACTTGCTCAAGGGAATATTGTGCACTGTACACCTGCAAGATTGTGGTTTTTCTTGCTGCTATTTGTGGGTAACATTACTATTCCCAGATTTTAGGGGCTGCCTTCGTTGGCAGTTTAGACGATCATTTCATTTTCTGATGATTAGTATACAGTTTGTTTAGTGTGAGTCAAACAATTAGTATATTCTTATTGACCATCACTATTTATCTCAGTCTTCCTATAAAGAAACTTTCTAGATTGAAAATATATGAAATGTATCATGAGAGCTACCTTAATGTTATCCCATGGAAGCCAATTTTCGCCCGGCAATTCCAATTTCCAAATGTCTTCCAACAATTTGTTCTTCCTTTTGTGTTTTGTCTCTCTCCAACTGCTTGCTAGATTTTGATGGGCATTCCTGAGAGCCTTAATTTCACAATGCTTCATACTTCCCTGCCTCTTTTTTGGAGGCATTGAATTCTTCATTCTGCAACTACACCTCCTCCAATCTAAGTGGCCTGTTAGTGTTATTAGACTTGTGAAAGTCCACAAGTACAGCACTGTGATCAGAAGCTGTTCTTGGTTGGCCAAACACCTTTGACAAAGGAAATATGTCTTCCCATTGGTCTTCTATATAAACAAGTCTATCAATCCTGGACATGGAGAGCTCCCTAAAATTGCTCCAGGTGGACTTCTTTTTACACCAAGGGAATTCAATTAAACCTTTCTGATTGCACAAATGCAGTTTGATGTTGATTAAACCTCTATCTTCTATTGTTGATGGCTCGCAAGGGTGGTGATGGCATTCCTACATGCCAGATCAGCTGAAGACTAGAAGTTGCCATCATACCTTGTTTTTTTTTGAAGGTGGGTAGTACCACAATTGTATTAAATCAAAAATGGAAAGGGATGTACAACATCTTACCCTCTTGTTGATTGAGTTTCTCGCTGTCCTTTCTTGAAACAAGCTCAAGGGCATTGCCATCATTTCCTTTGTCTGCTGGTAGAGTCCTACAATCAGTCTCTTCCATCACCTTATGGAGCATCGTCGGGCACATAAGCTGGGAGGTGTAATTTGGTGCGAAGGCCACATTTGTTTTTAACTCGTTTGAGTTTGACTAAGTTAACTTACCCAGCTCGGTTGTCTTCAACCTCTTGCTTGTTCGTTGTAACTCCTGAAAAATCCTATCATCTGCACATGCTTGGATGACTTATTTTTAAGTGCAAACTGGCCCAGAAACACTCTTTTAGTGGAGGATTTTTTAGATTCTCATCCAATAGGAAACCCATCTCCAAAATAGCTTCATAAAACTTAGAAATTTAGAACACAGCTTTGCTTCAGTGAAGACCTTTGCAAACTCCAACGATTGCCAATCCCTGGTTCCCCTGCCTGCTTCTTTCAGAATTCCAAAAGGAGCTACGACAATTCTAATGAGCTCAGTGTCCCTTTGAAAGGGAAGCCATAGCCTCTACCTGATATACTGCAGTAGCCTCCGTGGTGCCAATAAAAGACACCCATGGCAGCCATCTAACAGAAGAGTTCCCGACCCTAGGTCTCATTGCTTCTCAGTGGAGCATTCGAACCTTTATGAATAGGAGACACTCCAAAGCACCCTTCTCATCATTCTTCAATCCTACAAATCTGTAAGGCTCTCTCCTCTGGCCAAGCGTGTTGCAGCCTGTTCTGTAACTGGAGAGTATCTAAACTCTTTTCCATGACCGATACCATTAGACTTCCTTTCAAGACCTCCATATTACTAGAGAACCTTTTTTTTTTCTCCTGATGACCATAGGAAACCCACCCTACCACCAACCTCAGCGTGCAGCTGCTTTGGACCTACGGACCCAACCACTTGCCCAACATGGGGTCTACCGGCTGGGGCAAGGGGCAGGCGTGCCTAGACCCGAGCCAGGGAACCACCTGTGGGTATGGACATTGTGGCGAAAGCACAACCGTGCTTTGCTGAGGAGGGGGAACCGAACGTGCAACCTCGTCGTTACCAATGAAGTGTGGAACCATTCAACCCCACTCCTCGGGTCCATATTACTAGAGAACTTAGTAACCAAGGCCTTCAACTGACTACCCCTTCATCTTTATCTCCTTCATTTTAACACTGGGACCCTGTTCTCTTCTTCTTCAGACAGAAAATTCTGATGCTCAAACTTTTCTACAGCACCAACTCACTAGACGGTTTCTGCTGGTGCTGGAAGCTACCTGCTGACCTACATCCAAACATCTGTAATATCCAACAAGAACGAAGGGCTCTCCTTTGAGCACCCTGGCTTTCAGAAGCAAATGGAGGTCTTACTTTACTAGATCATTTCCTGCCCCCCACCTGAGTCCCTCCATTCTTGCTTCTAATCTGGGCATGTCCATTGGTGCCCCTTTCTTCCTCGTTGCTTCATTCTATTGCTCCTCCACTATGCTGCTCTCCCATATCGTTCTCCATCTTCTCTTCTTCATGTGGCTCTTGCTTGTCATCTGGTGTAACTAATATCAACTACAATTGGTGCATGTCAATTTTCATTTATGCACTGATTGGATTGAAAATAAAAATATATGGAAGCGTTCATAGGTTTCAAAGGTTGAAAGGTCTCTGAAAATGAGTATCATAGACTTCTCTAGATTGGTTGAGAGGGTTATGCGAGCTGGATGTGCCTACCTTAGGTTTATTGATCGTTGTGATTATCACCACTACTCTTGTCAGTGTCATAATTAGAGCACATTGTGATTTTTTGCAGCTGCCAGGTTGAATGTTTTACTTTACTCTGGCCTTCTGCTCCATTCTTTTAGAGTCTTTGATAAGACTTGTGGAGCATTTGAACTCCATTGGTATGGTGGATGAGATGTTTCTAATGAAGTGTCATTTTGTACACTAAGAATTGAAAAATTGCCCTGCAAACACGTGCATGGTGCAGCTAACCTCAAGCATAGGCATTCCTCTCATTGGTTTGATTAGGTTGCAATTCAAATTCCTCTAGCTAGTTCACTTTACAAGTTATCTCATCCATATTTGGGACTTAGATTTTGTGTTTCATCTGATAAAGACATCACTGTAGTTAATTTTCCCCTGAAAGGATTCTGGATATCTCTGTACTTTTTGTGAGATTCCTGTTCGAGATGTTTTCTCCCTGCTATATATAGGTATGGAAAAATTATTGTTTTTGAAATGAAAATTTTATGAGATGGCTTTCCTATATTGTTGAAATAATGTTCTTGCCCTTGTAGGGTATAAGAAGAAATGGTCGGTGCATCTCCAAGTGAGTGACAATCCATGAACTTTATCATTTTATTTGAATATAAAATTTGTGGCACTGTTCTCTTTTGTTTTCCAATGATGTGTAACTTCCATTTTTAAACTTTTGAAGGGGTGATGAAGACGACCTTGTTCTGGATGTAAAATGCCATTATTATTGTGCTAGTATAGTGGGTTCCATTCTTAATTTGGGAGACTGTGCCTCTGTAAAGGTTAGTGCAAAGTCCCTCAAGTGTATGATTAGTAATTAAGACATTGTCTTACTTGTCAGAATTAGTGCATATATTTTACAGTCCTTTCTTCTTTCCTGAGTGGCTAGAAACTTTGTCTGATGTTGTGTTAGTTAATGATTTGCATAGTGCTTCAGGTTTTTTTTCTTTCGAGGCATTTATCTGTTCTATTATCTTTCCTTTTATTAATTAAACAAACCTGTGGTGCTTCTTGGTCCTGTCTGTATTCTGAGGAAACTATCCTTGCAGTAGTGTGTTGAGCAAAATTTTACTGGCTTTTTTTTATTTATTAGATGTGTCGATTAATGCTGATTCTGTAAAAATGAAGTGATATAAATTCTAGTCCTTGTTGTATTGTGTAAATATTTAATATTATTCATGATGTTCACAGCCTCTAATATGAAATGTTGTACAGTATCTCATGATTGTATTTCTGCAGTATGTCAAGCCTTTTATTGAACCTAATGAATGTTGCAGCATTGTCCTGGATTAATGGTTATCTACTGAGCACTTGGCATTTCTAACAGCATAGGCAGCAAGTTTAAAAAAAGGAAAGAAAAAACTGCACCCACAGCTCTGGGTTCAAACAAGTCTATTACAGAAAGAATATTTGTATATTGCCATAATATCTTTACTTGGTTTTGGTTTTCATTAAGTTGGCCTTGAGTATGGCTTGTTTTTGATCTTATATATTAGTAATTCGTTAATTGGGTCCTCGGGGTGGTTCAACATGAACACAATGTAAGTCGGCTGGTGACTATCTGGCATGATACTCCTGGCATTGGATCTCTTCTGTCCATTTTCCATTGTTTCTATCAAAATCATCTATTTTGTTGAAGACTGTTAGTAATGAAATTGAAGGTGTGCTTAAGTGTATATGTTAATCTCTATCACCTTTCTAAGCATTCTAACATGTTCCTTATGCCCATCAGGCTGAAGAAGGAAAGCCAAACTATGTTGGCAGGATATTAGAATTTTTTGAAACAACTGATGGACACTATTATTTCACTGTTCAATGGTTCTTCCGAGCTGAAGATACCGTAAGTACATTGATGACTGAAATTTGACTTAGGTCTAATTCTATTGCTTTGTTGGATATGACTCTTTGTCATTCTCAGGTCATCAAAGGACAAGCATCACTCATTGATAACAAGCGCCTTTTTTACTCTGATTTGAGAAATGATAATATATTAGACTGCATTGTCTCCAAGGTCACTGTCGTGCAAGTTTCTCCCCATGTATGCATCAACATTTTCCTTCCATCATATTTTTAATGTCCCTTTTTTCCCTCTCCATATCAAGGCCAGCTTATCTTTGTACATTATTGAAGTTTCATTAATCACTTCTATGCATTAAGTTTTGATTGCTGTAAATAGTGTGTTAGCCAGGATTTGTTTCTTCCAATCAAATTACCCGTCATTTTGTGGCAGGTAGATTTGAAGCCAAAATGTATTCCTGCTTGTGACTTCTATTATGACATGAAATACTCTGTGGAGTATTCTTCATTCTATTCCATGGCAACTGGTAAGTCATGATCGGAGCTGCAAGTTTTAGATCATTTTTGGATTTACCAGTTCATAAAAATGAAACACCCAACTATTGGCTTCTGCAAGTAAAATGTTACACCACCGGACATCCATCTTTTTTAGTACTGGTTTTTTGCATGTACCCTAATGAATTAATTTTTATGAAAATGCCACATATTATATAACGTACGGCTTTCCTTCATATACACATGAATATTTAAAGGAATCTATGCAAAAAAATCCTATACTATATGAAACTTCAAGTCTCTTTTTGGAATTGGACAGAGCTTGTTCTGGTCAAATGCACACTTTCTCAGTGTCTACTGTCTAAACCTCCAAAATATCATGATTGAAGAAAAAAATCTTATATTTTGATAGGAGAGAGGCACGCAGAGAGAGAGAGAGAGAGATGGTATTTTTTTGATGATGGTATCCTATTTCACTAACAACCTAAGAGTATACCATCATCATCAGTACCTATCTGGTCGGATACAAGAAACTTTTCTCACCATTCCATGGTATGTTTGTGGGTAAAGGCATAGAAAGATCATGTCCTTTCTCAGTGTGAGTAAACCCTCTAATTTTAGTCCTACCCGAGTCTGTTTGCCATCCACTGCCTGAATTTGATCACACCTTCTAGCTGACAATGTACATAGCTCAACCACTAAACCTATCTCTCCTCACTATGGATAAGCTTTCAAGATGTCGAAAGAAGGAGAAAACAAAGAAAACCTACAACATATAGGCATGTGATCTCTTGTGCCATGCTTAGATCATATATTTTAACCTTAATATTAAGCAGAGACACTAAGTGTGCCAATCATCTAAATAATTTGAGAATTTAAAGGGATATTCTCCATCCCCAATAATTATATACGAAGATTGTAGTAGAATATGCACATTGTTACTTGGAATTCATGTCCCAAAAAATATTGACCATACTTGGTACATGTTCCAGTGGAATCAAAGTTACAGAGCACACAGGTCCTATCATTCATAAGCCTCATCCAATTAGTTGAGGCCATTCTGGATTCAATGAAGGATCCAAAAGTTTTCGTGAAATTTTCAATGGGATAGGCTATTAAATTTTGACCGAAGCTGGTCTTGACTCAAACCAACCCAGTTGATATCTGGTTGGAATGTTGGATTGAGGTAAGATTTTCCAGGTTTGATCTAAAGAACTGAACTCCCTGAATTTGACAATGGGTCATATTAAGCTGATCTAAGCCTAGCCTGCTGGCCAAATTTATTGATGTAATGATAGCCTGTAGTCTATTACCATTTGAACCCACAATAATTTGTTGTACTTCTTCACACTCCCAATAGTTGCAGATTTTGTGGAGTTTGGAACTCACAAGGCTCTTCGTGGTTGCTGGCGGTTGCAAAGTCCGGTAGACCTTCGTAGTCACCGCCAGTTGCAGATTCCAGTGAGTCTCTTAGTCTTCATAATCGCAGTCACCATCTGTTGTTGCGGTAAGGAAGATGGCAAAATGAATAATCCATGGACTAGGAAAGGAACTCCCATCGTGGGTATGATGGAGAGACATTTATAAGCTGTAATTTCCAAGGCCCATTTATAACTAATTAATAGGGGTATAATGGTCACCCGTCACTCCATCAATGAGAAACTCGGAAACACAACGAGGTGAAAGTCACCTAGGCAGGAAAGGGCCGTGAGTTGTCTAGGTGTCCACCTAGTCGCCTATGCTTCTGTCTTTAAAAAACTGCAATGTTGCCACCCTGAAGCAAATGGTGCTGGGACAACGAGGTGAATTCTTGGAAGTATGTCTTCTAAGTACTGATTGCCAGGTAACACCTTTGACTGATCACTTTGACGCTGGTTCATTATCTATGGCCCTGGTTCTCCTCTGTGTCTACTTTGATTGATCACTTTGATCCATCATCACCATCCTTCTGCCCAATAATTACACCATGCATGAAGCAAACAATGAGGAACTATGAACTGTATTAAAGATGAAAATTTTCATGAAGAGTGATTGCAATGGGTCAAAGCAGCCTAAGTCTTGAAGGAACCAATGGCAAATGGAAATTATTATGCGTCATCTCTGACATTTATTTTACGTTTCGTTAAATCATTGTCCAATTTTATTTTGTTTTGTCTAATCTCTTAGGCGGGTGTGTGAAATTCCTGTTATTGATTTGTTGGCTTTATTTGGTCCTTTAAAACTTATTTTGCACGTCTTTTAGATGATCCTGGAGAGAAGAGTGACTTGACATCACCTGCTTGTTCGGAGAATCTCTGTTTTGCTAAAAAGGGCAAATCAGTTCCGAAAGAGGTGAACAATTGTGTGCCTGCCAAGTCTGAACTGGTCCTACTTGATCTCTATTCTGGTTGTGGTGGGATGTCAACTGGCCTCTGCCTAGGGGCTCATGATGCTGGGGTGAATGTTGTAACAGTAAGTATCTCTGCATGTCTTTTATTGCACATTTTATGCTTGTTCTTGCTATATGTGCATTACAATTGACCATGAACTTTCACAGAGATGGGCTGTTGATGTTGACGAGGTAGCATGTAAATCTTTCAAGCTAAATCATCCAGAAACACAGGTATTTGTCATTTGTTTTTGGTCTGTAAGGTCTCTATGTGTGCTTGTATTCATGGCAACTTCCTCATGTACCTTAATTTAATAGGTTTGGAATGAGTCGGGAGATGATTTCTTTGCATTGTTGAAAGAATGGAAAATACTTTGCAAAAGATATGTGGTTAATTGTGATAAGAAAACGAGGCAATCTCATTCAGGAATCTTGGAACATGGATACCACGAAAAAAGTTCCCATGATGCTTCTGAGATCCCTGACAGCGAATATGAAGTCTCAAGCTTAGTTGGTATCTGTTATGGTGATCCAAGTGACACTGGGAAGCGTGGTTTAAAATTCAAGGTTTGCTTGTATATGTGCTTTATTCCTTTTGGGTGTTCGCCTTATCATCATCAAGTGCCTTTGCAACTTAAAATCTATTTGTTTTGAAAAGCATTTGCCTGTTTGACATCTGATGATCTTGTATCCAACATTTGTATTGCTAATAGCCTTTTACGAAGCATATGCAATGTCCTTGTCCCTTGGTGTGGCAGATGTTTGGCCCTTAGTCTTTCAAACAATGGTCTCATATAGGGTAATTTATACAGCAATATTATGTGCTTTATTTTGTTTGAGATATTGTTACGGTTAACAGGGAAAGCCATTTGGTTGTTAGGCTAAATCAACAGGCTAGATTTTTTTATGAATTTATAATGATCTTTTTGTTGTTTCATTGGCATGTACTTTTGGTTTGGAGTTGTAATCTTAATCATTATGTAAAGTTTGATAAATTGCATAGTTGATGAGATTCTTTTTTTTTTAGACTTTTTTTTTTGCAATCTTCACCTGTGAATATGGTGTTTTTGAGCTTCAGAAGTTAAGATTTAAGAAGGATGCAAGTAGTTAAAGTCCCTTGGACTAGTGTTGATGCGAAAAATGCGACACACTGTTGCTAATAAAATAGATTGTTCCTTTGATTTATTAGCGTGTGCATTATTAATTTAGCAGTTTTTGGGTTTATCAGATGATATGGGTTTGCGTTCTGGATCTTTCTCCATCAACTATAGCTGGTGTTAATTTACATCAGCTTAAAGTCCGAACATCTGTCAAAGAGAACTCCTAACCTTTAACAATATATGTTGTGATGTTGAGGGTTTTATCTAATGGACATGATCACAGAGACCACTCATTAGAGACACATACTTTGCAAGAAAGTTAAAGATTTTTATTCTTTGACTATATGCAACATGGATTATAATCGGTCTTTTAAGACCTATATATTTTGTCCCGATTATGTAATCTGACCATTAGATTCACTTACGATATTGTTGCACCTGAAAATTGTCTCAAATCAATTTAAGGAATTGTTGCTATGCAACGTTTGACGAGAAGCACGACGTAGCGTCAACACCGTCGGACTACGGAGTATCTCCGTAATTCAGGGTCTATCGACCCGACAATATTATTATGGTCGGCATCGCGGCAAGAAGATTAGCGAGGAAGATCCATGCTTATACCGGTCAGAGTAGCCGAGCAAATGTATCACACGGCACGGACGGGCGCAAAACTTCCTCCCTACGCGGCGACGTACGACCAGACGAACAAACAACACGTTCCTTCCACGGACGAAGCGCTGCCACGCTGCGAGGGAGCAATCTCCACGAGATATATAGCTCCACCACGGCTCTTCTCCAACCCAGGACGACAAAAACGGAGGAAAACGACGCCAAGAGGGGTTAAAAAACATACCCGGGGGTCAAACGACCCCTCCCGGGTGCAAGAGGAGGCCGCGGCCCCGCCGGGTGGTCCCGCGGGGTCGCGCCCACCCCGGGGTCATCCGGCCTCCGGGGTCCGTGTCTTTTCAAAAAAAAAAAGAAAGAAAGAAAAAAAAAGATTTTTGACACCCTCAGCGGGGTCATTTAACCCATTTTGGTGGCCAGAGGGGTCAAAATGGCTTTTTGCCACCCGAATTGGGGTAAATTTATTCATTTGACCCCTCTGGGCCCTCCCGCCTTCTATAAATAGACCCCCAAGGGTCCAAGTGGAGGACATCTACGAACAAGGAGAGCTACGACATACGAAGAGCACTTGCGTAAGGAATTTGTTTTGTCTTTTCGACCTGCGAGGGGTAAGTCCCCGGGTCTTACACTTATGCCCCTACGGGGTATATTTGTAATCATGCCCCTCAGCGGGCCATGTTTGTAAGTCTTTACGTCCCGGGACGATTCAATCATGTAATTTTACCCTTATAATTGTGAAATTACAAAAATATCCTCCCCGGGATCGTAAAAGACCAAGGTCCTGTAATTTGCAGTTATACCCTGCAACTTTTGTAATTGGGACTACGTCCCTACCTCCCGCTTTAACGCGGACTTTTGTACAGTCGACAACTCGCCGACAACCCTTGTATTCATTCGGACTATAAAAGCACTCAGCACATCTTATGTATGTCCTCGGGGGAAAATTACAAGAAAACCCCTCGAATTGTCAAAATTGCATATGTACCCCTCCTTCGACCAAATTGACATTTTGTGTCTTCTACGAAGCCCCTTGTCATTCCTTTGGTCCGGAAATGTTGTCAGGGCAGTCCGCCACTCAGATGTCACCCCAACCCTAGGTCTGTCTAGGATAAGGTAAAATTATCAAAATACCCCTGTGACCCACAAATGGCCTAACAGCCCCTAAAATCCTCTAGAAAGAGCCTCAGCGCCTTGGGGAGTTAGGGACCCGATCCTACTTCCGTTCCAGCCCAGAAATTTCAGAAATACCCCTGGCCTGGGAAAATTACCAAAATACCCCTGGGGTGGTAAAATTACCGAGATACCCTCGGGGTCCAGAAAACTTCTCTCCACTTAAAAAATGCCTATGGCTTCCGCATATTCGCGTTTCTATTCCTAAATCTTAAGGTTTTGTTCAGCCCTAGCCCTAACTCTATTAACAGGTTGGTGGTAAATGAATGGTCATAGAGAGTCTCTCGAGTGAGCCTGCCCTCCACATCAGAACCCCTATAGAAAGTTTTGGGATTTCTTTGACAGTTAAACAAAGGTGTTCGGACGTTAGACCGATGTAAATCAACACTGACTCTGGTCAGTGGGGAGAGGTCCAGCACCCGAACTCAAATCGTCTGATACGATGCGCACCCACGGAATCACCCTCTACTCAGATGGGGGGGATGCTTCTTTTCAAAAGGAACAAAATCTACATTTTATCTACGATAAAAAAAAGATTAGATTTTTCCGTGCTCTCACAGATATATCATGGGATTTGCTTACTAGCACGATCAGACTGTTGGATTTGTTCATAGTCAAATCGGATTGTTGGATTTGAATCTGTTCAGGATTAGATTGTTACCTTTGAATCTGGTCACGATTAGACCGTTGGATTTGTTCACGATCATGATCGGACCATTAGATTTGAATTTGTTCACGATCAGAATGATAGATTTGTTTCTGGTCATGACCAAACTGTTAGATTTGAATCTGGTCCAGATCGGACCATTAGATTTGTTCATGGTCGAGATCTGACTGTTGGATTTATTCCTATTCGAGATTTGACTATTGGATTGAAGTTTGATCACGTTCGGTCGCATCGCCATATGATCACAATTGGACCATCAGATTGATATATAACCACGATCAGCCGTTGGATCGCCAATGATTGCAATTGGACCGTTGGATTGACATATAACCACGTTCGGCTATTGGATCGCTAGATGATCACGATTGGACCGTCGGATTGACATTTAATCACGATCGGCCGTTGGATCGCCAGATGATCACAATTGGGCTGTTGGATCGAAGTATGACTGTTGGATTGCTGCGTGATCATGCCTGGTTCATTAACTTGGATTAGTTCCTAACATGTCCATGTAGACTTAGGAAAATGTACATAGGGATATGTATGCAATATCTCTTTTCCTAATTTATACAATGCATGCTAGGGGTATATACACAATATACCTTTTATTTGATTTCTTTTAAACACACAAGCACAAGAACACTTGGATCTTCTTCAGACTTGGACCTCATTGGCATGTGTATGTGTATCTCCTTCTCACCGTGTCTCTCTCTAGGCCCACCCCTTGTCTATTTACAGAGATTAGGGTGGCTTATCCGAGAGAGGGGATTAATGGGGCTCGGCCCATCAATCTCACCTGGTTAGACCCCACTAATTAATTCCCAAAGAGAGAAAGTGAGAGAACTGGGTAAAGGTGAGAGCGGTGGGCCCCGCACCCACTCCTCAACCTCCCCCGATTAAGGGAGTAGGAGGAGAGGGTGCGGGTAGCCCCCCTTGGCAAGGAAGGCAATATCGGTTTCGATACCGGTTTCGGCTGGTTCCGAAACCGATACGTACCGGTTTCGGTACCCGTTTCGATTTCCGTTGAAACCGGTTGAAACCATTTAAAAAACTAAAAAAACTAATGAACCTGTCTAGTTTGGTCCGAAACCGTCCGATTTCGGACCGAAACAGGTCAGTTTCGGCCGAAACCCTTAATGGTTTCGTCCGAAACCATTAAAAAAGTATTTTTTTAATAGTTTTGGACTTGCTACAGTGATTTGGTCCGGTTTCAGATCGGTACCGGCCGAAACTGATACGTTTCGGCCGAAACGTGTCGGTTTCGGCCGATACTGCCAACCCTGCCCCTCGGAGGGAGAGAGAAGAGAAAGAGAAGACGGGTGGGCTCCACACCCTTCTCAACGTCTCTCGGCTAGCGAGAGAGGGAGGAGGGGTCGTGCTGGGCCCCAACCCCTTCTCAACCTCTCCCGACTAGTGAGAGAGGGAGGAGGGGTTGCAGTGGGTCTCGCCCCTCCATCAACCTCTCTCGGCTAGCAGGAGAGGGAGGAGGGGGTGCTGTGTGCCCCACCCCCTCTCAACCTCTCTCGGACCCCGGTTAAGTCGAGAGAGGAGAGAGAGGGAGCGGCCACCCCTTTGCCCGGCCAGCCTTGACGGCTTATAAAAAGGAGACGGGTCCCTTTCTAATAGATATATATTTTGGGAAAATTACCCCTATACTCCCATAATCTTTTGAAATTACTCCTATACCCTTACCTTTATCGTATTAATACTCCAAAATTTTTTAAGATGGAGCCATTGTCCCCCTGCCATGACGGAGCCGTTACTCTGGTTAATTGAAGGTGGGTGAGGGAGGTGGAAATCTCTAACCTACCCTTAGTTAAATCTCTAATCTACTATCGGGGAGAGAGAGAGAGAGAGCGCATAGGCAGGAGGGCGCCCCTCCACCCTTCCTTCCACCCTCTCCGACGTCGGCACCCCTTGGGGGTACAAAGTATAGAGAGAGAAGAGAGAATGAGAGAGAGAGGGGGACTGAAGAAGGGGTGGGAAGCCTGGGGAGAGAGGTAGTCTGAGAGAGAGAGAGAGAGAGGAGAGGGTGTCGGTGCCCCTGCTATAGAGAGAGAGAGAGGGGGGGTAGGCTGGTGGAGGGGGTTATAGGACAGGGGGACCAGAGAGAGGGTGGGCGGCCGGAGAAGGGGGAGAGAGAGGGAGGAGGCCGTCGAAGGGGATCTCCCTCCCCGACATCGGCATCCTCTGCATCCACAGAGAGAGAGAGAGAAGTGAGAGAGAGAGAGAGGGGGTGGGAGGCCGGGAGAGGGAGGCTGTCGGAGAGAGAGAGAGGGGGAGGGCATTGGTATTCCGTGCTGTAGAGAGAGAGAGAAGAGAGAGAGGGGGTGGGTCGGTGGAGAGGGTGACAGGAGAGGGAGACCAGAGAGAGGTTGGGCAGCCAGGGGAGGGGGAGAGAGAGGGAGGAGGGTGTCAGAGGGGATCTCCCCCTCCGACACCGGCATCTTTTGCATCCAGAGAGAGAGAGAGAGGGGTTGGGAGGTCGAGAGAGGGAGGCCATCGGAGAGAGAGAGAGAAGAGAGAGAGCACTGGTATCCCTTGCTATAGAGAGAAAGAGGAGTGACAGTGTATCCCCTGCTATAGAGAGAAAGAGGAGTGAGATAGAGAGAGGGGGGTGGGTCAGTGGAGGGTGTGATAGGAGAACGAGACCGAAGAGGGGTGAGAGAGAGTGGAACTCTCCTTAAGTGGGAACGAGTTTAATTTTTTTTATTTTTTTGAATTCTGAAACCGTAAAGTCGCTCCGAATAGGAGCGACGTCAGATGAAAGTCGTTCCCTCACGGGGTGACTTCCTTGTATTGTCTCTCTCTCTCTCTCCCTCTCCTTCTGTCCCTGACCGCCGTCGGAGGGGGAGACCCCCTCAGGCGTCCCCCTCCTCTGCACTCTCTCTCTCTCTCTTACCGGTACCGGAGGGGGAGACCACCTCCGGCATCCCCCCTCCCCTATGCTCTCTCTGTCTCTGACCGGTCCCGGAGGGGGAGACCCCCTCGGCGTCCCCCCTCCCTTGCACTCTCTCTCACCCCATCCTCTCCCTCTCTCTCCCTCTCTTTCTGTCTCTGATCGACGCTAGGGGGGGAGACCCCCTCCAGCATCCCTCCTCCCCTGTGCGCTCTCTCTCCCACCCTGTCCTCTCTCTCTCCCCAAGGGGGATGGGGGTAAAACAGTCCACTCATCCCGTCTGTTACCTCCCTCTTGCCCGACTTTAACTCTAGGGGCATGAGGGTTTTGGTTAGTAGATTTTGAGGGTATTGTAGTAAATACGATAAAGGTAGGGGTATATAGGTAATTTCAAAAGATTCTAGGGGTATAGGGGTAGTTTTTTCTATTTTTTATTCTACACTTTTCCACTGACCCAGTTTGAAAGCCCACGTGGTGACGCCCTTTTGTGTGCTTTGTTTCTTCTTTGGGGGAGACCGGCTCGCTACGAGGGGATTCCGACTTGCTGGGACCACTGTTCAGAACATCCTGAGAGACTCTCGGGTGCACGGAGGACCCTGTCTGTTGTTGACTCTTGCTGGAATATCGTGACTGGTGCATCATTCTTTGCTGCCCGCCACCTGTTCGACATATTTCCAATGTACAAAACATGCAAGGTTTACACATATGATTATGTCTGCTGGAATGTCTCGGACATGTACATGATCATTACACGCAACGATGCTGGTTTTGTACCAATTTTACGCCGTGTTGGATCAATTTATATTTTTATTTTACTCTAATTAAAGGGAAAAATTTTAAGGGTTCAACAAATGCCGCCCCCTCCCCCCACGAGATGTTTGTCTGAGTCGATGACGACGGTATGCAGCCCGTACACTTCATAATTTTTTAATTAATATTTTTTTAATCCTCGAGTCTTGATGACATGGTGGGGAGTTTAAATTGGCATTTGTTTTCCTTTTGACATTGTTTGTCATGATTTGTAGACTTTGATGGCTTGATTCGGAGGCCGCGCAGCACCTGGGTTCCTTTGGATGAGGATTTCGAGTCCATTTCTAATTAGACTTGGTTGCCTATGCCCAGATTGGGTTCCTCGAGGATTACACGTGAGAACATAGACTCGTTGGAGCATGGATTGAAAATGGTGGCTAAGGGGCCACTACCCGCCCAAGGCCGCACCGGGAGAAGGCCATGTGGACCCGGGCGTAATTGTAAAACAAACGACGTCCACAAGTACAATCGTCCAGACAAATATCCACACATTTTTTACTGGACAAGTATTTGTTCACATTCATTCAGGGTTATGTCCAAGAGGATATGGAAGAGGGCGACCTGAACCAGCAGCCAGAGAGGCGCCACCTGAGCATGCCATTCTTGTGGATCGGGACAACATGCTTCACACCTACTCTCCGTCTTATCCGAGCTTCCCAATAGATTTTATGCATCATATTCAGTTCCTGACAAAGAACCAACTGGGTTTCTTCTACGACAATGCCGGTCTTCACGTATAGGAGAGGTTGTTGACCCCAGCCATGTGGGAGTTGTTTGGCCACCACAAGCTTGGTCCATCTCTAGTTTCCGGTTTGTTTCTAATCCTTAAAGCTCACGCTATGTGGATGAGGGATACGATAAATTATGCATTGCTAGACCGGATTATGGGGTTTTCATCCCCTAATTGGTATGGCAAGTAGTTTGTAGTCCCATTTCATAAAATTTATCTCGAGGCTACTAAATGGTTGATGGGGGTCATTCACCACTATAGAGCTGCTATGGATAAAGTTGAAATCTGTCATGTAGTGACAACAACACTATATAAATATACGTGGTACACCGGCCTCATTCAAGCCTTGGCCAAGAGATTCAACCGTCGGTCGAACACATTTGCCACAGCATAGGGCGAGACTACCCTGGATTTGTGAACCTTCCTCCGTATTTTCGGCCTCCCTATATCAGGTCATCCATATGAAGAAGTGACTCTTGACGGCATGCAACGGAGCCACTCCACGGGCGAAGGAGAATACCTCCTACCCTACTGCTTCAGGTATCTTATAAAAAAATGGCCAGATTTGGCCTGAGTAGGCAAAGACAAAGACCCCTTCTACTTCATCGGGAATGGTCAAAGTTACCTTGAATGCCTGGGTGAAACATTTTTAGAATGGTCTGGCTAGCAAGAGAGGGAGGAGGGATTGCGGTGGGCCCCACCCCCTTCTTTACCTCTCCCAGCTAGTGAGAGAGAGAGGAGGGGCCGCGGTGGGTCCTGCTCCTCCTTCAACCTCTCTCGGCAAGGAGAGGGAGGAGGGGGTGCGGTAGGCCCCCCTTCTCAATCTCTCCTGGTTAAGCTGAGAGAGGAGAGATACGGCACACTCGCCTTTGCCCCGGCCGGCCTTGACGGCTTATAAAAAGGATCTGGGTCCCTTTCTGATTTTTTTTCTTATTCTGTGCCTTTTCTGCTGATCCAGTCTGAAGCCCATGTGGATATGTCTTTTTGTGTGCTTTATCTCTTCTTTGGGGGAGACCAGCTTGCTACGGGGGGATTTTGACCTGCTTAGATACCTGTTCGGAACATCTTGAGCAACTCCCAAGTGCATGGAGGACCCCTGACTCTTGCTGGAATATTGCGACAAGTGCGTCGTTTTTTGCTGCCCACCGAATGTTTGACATATTTCCGTAGTACAAAACGTGTGAGATTTATGCATGTGATTCGATCCACCGGAATGTCTTGTACGTGTACATGATCCATACACGCAATGACACTGGTTTTCATCAGTTTTGTGCCATGTTGGATGTCTTACCGACGGCATAGGACCGCTCGTTCGCAGCCAGTTTAGGTTGGCGTGCGTGTTATTATTGGTTCCACAGGTTTAGGTTTATCAGACGATTTAGGATTCGGGTGCAGGACACTTCCCCACCGACCGTAGTCGGTGTTTATTTACATCGGACGTAATCCGAACACCCTTATTTAATTGCCGAAAGAGAAAGAGTCATTGACCTAGGGGGCCGCGACATCGGGAGTAGGCCGACACGAGCAACAACGATTATGCATTTGAGGTTGAGGTTTAAGGTCCACTCGCAGTTTGGTACTGATGGAGATGTGGGCATTGAGTTCTGAAGGTGGGGTTTGGACACAATTTAGTACTGTTTAAGGGTTTGACACAGTTTGGCACTAACTTAAGGGTTTGGTCTAGTTTGGCATTGGCTGAGGGGTTTGGCCCAGTTGGGCACTGGCTGAGGGGTTGGGCTCATCCCATTGGTCGGGTTAGTTGCTGACTTCGATTTCGGCGCGGCCTGGGCACGAGAAGGGGCGACCTCAAGGTTTACTGCCAACTCGGGGTACTTTTGCAATTCCCCGAAACATTCCATTGATAATTGTCATACAAGACTCCATATGGGGCTATATAGGCCCAATTTACAGGATTTGTGAAAGCAACGGGACATGTAACGACCCGAGAATCCGATTACCGGGAAGGCCCGATAACCCGAGACTCGCACCGCCACCCACGAGTCCGAAGACTCGGAAGGCTTAAAAGGATGGTGTGGAGACTACACAAGTAGCACAAATAATTGCAGAAATTAACCAGTTATATAATTAAGTAGGAAATAAATTAACATTTTACATGATACATGGTCCACAAAATAACAATAAAATAACAACAGTAGTAGTCCACAACTAGTACAGAGACAAAAAGAAAAGTACAGCTACACGGGGCATACCCCGGATCTGACCTCTGGCACTAACGCTGGGCACCTGAACCACGCTGAGCCTCAGACGCGCTCCCCTGAAGTCGCGCCTCGCCTGAAACACGGTGAAAACACGCAGGGAATGAGTCTCAGAACAAGACTCAGTAGGGATCACTCGAACCCTACCTCGCAAACGGAGAAACCGCTACGCTAGCAGTAAGCGAGTACCTCGGAAAGGGAAGCCCTGCCATCTACAAAACACCGGTCTCACGGCACGAAAACCGACACACGTGCCACGGTGAAACGACCGGAACACCACGACCAACACGACAAAAACCCGAAGGTCGAAGTCACAACGACTGACAGTCTGCCACTCCGAACTCGACAGGAGTACCTCGCACTAGAAGCACAGTCGGTAGCGTCCCCTGACGTCTTATACCGCACCGCGGGTGAACTGCCTGACGTGGTAGCGCCTACCAAAGGCACGGACACCATACAAGTAGCCGTAAAGCAAGTGACTAGCTGGGGTCACGCTCGTCAGCACGTGTCCACTCCCCCCAACCACGTGTGCACACACAGACTATGCGTCCTAGGTCTGGCCTCTAACTGGTTTTCCCCTTAGCCGGACTCTGACTACAGACGTGGGGCCCGACGGAAACCAGTCTAAAAACCGTCCTCAGGATAAGCCCGTTCACCTACTCCCAGGTGAGACCAGCACACGCGTACTGGTGGGCTACGACTAGTGGAGGGTCACTAAAGGAGTAGACTCTCAAGTCAACGGAAAACCACGTCCGCATCCGACGACGTACGGGGACCGTCCCACGTACCAGCACCGTCGCACGGCGACCACGGTCGAAAAAGAAACGGGACTGCGAACCACCCGGTGCAGCCCTGAGCCTGGCGGTCTACTCTAGACGCGCCACAAGCTCTGACGGTCTAAGGCTGGACCGTCACAGCCATCTGACGGCCCAACACAGGGGCGTCAGACCCTCAGTGCAAAACGGCGTGTGACGCGCCTACCCTGGTGCGTCACAGTCTGTGACGCGCCCGCCCTGGTGCGTCACAAGACAAGAAGAAACCGACTGTGACGCGTGCCACTCGGAGCGTCACAGCCTGTAACGGATCAACCCTGGTGTGCTACAGTGTGGGAGAACGTCAGCTCTGACGCACCCACACAGGGGCGTCACAAGGGTGTGACGCGCCAAGTCTGGTGCGTCACATGCCTTGACCCCCAACGGTCAAAAACCAACGGTCATGCCAACGGTCAGATCGTCCCTGACGGTCCAACCCAGGCGCATCACAGTGCCGTGGCGGTCTATCGTGGGACCGTCACAGCCCACAGACCCCCAGTTGGCTAAAACAGGTCTGTGACGCGCCCACCCAGGTGCGCCACTCTGTGTGACGGTCACTGGAAGGACCGTCACACCGACCCGGCGGTGAAACGGCGTGGAACGCCCAAAAATTCCAACCACGCCCCCATGCCTCCGTAGGAGAGGGGGAAATCAAAGGGGAAGACCCTTGGGGACCCCTAGCATGCTTCTAAGCCATCAAAATGCGAAATCATGGCCTAAAATCATAGATCGGGCGAACTCTCCCAAAATCATGGTTTTACCCTCCCGACATGGAATCGACCCCTCTGGGCCTCACACCGGGCTAGAAACCACGGAAATGAAACGCGGAGAGCTAGGGAACGTCACCCTACCTCAAGTTCGCCCCGAGACGCCCCGGATCGCCCATGAATCACGATGAAAGCTTTTAGAAACCCCGCTCCTTCACGCTTCCCACGAGCACCGCACGCCCACGAGATCGCCTCGCCGCCACCCAAGTCGCCGCGCCGTCGCCCCGCCGTCGTCTGCAACCGGAGAGAGGCCCGTCGCGTCGAAATGGGAGAGAGAGGGGAAGAGGGGGGCTCACGGTTGGGGGAAGAAGAAAGAGGAAGAAGAAGAAGAAGGGTGGGGGATAGAGAGAAAAAGGTGATATTTATAGAAAATCCAGAAATTTCGAAAAATATCGAAAAATTAAAAATTACATTTCTGCGATCCTCGGAACGCACCGATTGCAACGGTATCACTCTCGCCTAGGTGAACGACCCGGTTCACCCGCAACGAGGTTCCGAAGGAATTGCCGAAACACACACCGGAAATCGGAAAACACGAGCGGAAAAGTCGCGGACGCCCTCCGGGCCTCCGAAACAACTCCGGATCGCGCCGACCCAAACACAAAAGATGTACGAAACGAAATTTCGGACACAACAGAGCCGGACACTCCGAGAAGCCAGATACGGGACCCACGAAGAAGGATCCGAAAGGTCCGGGATATTACAGGACATTTCCGCATTTGTGCCGGTTCTCGGGTCTTTACATAACTACGAGGGTATTTCCGTCATTTAACATGACATCCTTTATAGGGCTTGTGACTTGGCTAAGCGTTATTAGAGGGGTGTTTTTTGTAACATACCCTCTCTCTGGCGACAAAGACCAAAAGCCGGACCGCCTCAAGCCGAATCGCCTTCCTCACCGAGTGTGCAGCTTTGTATGCTCCGATGTCTTCCATCGTATGAACTGTTGTTTTTGGAGACCCCTGGGGGGGTATTTATAGGCTTGGATTGGCCCAGGACTTACCTGGACCGGGTGCGGCATTTTTTTGGCCCACTCGGACTGGGTAGGGTGAGTTTTTGACCTACCCGGACCGGGTGGGGGTCATTTTGGAGCCACCCGGATCGGGTGGGGAGGGGGGGTTCCCAGTCTCACCCGGATCGGGTGGGGGGAGCTCCCCTCACACCCAAACTGGGTGGCCTCGGGGGTGCTCCACCCGGACCGGGTGGGTCCCAGGTGGGACCAGAACCGGTCCAGGTTGGTCCTGGGAGGTGGAAAAGGGTCAAATCCCTATAAAATGGGCCCCCACTCAGATTTCTTGGAATTTTCTGCTCTCTCGGTCACGTGGAAGAAGGAACAACGCTCTGGGACCACTTCGTGCTTTGTTTCTTGCGTCGTTTGCGTCGCTTCTCGCTGGGGCGTACTCTGAACCTCGTGGATTTTCTCTGTTTCTCGCTCGGACACCTCGTAAGTGTGACGAGATCTTTTTTGTTTTGTCCACTTGGTGCGAACTCTGTCTCTTTGTGCCGTGATTACGGCGGGGCTTCTCGAGACTCGGTTTTGATCCGTTATTCCAGGCCCCTGTCTTTGTGCCATTGTTTTAGCTTTCACGGGATTAATTCTATTTCCTTTAATCTTGAGTAACTCGAGAAAATAAACGGGTGCAACATTGGATCAATTTATTTTTTTTATTTTACCCTAATTGAAAGGGAAATATTTAAGGGTTCAACAACCTGCCAATATGAAAATGTAGGTAATGCTGCAGTTTAAGTAGTTGACTAGACTGCTCACAAAAAATGTAAAAGAGAGAAGACTAATGGTTGATAGGAGGAAAAATATTGTGGTTGCTACAATATCTTCTTTACTTAGTTACCAACGATGTGACAAAACATTTACGTTATGGTATCCCCTAGTGTACATTATTTTGGGTGACATTGTTTTAACTAATGAGAGTGAAGAGAATTGAATGATACGTTAAAATGGATGAGGGAACCCCTGTAATCTTTTATTAGGGTTCGTCGAACTAAGAATACATGAAATTATCTTAGTAATATGAGGGTGGACCAAGGGGAATTAGTTAGGATTGACGGCTAGGTTATTTCTAAAAGCTGAAAAAATTCTGATGTTGTTCTATTGTTTCAAGAGAGTAGGGAGATCTAAGACGGTGTCGCATAAATGATAAGGCAGGTTAGTTGAAGTGAAGTGCATCTGGCCTCTGTGATCAATATGTCTCTTTAAATGTTAAAGAGAAGTTCTATAGAATGTTCTAAGACCTGCTTTTTTGTATAGGGCTAGGCTGCAAGGAAAGAACACATAAATGTGTAGTAAGGAATAAGGATGATGATGTTAAGATGGATGTAGGGAAAACTAGAAAGGATAAGATTTTGAATAAACATATGTATAGAAGCCTGTGTAGCTACTATTGACAATAAGCTTAGAGAAAATAGGTTCAGATGGTTTAACCATGTGCACTGGCATCCAAGTTTGTTGTCTGCTAGAATGTATGATCAAATTCGATTAAAGAAGGATAAAACACCCTAGGGAAGTCTAAAGATGAGGTGATTAGATGTGGTAACAAAAGGCTTGACATTGCTAGATTTCACTACAAATATGACATTGGTTAGATTAAGATGGCAAGACGGGACTTATGTAATTGACCCCAAATAAATAGGGATAAAGCTATAATAATGCTGATGATGATTTCATGTGCACACAATTCTTCATTTCAATACATTTTGTGTTCGACTGGTTATCAATCTTGACAGTTTTGGTATCTTAGTGGTTGCTCATGTTACTCTTGAAGGGGTAAACTTAAATGCACTTGTCCTGACTGCAACAACTATTCTAGAAAGTTGTCGCTTAGCCATCTAGGCTGGCTGGTTGGCCCTTGCATACATCAAAGTGAATAAAAACAGGAGGCAAAATTACAATGCATGAACTAACCATTCAATTGCTAACATGAACAAACAAGGAGCCTGGACTAAAAATGAAGATGAGACAAAGCTTGCATTCAATTGTTCTCGATATAGAATCTACTTCCCTGGAAACTTGTGTCATTGCATTTTCTCCAAATGTCCCAGCACACATCTATCCGTAAAATTGTAAATTACCCAGATGTCCTTAATAATATATTATATTACATGAAAAGTTCTCATTCCTAACGGTGGAAAACTCAATGATAACACATACTTCCAGATTGTTCGCATTGGCAGCTCTATTTGACCGAATTGTGCACAGCCCTCTCAAGAATTATAATGTGTTCTATAATATATTATTATGCTCCAGTATCAAGGCAATATAGAGTGATGGTGGCTTTTTCTGTGGCTCTGTCTGCTCAGAAAATTGTACGTTGCTGGCAAATAACCATGCATTGCCCTATTTGATTCATAAACTTCTCTGGCTTAGGTTCCAAGGCAGAAAATAGATGTTGGAATTTTATGTATTAAATCAGCTGACTGCACTAAGAATCTTCTTTCAACTCAAAAACAACATCATCTTTCAAAGTCTTTCAAGCCTCTGTAATCACAGGTCTGGGAGTTGTTGTTGCTGACCTTTGGTGAAGCAAAATATGATATGAATTTTATCAGTGTCAGTAACAGTTTCTTGTGTTGGTTGGGTGATATCTATAAACTGTTGAGTATTGGTGCCTAAGTTGAATGGCATTTGTTACTATGAAAGGCCGAACTTTACCCAACATCTAGGCATTGTGGAATCCTGCACGTATCTATATGGAAGGCTCCCACAGAAATCTGATATGGGACTAAACATCTTCCCTGGTGCTGAACCTGAATGGTTGGTTATGGTATGAATGGCACAACTAAATGGGTAGGGGAGAGTATGTCCTAATGGAGGATCCACTAGGTGAACCTAGCTTTGATGCCATGTTAAAAGGCCCAAACTAACTCAAAACCTGGGCATTGAGTTGAGGGAATCCCGTACCTACATATAGAGGGAAGGCACCCACAGATATCTGATATGGGATTAAACCTCAACTACAATGTGCTACACATGGGCAATCATATGACAGCATGCTTCTGTTTTGTTATCATTAGAAATGTATAACTTCTTGTTGGGGTTTAGAGTTTCAAGAGGCTTAAGTTATGCCATTATATCAACAACTGGGAACTCTTTGATGTGGGTCCAATCAACATATCAAGAATGTGGCATATTACTTCTGTTACCTTGTATAGTTTGCATAATCTTATGTCCATTCAAGGCTTCGTAAAATTATTGATGCTTGTTCATATCATTGTCTTGCACAGGTGCGTTGGAAGGGTTACAGTCCAAGTGATGATACATGGGAGCCAATTGAAGGGCTGAGGTATTTGTCTTTCTTGGTATTAGAAGGCCTTCTTTGCTTGGTTGTCTGAACTTATATTTTGCAACTTCTACAGTAACTGCCAAGACCGAATAAACGAATTTGTATGTAAAGGGTTCGAGTCAAAGATACTGCCACTTCCTGTAAGTGCATCCTTGGTGCCACAACATCCAGGCCCTGTTTTAGTGTCTCTTGCCTTTATATGTTTTCAATATGCTAATTTATTAAAATCTTTTGAACATCAGGGAGATGTAGATGCCATCTGTGGTGGTCCTCCATGCCAAGGAATGAGTGGTCTTAATCGTCATAGAAATGTGGATGCACCACTAGATTGTGAAAAAAACCGACAGATAGTTGTATTCATGGATATTGTCCAGTTTTTGAAGCCCAAGTATGTTCTTATGGAAAATGTTGTTGACATTTTAAAGTTTGCCTCTGGGACACTTGGAAGATATGCTTTAAGCCGCTTAGTTTCCATGAGCTACCAAGCAAGGATTGGGATTATGGCTGCTGGTTGTTATGGCCTTCCTCAATTTCGCCTACGAACTTTCTTTTGGGGTTGCCATCCTTGTGAGGCAAGTTTCTTTCCTCTGTTGTTTTAACTCTGTTAAGTTCATCTGTGATGTTTTTTTCTCTTTTTGCAGAGACTACCCCCATTTCCATTTCCCACTCATGATGTGATCGTGAAGGGTGGTGCTCCAACTGAGTTTGAGGTACTTGTACATTTTTTTTTGAAAGTGGTTGGTACCACGATTATATTAAAAGTAAAAGAAGGGATACACAAGTATAAACTGTGAGCTCTCAAAAAATCCCTGTACAAAATGACCACGCCAAGGCGGTGTGGTACCCCATATCCCCCCAACAAAGCCCAAAAGAAAGACTTTTCTGAGTTCACATTACATAAGATCAAAGCCCATTCCCTCACCCTCTTCAAAACAAAAGACACAATTCTGCCCACAGCTCTAACTTCCCTCCTGAAGATCCTACGATTTCTTTCTCCCCATATAGCCTAGAGGATAGCATGTAGGATGACCCACCAAATGTGGCGATCAACCTTTAGCTGCCACCGCCTGTGCCATTGCTGGATGAGGAGATGTACACTATTCTGCATCGACCCAGCACCTGAAATCTGCTCGTCACTGCGGTCCAAACCTCCTACGAGAAGGAACATCCTACAAAAAGGTGGTCTAGCGACTCCTCCTCATTCCCGCAAAGAGCACACATCTTGGGAATATCGACCATGAAGAAGGCTATGAGAAATTCTCCAAATCAGCACTTTCACTTTAAGTGGGCTCTTCAGGTTCCAGATGTGTGATGCCAACCCATGTCTTACACCTCCATCAGAGATAAGCTTATATACTGAACTGACTGAAAATTTTCCACTCTTCTCCCATCTCCACCACCCTATGTTAGGAAAGGCGATGGAGGCGATCACCTAGGCGAGGAGGTGAGGCGAGGCGGCCATAAGTCACCTTGCCTCCATCTTAATGGCCTCAATCCAGCCTCTTGGGCTCGACCCACCTCCGCATTGTTGAGAACGCGGCCCTTTCTTACGACCCTCGCCTCGCCAATTACAATAATACTCTTAGGGCACCACTATTCACCAATTACAGTATTACACTTGAATAAAAATTTTCTTTGGGGGGGCTCTACCCCCTTGACCCCCGCAACATTGATCCGCAGTGTTGCGGCGACGATCACATTCGGAGTGGGATCTGACTCTCCAACTGGGTCTTTCAACTGAGTTCAAGCTGCACTCTTCAACACACACGCCCCGGCGCCTTTGATTTTTTGGTTAAATTTGTTGTTAATTTTATTTAAATTTGTTTGGTTTTAGGAATGAATGAATTGGAAGTTTATTGATTTTATGTATGCATTTTTTGTGATATTTAGAGGGCATACCCAGTGCAAAATGCTATCACAAACGTGGGGTCTGGGGAGGGACGATATACGCAGCCTTATCCCAGTAAAGTCGAGAGGTTGTTTTGTTGATTCGAACCCGTGACGTCCATGTCACGCAGGAGGCAACCTTACCGTTGCTCCTAGGTCCTCCCTCTATTTTTAGACATATATGTACATTTCTGAATTATATATTATTTTAGGCAACCTTACTATTGCTCCTAGGTTCTCCCTCTATTTTTAGACATATATGTACATTTCTGAATTATATATTATTTTAATAAAGTATCGCCTCAAACATCTAGGCCATCCTCTAGGCATTTGAGGCATAAGGCGACCCCTTGGCCGCCTCTTGCCTTTTACTACATAGTCACCATCAACCTTCAATAGATTCGATACGATTGGCTATCGGTGCAAGATCTTAGAGGGGAAGGAATGGAGCTTCTGAAGCTTATCAATCTCCTCCACTTGCAAGTTTCTTCTGAAGGCTAAAGTGCAAGTTCCTCCTGAAAGTTGAGGCTCAAAGACCCGGGAGACTGCCACTGTCTGTGGAGATGCAATGGCAAAGAGCCGAGGGAACCTCTCCTGAAAGGTGAAGTCCCCACACCACCTGTCCACCCAGAACATACACCTATGTCTGTCACCCCGACGAATGTAAGCATTGACCCGCATGATATCTGCACACTGTAATAT
This sequence comes from Amorphophallus konjac, assembly GCA_022559845.1. NCBI lineage: Eukaryota > Viridiplantae > Streptophyta > Magnoliopsida > Alismatales > Araceae > Amorphophallus > Amorphophallus konjac. The sequence goes on along the minus strand of CM040121.1, from coordinate 558,050,162 downwards.
ACCCCTCCACATCGGTGAAATATTATATATATATAAAGAGGTTGGGGTCAGCTCCCAACCCCTCACCCTTCGGTAATATCTTTGCCTAATGACTTGCAGCCATAGCCCACTTTTAGCAAAGACTAGCTTCCATAACCACTTGCATAGTAGAGCATGGATGGCAGTTTCGGCCGAAATGTATCGATTTCGGACGGGAACTATCCGAAACCTACTGGCCGAAACTGGACGAAACTAAAACTCCTTCAGTTGGCAAAAAAATAATATTTTATTTGGTTTCGGGCCCGAAATCGAAACCGAAACGTTTCGGTTTCGGACCCCGCCGAAACCGACACCGAAACTGAAACTGCCTTCCTTGTAGTAGAGCCACGTTGAAATTCCTAATGTTTTTAAGGCCTAGGCCACCCTCCTTTCTTTTGCAAATTCTGTCTCAGGTTATATCATGCCACCCTTATTCTAACGTCCACTGTCATGCCAAAAGAATCTAGTTTGGATAGAGTCAAGCTATTGCATCACTGTCCTCGAAATATGGAAGATGGAAAGATAGTAAATGGGGAGGCAACTAAGAACCGATTTTCAGAGCACCAGCCTTGCATCATATGAGAGAAGCCTCGTCTTCCACCCTGTCCATCTAGACTCATATCTCTAGATCACATTATCCCAATCTCTGCAATGTATGTGCTTTGGAGAGAGCGGAAGGTCCAACACTCCAACTAGGCGGTAGGAAAGTCACCTATTTGATAGCCTAGAATGAAAGTTCCTCTCCACAGATGTTTGTCCTCTAAGTTGATCCCCACAATCTAACTCTTATTAAAGTTAGCCTTTAACCCACTGATTATCTCTCAGAGCTCCAGCATAAGTCTAATGATGTAGAGACATCTCTCTCCCTCTGCTAGAAACAATATAGTATCATCAACATATTGCAAGTGCGTGATGTGAGGACTGGTCTCTGTAACCTAGAATCCCTTGATCAACCTGTGTGACTTTGCTCTCATCCACATTCTACTAAGGATATGTGCAACCAAAACATACAGTAGGAGGGACATCAGGTTTCCATGTCGGAGACCCCTACCACTATGAAAGTAAGGTGAAGGTTGCCCATTGATCAAGACTGCAAACCTGCCTAATGAAACATCGGCCCGGACCTAACCAATCCACTGATCATGAAAGCCCATCTTCCTCAGGATATCAAATAAACAACTCCAATTAACTCTATCATATGATTTCTCAAAATCCAGCTTGAGGACCATTTCTTTCTTTCTCTGAGTCTTCATGGCATGAATGCATTCATGAGCAACTAGAAAATTCTTTTGTATGTGACAGCGTTTGATGAAAGCCCCTTGATATTCACTCATGAACCCATCAATCACACTATCAAGCCGCATGGCCAATAGCTTGGAGATAATTTTATATGTCCCATTTAAGAGGCTAATCGGCCTGAAGTCCAGAAATTTGTACGCACCTTGCTTCTTCGGAATGAGGACTAAGGTGGTCTTGTTGATCAAGTGAGCCCTCCCCTCCTGGAACTCCTACACTACTCCAAGGAGGTCTGGTTTAATGATATCCTAGCATTTCTGAAAGAAAGACATAGGAAATTGGTCTGGATCTGGAGCTTTATCACTTGTAAGAGAAAAGACTGCCTTGCGGACCTCTTCCTTCTGACCAAGAGCAACACTCTCCTTTGAGATACGTGGGAGAAGATCATCAGCAACAGACGGCCTAATTGTATCTCCTCCTATGTGAAGAGACGAGAGAAAGAACACCCTCGCCTCCCACCTGATGTCTTCATCATTAGAGAACAACCGGCCCCCAACCTTGATGCATTTGATATAGTTTACTCTTCTTCTTTCTAATGCTATATGCTCAAAATAAGCATTGTTCCTCTTCCCTTCTTTGAGTCATTTCTCCCTGGATCTTTGCTTCCAGTAGATCTCCTCCCTTACAAGTATCTCCTCATATTCTGCCCTTAGAGTGTCCCTTTGATGTCTGTCTGGTTCATCAAACAGTCCAGCCGCCTCCAAGCAATCTAAGCCCTCCAACTGATCTAGAATCCTATCTTTAGCAACTTTTCTAGGTAACACTTTGGATGCCCCCCCCCCCCCTACTTGAGGACTTGTGCCAGGTGCTTCATCTTACTTACAAATGTAGCTAGTGTCGATTGCCCATGTCCAAACTGATAGTGTTCATGAAATCCATTTCCCTGAACCAATACCTTTCCAACCTGAACATGGGCTTCCCCCTCATTCTACTAGAAGTCTTCAACAACAATGGCTTGTGATCGAAAATTGGGCTAGCCAAGTAGTAAGAGTGTGCATGGGGGAAATGGTCCTCCTATTCATAGACTGTCTAGGCGAGAGCAAGTAGGATCATCCCTCATATTTGACCATGTAAATAGGGCATTTGATTGTCTAATATCAATCAATGCCACATTTGCACTAAAGTTGTCAAGTCCTCCATTTCCCATGTGTGGTGGTTTTCCCCTAATCTCTCCCACTCTGCAACCACTACATTGAAGTCACTTGCCATACACCATGACCTACCCAATAGTTGATGATGTCGCAACTCCTCCCAAAGGATTCTTTTTCCTTCTCTACTTTGTGGCCCATAAACACCAACGAAGTCTATGAAAAACCATCACTGACATTACGGAACTGAAGAGAGATAGCCCCACTGCCCACTTGTCTATCCGCTTCCATCTCCTCTACCTCAAATTGGTTTCACTTGCATTATGCCACTTGACCTCCCCACGGCTGGAGAGGCCACCCCTTTTGTTAACCTTGTCTTCTTTATCTCCCTCACGATAGAGTCCCCCTCTCCCTCACACTTGGACTCTTGAATACATAATAAATCAATTTTACAACTTCTCACCATCTCCGTCACCACCCTCCTCTTCTCTCCCCCACAAATTCCCCTCATTCTATGTGACGATCCTCATAGGGACACAATAAGAGTCCTCCCCCTCCTCACCCTTTGTTTCTTCTCCTCTCATTACGTCCCCCTCCACCCTCTTTTGTGATTTCCCTCCCCTAGTCTCTCTCGCCAAATTAATAAATCATTTCTCCGGTATTTTGTTGAAAACACCTTTCAGCTCCTCCATTCCCAGAAAAGAGATCCCCATCCTCTCTGCTAGTTCCGTCTTATGACGGTCCATCACCCTCTCCACCTTCCCCACCATCTCCTTGATCTCCTCCTTGCCCAGTCTGCTCCTCCCCTCCCAGACCTTCCCCTTAGCTTCCTTAGCCACTGCTCCTCGATTAATATTTGGTGTTTCCAGTACACCGGTAGCAGCTGGTAGGAGGTGCTGTATGGGCTGAAACAGGTCCAGCACCCTCTGTCCCCTCTAAAATAGCCGCCTGCCTCTGGCATGGAGACTGCAATGTCATCTTCATCACCCACTGGCTCTTGCTCTTATTCCTTGAGTGGTATCCGCCTGGTTATGCCCTCCAGGGGTTTAGTTGCCGTCGAGATCTTCTTCCTCGGCCGCATATGCTTGGGGTCAGTCTGTCCCAGCCCCACCTCCATGCTCTGACAATCCACTGTGACCACCTGGACCGCCGCCGCCTGCAGATGGTGCTCTAAAGTGGCGCCGATGTCTGGCCGTCTCACTTCCTGCATCAGGAGCCGCCGTAGAGGGCTGTGAACCTGCTTGCCACCTACTAGGGACCTCCCCGAGAGAGGGTCGCCAGAGGAGGCCACCACCGGTGTCGTCGCCGCTGTCAGAAGGGATGTGGGGAAACTGCCTTCGGGAGACATCCGACCTGCGCCACGGACATCTCCGGGAGGGGTTACCCCTGAACCATCCCAGGTTTCGGACGGTAGGGGAGACCCTTAATGGTCCTCATGGACCTGTTACCCCGCAATACCCAGAATCGAGTAAGTTTCAGGTTGGCAGGTCCGCCATTGGGTCCCTGAAATGTCCCGCTCCGTTACTGTTGTACTGGGCCAGATTACCCTCTCCTCCTGTAGCTATTGGGTTGAAGGAAGAGGGCGGCCCTCCCACCGCAGTCCTCCAAGTCGGCTTATCGCTCTGCCCAGCCCACACCGTGGTCCTATTCGCCCACTGTGCTGCCGGCCCATCGCTTTACCCGGCCCACACTGCGGTTCGATTCGAATTGATCACCATAGGACCTTCTTCAACCTCCAGCTTGCTTTTTGGTCGCCCTAGCTCCAGCGATGGTCACCACCTCTCCTGCGCTGCTGGCCAGACCGAGGCCCTGACGACGAACTCCACCTCGCCGATGGCGAAGAGGATGACCAGAGGGACTGCTTGAGGGGGATGCTACCTCTACAAGGGTTTCAACACAATTCACTCTCCCCTATGGTACCAGTCTAAGGGTGCTGGCTCTCACCCTACCAAACGCCCTCACAAGGAAGTCCAGTCTGGCTTCATCACAGAGGGTGAGAGGCATCCCTGCAAATCTGACCCAGAGAGCTGTTCCTCCCGGGCTGGGATATGTTCCTCTCTCTAAGGTCCATGGTTGGACTCTTAAGATCGATCCTCCGCACATCAACACCCATGCTTCCGCCACAACCTTCACTACTTTCGCACAGGTTCCGACTGCTAACATGCCATCTCTGTGCATCCGTCTGACCTCCCAAGGCCCGCCCTGAACCCACCTTTCGTTCAGCAGTTCCCTCACTGCCTCCACATCCATTTCCCCTTAAACAGGGGTGATCCAGATGCAGGTGCTGAGCCGCTCCATCTGGTTTCTCAGGCTATCCAGGGAGATACCTCCGACATACAGGCCTTCTCCACTCCCCACCTGAGGCTTCGAAGCTGGCCTCCTTTGCTTCACAGCCTCTGCATAGGAGACTCTCCTCTACCCCCCCCCCTTGCGTCTCCTCCGGCCTTCTTCTTCTCTCCGGTTCCTAGCAGCAGCACTGAATATGACCTCTCGTCCCACAGTGATAACAGACCGGCCCCAGAGAGCCCCGTAGCTCTGCTGGAGGCATCTCTGCCCAACCGGCCCAACCTCACCCCGAGGCGAGGGAGCACTGGCGAGATTCCGGTGTGGGCTTCCTCCCCTGGGGTGCGGTTTCCTCAGAGCTTCTCTCTCTAGAAACAGCTAGAGATAGTTCAAGATGAACTGCCTTCACATGCTTATTCAGGTACTTGTACATATACAATGTATATTACAGTTTCATGTTCTAATAGTCGGATTCATGGTAGATTTCAATGCCGAAGTTACATAAAGGAAACTCTATAGGAACTTAATATGGTTAAGGACAGGCCTAGATGTCTAGGTTGCATACTGTTGGCTCAAGCATGATATTGCATTTTAGCATGTTTTTGGGAATTCTGAAGTATGGTTTCAATGTTTTTTCTTGGTTGGGCAAAACATATATAAAATGGGCATGGAGGTAATTTGTCTACATTTGCAAACAAAACCTTTTGTGCTGCTTTTCTGGTTTCTATGTGCATTCCTTTCTGGCTTCTCTAGGCTTTAGGTATCCACTTCCAACATTGCCTGTCTGTATTTCTTTAGGTGTCAAACAGGGATGAAGTCTTGGAACATGGTAAATACAATACATAATTTTATGAGGATTCCCTAATCCAGATTGGCCGATTCTACATTCCATGGGGGGATTCCATCAATTCAATGCCTAGGTTTTGGGTTAGAGTTTGGGCCTTTAACATGGTATCAGAGCCGTGTCTATCCATTGGATCCTCTATTTGAAGATACTCTGCCCTCCCTCTTCAACTGCATTACTCAAACTATAACCATTCTAGTTTGGCACCAGGAAGGGTGTTGAGGTTTAGTATAATATTGGACATCCATGGGTGTCTTCCTTCTCTATATGAGGATTCCCTCAACTCAATGCCTGGGTTTTTGGTTAGAGTTCAGACTTTTAACATGTCAGGCTGTTAGTAGAGAAATATAGTTATCTTCTTCCATGGCGTTTCTATAGTCTCTCACTCTCTCTGATGTAAGGTTTATTCTTTCATTTCAATTGTTGATGAGAGCGTTAAGTTACCATTTTTTTCAGCGCAATGTTGTGGCATATTGTGAGGGCCAGACATGTATGTTAGAGAAAGCACTTGTTCTTGAAGATGCCATCTCTGATCTTCCACCTGTAAGTTTTGCATTTGTTTAGGTAATAGACTATTTATGATTGTCACGATCTTAAGCTATAAATCTAAGAATATATGTTTTCAGGTCACATGTTATGATGTACGGGATCAGATGCCATATGGAATGGCTCCAAAAACAGACTTTCAGAGATATATTAGAGCAGCAAAATCTGGTATGCTGGCTAGTGACTACTTGTAGAAAATTGTTCCAATGTTTGCCAAGGTCTAAACTTTGTTATTCATTAACCCGGGCAAAATTCTTTACTTTTGTCTTGATCTTCTAGAAGGTTTCATCTTTTGTTTATTTTTCCAGCCTTGCTGGAGTCAGTGATGCAGTATTCTCACTTGTTTCTATGTCAATTCCATTGTGAAGCAATGACACGTGTAATCCTTTTTCCCCCCCTTCCCGGAACCCTGTGGTTATTGACATCTGCTACTTTTTTCAAGGGAATTAGGACCAATGATATTCTTCAAGAGTTCAAGTGGTGGGATTGCACTGGAATGTAGTTCTCTGGTTTATCATACCAAACAACTATTACATCTTTAAAAAATCATGTTTTGAGTTTGTCATCAGGCTCAGTGAGATCTCATTGTTTCTTCCTTAAACTAAGATCGTGTGCCAAACTCTTTGGCATACAAGATGCTCAACTGCAAGATGACTCCCCCTCCCTCCCTCCCTTCAAATGCATCCTGCAGGACTATTTGCATCAACAATCATTATTTTTTTAAGGAGATATTCAAAGCGCAGGATTATATCATAAAAGGCCATTGGAACACCTGACTAGTATAAGTTGGCTCCTAATATCTGGTTGCAAGAATGAAGGCCATGCTGGATACTCCTCAATTACATGATTTAGAGTCCATTTGCGATCCTTCATGTGCTCTGTAGTCTGATGCAGTCTGACTGCACTCCTTCAGGCATGCAGAGCTGAAGCCTGAAGGGCTGTAGTAGGCCCTTGTCTGATCCATGAAGATACCTGGAGTCACTGAGGTGGGGCATAGAGGTTGTCTGTTACTTGCAGGATTATCAGTATAATCAAACAGGACCGTACTTCATATTGGCATGTTCTGGTTCATTCAACTGATAATCATGTTCAGTGAGGACTTGAGATGCCTGTCCCACAAGAAAATCTTACAGGGATTATGACAGAAGTGACAATGATGGTCGAAGGACATGCTACGAGATCATCCAGCCATAGTTTGGGGTTTCTGATTAGCTAGTTGAATGGATGTGAAACCCCAGAAGGTAACTGTTCATTTGAGTGAATGCCTAACTGATTACGCATCCAGCCATCAAGCCATGTGGATGCATAACCAGAAACTCTTGGACATTTCGGAAAAACACTTTTTTTTTAAAAAGTGGGTAGTACCACGATTGTATTAAAAGTCAAAGAGGGATGTCCAAGTGTTGTCAATGAGTTCCCAAAAAATCCCTATACAGTCGAAATAAAAGCCGTCCACACTAAGTCGGTGTGGGCCACTCTAACCCCCCAACAATGCAAAAAGGGAAGAATTTTGCAAATTCACATTAAGAAAAACACATTTAACATGGCATGCATGCAATTCTACCTTTCTACTGATGTTTTTTTTTAAGTGGTTGGTACCACTAAGTATATTAATAAGAAAAGAGAGATTTACAAGTGTGATATGTGAAATTCACAAAATATCCATGCATGCCCTTTACAAGAAGGTCACACCAAGAGGGTGTTGTTATCCCTATCCTCCCCCCCCCCCCCCCCCCCAAAAAAAAAGCCAAAAGAGCCGAGTTCCCTGAATCTACATTGAAAGTTTTGCCCATTCTCTAATCCTATCCCCAACAAAATACCCTATTTGTTTTGGAATAGTGGCTTCACCTTTGAAAATTGTTCTGCTTCTCTCATCTCATAAGGTCCACAGTGTGGCGTGGAGGATGAACCACCAAACTCGCCTGTCTCCCTTGCAAGGCCATGGCCTATACCGCTCCCTCATGAGCTGCTGTACACTCTCCATCGGCTGCCAATGGCACTGGAATTTGTGTAGGATGTGGCGCCAAACCTCAATGGGAAGAGAGCATCCGGTGAACAAGTGGTGAATGCTCTCTTCCCCCCCACCCACTCCACCCCCCCCCCCCCCCAACCAAACACACACACACACACACAGAGGTAGCAGCTGGTTGGATTTCCTTCCATGAAGGTGGCTAGTTTGTCATGTGTTGGGAGCGTACCGTGAAAGATTCTCCAAATAAGGACCTTGACTTTGAGAGGACTTCTTGGTTCCCATATTTGCTTCTTTAGGGGTGCCGTAGCCCTCTATCAGCAATTACATGATATGTTAACCTGATTGAGAAGCCCCCCTCTCTATTCCATGTCCACCTCCACACATCTTGCTCGGTTGTGTTTAGCACAATGTGGTGTATCATACCCAACAATTCCCCAAGTTGGCTGATCTTCTCCTCCCTCAGATGTCGGGCACCAGGTGCCTCCGACCTACATGTGGTCAATCTTTGCCATGGGCTCTACTGCGATAGCAAAAAGCTGCGGGTATATCTCACCCAATGGGTAGTTAGTACATCATCTGTCTCTCAAGAATCGACACTTTTGGCCATTTCCAAGTGTCATCCTGACCCCTACCCTGACAACATCAATACTCTTCAGAACGCCCTTCCAAAGGTGTGACATGTGGTGTTGGGGTGGGTTGGTGTTTAAACAAGCGGAAAATTAATTTTTCATATCCATTTATTGGATAAATATGTATATATTTGTTTAGCTCACGGAATTTAACGGATAATTAATTGGGGGGAGGGGGATAAAAGAGACAAAACTATTCGAAACATGCACGTTTGCTTATTGACATGCATATAAGAGCCGGTTACGGCATATAAGTTAAATATTCCGTGAATTGAGTTTATCAGACGATTAGGGTTCGGGTATTGGACAATTCCCCACCGACCGTAGTCGGTGTTTATTTATATCGGTACGAGTCCTAATACCCTTGATTAACTGTCAAAGAAAACCCTCGATTTACACAAAGTTAGCTGTGATGCTGAAGGCATTGTCCTAAGCGCTAAGTCGTGTGAGGCGATGCCAAGTACCGAGAGCATTTCAGGAAGGACTACGAGCTTAACCGACGTAGTTACGGGGACCGAGGTAGATCCTCAAATTCATAACCTCAAGGTTCGAGGCTACTATGTGTTGGCCCTCTGACCTCTACGCGGTTAACTGAGTCTCGAACCTTCATAATTGCCTTTGCATAATGCGAAGCATGGTGTTTTACGACTCAAGCATTCACAAGATTTCATAGAATCATGCTCACATGGCCACTAGTATATTTCATAAAGTATTATAAAGTGTACAAGATATTGCAAGTACATTTCATGAGTACAGACTTGTCGACAAATTTTTTTTTTGATTGCACATGACCCTTTGTTCATAGGCAATTAGGATTCTGGTTGCATATGACCCTTTGCTCACAGGTAATTAGGGTTTTGATGGTACATGACCCTTTGCTCATAGGCGATTAGGGTTCTGGTTGCATATGACCCTTTGCTCACAAGCAGTTAGGGTTTTGATTTTATGTGAACCTTTGCTCATAGGCAATTAGGGTTTTGATTGCACATAATCCCTTGGCTCACAAGCAGTTAGGGTTTTGATTTTATGTGAACCTTTGCTCATAGGCAATTAGGGTTTTGATTGCACATAATCCCTTGGCTCATAAGCAACTTGGGTTTACACACATGGTCATACCCAGGATGTTTACACAATCACATCACCGGACTTTAAAGATTTCTCCATGTAGAGAAATTTTCTCTAAGTTACACAGTCCACAAAAATGAGTTGTGATGCACATGGGTTTATGACGTACCCTCACAACACAACCACAGCACGAGGCTTTTAAACAAAGCACAAGCACCAAACACAAGCTCTGGGCTCTCTCCTCTCTTCCTCTCTGTCCGTTTGTGTGTGTTCTAAATGGACCCCACTGGGGGTATTTATAGAGCCTCGAAGGACTCTGGCAGTTACACCCTCCGTCCGGGCCAAAACAAGGGATTTGGGAGTCGATCCGGGCCAAAACCCATGTGGGGAGGATGGAACCGGTCCGAATCCCCCCATATGGGGGTGGAACTGGGGAAAAGCCCCCATATGGGGGTTGGACCCGGTCCAAATCCCCCATATGGGGTGGAACCGGGGCAAAACCCCCATATGGGGGGTGGACCCGGTCCAAACCCCCCATATGGGGGTGGACCCAAGCTGCCACTACCATTTTTTGTTGTTGTTGATTTTGCTGATACTCAGAGTGTAGGACAGACTGCACCACTGGGAGCTGGGTTTGCCAAAGGCTTGGCCTGAACTTGTAGACTGGGAAACATTTACTGCTGTGAGAAGCTTTGTTTATTGCTGCCATTGCAGCTATTGTTGTTGTGTTGCTGCTGCTGCTGTCCACTTGTTTTTGCTGCTGCTGTTGAAGCTTCTTTGTATTTTACAAGTCTGCTTCTTGTAAGACCATTATCATTCAAAGTTTATTCATGAAGGAACCTTCCCTTTCAAATGCTAAATGTTGCAAGATTTAGCACTAACCATCTCACTGGTGACTTTCTCTTCCGAGATTACATATTTGCGACCAAAACTACTCTTCTTTAAGAAAAATCCTTTGGGACCTAACTGTGAATTGAAGGGATGCAAAGAACCTGGGCTGGTGATGTCTATATACATAAGATCAGTCGATGTTGGTTGAATTGAAACTTCCATTCCTTCCTTTAATCTGAGATCTTGAAGAATCTTCTCATCAAACCATGTAGCAAAAGACACCTTACTATTTCTTGCCCAAAAGAATATCAGGCACATCCGATGTCAGGACACCAACAACTCCATCGGGGATTTCTTCCTCACCAGTCACTTTACTTGAAATTATGACTGTTGGTCTTTTATTAGACTATACTATGAACTGCTTTCAGCTCAGGTACATAAGTTATGAACCCACAAATTTCCGCAGGACTGATAACCTGCCAACTTCCTAGATTGGCTATTTTTTAAGAATAGGATCCACATGGTTGACAAGCACAGAAATTGTTGCTCCTTATCCTGCTCTAATCAACTCCTCTGTTAGAAGATCATCATATTGTTTATCCACTCCTAGTGATTTGCCAAGATATTGTGCAGCTGGCTAGATCATTTTCTGGTAGTGTTGAGCCATGCCAGCAAGTGTAGGCCAAGAATAGCTTTGGCTTGCAAGGTCCATACTCAATCATTTTGTTTGTATAATTCACATGCACGAAACCAGTCCTTTGTGCGGTAAACTATTTCTTGATTGTTGTCCATTGACAAGCATACATTTTGAAGCCTCAATGAGATGAAAATCAAATGATCTGCTGCTGTAGCTGCTTCTGTGAGCTGCTGCCAATGTTGCTTCTATGAGCTGCTACCACTGCTGTTCACTTGTGTTTAGCTGCTGCAAGGGTGTTGCTGCTACTGGTATTATGTTGATGCTGCTGCTATGTTGCTACTGCTGCAGCTAGTTTAACAGTTAGGCTGCTGCTTAGCTGCTAATGCTACCTCTATTAGCATGCTTTTGCTGGTCCTTAATTAGGAAATCAGTGCATTGCATGCTAACTAGGGAAAAATACTTATTTAAGGCTTAATTAGCCTCATTTAAACCTTAATCAGACCTCAAAACCCTTTTAACTAAGTGTTTAGGGTGGACCCGGGGCAAAAACACTCCCTTGGGGAGTTGGAACCGGGGCAAACCCCCTTGGGGGAGGTTGACCCGGGGCAAACCCCCCAAGGGGAGGGTGGACCCGGGGCAAAACCCCCCTTTGGGGGTGGACCCGGGGTAAACCCCCAAAAAGGGGGTGGACCCGGGGCAAACCCCCCCAAAAGGGGTGGAACCGGGGCTAAACCCCTATAAGGGATAGAAAAAAGTTGGCTGCCCCTATAAATAGCCGCTCCACTGTTCAGAACTCACATGAAGAGAGGGAAATTGACGTTTCCCACGTGTGTGGTTTGGTGCTTTTGTGCTCAACACTATTTTCTAGGTGGGAGGGTTTTCATGTCATTAAATTACCTTCCTCACCCATTTCCCCACCATGTATATTGTGGAATTTCAAATACCTTTACAACATTTAACCACTTGTGGATGTCTTTTCCCCTAACTACTTAGGGGATAACAAATTGGTTCAACAATATTTTAGCTAATTGATTAGCATACATATTATGAATTCCGCGAGTTTGGTTTATCAGATGATTTAGGGTTTGTGTGTTGGACCTTTCCCCACCAACAGTAGTTGGTGTTTATTTACATCGGTGTAAAATCTGAACACCATTGATTAACTATCAAAGAACACCTTTTGCCTAGATATCTGTTGTGACGTTTAGGGTTTTATCAAATGGTCATAATATTAATGATCACCCATTAAAGATGCATACTTTTGCAAAGAACTTTGAAGGCTTTCATTCTTTGAACATATGTAATCGATTTTTTAAGACCTTTACATTTGGTCACGATTATACAATCGAGTTTACATCTGGTTGCAATCCGACCATTGAATATGCTTCAATCTGTAGTTGGACCTTTAGTTCTACTTTTGTTCACATTCGAATAGTTGAATTTGAATCCCATCACGATCGGACCGTTGGGTCGCCAAGATGATCATTATCGGTCCGTTGGATCTATTTTCAATCACGATCTAACCATCAGATTTGTTCTTGGTTGAGATCTGACCGTTGAATTTGCTTTGGATCAAAATTGACCATTTGGTTCTCGGTCCGTTGAATTTAAATATGGTCAAGATTCGACCATTGGATTTGCTCTAGATCGACATCTGACCATTGATTTCAAATTTCATCATGATTAGTTTGTTGGATCGCCAAGATGATCACTATCTGACCGTCAGAGTTGATTCCTGGTCATGACCACTATTTTGACCATGATCGGACCCTTAAGTTGACCTGATGCCCATGAAGAACATTTCCGCACAAGGCGGGAGTATATTTGTAATTTTAATAGGTCAAGGTATTTTTTGCAATTTTCCTAGACATCAGGGTATTCTTGCAATTTCAGAAAATTTTTGGACATCTTTGCCCTTTTTGACCATTGCTGCGTATTTATGCAATTTTAGACCCTTTCTGAGTATATTTGCCATTTCTCTACATCTTGGAGCACTTCTACCATTCCATGACTTTTTAAAGTATATTTCCGTCATTTCTTGACCTTCCGAGATATTTCTGTCATTTCTTGACTTTCCGAGATATATATGTAATTTCTAGACTTTTATGATCACAAGGCACATGCAACAGTCTTCATGCCTGGGTCTCCTTGGCCGCCTCTTGATGTCTGATCTACGCTCATTTTCTTAGATTTATTTCCTAAAATATCTATTAAGACTTGAGACACAATTCACATAGGGGAATATACACAACATATCCCTTTTCATGTATTTTTGTTTTGCCACCCAAGGAAGGCAGTATCGGTTTCGGTACCGGTTTCGGCCGGTTCCGAAACCGATACGTACCGGTTTCGGTATCGGTATCGGTTTCGGTCGAAACCGGTTGAAACCCTTTAAAAAATTAAAAAAAATATGACCGTTAAATGTTTCGGCCGAAATCGTCCAGTTTCGGACCGAAACAGGTCAGTTTCAGCCGAAACATTTAACGGTTTCGTCCGAAACCATTAAAAAATATTTTTTTAATAGTTTCGGACCTGCTACAGTATTTAGGTGCGGTTTCGGCCGATACTGCCTTCCATGTTGCCACCAGAACAAGACTCCTTCCGCACTCGGGTGATCCTTCCTTGGGCACTTGATCCCTCCTTCCTTCATGTCTGATCCTTAGTGGATGCCTTTCGTGGATTTTTCTGCAATTTTCCCACAAGCGGGGGTGTTTCTACAATTTTTCCACAAGCAGGGGTGCTTCTATAATTTTTGAACCTTCTAGGGTCTTTTCTTCAATTTCCCACTAGCAGGGGGTATTTCTGTAATTTATAGACCTTCTATGGTCTTTTATGTAGTTTCCCACCAGCAGAGGCCTTTTCGTAATTTTCCCAACAACAAGGGTCTTTTTTTAATTTCCTACGAAATCAGAGTTTTTTTTGCAATTTCTTGAGAAATCAGGGTTTTCTGTAATTTTCCTGAAAGATCAGCCTTTTCCCTAATTTTCTTGGTCATTTCAACAATTTTGAAAAGTTGCAGGGTATTTCTGCACATAACGGGGTTCTTCCTATGATTGCCAAGGTTTTTCCATGGACTTTGGCTATTTCTGAAATTTATATAGTTTCACCATCATTTCAGCAACTTTTCACAACCACAATGGTATATTCCTAATGATAGGGGCATATATGCAATATCCCTTATTGGGTCTTAGCAAATCACAAAAGTTTTCAAATCTTCAAGCCTTCAAAAGAACTCCAAGACTCTTTGCGCCTCCTTGATCCTTCCTGTGGATACTCGATTGAGGAAGTCCTCTCCTCCAATCGCCATTCCCTCCTATTTATAGGAGTTGGAGCCTGGAGGCATGGATGGCAGTATCGGCCGAAACCGATACGTTTCGGCCGAAACGTATCGGTTTTGGCCTATACCGAAACCGAAACGGGCCTTGTCACTGTAGCAAGTCCGATACCAAAAAAAATTATTTTTTTAATGGTTTCGGACCGAAACCGACCGAAACCGTCCGGTTTCGGCCGAAACCGGACCTGCTCAATACATTTATTGCCTTTTCTGACTGTTTTGAACCGGTTTCGGCCGAAACCGAAACCGATACCGAAACCGATACTGCCATCCTTGCCTGGAGGTGAGACATGTGGAGGACCCTCTTGGTTTTGGATGAAGGACGTGAAAAGACTTTTGGACATTTTAGTTCTTCCGGGTTTGAAAGGAGGAGAGGCATAAGAGGAAGAGGGAAAAAGAGGATTAAATTTGGACATTTTAGCCTCTCTGGGTTTGAAAGGAGGAGGGGCATAAATGGAAAAGGGAGGAGAGTAATTGAGAGAGGGAAAGAGAACCCGGAGGGGCTCCCTCCTAATTTGGAAACCTGGAGGTATTCCCTCCAGGTTGTAGATTGAGAGAGAAAGAGAGGGGAGAGGAGAGAATAGAGAGAAGAGAACCCGGAGGTGGTCCCTTCGGGTATTCTTCTCCCCCTTTTATCCCTCTTTCTTTTTCTTTTTTTTTTTAAATTTGGGAGAGATAGAGGAGAGAGAAGAGAGGGGTTGAGAGGAGAGGAGAGAAAGAGAGGGAACCTGGAGACCTCCTGGTTTGCAGACTCGGAGGTGGTCCCTCCGGGTATTCCTCTCTTTCTTTCCTTTTTTTTAAATTTGAGAGAGAGAGAAGAGAGGAGGAAACCCGGAGTTGCCAAACTTGGAGGGGGAGTCCCTCTAGGTTTCTTCTCCTCCACCTTTTTTCTTTAAATATCTTAGGGTGCAAAAATGCCCCCCACGGGATGTCTGTCAGAGCGGAGACGATGGCAGACAACTAGTGCACTTCACAATTTTTACCCCTTCGTCTTGATGACATAGCAGAGAATTTGCCAAAGGCGCAATGACAAACAACTCGTGCACTTTA
Source organism: Amorphophallus konjac (assembly GCA_022559845.1). Taxonomy (NCBI): domain Eukaryota; kingdom Viridiplantae; phylum Streptophyta; class Magnoliopsida; order Alismatales; family Araceae; genus Amorphophallus; species Amorphophallus konjac. The sequence goes on along the minus strand of CM040121.1, from coordinate 558,034,569 downwards.
TCATCGAGCAACTTCAATCCCGAGTCTTAGTGACATGATGGGGAGTCTTATTAACATTCTTCCTTGGATGGACATTTTTTGAGATGCGGCAATAGCCTGGGATTGGAGTTGGAAGACATTGCATTTTGTTCCCGCGCTTAAATGCCATGCGGTGTTATCACCAAGTCTTCACAAAGTTTTCCATTAAAGTTTGAGGCGACGTCTAGTGCCATCACGCTTTTCGCGTCGGGTCATCTGGCTTTTATTGACAATTTGATTGAACAAACCATTTCTCAACTCGACAACGAGTTTTCTTTTCTCTTCTCTCTCTACTTTTTCCCTCTCTTTTCATATCCTTAAAGGAGTACTTAGGAGAGTGCACACCACCTCTGAGAAGTGGCATGGATATGCTCCACCAAGCTGACCCTGAGGCTGAATTACAAACCGTGTCAGCAGAGTTGAGAATGAGGAAAACACTAGGATTTTTTGTTTTGTTTTGGAGCCCATCTTTTTTGTTCTTCATGTCCCTTTTTTGTTGCATTTATTGTATTTATTTCCCATGTACATCAGAGGGCTCTAGAATACTAGTCTTTTGCTGCCCTCCTCCTTGGTCTTGCCTTTCTGGCTTTGCCTGGAGTTAAATTTGGGATACTTCCTCTTTTTTTTTGTCTTGCCTTTCTGGCTTTGCCTGGAGTTCAATTTGGGATACTTCCTCTTTTTTTTGTCTCGAGCTTGGTTCGAAGTTCTTCACCCGAGTCTTTGCCTTTCTGGCGTTGCTGAGAGTTTTGTTTGAAGTTCTTCATTTAGGTCTTGCCTTTCTGGCTTTGCCCGGAGCTTAGTTTGAAGTTCTTCACCTGGGTCTTGCGTTTTTGGCTTTGCCTGTAGCTTTGTCTTGAGTGTTTTTTATGAGCCGGAGGACTCGCCGGGTAATCATTTATTGCTGCCCGAGGTATATTTTCCATGCCAACATTGCTTGTAAGATTTGAGCTTTGCTGTATATTGATGATTTTTTTTTTGTCAGGATTGTGTATTGGAAGAATTTCAAAGCTTCCACAGCTTCAAAGTTGGGTGACTTAATGCTCCACAGAAGCGGCCTTTTGTGGGATTTGGGACAACTGCCATGTTTATCAGTGGCTTGCAGACTCTGCTTTATCAGGAGCCTCTTGCTTCTGTTGGGGTTCTGCAGGGTGACCTTGTAAAGCACAGCTGGAATATGACAAACCTCGGAGGTGTTAAGTTTTGTACTTGATGTACATTCTTTCATTTGTTTGTAACCACCCCGGGGGTTGTCTTGTGCTCCTGACATGATTTCATAAAAAAAGAATTTACTTCTTTCATTGGATTTCTGTTGTCTCTCTCTTCTTCTTCTTCTTTTTTCTTTTGAACACTTGTAGTGTTAGTGGGACGTTAAAGGTTTGAGATTTTATGAAAATAACCTAGTTGGCCTTCATAGTTTGAGCTTTGGGTTGGTAGACTTTCATGGTTTGTAGCCAAAGATTTGATGTCTAGGTTGTTGTCAACACCTTTGTGGTTTGGCAGTCAAGGATTTGGAGTTTAGACTGGCTGATCTTTGTGGTTTAGAAGTCAAGTATTTGGAGTTTAGAGATGGCTAACCTTTATGGTTTGGAAGCCAAGGATTTGGGGTTTAGTGTTTTGCGAGCTTGAGTGATGTATTTGCTGTAGTGGGACGAGGGGGATTTGTGGTTCGAATTAGGTACGATAGGAAATTGGGAGTTTGGATTTGAATCTTTAAGAAAACTGTCCTTTATAGTTTAGGGCAAAGATTGAAAATTGATGGTAGCTTTACCTTTGTGGTGGTACGAACCAAAGGTTTGAGATGGCTTGACCTTTGTGCTATGGACCAGATTTTTGAATTGGAAGACAACCCTTGGTGGGTTAAAACCGGAGTTTAGTCTTTAGGTTTGAACTGGCTAACCTTTGTGGTTTGAAACCGGTATTTGGATTTTGAGTTTGGACTGGCTGACCTTTGTGGTTTGCAGATGAGGTTTGAAAATAAGGTTTGAATTGGCTAGTCTTTGTAGTTTGAAGCCAATATTTGGAAATTAGGTTGGGATTGGCTAACCTGTATGGTTTGAAGCCAAGATTTAGAATTAGGTTTAGATTAGTAACCTTTGTGGTTTGAAGCCAAGATTTGGAAATTAATCTTGGATTGACTAACCTTTGTGGTTTGAAGCCAAGATGTAGGATCGGCTGACTTTTGCAGTTTGAAGCCAATGTTTGGATTTGTAGGTTTCGATTGGCTGACCTTTGTATTATTGTGCCAAGATTTGGAATTCGTGTTTGGGTCTTGAAACTTGGTTGGCCTTTGTGGTTTAGAAGCCAATGGTTGAATTTTGGGTTCGACTGACCTTTGTGGTTTTGGAATCGGCGATTTGGATTTTTGGGGTTTGGAAACATGGCTGACCTTTGTGGTTTGAAAGTCGGCTACTGGAATTAGGGTTTAAGGTGGCTGACCTTTGTGGTCTGGAGCCGAAGGTTTGAATTGTTTATAGGTGGCTAACCATTGTGGTTTAGAAGCCAAGGATTGGATTTTTTTTTTGAGTGGCTGACTTTTGTGGTTTTGGGGATAGAAATAATTGTTCTTTGAGATGTGAAGCCAATGATTTAGAAATTAAATTGGCTAACCTTTATGGTTTGGGGCCAATGATTTGACAGTTTTGGGATTTGAAGTTCAAAGTGGTTGATCTTTATGGTTTGGAAGCCATGATTTGAGGGTTTTGGAATTTTGGGTTGGCTGGCTAACCTTTGCGGTTTAAGAGCTAAGGTTTGAAATTAGGATTAGCAAAACTTTTTTGATATGAAGCTAGAGAGTTGGAAATAGGAGTGGCAACCATTTTGGTTTTTAGCCAAAGGTTTGAGTTTTTTTTTTTTGAATGGCTGATCTTTTTGATATAAAGCCAAAAGTGAGAGTAGGGTTGACAACCTTTATGGCATATAAGCCAACGCCAAAAGGTTAAAATAAGTAGGGATCAGTCTTTGTGACTTGTAAGCCAACACCTAATAGTTAAAATAGGTAGGGTTGACAACCTTTGTGGCATATAAGTCAACACAACAAGTGAGAATAAATGGGGTTGACAGCTCAAAGGGCATGTAAGTCAACACTAAAAGTAAACACAAGTAGAGTTGACAACCTTTGTGGCATGTAAGCCAACACTACAAGTGGAATAAGTAGGGTTGACAGTCATTGTGGCATGTAAGTCAACGGCAATGGTAAACACAAGTAGGATTGACAGTCTTTGTAGCATGTAAGCCAACACTACAAGTTGGAATAAATGGGGTTGACAGCAAGGAAGGCAGTATCGGTTTCGGTACCGGTTTCGGCCGGTTCCGAAACCGATACGTACCGGTTTCGGTTTCGGTTTCGGTTTCGGCCGAAACCGGATGAAACCACTCTAAAAATTAAAAATAGTAATAATCCTGTCTAGTTTCGGCCGAAACTGACCAGTTTCGGTCGAAATTCTTAATGGTTTCGTCCGAAACTATTTAAATAATATTTTTTAATTGTTTCGGACTTGCTACAGTGTTTTGGTCCGGTTTCGGATCGGTACCGGCCGAAACCGATACGTTTCGGCCGAAACATATCGGTTTCGGCCGAAACTGCCGACAATGGTTGACAGCCTAAAGGGCATGTCAGTCTTTGCAGCATGAAAGCCAACAATACAAGTTGGAATAAATGTGGTTGATAGTTCAAAGGGTATGTAAGTTAACACCAAAAGTAAACACAAGTAGGGTTGACAGTCTTTGTGGCATGTAAGCCAACACTACAAGTGGGAATGACTAGGGTTGACGGCCCAAAGGGCATAAAAGTCAACACTAAAAGCAAACACAAGTAGGGTTGACAGCCTTTGTGGCATGCAAGCCAACACTACAAGTGAAAATAACTGGGGTATAATGGCTATTAACCTTGAAGGGCCCTCAAACCAAAGTGTGGTATTCAGATTTTGGTGATTTATGTTGTATGTCCACCACGGTGGGACAAAGCCATAAGACGAGAGATGTCCAGGGTGACGGCTTATGATGATTTCCTTTTTTTGTTTCTCTCTCTCTTTTTTTCCTTCTTTTTTTTTTCTTTTTTTTGTGTACCTGGTTGTTGATGGGACAAAGGAATTTAAGGATTCATTGACCCTCCTTGAAATTGATGGGGGATCATTGGCTGTGTAGATGCCGCTAATCATTTGTGGTGTAAAGCAGAAAATTGGGTCACCGACCTTTGTGGTTTGGAAGCCACGAGTTTGAAATTAGAATTGGCCAATCTTTGTGGTATAGAAAGCCAATGATTGGAATTAGGGTTGGTCAACCTTTGTGGTATGAAGTCAAAAATTGGGAAGAGGGGTGGTGTCGTGGTGAACCTTCATAGTAAGGAGCCAAGAATTTTGGGATTTAGGTTTTGGGTGGCGAACCTTCATGGTATGGAGCTAAGGACTTTGGAATTTGCGACTTGAAATTTGATACCTCTTGTTGGAAAATAGTCTCCCGGGCAATAGTCCCGTATTGGTTAAATCAGTTGTGGTTCATGTGCTTATGACCCTGGGCCTGTGTATCTCAACACCGCGGTTTTGTGGATTCAACATGGTATCAGAGCATGGTCTTGGCCCAACTCTATATATTTCTTATCTCACCACCTCCACCCAATTAATCTCCACGGCTCTTGACCGTGAGGGGGAGTGTTGGAAAATAGTCTCCCGGGCAATAGTCCCGTATTGGTTAAATCAGTTGTGGTTCATGTGCTTATGACCATGGGCCTGTGTATCTCAACACCGCGATTTTGTGGATTCAACACCTCTACTGGTGTGTTTTCCATGTGGAGGAGAGCCGTCAGACGAGAGATGCTTAGGGTGGCGGCTCATGATATTGATGCATTCCCCTTTATTTTTTTACATTACTAACTCCACCGTCCTTTCAGATTTTCATTAAAGTTAACCCCCTCTTACTTTTTTCCAATGCGTCCTTTCGAGTTTTCACACTGAGGGGTTACCCATTTTTGTCTGAATTCGAATTTTCACTCCAGTCGGGTTTTGTGACCTTTTTACTGTTAAGCAGCCAACAAGTTGGATGCCTAAGTCCGTCGGGACACCTCAATGTTAAGTCTCCCCCCTTTTTTTTTGGTACTGCTGCCTTTGTTGTTGCTGCTGCAATTGCTTGTTGCTGGCATTGTTGTTGTTGCTACTGCTATTGCTGCCATTGTTGCTGGCATTGTTGTAGTTGCTTATTATTGGTTACTTGTTGTTGTTGTTGTCGTCATCGTAGTTGCTTGTCACTATTATAATTGCTTTTGGTTGGTTGCTTGTTGATGTTTTCTGGTGGTACAAATTGTTTGGATTTCTATTGACCCTTCATCATGAGGAAGATGTGGGGACCACCAATGCCTTGTAAGCTCATGGTTTTTTGCCTTGAAAAGAACTTGAAGATGAAGTTGGAGTGGTTACCGACTCGGGAGGTTTCTAAACCATGAGTTTTTCGGGCTTCCGATCCAAAAAGGGTTTAGGTAACAAACAATTTGGTTTGGCTTTGCTTATTGACCCGAAAGAGGTTTGAGCAATAAAAAGTTTGGTTTTTGTTTTATGGTTATCGACCCGAAAGAGGTTTGGGCAACAAGGAGTGGGTTTGGTTTTAAGGTTGCTAACCCACCCGAAAGGGGTTTGAGCAACAAGTCCCCCCCTTTTTTTGCGGCTGCTAACCCAAAAGAGGTTTGGGCAACAAGGAGTTTATTCTTTTTTTTTTTTTTTGGTTGCAGTTGGTAACCCGAAAGAGGTTTGAGCAATAGGGGTTTGGATTGGTTTTGGGGCTGTTGAGAGTTTTGAATCGAATTTGGTCTTGGTGGTTACCAACCTGGAATGAGCTCATAACTGAGAATCTAGTTGGTTTTCTTTCTCTTCTTCCTTTTTAGTGGGTGGTCGCTTTCCCTTTTTACGCCATGGTGGGACTGTTTTTTTTAACCCGACGACGCTGCTGGTTGATGATGCTATTTTTTTTCTTTCCTTTTTTCACATTACTAACTCCAGTGCCCTTTTGGGTTTTCACCAAAGCTAGCTCCCTCTAGCTTTTTTTGGTGCGTCTTTGTGGGTTTTCTCTCCAAGGAATTGCCCATTTTTGCCTGAGACACCCTTTCGAGTTTTCACCCCAGTCAGGTTTTAGGCGTTTTAACCCTTAGACATCCCTTTGATGGGAGTTGTTAAGTTCACCGGGACACCTCTATTTTAAAGCCCCCCCATTTTTCTCAAAGACCAACAGACTCCGATGATGATGAACTTGCCAAAATGGGTGGAGTATGATGACCTAGGTCGTTGTTGTCCAGCCATAAATGTGGCCTAGGACTGTAGATGTATGGGGATTGGAAGCCATGGAACTGAAAGCAGTATATTCATAGATGATTTCTGACCCTGGAAGGTATGGGACCTAGGATATAGGAAATGCAAAGTTTGTAGCCATGATAGGCGTGAGATCATGAACTTTTGTGGCTGTCAACTTGGAAGAGGTTTGGAACCAATGAATATTTTTTGTGGCTACTAACCCAAAAGGGGTTTGGAACCAAGGTTTGAATTTTGTGATTGCGAGCCTTGGAGGGCATGGAACCAAAGGATTGAGTTCTTTGTGGTTACCAACTCGACAGGGGTTTGTAACCAAGGTTTGAATTTTTGGTAGTTGCTAAAGCAAAAGGGGTTTGGAATCAAGGTTTGAATTTTTGGTAGTTGCTAAAGCAAAAGGGGTTTGGAATCAAGGTTTGAATTTTTGGTTGCGAGCCTTGGAGGGCATGGAACCAATGAATTGAGTTCTTTGTGGTCACCAACCCGGAAGGGGTTTGTAACCAAGGTTTGAATTTTTGGTGGTTGCTAACCCAGAAGGGGTTTGGAACCAAGATTTGAATTTTTGGTTGTGAGTGTGAGTCTTGGAGGGCATGGAACCAAAGAATTTAATACTTTGTGGTCGCCAACTCGGAAGGGGTTTGGAACCAAGGCTTGAATTTCTGTGGTCACAAGCCTTAGAGGGCAGGGGACCAATGGTGTGGATTTGGGTAGTTATCGACCATGAGAAGTATGTAGCTAGTGGAGATATCGGTTTTTTGAGGTATAGTGCCAGCAAGGAGCGAATTTTGGTATGAGTTTTTTGTGGACGCTTGAAAAGACATGGGGCCAAGAAGCTTGGTGCTGACTTTTTCCTTCTTTTTTTCTTTTTTTTTTTCACATTACCAGCTTCACCACCCTTTCGGGTTTTCGCAGAAGTTGGCCCTCTTTAACTTTTTCCAGTGCACCCTTGCGGGTTTTCACACCAAAGGGTAACCCTTTTTTGCCTGCGGCGCTCTTTCGGGTTTTAACCTCAGTCGGGTTTAAAGTCTTTTTATCCTTAGACACCCCCTAATGGGAATGACTAAGTCTACCAGGACATCTCTATTTTAAGCCCCACTTTTTTTTTTTGGCTCTACACTTGAGCTCTAACGAGGTGGTGATCCAGTTGAGGCAGATCATGTAACAGATGCAGCTTCACATGTTTTTCATTGAGCAGGGGAGAAGGTTATTCCCTCTTCTACAATTCTCTGCAGATGAGTTTCCCTTTCTGAGGGGCTTCCATGGTGATCGCCTACTTGGCGTGTTCCTTCAACCTCCTTCTGCGTGTGTGTGTGTGTAACGGTTGGTTTTAGAACTGGATGGAGCCTGCCCCCTGGGTTAAAGTTCTTGCCCAGTTGGCCTCTTGTTGCTGCACTTGTACAATTTATGTCGCTTCATTAATTTGCTAGTGACTTTTCTTGGCATTTTCTTTGTCGAGAGTGGTACACTTTATGTCGCTTCATTAATTTGCTATTGACTTTTCTTCTCATTTTCTTTGTCGGGAGTGACCTTCTGTACTTTTGGCTTGACAATCGTCTCTTGCTTAATGCCTTTGCTACTGCATAAGGTGACATACCACAACACGGTGTTTACAGAAGCAAGGAATTCCCCCATGCCTGCTTCTGTGAGTGGGTTTGGGACATGTTTCGTGCATTTGTGTGTCCTTTTCTTTTGAGGCTCCGAACTCAGACAAGTGAGCCCCCCTAGCTGGTTAAAACCCGACACCTAGGACGAGGAAGCCCCAAGATTACCAGTCGCCTTGGTTCAGATTGTTTCTGAAGGCTGAAGCACTCTATTAGGCTTCGTTTTGACACCTTTTTCTTCTACCCCCCCTCCCCCCGGATAGATCGGGGATCTTGGATGGCCGACTTCCTGGCTTGTTGTTGGGCCGACGATCGGGTAGGTTCAACTACCCTTTTCTTTTTGAATGCATGGGATCCCTTCTTGGTGAACCCTATTTGCTTGATACATAATCGCTGACGCTCCACGGAATTGCCCCCATCACTTGGGCTTGAGGGCTTTGGCTTTCTGTCAGTGCACTTGCTTCTTGATATGAGGCTTTGGCTTTCCGCTGGCACGCTTGCTTCTTGACATGAGGCTTAATTCCGCCTTAACTTGATGTAGACAGTAATAGGATCGCCCCCTCTCTCAGGCTTTAGGGGCTTTGGCTTTCCGCCGGTGCACTTGCTTCTGGCTCCAGGCTTAGGCGTTATCTTCTTTCTTCTCTGCTTCAACTTGATGTAGTTGGCGAAGTATGTTGAGGGGATTAGAGGTAGGCATGGTAGGGACACGTGGCCCCGTGGCGAGATCGGCTAGCCTCCATTGAACCAAATGCGTTTTTTTTGTTTTTTGTTTTTTCAAGGGCCAGCCTTGAGGTGCTTGGATATAGCCACAATGGGTTTTCCACCCTAGCGGCGACATTGCCTCCGGTTAGCAGGAGTAATATATGGATGATGTTGACACTTATGCTTCAAAAAGAAGCCTCCACTTTGATGCCTCCAGTAGTAGCCAAGGTCGAGACAACTCTAGCAGTTATGGCCGCAACAGGTTTATTACCATGGCCGTAGCGACGTTGCTCCCTTTTCAACAGGGGCTGCTTTGGATGTTTTGTGTCAACATTTAGGCTTCAAAAGGAAGTGCTTAACCTTGATTCCCCCGACAACCTTAACTTTGATGCCCCTGGCAACAGCTTCAACAGCGGGAACTTTTGAATTTCTTTTCTTGCAAGAGTATGAAAGAGTCATCACAACCTTCATTGAAGCAAGGCTATTCTTTGACAGAGAGATAAAAGGTAGGAAAAGTCTCACCGTGCGTGTCAGTCTGTTTAAACACGCGGAAAATTAATTTTACATATCTATTTATTGGATAAATATGTATATATTTTAGCTAATTGATTAGCATGCATATTATGAATTCCTCGAGTTTGGTTTATCAGACGATTTAGGATTTGTGTGCTGGACCTTTCCCCATTAACCGTGGTTGATATTTATTTACATTGGCGTAAAGGCCGGACACCTTTGATTAACTATCAAAGAACATCTTTTACCTAGATATCCGTTGCAACGTTTAGGGTTTTATCAAATGGTCATGATCTTAATGATCGCCCATTAAAGTTGCATACTCTTGCAAAGAACTTTGAAGACTTTCATTCCTTGAACGTATGTAATCGGTCTTTTAAGACATTTACACTTGGTCCCGATTATATAATTGGGTCTTCGTGTTTACATCCGGTTGCCATCCGACCATTGAATATGCTTCAGCCTGCAGTTGGACCTTTAGTTCTACTTTTGTCCACATTCGAACGGTTGAATTTGAATCCCATCACGATCGGACCGTTGGGTCGCCAAGATGATCACTATCGGTCCGTTGGATCTATTTTCGATCACGTTCTAACCATTAGATTTATTCCTGGTTAAGATCCGATCGTTGAATTTACTTTGGATCAGGATCTGACCGTTGAATTGGTTCCCGGTCCGTTGAATTTGAATATGGTCAAGATTCGATTGTTGGTTTTTCTCCAGACTCACATATGACTGTTGATTTTAAATTTCATCACGATCGGTTCGTTGGATCGGCAAGATGATCACTATCCGTCAGAGTTGCTTCCTGGTCATGACCACTCTTTTTACTGTGATCGGACCCTTAAGTTGGCTTGATGTCCATAAAGAATATTTCTGCCCAAGGCGTGAGTATATTTGTAATTTTTCTTAATCAGGGTATTTTTACAATTTTCCCAGACATCAGGGTATTCTTGCAGTTTCAGAAGAATTTTGGACATCTCTACCCTTTCTGACCCTTGTTGGGTATGTCTACAATTTTGGACATGCTCATTTTCTTGGAATATGTCGAGTCTAGACTGAGAGGGCTCTGCTCGCAGGTTAGACCAAGTAAAGTTCGCGTTGGATGTAATAATCAATGTTGTCTTGGAAATAAAGTCCATGAAATCTTCCATCTCCCCCACAAGGCTATAGTCATTTCTCCTTTCCTCAGTGGCACCACAATATTGAAATCCCCCCTTTCATACTAGGGGTGGCCAAAGCTGAGATGATGCATGAGGAGATCATCCCATAAAGCTTTCTTCTTCTCCCTGCTCTGTGGTCTATAGACCCCAGGATAGTCACATATGAAACTATCATCAATGCTGCGAAAGAAGAGAGTAACTACTCCCCTTCCAATGAGCCCGAATTCCTTTACCTCCTCTACCTTAAATTCATTCCACAACACCATAATGCCTCCTACTCTACCTTCAACTAGAGAGGCCACTCCCCTTGTGAGTCTTGCACCTCCTATCTCTCTCGTGATCCTCTCCCCATTCCCCTCACATTTCGACTCTTGCAAGCACAAGATGTCGATTTTACATCTTCTAACTAGCTTCATCACCACCTTTTTCTTCTCCCTCCCCCCAATTCCTCTTATATTCCATTACGTTATCCTCATGGAGACAAAGAGTTGTCTTCTCCACACCCCTCCTTCAACACCCTCTGCTTCCCCTGACCACTCTTCCCCTACAATCCCCTTGGTTTGTTGATTTCCCCCCTCTACTTTCCCTGGCAAAAGGAAGCACCCATCTCTTCCCGACTTTGGTCAACGGCTCTTGGATCTGTTCCTCCATCCACCTCTCCACAACACCCACCATCTCCTCTCTCCCCAAACCATCCCCCTCTTTTTGGATAGCACCCTCAAGTAGAGCTACTCCACCTCCATAACCAGGGCTTTCAAGGACCAGTAGAAGAGGTTCCACAGCATGGTCCTCTTCATCTAGGTCCAACAAGTCCTCCTCATCCATCGTGGGGAGCCTATATGTCGCCACCATATCATAAAGGCGGGATAGCTTGTCGCTGAGGCCCTCTCAAAACAATGGCCAGGTCTGGTCGGCCAGCGGGCCCATTGTATGTAGTAGGTGGTTGGCGGTGAGAAGCCTTCAGGGACCTGCAAGGCCGGCATCGATGTCCGTGGTAGGCAGCTTTGCCCTATGGTGTCGTGTGGCTGTAGCAGGCACGGTTGGCCGCCCCTGCTTCTCCTTCTTCCTCGCTTCCCACTCCCCAAGTTGGCAGACACTGACGCCCATCAAGGAAGCCCCTAGCCCTGCCAGGCCTAGCGAGTTCTTCCTGCTGGCTCTGGTTGGGACCGAGGCCGACTGTGTCTACCCCTACTTCTCCTTCGTCTTTGCTTCCCGCTCCCTAAGCTGGAAGACGTTGGCACCCATCGAGGAAGCCCCCAATCTGTTCTTCTTGTTGGCTCCAGTTGGAACCCGGGCTGACTGTGTCGGCAGTCTTCCGGGTCCTGGAGACTACCGGCAATGGGAGGAAGAGGCATTAGCTCGAGCACCAGCCTCGCCGTTCTCCTCAATGTGTTGGGAGAGGAACAATGGTGGTTCAATCGGGCGTACGAATAGTGGATGCACAATGGGGCTTCGAGCGGGAGAGATGAACAATGCCAGACTCCCTAGGCCCGATATCCTCGTGACCCCCGGATACGGCTAAGTCACGGGGGGACGATAACGGGTTTGGTAGACGACCCAAAATACCCTAGCACCCATGACCCCTGTTACTGGGTAAGTCACGGGTTGTGATTACTGGGTAAACCTGGGTCTAGGAAGTTAACACTAGGCCTGGGCCCAAACTATTGGTCGGCCCAGTATGAGATGGCGGGCGATTCAAATTTGAAATGCCCTTGGACCTTCGGTCCTCTTCTCGAGTGTTGACGATCCTTCCTACTATCCCGTTTGCCACTGCCTGAAGTAGGATTTCTACTGGAAACCTTAGGCCAACGATATCCACCGTAACCACACCAGAATGCCGTTCCGACTGCCAAACCATGCTAACACTTCCATTGCTAGCCGCTCCATGTTGGTAAGCTGTTTGACAGCTCCCTCTACAACTCCCTCAATCCGGCCGATGATGAAGGCAGTGCCCGCCTCTTCACAAAGGATGAGTGGATTGCCGATCAGGAGGAGAACTACCATCTCCTATCAGGGATCTGGGAAAGTTCCTCTGGACAAACCTCATTTTGCCAGGCGAAGCAGCACCTCGCCGGCCAAAAGGAAGCCTAACTTTGCCATCGCCTCAGCCTCCTCCTCACTAGCCCCTACTCCCAAGAATCTTCCCTTTGCCACCTTGGTGACAGCCCACACCCCCTCTCTCTGGTCTCCCTTTCGAAGCAACGACTACATCAGCGTTTTACGGCGGCATTGAATCAGATCTAGAGGAGGTCCTGGTTCATTTGTTGAGCATGAATGCACATTTGTTAGCTATTTAAATAGCATGCACATTATTAATTCTGCAAGTTTAGGGTTTATCAGACGATTTAGGGTTCGGATGTAGGACACTTCCCCACTGACCACAACCAATGTTTATTTACATCGGACGTAATCCGAACACCCTTATTTAACTGTCGAAAAGAAAGAGCCATCGACCTCGATATCGGCCGCGACGCTGAGGGTAAGACAACACGAGTAGCAGCGGGTCAGACTTAAGGAAGGGGTTTGAGGATACCTCACAGTTTGACACTGAAAGAGATGTAAGCCTCTGGTTGATACAGGTAGGTTTAGATACAGTTTAATATTGTTCGGTGTTTACACGCGGAATTTTTGGACATCCGTTTCGTTGGATTAATATGCGTATATTTTGGCATATTTGTTAATTCCGCGCTTTTGGGTTTATCAGACGATTTAGGGTTCGTGTACATGACTTTTCCTCACCGACCGGAATCGGTGTTAATTTACATCGGACAAGTCCGAACACCTTTGATTAACTGTCGAAGAACGCCTTTTGCCTCTATATGTTGTGACACAGATGATCTTGACGATCGCCCATTATGGGTACATACTCTTGCAAAGAAATTTGGAGACTTCATTTCTTGAACACATGTAATTTGAATTATAATCGGTCTTTCAAGACCTTTACATATAATCTCGATTGTTTAATCGGGTCTTCGGAATTATATCCAGTTGCAACCAGAGCCTTTGAATTTACTTCAGTCAACATTTAGATCTTTGAACTTGCTTTCATGCTGATCGGGTCATTGAATTTACTTTTGTCCCCTGATTAGACGGTTGAACTTGAATTTCATCACGAGAACAGTTGGATCGCCAAGATGATCATTGTCGGTCCGTCGGAATTGCTTTGTGGTCATAATCACTCCTTTTTTTATTGGGATCAGACCCTTAAGTTGGCTTGGTGTCCATAAAGGACATTCCTGCCTGAGGCGGGGTATATTTGTAACTTTCCCTCCATCAGGGTATTTTTACAGTTTTCCCAAACTTTGGGATGTTCTTGTAGTTTCTTACTTTCTTGGAGATAGCCCTGTCGCTTCTCGACTTCATGGGCATTCTTGCCTGACTTTTCGGCCTATATTTGACATTTCTTTACTTCTCGGAGATAGTCCCGCCATGTCTTGACTTCCTGGGCATTCTCCGTCTTCACAATTTGACTTCTCAGAAATAATCCCGTCATTCGACTTCTTGGGCATTCCTCGTCTTGATCTCTTGATTTTCGGGGATAACCCTGTCATTTGACTTCTTGAGTATTTCTCGTCTTCATTTCATGACTTCTCGGAAATATCCCCGTCATTCGACTTCTTGGGTATTCCTCGTTTTGATCTCTTAACTTTCCAAGGTTCATTTGTAATTTCACCATTTTAAAGTTTCCGGGCATGATAGCTCTGGACCATGAAAAAGATACACGGATTTGGATGGCTAGTCATAAGCCGAACTCAGGAGAGCGCACACCGCTTCAGGGAAGGGGCGTGGTCTCGCTCCACTGAGTCGTGCAAACGGTGCCAACCGGAACAAGAGTATTCTTTAGTGATTTTGAGACAAATCGTGAACTTGTGCAGTTTCTAGATTGAACAATAACTTTCATGCAACTTTCGTACAAATGTGATATTTCCGCAATTTTATGATATTTTAGGGTCCTTTTTGCACTTTTCCATCATTGGGGGTATTTTTATAATTTTTCCGTCTTCAGGGTATTTCTGTAATTTTTCTATCATCGGGAGTATTTCTGAAAATTTCCCGCCATTGGGGGTATTTCTGTAATTTTTTGACCATCGGGGGTATTTCTATAATTTTCTGACCACATGGGATATTTAAGTAATTTTCTGCCCACCGAGGATATTTCTGCAATTTCCTGATATTTCAGGGTCTTTTTACATTTTCCCATCATCGAGGGTATTGTTTTGTAATTTTCCCCATCTTCCAAGGGAATATTTATATGATTTTTCCAACAACATTTGTAAAACCTTCGACCCTCCCTAAAATTTCAAGAACTTTGGTGTTTCTATAAAGCTCCAACATTACATTCATTGTACTTACATTTTCTTGAATGTATTGAACGTTCTCCAACATTACATTCATTATACTTGCATTTTCTGGAATGCATTGTATGCTCATCTCACTCATTATTTTGATTTTTCTTCTACGCATCTATGCATCTTTTCCTTTCCCTTAGAGTACATTTTGATTGTCCTTTTCCATCGGCAGCATGGGCATTTTTTCTAATTTGCAATCCAAGACATTTATCTGATTTTTACATGGAAATCTGCAGCACATATAGAGCTCCATATAAAGCACAAGCATTTGCATTTCTGATTTTCACATGAAAATCTGTAAGGGCCAGTTTGTTAATCGAGCGGGGATACCGTGTTCGACCCCAGGGGTTGAACACGGTGCCCGGGCTCAGTTATCATATTTTGTGTGAGGGAGATTGTGGACCCCCCGTCACTCTCTCTCATCGGATGCGACATCCACCCGACAGTTCGATTAACAAACTGGGCTAATGAATTTTCCATATCCATATACATGGAAATCTGCAGCACAGGCACTTTTGTTTTTCCATGTCTTCGTAACATTAGGTGAGTAGTTTCTTGGGCTCACCACTCCTAAAGGAGATGACTGGAACTCGGGGGGGGGGGGGGGGGTTTGTGATGACCACACCCTTTTCATTCTCCAATACTTAGCGTGGCAACTTCCAAAATTGTCTGCCCTGTTGCCTTTCGAGTTTCGACTGGCTTCCTGCGCTGCTCCTTTTCCTTGCGGGATCTGCTGCGCTGCTGCTTTGGAACCTGTCCAACCCTTGATTGCTGCTCTTTGTACCTCACGGGAACTGCTCCGGAGGTGCTGCGCCCTGCTTGCTGTTTCTTCCTCTTTTCCCCAGCTGCACCTGCTGCTTCTTCAGTCTCTTATTTTCTCTCTAGCCATTGCCTCCTATTTAGAGGAGGAGGAGGAGTGAACCCGGAGGTAAGAACTCCAGGTTTGTCTGCCCTTTCACCTCGCTTCCATCTGTTTTTTTTTGTGAGAGAGAGAAAGACAAAGACAAAGGGGCAGAGGAGATATGACTCCCGGGTCTGCAACACCCGGAGGTGAGCCTCCTCCGGGTTCTCCTCCCTTTTGTTTTTTTCTGCTGGTTCCCCTTTTTTTTTTTGAAGCCACCGCACAGAGAGACAGGGGGAGGGGTCGGTGGGACCCTCTCCCGTGGACTGCACACCCGGAGGTACCCACCTCCGGGTCTTTCTTCCTTCTTTTTTTTTTCTGTCCTTATTCTGTCAGCATCAGAACCCGGAGGTACCTTTGCAAACCCGGAGGTGCCACCTCCGAGTCTTCTCCTCCCTCTTTTTTTTGTCCTTCTTGTCCTTTTTTTTTTTCTGTTCACAGCAGAACCCGGCCTTGCAACAGAACCCGGAGGTAGGTACCTCTGCTCCCTTAATGTGTCTGCAGCAGAACCCGGAGGTACCTACCTCCGGGTTTGCTGGCCGCCCATTCAAAGAGGGAGAAGGGAGAGAGGGGCGGTCACCCCTTGGACCCCATAGAAAACTATAAAAGCCAGCCTTGACCTGTCCATTTCTGGTGGACTTTTTTTACTTCCTTGGAGGGGCGGCGGTGCTTGACCTTCCTTTGCTTTTGGCTTGGCTTTGTTGGACCCACGTCCTGCTGCCCCTAGTGCCAGGGTAAAGATACACCTCTTGTGATACCTTGGCAATATTTTTTTGGACACTGAAGATTGCCACTTGTTCGACTTTTTACTGTGTAGATGTGTGATTTTAACATGCCCGTCACGTGTTCGATAAAATATCTGTGTGTTGAAACACAGTAACCTTTGCATAAACCTTCACCCAATGAGATTTCAAGGATGCTTGAACTTAAACCTATCATGACGGCTGCGATTTAAATCACTTAGCGTCGTCATTTTGAGGAGTTACTTCAAGTGTTCGATGAAATTCCCGTGTGTTAAAAACATGCAGTCCTCTTATATAACACATTGCCCGACGTAATTCCAAGAGCATTTGGGCTTCACCCATATGTGATGGTCTAAGTTTTAAACCTCTTCAAACCATCATGCAACTTTAATTTATTTACTTCATCTTGGTTCTGAAATTAATCAGAAAATTCTTTACTGAACATTGTGAGGTCCAACATTCGGGGTTCGACATAGTTTGGCACTGGCTTAAGGGTTCGGCACTGTTTGGCACTAGCATAGGGGTTTGGCACATCTCCTTGATCGGGATAGTCGGTGACCTCGACTTTGATGCGGACCGAGCACGAGGGGAGCAATCTCAAGGTTTACTGCAAGTTCGGGATATTTTTGTAATCCCCGAAGTATTTCCATTGATAATCGTCATACAAGACTTCATATGGGGGGCCTTATAAGCCCAATTACAAGATTTATCAAAGCCACGAGACATTTTCGCATTTGCGTCAGTTCCCGGGTCCTTACATAACCACATCGGTATTTTTGTCTTTTCGCAAGACATCCTTCATAGGACTTATGACTTGGCTAAGTCCCATTAGAGGGGGAGTTTTTGTCACGTACTCTCGCTCGGGCGACAAAGACCTTAGCTAGATTGCCTTCCTTGCTCTGACCGGACGCTTTGGTCTCCTTGCTCGTAGTGTGTTCGCTGATATGTTCTTTCGATCTTTTTTTTCTTGGGACCCCTGTGGTGGTATTTATAGGCTTGAAATAGGCTTGGACCACCCCGGCCAGTGTGGCAATTTTTAGGCCCACCTGGACCGGGCAGGTCGTAATTTTGACCCACCCGGACCGGGTGGGGGCGCCACCAGGCCCACCTGGACCTGGTAAGGGGTGACACCAGGCCCACCCGGATCGGGTGGGTGTCGTGAAGGCCCCACCCTATCTGGGTGGGTCCCCAACGGGGTCCCACCCTGTCCAAGGTGGTCCTCGCCGGGGGAAAAGTGGTAAAACCCTATAAAAGGGTCCCCCAATTAATTCTTTTGGAAATTTTCTACTTCTCGGCCACGTGGAAGAAGGACTGATGCTCTGGAATCTCTTTGTGCTCCGTTTCTTGCGCCGTTCGCGTCGCTTCTCGTCGCGGCGGACTCCGAACTTCGCAGATTTTTTCCGTTCCTCACTTGGACACCTTGTAAGGGCAGAGAGATTTTTTCTTTGATCTCCCGCTTACTGTGAACTCCATCTTCTTGTGCCGTGATTACAGTGTGGCTTCTCGGGACTCAGTTTTGACCTGTTTTCCTAGGGCACCCGCTTTATGCCGTCTTCTACCTTTCAAAGGATTCATTCCCTTTCCTTTAATCTTGATTTTATGAAGAAAATAAACCGGTGCAACAACCCGCTCCTCATTAGCCGCACCCTCTATTGGCGAGACCCAGGGACATCGGTTGAGCCACTGGAGCCGGTTGTGGATGAGCTCCAATGGCGGTAATCCGGCATCCAGGCACCCCATTCTGGCTCGGGCCTCCTGCAACCTCCGTGGCCTGTCTCTGACGACGTATGCAAAGGACCACCATCCCAGCCCCTCTCCACTGGCATTCCGCAGTGCCTCTGCACTTGCCCCCTCTGATCACACTGGAAGCAGGTAAGTCCAGTCCAGCTAGGGTCCGTGGTCCGACGAGTGTCCGCCGGCATCCGGAGCCCTCCAAGCAGGTTCCGGTGCGAGGTACCCCCCAGAGGCACCCGGTTCACATCGGAGACAACCTCCAGGGTTCCCCACCGCATCCCCCCTTTTTGCCAGAGTTTTCTCTCTCTAGAAACAGCTAGAGAGAGAACACGACATTGCACCACTAAATGCATACCTTTCCACTGATGCTAGTACCCATCAACTCTATGCTTTAATTATAAATAACTGATTTGTACATCAAATTACTGAATCCCATTGAATCATAAATCATGCATAATCCATCGCACACGAGACTTACTTCCCACACACATCACTACACAGAGGTCGGCCTTTGACATGCAATTCTAGGATCCTCACTCCCTGTGCTCCACATGAACTCTAAAGGGGTGTTTGCATTCGTAAAAAAATCGCTGGGGAAATATTTTCCTAACTGATTTATACATGATTTCCGAATGCAGGAAAAAGCTAGTTGGGAAATATCTCCCAGATTCCCAGAATATTCTCCATTTCCCCACTGCTCCTTGGGGAAATAGTTCTGGGGAAATATTTCCCACCCATGTTTTCTCTCTCTCTCTCTCTCTCTCTCTCTCTCTCTCCCCTTGCTAAAATGCAAATACATGTTTTAATTTTCTGTTCATTTTCCACAAATTTTGCAAACACATGTTTTCCCTTCCCGGTAAAGTATTTCCCGTGTTTTTTTTCACATTCCAGTGAAATTTTTTCCTTGATTTTTGATTTTCATGGAAATTTTGAGATTGCAAGCACCCCCTAAGTGCCCCACCATCATGCTCAGAAGCTCCTTGGATCCTCCTCCTCTCTTGACCTGCGTGATAGACTATACAGGATTAGGCTCATTCTGCTGGGCTCTTCTCTCTTCTCGGGACCTGGATCAACTTATTTCCTGCTGGTCTTCTGCTCCTTCTTTTCCTCTCTCTTAGCGTCGCCCCCCCTCTTACTCATAGTTTGGGTCCTCAAGGAGGGCCAAGCTACTTTGTAATGTAGACACTACAAATTCTTATTTTTGGCACATGTTGGGGGGCGGGAGTTCTCACATCCTCTTGATGTGACCCCTTTTGTATAGGGATGTATAGGGATATTTTGAGAATACTCAGAATACACTTGTAAATCATTCTTTTTCTTATTAATATATTCAGTGGTACCATCCACTTTCAAAAAAAGGAGGGGAACAGCCTCCTCTTAGCTGGGTTCAGAAAGAAACACTGAGTCTGGGGAAGAAACAAGTCAAGGAAAAAAGCAAAAAAAGGGGAGACCTAGTGGTGCATGTTGCAAAGATACATGTCTGATCCCATACTCAGAGCTGAGATGACATGCATGAAAGGTGCCACGATGACAAGTAGCCTCAAATGAAGGGATACAGTTTGCCTCTCCTGCCACCTCGGGAGTGGGGTTTGTAAGTGGGTAAAGGCATTACACGTGTTCCCCGGTGGGCACCTCTTAGTAGGAGTGCCTAGACTTAACAAATTGCACATCCACTGAATGCGGACATAACCCTAAGATTGGGTCTCTGATTAAGGACTACCTCCGCTGAAATGGACTGAGACCTTACGCATCCATTTCCACTCAGCTAGATGCCTAGTTGATTGCATGGTCCGTCCAGAATTCCAAGGGTACAACAAAACCTGGATTTCCAGTAGGTGAAGCCCCCTGATGTTGCAAATGTTGTGGTTTCAAGGTTGTCTTGTCTGAATCTTTTGACAATTTTGTCTAACAGAACAGCAATGAAGATGTATATAGCATGATATAGCCGAACCTCATAATGGAAGAAAGGTAGTATTAGATATTTCCTGTAATATTGTGGACTTTCTGTATGCAATGGGTGATCCGAGCAGCCTTTTCTTTTAAAATGGAAAATTTTCCACACTTTTTATTGTCTCTTTTTTCTATTTTTGTGTTGCATGTTCTCTCCTATTTTTGTCCTTTACTGAATATTGACAAATGACAACTAAGAACCCTGTCAACCCCACAAGAAAGTGGCACCTTGACATCTGAAAATTGATTGTTTAAAACAACTTTGATGAGATGTCCTTTCTTTCTCCAGAGATGATGGGACTTGCATTAAATGCATCTAGAAGGGTTCAGCGTTCTATCCTTTATGACCATTGCTCTCTGCAATTGAGCGAGGAGAACAACTTACGAGTTTGTAAAATTCCACAAAGGAAGGTGATTACAGGACAAATTGCAGTATGCAAGTGTTATTTCCCAATTTCATTAACCCCTTTCCTTTCTTTAATTATGTAGGGTGCATGTTTTAGGGACCTCCCTGGTGTTGTTATTCGGCCCGACAACACTGTTCAATTTGACCCAACAATAGAGAGGGTTTTATTGCCATCTGGAAAACCATTGGTAACAGTTCCTCTAGCTTCAGATTTTTTGTTGAAACTATGCATTTTTATTTGTTTCAGTATTTTGTTGTTTGAATCAATTTCTACCTCCTGTGGATTATTTGTACCCGAGTATTAAGTATAATTTCTAAAATTCATTTTTCCATTCATAATTATGTCATAATTTATGTTTTAGGTTGCTGAATTGACATTGTGTGTGTGTGTGTGGTTGTGATGTGGAAAATTTAAAAAGAAAAAGTAACACGATCAATCCTGTAAAATCTCATTCTCTCAATTACAGTTAATCAGAAAGGATCTAATTAGAAATGCACAATTCTGAGCAAATGCTTTTTTAAAATTAGATTTTAGACTGAAAACAAACTGCTACAAAGATTTGGCCTAACTCAGGCATCTAAGCTTTCTTCATAGCCAAAAAGTTTTCTTGGATTGGTTGTCAAAATTTCCTCAAACAATTTAAAAACTGCATCACTTGTGAATGTATCCCCAGTTCCAATCTCAACCTAAATTGAGATCTATCTGATTTTCTTTGATGCATAGAAGAGGAAAAGATAATAACATAATATTGAAAGAAGTTACATGTACATAGATTGGGGTAAGTGGATGAAAATGAAACCTACCTCAGGACTGCAGTGAGTGCTTGATGCCACAGATGCTAGAGTTGTAGCAGGCACTGCAGCAACAAGGGACTCGGGGCCCATTGTCTTGTTCTGCCACCTCTCCCTCTCATTCTTCTTCTGCTTGTTCCCTCTCATCTTGAATGGCTTTCTGGAAACCCCCAATTCCACTTGTTAGAATGATTCATGAAGTAAGCCAATGAAAGCCACCTGCCTCATGCCTCTTTGCACTCCCTTCAGTGGAATCATGCAAAAGGTGGGGAATGAGCTATTATTTTAATTGCTATCAATGTTTCTGTAGTGGAGGCTGTAATTTACACACTTCTATAGACTGGAATTTCCTGCTTGTTGTACACTCCATCACTTCTTTAAAAGGGAAAAAAGAAAATAGTGATCACAGTTTTTCCTCAGTCCTTCCGACATTTCAACCTTTCAAGTTTTCTCACATATATATTTTTTGTCGTTCCATTTCTTGTTTTGAAATTCTAACAGGTTGATAAGCATATCCTGTTTGATCATGTTGTACCGAGTGGAGACATCTTTACCTTTCTCATTTCTTTCTTTACCCACTTTCAGGTTCCAGACTATGCTATTAATTTTGAAAAAGGAAAGTCAACTAGGTCAATCTAGACTTTACCCCTCAATTCTGTTAGATGTTCTTGCTCATTCATTTTGGATAACAGTCTGATATATGTTTAGCAGGCCTTTTGCTCGTATATGGTGGGATGAAATAGTCCCTACTGTGTTGACTAATGCTGCTCCTCACTTTCAGGTGTTCCATCCTTTCCTTATTCAAAATTCAGTTTTTCTGCTTCATCTTTTAGCAGGTAGAGTTATAATGAAGACTTTCTTCTTTTAGGCTATTACACATCCTGACCAGGATCGTGTCCTAACTGTGCGTGAAAATGCAAGATTGCAAGGATTTCCTGACTATTATAGGTTCTATGGAACAATTAGACAACGGTATTTATTGAAGTTATTCATAATATCCTACTGTGATCTGTTCAATTCCACTTCTTATAATATTTTGGTGCTTCTTTTAGCTGTTGATTTTACATGTATGTATTATGTACTAATGTGCCCTTTGAGGACAAACTTTTACAGGTCTGTTAATCATGTATTTTTTAAAAAGCTCTATTTTCTGACATTTCTTAGAATCTAACTTTCACTGAAGGCTGAAATCAACTTTCTGGATTTGACTAGGCACCTTCTCATTGGAATTAGCTATTGTTAAAAACTTAAAATGGACAATTCTCATGATAAGATGTTTTAACTGTATGTCTATATGCATTTAGTACTTTAACCATGGGGGTGTGTTGACAATGGTAGGATCTGAAAGCAGTTGACAATGGTGGCGACGCATTTGAAAAGATAATGCCACCTAGTGTCATGCTGCACCTTCTTTCTGAAAGACAAGGAAGAGAAGGTGGACCCAAGAATTGATTTTCGTTTCCTCATGTTAGTTCTCTGGCAGGTGTCTGCAAAGTGCCCCTAGTCACCCTTGACAGCTACTGCCACCTTGGCTACGAATTCTGGTATTGTGGATGTGATGTGAAACCCAAGAGGACAAGGAGGAGGATCAAAGGGGGTCAGGTGCCATGATGATGGATGTCCCAAATTCGCAACTGGCAACTGTCTATGCATTTGCTGTTCCCATGTCTCCCTGTTTTCAACCCACATGGCCACATCAGGGTCTCAAGGACACTATTGGAACCAACCCCCTTAAAAGAGGTCGGTCTACCATGGCTTACCAGCCGTGAGCTGAGTGCGTGGTTGGGCCTGTGCCTAAGGTCTTGAGAATGACTTACTGGCCCTTTGTCACCTTAACTTTCTAATTTGTCAGTATAGTAGTTAATGACTTTCATCATCATCATCATCATCATCAGAGCCTTATCCCAATTAATTGGGGTCGGCTACATGAATCCTGTTCCGCCAAAGATTTCTATCAAGTGCAATATTCATATTTAAACTCAAGGAACTAATGTCCTTCCTAATAACATCGCACCATCTCATTTTAGGCCTTCCTCGAGCTCTTTTGCTAGCATCCACTAAGATTTGATCACATCTTTTAACCGGCGCTGAGTTAGGGCGACGAAACACATGTCCAAACCACCTGAGTCTATTTTCTCTCATTTTACTATCAATTGGAGCTATCCCTAAGTCCTTACGGATGCGCTCATTCCTAATCTTGTCTTTCTTAGTCTTGCCACACATCCATCTCAACATCCTCATCTCTGCTACACACATTTTGTGGATGTGTTCCTTTCGTACTGCCCAACACTCGGTACCATATAACAGAGCAGGTCTCACAGCCGTTCTATAAAACCTCCCTTTGAGTTTCACAGGCATACGACGATCACAAAGGACACCTGATGCACTTCTCCATCTTAACCAGCCTGCCTTAATCCTATGTGTAACGTCATCATAAATCTCCCCATTCTCTTGTATGATAGACCCTAAGTATCGAAAGCTACTACTCTTCGGAATGTTATGTCCGTCAATTAGAACCATGTCTTCCTGAACCACTCTCCCATTACTAAAATTACAGTGCATAAATTCTGACTTGCTCCTACTAATTTTAAAACCTTTAGACTCCAAGGCAAGTCTCCAACGCTCTAACTTAGCATTTAGAGCATCAATACTCTCATCAATTAAAACAATATCGTCTGCAAATAGCATACACCAAGGGATATCATCATGCAATTGTTTAGTTACTTCATCCATAATTAAGGCAAAGAGATACGGACTTAGTGCAGAACCTTGATGCAAACCTATAGAAACGGGAAATTCACCAGTCTCCCCAGCAATAGTTCGAACACTAGTAATAGCACCGTCGTACATATCCTTAATCAAATCAACATATCCTTGAGAGATTCCTTTCTTTCTTAATGTCCACCAAATCAATTCTCTCGGTACTCGATCGTACGCCTTCTCTAAATCAAGAAAAACTATATACAAATCTTTTCTCATCTCTCTATACTTCTCCATTAGCTGCCGTAGCAAGAAAATAGCTTCTGTAGTAGATCTATTTGGCATAAAACCAAACTGATTTTTCGACACAGTAGTCATACCACGGAGGCGTTTATCGATTACTCTTTCCCAAAGTTTCATAGTATGACTCATAAGCTTAATTCCACGATAATTATTACAACTTTGAATTTCTCCTTTATTTTTATAGAAAGGAACTACAACACTTTTTCTCCAAACTTCTGGCATTCTTCGTTCCTTTAAAATTTTATTAAAAAATTTAGTTAGCCACTGAATACCAATATCTCCTAGGCCTTTCCATACTTCAATAGGTAAGCCATCTAGTCCTAAGGCCTTGCCCACTTTCATTTTCCTTAAAGCATCCTCCACTTCTGACATCTTAATACACCTGAAATATTGATATTTATCAAATATTGTGGACTCTTGGGTACCTTCTAAAGATAAATCCTTGACGGAATCTCCATTAAGTAACTTCTGAAAATAGCTATGCCACCTCCCTTTAATCTCAAGATCCTTAGTTAAAACCCTTTGATCTTCACCTTTAATGCACCGAACATGATCTAAATCTCTAGTTTTCCTTTCTCTTAATTTAGCTAGTTTAAATATGTCCTTTTCACCCTCTCGGGTTCCTAATTTATTATATAAATCTTCAAATACCTTTGATTTGGCTTCGCTGACTATTTTCTTAGCTCTCTTTTTAGCGATTTTATAAGCTTCTAGGGTTTGAGCATTTTTGTTAGCTTGCCAAACTTTAAAGCATTCCTTTTTTACTTTAATGGTATTTTGAATTTCCTCACTCCACCACCAAGTCTCTTTTTCTAAGTTCTTTTTACCTTTAGATTCGCCTAAGAGTTGTTTTGCAACCCTCGTTATACAATTTGTAACATTATTCCACATTACATTAGTTTCTTGTTCTAAATTCCAAATATTTTCCTTTAATAGATGATTTTTAAATGTTTCTAAACTTTTACCTTTTAAATTCCACCATTTAATCTTGGAATAATTATTTATAATGATCTTTCTTTTGAATTTAGGGATAGTGACATCCATTACTAACAATCTATGTTGAGGGGCTAGACTCTCACCAGGAATAACTTTGCAATCTTTACATAAAACTCTATCGACCTTCCTAATGAGAAAATAGTCAATTTGACTTATATGTGTTCCACTCTTGTATGTTATTAAGTGTTCGTCCCGCTTCTTAAAGAAGGTATTAATAATTGCTAGATCATAGGCCATAGCAAAATCAAGAATGACTTTGAATGTCTTAAATATTCATTATATATGGAGTGGAGCAGAGCAGAACAGATAGTGTTTCTGCTTCTTCTCCCTTCGCTATTGGAACATTATCCAGATTATAACTGGATTTTCCATCCGATAGTTTAATATCAGACACTATCCAAGTAAGTGGCATTGGTTTCATTTGAAGTCGGCTACAATATGAATTCTTTTGCAGCCTAGCCCCCCCCCCACCAGCAACACCTTGTTTGGTTTCAGGTGGAGATTGACCCATTTCAATCTTCATATGTTGCCACCTCCTAACCACCTGCTTCCTAACACTCACACCTCCACCACAACCTAGGCCAACTGCCCAAGTGGCACGGTGCATATCTCATGAAGAAGGCAGTAAATTCTTTTTGTCAATTTTTAATATTTTCATAATTTTGTTGTAATGGTTGAGCTGGCTGAACCTTTACTTGCTTTAGACACTTCAAAGCTTTTGACCATAACTACATCACAGAGGAGTTATTATGATCTATTTTTACTTGAAAATAATTTATAGAAGAACAAAATATTAACATTAAGTGCAAACCAAAATTAAGAACCATATTTCTCTTGGCATGAGGTCATTACTAAATACCTTATAACAGACATTCTCTGTCTGTTATAAGGTCACACCTGTTTCCCTAAATACCTTTCCACGTCTTTCCTTTACATGCGGCCATCGTGTCTTGAGGCTTCAAGGAAGCCGGTCTCAAGGCGCAAAATGATTGCCTTGGCTGGATCAATCTCAATGCCCCGTTGGCTGACAATAAATCCCAATAACTTTCCTAACAATGCCCCGAACTTCTGCGGATGCGAAACTTCCAAAGAAGAAACATTCCTGAAGAAAAGAATTATCCACTTCTTGATAGCACAGGCACAGTATGTGTCTAACGATTCCGCTAACCAGAGTGCTCTAAGTAGTCTTAGAGCTAGTCACTGTGAATGAAAAGAGTTAGATATCCGATCCGTGTAAGAGCGTCTTAAAAGTCCCTGCTCTGATGTATTCCCAATTCTTCCTGAAAGCTGGGCATTCTCAAGCAGTGGAGTCAATAGCAACTGGCATCCTTACAAAGAACTCACGAAGGACCAGCAGCAGCCTGGCCCTTGCAAATAGGGGATTATGCTTGGCTGAAAGGCACAAAAGATAGGGAAACAGTAATAGAGATGGAAAAGTTTGCCACTACTGCCTCTGCTTTGACCTTCGGATGGCACTCTACTACTTCGCGAAGGAGCTTCCCCACCTCAGGAAGCCTTCCTCAAGGGCAAGGCATCAGTTTTTAGAGCGGAACAAAGTGCCTTAGATACGAAGTCTAATCAAATCAGTGACAATCGTTCGAATGTGTTATCGGAAATCGTCGCACCAGATCGTAACACGGCATCGTAGCTTCCTGCCTCGCACCAGCTCCGGTCTTGTGGTCTATTTTCACCTAACACGCGGTCGGCATGAGCATGATTGTTATCCACAAAATTCTTCCCTCCAAAGCCTGCAACATGATCTTTTTTGAAGCAAGGGCCCCTTCTGCTTTTAGGGCTTACCCAAGGGGTCTAATTCAATGCTTCTTAGGATATGTATGAACTTTCTCAGCAAAGAGATCCGCTTCCTAAGATGGCCCTTTCCAGCTCTATGCTTAAGACAAAGCTGCTCTCTAAGGCTTTCCAGTGCCAGTATAAGTGGATTCGCTATGTTATTGATAGGCTTCCCCGCAATCACACGGGTTGCTAATTTTCGGATGAGAACTGCAAACGTGGTCGACAAAGGTTTCCCTAACCACTTGTTGTACCCGGACAATTTCCCCAGCAAAATACCCAGATATAAGAGTTCGGGAATTTCCTCGAACACCTTCAAGGCACGGGCTACTCGGCCCCTCCGACAACCCAGTGGGCCCGACCAATGGCCCCAACCCGCTAGCCGAGGTATACGGCGACATTAGCAATCAATCGGGACCACTCTTGACCCCTAAGTTGCGGACTTTGCCCGCGTTCTACACGACCACCCGGGCCAACCCGGGGGCATCCCGACTACAAGCCACGCCACGTGGCACCCAGTGAAAAGGCCAGGGGCTTACCCCGTGACTCCTTCCTTCAACCCTCCAAGGTCAAGGGGAGACCCAAATAGGTCAACCACAGGCTTGGGAGGCCCGCAACACCTGTATACGGCTCACACACGTGTTCGGCATTTTTCTGAACACCTTGTGGGCGCGTATGTTTCAACCCTTCTACACCAACCCACGGGCCACCCCGTGGTTCCAGCACATTAATTGGGTCCTACAACGACCCCCCAGCAAGCCGGGGCCACCCCCGACCCTCAGACACGTGGCAATGAGCCACTTAACTTTAGCTCTCGGGCCAACCCGAGGCTACCCGGCCAACCCGCCGTACAATGTGGCACGCAGCACGAGGCCGGGCCCACATGCCCAAGGTGCCTCCTCTCACCTACGTGGCCCGTTCGACAACCCGGGGTGTGTCGGGCATTTGCCCGAACACCTTGCGAGCGGCTATTACGACTCGAAGAACAACAGCCCCCACGAGCCATCCCAGTATCCCGGAACCCCGTGTCCTTCAATGGACGTCCCCAGACGACGAAAGAAGACCCCCGGGGGCCATCCCCCGGGGTTGTGGCCTGCCTGGGGCCCATTCGCCCCAGGGAGGGGCCGCGCCCCCCAAGGGAGGGCGAACTCCCCGGGGGGCCACGCCCTCTCCCCAGCCCGAAGGCTCGACGCCCCCCGCCCCCCCAGTCCCAGTTCATGTAAATTCCCAATCTCACGGTACGAGGTTCGTGCAAGGATTCGTTCGTCGTACCCGTGCGTAGAAGAACTCGCGAAGACGAAGCCCCGGGATTACGTTAGTCACAACACCCGCTTTCCTCGCACGCACGTGGCCGGCCAACTAGTATCCTTCTAGTATCCTCTTGTCCTTTTCTTCTTAGCCAATTTAGGAAGAAAAATAACAAAAAATCAGAATTTTATAGAGGGTGGGGCCGCCCCTCTCTCTCCACTCTAGCCCACCTAAACCCCTGGGTAATAAAAAAAGATTTTTTTAAAATCAAAAAATGGGGCCACTTTGATCCGCTCAAACCCCTCCGGGAGGGGTTTAGGCGAACCAGCCTGGGGGTCCAGGTTGGTCCGCATAAACCCCATCCAATAATAAAAAAAAGATTTTTTAAAACAAAAAAACCCCTCCGAAGAGGGGTTTAGGCGGACCAGACCAGACCAGCCCCTTGGGCTGGTCCGCCTACACCCCATCTCCCCACTCCGTTACACAAACAAAAAAAAACACAAAAATAAAATAAAAATAATACTATTTAGGGGGTTTACCCAGACCAAGTTGAACCCTCAACTTGGTCCGCCTAAACCCCACCCCCACCCCTTCAAATTCCTATAAATTCTCCCCCTTAGAAGCTCAAGGGGCACAAGGACCAGGCAAGAACAACACAAGGAAGACTCCCGGACGGACACCCCCGACCTAATTGCCGCACCCTCGGACTTCCGAGGCTTTCGGCAAGGGTCGGGAACGCGAGAAGACAAGTGCGTGCGCGGTTGGCTTGCTAGTCGGCTCACATACGCCGAGGGTATGTCACGCGTACTTCCCTCACGCGACCAAGACCATCCTCGTCGCACGTAAGGTGACTATGCCAACGACAAACACACCCGCATCCCGGGTCCGCCCGTATATGCCAACTTACGGTGACGAAGTGCACTTCATGATGCCGCCCCGGACCCCGACACGGAATTGCGTGCCTACCGTTCACCCCCCCAGCCGGCCGTTGGCCACTCAGATTAACAACTCGAGTCTAGTCGGACCCCTGGCCCGAGAATCATAGTCCCGGGGCCGACCTCGACTCCCCAACATGACGACACTCGCCGTCCGAGACCCGGACCCGACCGCTCGTCTCGAGCCGCGTCCGACCTCTACCAGGCGCCGGTCTATGTCCGCTCTGGCCACCGAGGCAGTCGGACTCACATCGATCCCTTTATAAGGAGTTCCTGTAAAACACGCGGATATCCGCTTTATTATGCAATGACCTGGGGACCGACCCACGTGTCGGAGTTGTCCCGCGGCTTGCGCCAGTTGTACTTTGGCCACCTAGGCCCAGTTGTAAGCCCATGTGGCCCATCATAAAGCCAGTAAAATACAAGCGCCCGCATTCGGGCCCCCAGCTTCCTACCTACACCGTTCGGCATACGTGCCCAACATCCTAACCCCAGTAAACACCACTCAATCGAAAGTGCACTCACAGCTGCAGAATGCTCCCGGCCCTCTACCCACGGCTTCAGGCATATATACAGGCTTCTCTTCAGCATGGAACGAAAGTGTTCGGATTCAATCCGATGTAAATAAACACCGGTCGCTTGCGGCCGGTGGGGAGAGACGTCCAGTACACGATCCCCACAATCGCCTACGCACTCGCACCCGTGGAACCCCTTCTCTCCACGTGTCGCCCGATCGCCCGAGCCCACCAGGGCGCTTCCCCGGTCAACCCTTGGTTCCATGGGTGATTGTCGAGAAATCGACTGGCACGCCCGCACCCTGTCTGGTCAACCCTTACCCTGATATTTCTGTGCCATTCGACCCTTTTCGACTTTCCGTAAAAGGAGAGTGCCCGATACCGCCGTGAGAGGCATGCAACCGTAAGGAGGATACCCGAGATATATCAAACTCCCGTGTCTTTCTTCCCCGCTGTATCCCTTCCTTCACCCCGGTCATTCGGCATAAAAACCCGCGCAACACCACTCTGAAAAGAAGTTTCAGGTCTGGTTGACAAAGAGCGTCTGGCTTTACAAGTAATGGTTCCGGGGAGTAAAGCCAATTATAATGCAAAGAGCGAGTGCGAAATGCATATATTTCCAATACGAGTATACTATTGCATCAGATAGCCTAAACTTTTTTATTCTGGAGGTCTCCCGATTGATATCTCTAAGTCCCGGCTTTCTATCTGGCGATCGCAGGAGTTCTTCCTCTTCCTTCTGGTATCTTGAATGGAAGTTGAGCCCTATTTTCGGTGTAAGCTGCCCACGGACAAAAAGAATAGACATCTGACCAGTCGCCAAAAGTATATACTTAAATACTTTATGTTTCTCGTGGTGCCTGGTCCATCATCTGCAAAAACTGGGCTTTATGAGGCTGCTGCTGCTGCTGCTGCTGCTGTACCAGTTGTTCACGCAGCTGCTGCAATAGAAATGGCGCCTGTTGCGACCTTCCTGTTCACGGTTTGAGTTCTACCCATACAGGGGGTCTTGACGGATTAGCCATACCTGTATTCTCGTTGTTAGTCTCGCTCCCTATTAAAGGAAACTGTTGTACTTTGGGAGCTCTTGAACAACAAAGTTTATAAAATAGGGAAATCATGATTTTACGCTATGATCTATTTTGAGAGTAATTCAAATGTAAAAAAAAAAGAAGGAATCATCGATTGAAAGCTGAACTGTCCCCTTTTTAACCTGCCTTCTTACCCCCTTCTTTCTTTTAGCCCTCTCCACAAGGGAGCCAAACAAAAACTAATTATGCACCCTACTATTCTATCCACCCACCCCGGCTGTAGTTGAAACAACATTTGTTAAGTGAGGCGCCAGGAAAGGTGGAAACAAACATTCTGCGGAAAAGCCGTAAGCCCAATTAATAATTACGAGGCTGGAAGCACTACTGATGAAAGGTCAACCCCACGGCTGCGAAAGTCAAAGAAACAGCCAGAACAACAGAACCGACAAAAAATGCAGAACCACGGGGAGATTTGTATTGTAGGAAGGAACGCCGGATGGCAAGGACCCGATTTCTGCTGTAGGATCCACAACAGGACAAAAGGCATGCCCACTAGTAGCGGTATTGAGAGAACCATCAATCAACACACTATCAGTAATAACTTCTTTGGCTGGGGAAATCAAACCTATCGCTTGATTAATAAGAGCTAAAGGCAGAAGGAAGGTCATTTAGATTGATAAACGAACCCAAAAAAACATAACAGCCAATGCACAGGCACTTTTTTGTTTTAGTATAGGAAAAATCTCAGACATTAAAAAACATGTACGTATAATAACATGAGAAGACAATTGCAAACACAAATGATTGATTTGTAATAGTCCCCCGCCTAGGACATATTTCCCCACCTCAGGAAGCCTTCCTCAATGGCAAGGCCCACATCCCCACTCCTTGTCCCCCGGCTCCTGGCCATGCCTTTCCTCCTTGATGGAGGATACACACATCAGTAGAAGTCAGCTTTTTTCAATTGCCCATTACCACTCTGCCAAAAGGTAGACTAGAAAAATGTTGAACTAATGGCATAGAGAGGTAGTTTTTCAAGACTTGGAGTTATGGTGAACTTGCTTGGTTGTCCTTGGACGATTTCCCAGCTTTTCTTTAGTGTATGGTGGAAGTGACTTCGTATAAGAAGAAAAGGGAATCCCAGGGATATGACCTTACTTAAAGGCCTTTTCACGAGCTGGACTCGAACTCTGTGATGAATCCCAACGGACTTCCATTATTCGATTCGTGACTTTTTGTTTACCCAGTTCGTCTCTGCCTTTATAGAGCGTTCAGACTACATCTGGGGGGGGGGTAGGGGCTGCCTCCTTTTTTATCCCTGGTCCAGTGGGCGCACGACCCCCCCTCCGGCAACAATGACCAGGACCTAACGAGATCTCTCTCTCTCCCTTTCTTTTTGGTCATGGATCACCGCTTTGTTCTACACGGATTGCCTCCATTGCCCTATGCATGTCGGTCGGCCTGGGCGACCAGGGGTGTGGTCCCGAGGTCCAC
Source organism: Amorphophallus konjac (assembly GCA_022559845.1). Classification (NCBI taxonomy): domain Eukaryota; kingdom Viridiplantae; phylum Streptophyta; class Magnoliopsida; order Alismatales; family Araceae; genus Amorphophallus; species Amorphophallus konjac. The sequence goes on along the minus strand of CM040121.1, from coordinate 558,002,397 downwards.
AATATATTACAATATTTCCTAGATGGAAAAAGATAAAATAACAATAACTTTGTGAAAAAACAAGTACATTTTATGTATAAAACAATTTTTTATTTGACACAATTAGAAGTAGCAATGCATAATAAAAATGCGTGGAAGATAGTACCTACAACTATTGACATTTGATTATGTGAGTCACTCTCGGGAGAGACAGAGCTGAGAGAACCGGATGATTCACCAATCTCTAAAAGCAGAAGTAGCATCTACTGAACTCTTGTTTAGAATGCTGAGAAAATTGACATCTTTTTTTTTGTTTGAAAGTGGGTAATACCACTGAATGTATAAATGAAAAAGGAGTGTACAAGTGTAAGAAAGCTCCCAAAAAAAGAGATCCAATACAAAACACACCAAGGCGATGCGTGGCCAATTACCAGCCCAACAAAGCAAAAAGAGGTGAGTTAAGGGCGTTCACATAACAAGACCATTCCGCAAACCCATTCTCTCACTGTAGCACAAATGAAAGAAATAAGAAAGTCTTCCACTCTAGCTTCCCATCTAAAAATTCTGTTGTTCCTTTCACTCCAAAGGGACCAAAGAGTGGCATGCAAAATAAGCCACCAGACAACACGATCACCTCTGATGGGCCAAGACCTGCCCCACAACTTGATGAAGGACCGAATCTCCGTCTTATGGCCAAAGACACACCGGACTCTAGAAGTCAACCCCTCCCACACAGTCTGTGCATATTGACAGCTAATAAGGAGTTGGTCCACTGACTCGTCCTGTAGGCCACATAAGTAGCATGAGGGGTGGATATCCGGAAGGAAGTGCTTGAGCCAATCTCTAGTCGGAAGTCTCCCATGGGAAATCCTCCAAATAAGAAGCTTCACCTTCAAAGGACTCTTCAATCTCCAAATGCAGGGACCGAAAGCATGACACAGGCCACCATCCGAGATGACGGTGTAAGCAGACCTCACAGAGAAGATCCCCTCCCTGTCCCACCTCCACGACCATGCATACCTCGCAGAGGGGGTGACGGGCGAAGTCCAGGAAGAAGGAAAGGAGGCGCCCTGACCACAAGCCACGACACGTGGCACTCAGCAACGAGGCCGGGGTTCTCCTCAAGACGCCTCCCTCCACCCTTCAAAAGTCCAAGGAAGACTTTTTCCAGTCAACCACGGGCTCCGAGAGCCCTTACAACGCCTGTATGGCCCGTGCTCGCATATCGGAAATTTCCCCGAGCACCTTACGGGCGTATATATCCCAGCCGTTCTACAACAAGCCGGGGGCCAAACCGCGGCTCGAACACTCTAGCCGTATCCTACCGCAACCCTCCAGTAAGTTGGGGCCACTCCCGACCCTCACACACACGGCGTTGAGCCGTTTATCTTCAGAACCCGGGGCAACCCGGGACTGCCCTGTCAACCCGCCATGCAACGCGGCTCAACCCACGAAGGCCGGGCCTACATGCCCAAAATGCCTTCCCTCAACTCCTGGGAGCTCTTACCCCCAGCCCGGGGCCAAATTCACGGCCCGCCGACCAACTACCCGAGCCGTTCGACAACCCGAGGTGTGTCAGGAATTTCCCCGAACATCCTGCGAGCGGTAGCAACAACACCGAACAATTGACCCCCACGGGCCAATCCCAACACCCCGAAGCACTAAGTCCTTCAAAGGACAACTCAGACGAAGAACGGAAGGGCCCCCGGGACCACCCCCCGCGGCCACGGCTCGCCCGGGGAGGACTTCGCCCCAGGCGCGGCCGCGCCCAGGCGGGGGCGAACTCCCCCGGGGAGGGGCCCCTTCACCCAGCCCGGCCAGTCCCAGTTCGAGTTCGAGTTCGTCTCCGTCCCAGTCTCGTCCGAGATCAATCGGCGTACCAACGTGAAGGAGTTCACGAAGACGGAGTCTCGAAGCCGCACAGGTCAATCTCTTCGTCTTACGCGCACACAACCAGCCAACCAGTCCAAGCTTCGTATCCTTTGTCCTCTTGCGGTCACACGGAGTCAAGGTGGGCCCAAGAAGATTGTAAATTGGGGTTTTATAGACCCGGGAAAAAACCCCCAGTCCAGCCCGAGTAACCCCCCCCCCCCCCGCCTTAGGGGTTTACGCGGGGTGAAAACCCCTATTTTGTTTTTTTTTGTTTTGTTTTGTTTTTGGAGGGTGTGGGCCTAGGTTTACGCGGACCAGCCCCGAGGGGGGGGTTACGCTTCGGGCTGGTCCGCGTAAACCTCCCAAAAAGGGGGGGTTTACGCGGACTAGCCCGCCCCCCCCGGGCTGGTCCGCGTAAACCTGGGCCCACACCCTCCAAAAACAAAACAAAAAAAAAAATAGAAAATAAAATAGGGGTTTTCACCCTGGGTAAATCCCCAAGGGGTGGAGGGGGATTTACGCGGACCAACCCGGCCCCCCCAGGTTGGTCCGCGTAAACCTCCCAAAAAGGGGGGGTTTACACGGACCAACCCACCCCCCTCTGGCTGGTCCGCGTAAACCTCTCTCCCCCACTCTGAAACAAAATTAAAATAATATATATATATTTTTTTAGAGAGGTTTACGGGGACTAGCCCGGCCCCCCCAGGCCATCCCGCGTAAATCCCCCATGACCCTTCAACTTCCCTATGAATTTCCCCTTAGAAGCTCAAGGGGCATAGAGGACTAACACAAGGACTTACAGGCGCTTAAGGACTCAAGCTTCAAGGCCTCCGGCTAGAACACAAGGACCAAGGTGCATGTTGGGTGGCTTGTCGATCGGCTCGTGTACGCCGAGGGTATGTCAAACGTAATCCCTTCACATGGCGTCTAGCCGTCTCACTCAAGTCTATCCCCCCGCATATGAGGCGTTATGATAATGGCGAACACACCCGCACATCGGGTCCGCCCGCGTATGGCGCGTTATGATAACAACGCGCACGCCATAATGCTAGATTCGCTCCCGCCATCGGACCACGTGCCCGCCACTCACCCCGAGCCGGCCACCGACGATCCCTACCGCTGACCCGAGTTAGCCGGACCCTGGCCCGGAAGCAACATTCTCGAGACCGGCCCTAACTCCCCGGCATGAAGACACTCGCCTTCCGGGACCCGTACCCGACTGCTCCCCTCGAGCCGCGTCCGGCCTCCCTCAAGCGCTAGCCATTGTCCGCCCCTGCCATCCAGTCTAGCCCTCCCTCGGCCATTCGGGCACGTCCCTAGCACCTTGTGGAGAGCCCCTGTAAAAACACGCGGATAATCCGCTTTATCCTGCAACGACCCGGGGACCGACCCACGTGTCGGAATTGTCCCGCGGCTTGCACCAGATGTACATTGGCCCTTTCGGCCAGCTTGTAAAGCCCATGTGGCACCTATAAAGCATGAAACCAGTTGAATACGCATACCCGTACCCGAGTCTCAGTCTCACCTCCACTCTACCCAGCGTGTGTCCAGTTTCCCCGACTCCAGTTAATTAACCCTCCCAGTCGAGTGCGATGGTCCCCCTTAGCTGCAGGTTACCCCCGATCCTCTATCCATGGCTTCAGAAATATCCATGCTTTTCTTCAGCACGGAACAAAGGTGTACGGATTTAATCCGATGTAAATAAACACCGGTTGCTTACGGCCGGCAGGGAAAGACGTCACGTAGACGAACCCCCACAATCGTCTGCACACTCGCACCCGTGGAACCTCCCTTCTCTCCACGTGTCGCCCGATACATCGTGCCCACGTGCTGTGTCCTGGCGACGCTTCCCCAGTCAACTTTTGGTTCCATGGGTGATCGTCGAGAAATCGACTGGCATGTCCGCACCCCGTACGGTCACCGGGTTCTCCCGGAAACCTCTCGTGCAAGTTGACCCCTCTCGACCTTCCGTAAAAGACGAGTGTACGGTACTGCCGTGAGAGGCATATGGCTACAGAGGAGAATATCCCTGAGATAACATCAACTCCCTTATTTTCCTTTATCGCTTTATTCCCCTTCTCACTGCGGTCACCAACTTCGGCATCAAAAGACGGCGAAACAGAGACGTTTGGGTTGGAGGTGAAAAATCCAGATTTCAAACTCTCCTCCTAAAGTACCTATTCCTGATGACCTGCGCCCAGAGACCCTCATCTCCTACTCCCAGTCTCCAAATCCACTTACTAAGAAGAGTCATGTTGAAGTCCCCCACATTCTTGATGCCAATACCCCCTTGCTCCTTAGGAGTAGCCACCCACCCCACGCAATGTCATGCCAGCCCCTACACCTCCCACCACTGCCATGCCAAAAAAACCTGCCTTGAATAGATTAAACTTTCTTCAACACCGTCTTAGGAATGCAGAACACAGAGAGAAAGTAGATAGGTAAACTATCCAGCACCAACCTGCACAAGACTAGTCTACTTCGTAAGATAAAAGCCTCGCCTTCCAGCCCGCTTGCCTTGCCTCATATCTCTGAATAACAAGGGTCCAATCCGCACACCTAAGAGCCCCTAGGGTGAGGGGGAGCCCCAAATAGGAAATGGGGAAAGTCCTTGTTTGACAACCCAGGATCCGAGTAGACCTATAAAGTAGTCTGTCATCCATTTTAATCCCAACAACCACACTCGTACTGAAATTCACCTTCAAGCCCGTAGTGTCCTCCAACAGCTCCAACAAAGCCCTCGCCACCTACATCTGCCTCATCCTCTGTCAAGAAAAGAGTGGTATCATCGGCATACTGTAAATGGGTAATCGAGAGATGGCCTCTCCCAACCTGAAATCCTCTAATCAAACCAACAACCTCTGCTCTCTGCCAAATCTTGCTCAGAACACCAACTACTAGCACAAAAGGGAGGGGGGACATAGGATCTCCCTACCTGAGGCCCTTGCCACTGTGGAAGAAGGGCGATGGTTTTCCATTAATAAGCACCGCAAAGAAGGCAGAAGAAATGCAAGCCTTAACTCGCCGGATCCATGTGTCCCAAAACCCATACTCTCTAGCACATAAAAAAGGCACGACCAACTGATCCTATCGTAGGCCTTTTCAAAATCCAGCTTCAACACCACCCCTCTCCTCCTCTGCAACTTCATAGCATACAAACACTCATGGGCCACCAAAAAATTATCTTGAATATGACGTCCCCTGATAAAAGCTCCCTAGAAATAGCTAACCATCTTGTCCATGACACCTTCTAATCTCCCTGTCACCAGTTTAGTAATGATTTTGTATGTTCCATTCAGCAAGCTGATAGGCCTGAAATCACTGAAGTCCTGTGCCCCTTGCTTCTTGGGAATGAGAACAATGGGAGTTTTATCGATACCCCCTAAGTGTGCTCTCCCCTATTAAATCCACAATTCTAGCCAACACATCCGCTTCAATAACATCCCAACAGTGTTGAAAGAACACCAAAGGGAAGCCATCTGGCCCTGGAGCTCTATCTCTTGCAAGGGAAAAAAATTGCCTGTCTGACCTCCTCCTTCGTGAAGACCTACGAGATAACCAACCTCTCTTCTTGCGACAACTGTGGAAGAAGCCCATCTGTAATTCTCAGTTCGAAACTGTCCTTCTCAGTAAAAAGCCTGGAGTAATAATAATCCCTCGCCAACTCTCTAATATGCTCCTCAGAAGAGATGGAGAGGTCCCCCACCCGAATACAAGGGTGTTCACCCTCCTCCTATCAGAAGCAATGTGCTGGAAGTAAGCTGTATTTCTATCTCCCTCTTTGATCCATCTGTCCCTCGATCTCTGGCTCCAATAGATCTCCTCTCTGGCTAGGATATTATCAAACTGAAGCCTCAGAGTGTCTCGTAGCCTCCTGTTATCTGCATCCAGAAGGCCAACCTTCTCTAGTCTATCCAGACCCTCAATTTGCTATAGAATTTTATCCTTAGCTTCCCTCCTTGGGAGGGTTTTACCCTTTCCCCAGGTCTTGAGAACCTCAGCAATGTGCCTTAATCTAGAGACGAGAGTAATCATAGCAGAGCTGCCAGAAGCCTGAGCAGCCCAAGTCCCTTTGACAGTGTCTAAGAACTCCTCCCTAAGCCAGTACCTCTCCAATCTGAACATAGCCTTCCTCCCCTGTAGACGGTTGGTCTTCAAAAGGATTGGCCTATGATCCGAAATAGATCTAGCTAACGGGAGAACCTAAGCATACGGGAAATGATCCTCCCAATCCATAGAAATAAAAAATCTCACTCTCGAACAAGAAGCCTGAGAGGCTTCGTCTGCAAGAGAGTCGGCTTCCGTGAGCTGCGCCTCGTCTGAGAGGCTTTGCAATACAGTCTCCAGCCTGACGCCTTGAGACTGCTACCTTGAGAAGCCTGGAACGACATCATCTGAAGCCCCCTCCAGCCTGATGCCATGAGTCTGCCGCCCTGAGTGACACAAGATGACAACGTCATGAGCTGTGGTTGACGCCGCTACCCCAACAGTCACAAATGTTTGGAGGGCCTCAGAGGGATGACAGAACAGGGAGCCCTGCTGAGGAAGGAGGGGGGGGGGGTTCAGGCGGTAACAGAAGCTTGTAGTCCCTGGCACTAGTAGATCCACCATCTAGTGTGGCCATCGCGACCGCTACAGGCTGGTTCCCTTGACCATTCAACACATGCTGCACTAGAGAGCCCATCGCTAGAGCCATCGGAGCCAAGGCCAACCGTCGATGAGGAAGGGGCGATGGTGAGTTGTGCTGGGATGACCGGCAGACCTTGGCTGCACAGTTGCTAAAGGACTGACGATGGAATCGGGGGGGGGGGGAGACGACTGTTATTGGCTCTCAGCGACCCGATACGAAGCGAATACGGCGTTAAGTTGGAAGCCCGTTCACCCGGCCCACCAACCCGATTGGACCGCCCTACAGCACTTGCCAAAGACGCCCCCGGATCGGTACAATCAACAACCGGTTTGGCTGGTCGATTCAAATTTGAATTGACTGCCAGAGCAGGGTTTGAGCCATCGTCTCCTACCTCCGGCCCCTGCACCTGTTGCCCTACGAACGCCGCTAGCCTCGCCACCTCCTCAAGCAACCACACCCGGATGACCACCGGGACACCATCAAGGGCACCGAGATGACCGCCAACACCTCTGAAGGGCTCACCACGGCGAAGGCCGACGTACAAGAACTCCTTGGGGAGAATCCCAAGCTGCTGGCCTCCACCTCCCCAAAAGATCTCGCCAGAAATGCTAACCCTCCGTCATCACAGAGAAATACAAGGACCCCAACCCTCCTGCCGACGAGCACCCCCACCGGAGATGAACCCCGGTGACCGGAGGTGAGCCATGGAGCCTCCCCGACCACAAAGCTTCTCTCACTAGTATACTCAGTAGTTTAAAGGATGTTGATTTTCTTGGGTGCGATCATATCAGCACTAACCCACTGGATCCCATCAAAAAATCGATATCTTTTAAACTACTGAGTACATGGTCGATAAAATCGGAAGGGGTAATATCGCAAAAGGCAGGATTCTGCGAGAGAAAGAGAAGACAGCCAAGAGGCAACGAAGGCAAGACTACTTGAAGAAGATCAGCTGATGCGATATAACAGAAAAAATAACTAAAGGCATCATAATACTTTTCTTCTTGAGAAACCACTGACCAACCTATAACATTACCGAAGCCACGGTCGGGAGAACAAGAAAGTTGAGAACAGCGGGAAATGCAATAAGCTGGTGAAGATCCCAACTTTGGAACACCAACTATAGGATTAATTAGAAACTTCCCAAGCGAAAGACTAGAAAATGAATGTCGCATTTCAGGTAGCAGCGTGTGGAACAGAAAAGACTGACGACCATGAATAAATGATTCTTTTTTTAAAGAATGAAAACCTTCAAGCTTCAAATCTTGTGGGCGATTCCCCAAAAAGGCATTTCCTAGAATCTTAGAAGAAGTATTGACAGAATGAGAAGAATAGAGGGATGATCAGAAGAAGAAGATAGTCTGGTCTTTGCCAGGCCTAATATGTTTTTTAAGGCTATTATTTTAGAAAATTTCATTAATATTCTGAGTCACTTGAAACAAGTAACTACTTATGTACTAAATGGAGGGGGAGGGGGGTTTACCCCCTAAAAGTAAAAGACCGAACTTTAGCAGAATAAATCCTATTTGATTTAGCTTCACCAATTGACCAATCTTCCATAATTATGACTAGATGGCCATTTAGGCTAAAACCTGCTTACAAAAAATACACCCACTTTGATGGTACTCTTTAATCCGACATCTTCGGAGTGGCGAAAGTTAGCATCATGGACAGGCAGGCCAGCATAATGGCACAGCCTTCCCTTGACTTATTAGGAGTTGCCCGTATTCACAACAAACAACAAAAATAGAACCCTCTTTAGAAAGAAATAGAAGACTTCCTGGGCATTCCACCGCATCACCACCCGGCTCTGCATTAGAAAGACTAAAGGTGATTCCTTGCTTGTTGATAAATTCTTGCAATTCAGTCTCTTCATCTTTGGATTGCCCAGAAAAGATTGGAGTTAATACTATGTCGTAATAGCACGCGTATTCGCATTCAGGAAAGCGAGCTGAAAAAACACAATCTAAATCATCCAAATAATAATTAAAGAAGAGGGGTCAGACAGGGGAATGGGAGCAAACCTTCATTCGGGGACCAAAACTTTCCTGTCTGCATCAGAATTGGAAGAGAAAGAAAGGATTCTATTAAAGTCAAAAGGAATCTTTCTTTTAAACAAGTTTGAAGTTTTTCTAATAAGATAGGGTGAGAAACTTTAGACAAGGACTGAGACAAATTAATAGACTAAAACGGAAGAAAGTTGACTACTTCCGCTGCACCAGCTTTGCATTTTCAAATGCAGGTCCACCATCTTTCGATCCTTGCGAAAGGCGAAAGAATTGGGGTGGAAGACACTGGCAGAATTCAATTCAAAATACAGAAACCTGCCAAGAGCTATAAGAACAAGCTCGTCTTTGTGACAATAAAATAGACAAATATTAAAAGTATGACCTGTATCCTTCATGGGAAATATGAAAGACGAGTAGTTAGCACTGAATATTTTTTCTTATTTTTCTAAAATAACCAATTTGCCAGGCGAGGGATTATAATCTCTGAATAGAATAGCTATTTTGACTTCTTCAACCTCTTACTCCACCAGTGGGTAGCCGGGGTACAGCGATAATGTATCGAAGACACTGGAAATTAAACTCAGAAAACATGTTCTTGTCTCTTGTCCTTGACACATTATTTTGAATCCTTTTTTTTTCTTGGTTGGAATCAACAATGTCCCTCTAACTCGAGATGTGCTGCTTCAAACGAAACAACTACGGCACCCACCACTTTAACAAGTTGCAGCAAGCGCCTTTCTCGTTTATAATATTGGAAACATGACCGCTTATCTTATAGTGACACTCAACTGAATTCGACGGTGCTTTTGAAGCAAGCGTAGCTTACCTTCTTCCAATGAAGTGCTAGACCTCCAGCTAGGAGGTTCCTGACTGGTAATTCTTACCTTGAAAGAGCAAGGTGAATTGTGAACCATGTTAGTAAGACAGTTAAAGATACACTGCTGATGGCTTTAGCCATACCCCGATTAAAATAATAGTACACTTTCCGCTAGTGGTAGTAGTTCCCATACAAAGGTAGTTGTTCTCAGCTACCCAACAGATGAGTTTATATTGTCTGATTCAATAATTTAGGCTTATAACGTGACATGAAATATTGTAGCTTGGATCTTTATGCATATGGGAGAAAAATGAAAAAAGATGATTGAAATTAAAAATGTAATTATGTTTTTTAACGAAGTAGAAAATGCTAGAAAAAGGGTTCAGATCCCATGCTTTTTGATGATTTCCTCTGTTGTCTTCTTGTCTACTTATCAGCGAAAGCTAAGTGCAGCCTTTTTCGTTTGTCTCAACTCTAACCAATTGCAAACATGAAATAATGAAGAGAACTTGATACTGAAGAATCTTGATTTCCTTGTTCTCTAGTCATACCCCACGATCTAGAAATATAGTTCATGATATGTGATGTAATTTCAAGGGCATTCATCTAATACATGATAAAACTAACCCATTAGATAACAACATTAAGAAATTGCTGATGCTGATACCTTTGAGGGGGTCGATTTGTTTGACTCACCTAGGCAACAGCCCATTGCAACAGTGAAAAAACTGTTACTTAATACGAGGGTTATGTTCAATCAATTAGTCAGTATCCATCCGTTGCTCATATCTTCACTTTGGGATGCATCTTCAACTCTCAATGGCTAAATCAAAGGTCATATAGCATTTTTAACCTCTTCCTGAATATTCGCTTTATCTGGTGAGGAACATAGCCCATGGATGATTCTGATGAACTTAAGTTCTGGATCTTGTGAATACTGATTCATGCTGGCAGTGGTTTCCAAGCAGCACTTCATTTTTGAGAACATTTGAGACATCACCTAAGAAGGTCCCTCGGAGCTTTGTTATTTCCACTCAACCCAATGGAAAGGTGTCTGAGCTTTGATTCCAATGCAACCTTTAGGTTAAAGTAGATCCCATTTGTGGGGTGGACACAGACTGGTTGAGCTTTTCCGCATCTTTGCGGTTGAGATCAAAGGCCATCAACCGGCAGGGTGGACTAAGCCTCTCAAGCTTGACTTGGTATGGGTCAGGGGTTTGACCTGTTGGCTCAGGCTAGGATCTCCTGCTCATCAAAATCCATGGGTTATTTCCACTCAAATCAGTGGAAATGTGTCTGAACAATAAGAATCACTTGCTCTCCATGCAACCTTTAGGTTACAGTAGATCCCATTTTATGGGGAGGACACAGACTGGTTGGGCTTTTCCCAGCATCTATGGGGTTGAGATCAAGGGCCATCAACCGGCAGGGTGGAATAAGCCTCCCCCAAGCTCAACTTGGTTTGGGAAGCCTCTCAATCTGAACTTGTTTGGGCCAGGGGTCTGACCTGCTGGCTCATGGTAGGATCTCCTGCTTGTCAAAATCCATGGGTTAGATGCAAGCTACGTTGTTGTTGGAGACTAGAAAAATCACGAATGAAATATCCAGAAAAAATTAAATAGTGAAGTACCTCTGTCTTTGGTGAAGTTTGTGTCCAAATTGTTCTGGGGGCCTGTGGTACACCTATCACTAATGTACATAACTAAGGAATGCTTTATATTAATGTCATGGTGTTACTTCCAGTTTCTAGGGGCCCAAGTCTTCTATGAAAATCCAAATCTTTCTTTTGCATCATTTTGGTTGGCAAATCATCTATTTGGCCTTTTTGAGGTACGTCTCTTGGAGGTCTAAAATGAGCATCCGGAAAAAATGAGAGTGCTTTGTTTAATGAAGTAAATTTTGACTTTCAAAAAATAATGCAAATATAACTTTTTTCTGAAACTCGGGGCTGTTGTCTATGAATTCCCCTATGGATCCATTTTTTTAGGGCTACAAACAAGTTCAAGAAGATCTGGAAGGTTAAGTGCTTTAAGCAAAATGTATGCAGAAGAAGAAAGTATGACTTAGCTTCTAAGTTCTTTGTTTTTTGGAATCGAGAGAGCATGTGTCACTGCATCTCCATCCTTATTCGTGGTTCTCATATTATTTTACACCACCATTTTACAAGTTTCTCATTTCAAGGGAAGTATTTCTTTGTTTTTGTATGTACCGATAAGCAAGCAATGTAATGATGCTCTTCAGATGCCCATTTGCTTCATGTATTGTCAATGTACTTGCTGAATATTCCTGTACTATAAAAAGCATTCCTGAACGTGTAGTCCTGAGGAAGCTCTCATAATTGCTGCATCTTTGAAAACTAAGCTTCTGATCCTCTTATATTTTATAATTCCTCATTGAGCATTTCGGATTTGCAGGTACCGTCAGATAGGTAATGCTGTGGCTATACCAGTTGGGCGAGCTTTGGGATACATGTTGGGGATGGGTTGGCTGAAGCAGACTGGGGAAGAACCTCTGATGGCCCTTCCACCAAAGTTCAATCGCTTTCATCTGCCCCAGCATCAAGCAAGTTCATAGTCTGAGGTCCAAGAAAGAGAGGGCTGGCACCTTTTCGCTAACCCTATTCTTAGTGTTTAACCTCGATGTTGGTAGATCAGCATTAGTGTCTCTTCTCTGGACTCCAGAGCCAATTCTTACATTCATCTTCTCAATAAATTAATTCATGGTCAATTGCCACCTCCCATGTAATTGATTCAATGTGAATTTGATCAGATTTGGTTTCTCCTCTTCAGTGTCCAATCATCCTGTCCCCAGATTGTGCATTTCAATGTGTAATATCATTCGTTTTCACCTTCAGCGTCCAATCTCTCTTTTCTCCAGTATCCCCATGTCTTTCTGTTCTCTTCAAGACGGGAAACAGATCAGACAAGCCTTCTGTGTTTCCATCCCGGATACAAGTAATGCCGACAGGTCTTGCTGTGTGGTACGTGCATCAGTACTTTCCACATGACATTTTGGTGTTATTCTAACCTTAACCTTATGAATTGTATTTGCCGAGACTCGAGGCCAAACTCACGATCGTTCTACACAATGCCTTGTGTCGTGAGTCTCCTGACTAATGCCCCTCGTATCGGCCATAAAGCTTGCCATTTGGACATCCCTAGGCATTCAGGTAGTTTGAGGTTCGTGGTTGAGTAGTGAATGATAAAGTTTTAGAATAATTACGAATCTTACGAATTTTATTGTATTCCCTTTTATTCTTTATAGTTTATATTGGCATCTATGCCCCTATATTGAGCAATAATATTTTAGTTATACACCTCTAATTTCAATCAAGGTTCATTGTACCGCCAGATTGGACCGTGCTCTTCCTCCAGCAATTTGATTTGGCATGGTACGGTACGGCATCACGACGAGAAGAGTTTTTTTGGGCAAAAAAGTAATTTTTTAATGAAACCTTAATTTTTTTAAGATTAATTTTAAACATCTAAGAATAGTATACTTAATTGCATCAAATGAAAAATATATATAAAGAAACAAAAATATGTGTGCTCAGGAGATCCATCATTGACATTCAGTTAATAATTACGCACAATGTCAAACATCTTAGTCATCTGATTCAAAGTCAGACGAAGATACATGCACATATGTCTCATGACCTATAAACTCGATCTCTATCCTAATTGGTGGAGGTACACGTGGGTGACTATCTATAGTTCTGACCATCTATACAGATAATGGTGCAAGATAGTGATAGAAGGTGCATGAAAATTTCTAAAAAATATCTCACTACATCCACTAGTACATCTCTAGAGGAGGAAGACTTGACAGGTGCTGGTGGAATATTGGAGGAGGATATTGTCTCAGGTCTCTGGCCACAAAGAGAGTCATCCCGTAACACCGTCTGAAAGTGAAGTCAGACATCCTATGGAACAGAAGGACAAGCAATACAATTTTGGCCACTTCCACGAGATGTTTAGAAAACTTGTATATGCTAGTGACGCGATGTTGACAATAAATACAATGAACATGACGATCACCTTTAACATTGTACACGTATGCCTAAGCAGGGTGGCGATGTTGGTCAGGCAACATCTGCAAAGTTGAATTGTTCCAGATCTGTGAATTGAAGAACAAATGCAAAAGACAAGTGATGAACTAAATAAATAATGATTAAGAACTAAGATATAAATATGTCAACCAATATCCGTCACAATGGAGTGTGAAACTCCCATCTCCAACTAACAGGATGTTGTATGTCATCAATAGATGTGACAAGAAGTCACTATGTGACATGTAAAAAATATATGGGGTGTGATACATCCATACGTAATCCTCATACTCTCGAGAACCCTAGCGGTGCACAATCGATCCTAATTGCCGAGCTGAAGGCTGACCATAACCATAGTCATATGCCTGTGGAGCTTTATAAACATAGCCTCTAGTAGGGTATGGGTACGTTCGAAACATATATTGACAGCCTTATGAAGAATATTCACTCTTTGAGCTACTGCCATAACTGTCCATGCTTGGCATCATAACTCCGAAAGTCATATGTTTTCAATCTCTCAAATTTTGACAACACGCCCTATAGTTGTTACTGTCTATCACTTAACTTTCTTGTTCACGATTCTACTCTCTCTCTCTTGCCTATTAAAAGGCTCTGGAGCACCATGATCTTTGCCATCATGTGTGGCATGTGTGAAGTCATGCTCGCATGTGAAGTACATGCTTCCACTATTATCTTGGCCCCCAGCATCAGTACTCTGACCACTCACATGCTTCCACTATTATCTTGGCCCCCAGCATCAGTACTCTGACCACCATGAGTACCGCCACCGCTAGGGGAAGAAGATGCATCTTGTGTACTCCCTAATGAGTCATCCCCAATCCTACTCTGTGATAGATTAAATGGGGAAGGAGTTTCATCATATGCATTAGGATCTAGCATCTCCAAGTCTACAAAAGCCAATGCATCTTCGGGTGGTTGCTTTCCCTTTTTAGTTTTTACTAACGTCTTTCACCATATTTTCTTCTATTTCTGGGGAGCTTTATCGGCCTTACCTTGCCTTCTTCCATATGTTTGAGATGAAGAGCTGAACTCTATTAAAAATTTACATATTTTTAAAAGGATGATTGGGTATTTAATGTGTAAGTCAATAGATATTAATATACTTGAGATGACTGACATGTCATTCTAGGGTCCCTACATATTGACTGCCGAGGTACAACAGGGGGAGATAATTGTCGACATACTGTAGGGGGTTGCATCATTCCCAAAAGTTTGCCAAAAATTATGTAAGTAGTGAACATATGATTGGTACATGACATGTGAGTCAACATGTATTTCACCTCTCTAAATGAAGTACTCCTAAGCTCCCTGGATATTGACTGTCGTGGTGCTGTGAGAGGAGATGATTGCCAAGCTAAGGGGGATTACTATCGAGGTGCTACACAGGCCTGCATCATTCTCTTAAAGATTACATAACTATAAGCATATGAATTGACATTAAATGTATAAGCCAATAGGTATGATTTCACCTGAGATGAAGTATTGGTCCTCCTAGGATCCTTATATATTGATTGTTGGTGGTGCTGCGAGGGGTTGCATCATTCTCTCAAATGTTACATCATCGTAAGCATATAAGGTGTCGCCGATAATGAGGTCATCATGTAAGTTCACTTCCTCGAACATGAACTGGACCCTAACCAACCTCTCTCATAGTCTCGTCATCTCCTTGATCCACTTGTTGATGACCAACTGATGTTAGGAAAGTGTTGGGTCATGGTAGATCTCCTGGATCATCCGCCTCTTCATCTAGCAAAGGCTCACCTCATTTTGTTGTAGCTCTTGCAATCCATGATATCATAGGTCTTCATCTCCGAGGTAGATAACATTTGTGGGATCATAATCTCCCTCTCTTTTCTTTGAATCCATATGCAAGCATTTGACTGTGTGCCTCATGGCGTAAAGAACATAAGCTATTTTGTCCAACCTTTGATGTATGAGTATGTTTCTAAGTTTGGTATGAATCAAGGAAAAGATACTCCAATTTCGCTCGCATCCACTGGAAGATGATGTTTGAGATAACCTCTTGACTACAATCTTTCTCAATGTGGGTGAGCTTTTGCCATAACTAAGTCACCACTCAGCTGTGAAAATAAGAAAAAAACTAAGAAAACAAAGTGACCTTCGGAAGTACACAACCCACGGATCAATAATGAATTGATAATGACGGCAGAGTCTACGTTTAATATACCTAGATCAAGTCTATTTCATACCAAAATGACAACCAACGGAGCGAATGAACCAACTCTCTCTCTCTAAATGTCTTTATTTGACATCCATGATTAAAATGTTTCATAAGTTGATATAAATGGCCAGTGGATTGATAATATTATCTACACAAATCATAAAGGATTGTTTACCTCATTTAATACATATGCAGCATCCGTAGAAGTCTGAGACATCTTATCTACCACGATTTTGATGACCTTTATTAACCCATCATCGTAAGGAAGCCCTCACTAATATTGGAATGCGGGGTGGAGATAGTATGCTACAATCACAACATCCCCACTAAGCATATGCATCTAAATAGAAAAAACAAAGACATCAAAGAGAGAGTGTTAAATTTATCTTTACCTTCCATGTGCATATTACAGTTTATTTGATTATCCCACCTATTCTCCACAATAAATAAGAAAATAATAGCATATTTGGGTGAGACTCTTAGATTCTTCTTCTTTGCATCCTCAATTTTAGCGTACACCAACTCTATGGTTGGCACTTCGTCCCCATCTACAATTCTCAACACCTCGTACAAGAGTTCAATTATTTCAACTATTTTGGCAACTATTTCTCAAAAGTTAGCGGTGTTGATTAATGCTTCAACCTCCTTTCCTTCATGTGAGGCAACAAATGAGGATAGGCTCCTGAACATTTGTTTAAGCTATCTTTGCGTCTAAGAATACTCTGCAAAGTGATGTAGTGGATAGCAAATCGTGTGATGGCCGGTATCTGTAAGTCACCACCATATAACTCTCTCATCCAAGAAATGTGCGGTTGTAAATATATCTCGTGATTTTTTGTGCCACTTCTACTATTGACTTAGACTTGTGAAACTTGGCCAATCTCCTTTAACATTAAGTCCACGTATTGTGTTATACAAGGAGTGCAAAAAAAGTGCCGTCTGGTCATCGTCAACTCTTCTCGAGCCTTCTTATATGCTAACCATTATCTTTTACCACCTGCACAATATATTCCTCATCAATTTCTATCACCACATGCTTCATCAACTACAAAATGTAATGGTGGCTGTGAATCTATTCTGAGGCATCCACTGACTTGTGAAAAAAGACCTATCTTTCATAGTACACAATGAAGTTGATCAGACTATTTTTAGTGTTGTTTGACCATTCATCAGGCATGAGTGTGACCCCATGCTTTTTTCATTTCATCTTGAAGGAGTCCAGATAGCTCTTGATCTCAGCAACTTCTTCATCAAGGTATGTGTCTATAGACCAAGTCTTTTGATGTAGGAGGCTACACATGTAACCTAAGTTCCTGTGCTTCTTGAAACATAGTCTTGCACTGAGGCCTATTCGTTGTATTGAATGGCAATTTCGTGTGATGACACCATTTTGCAACAATCGTCCCCACCTTGTACGTCGGCCTTTTACTTGTGTAAGTATCATCCATCCTTGTTTACTTGTCATGCTCCCTAGAAAAAAATATGTGAATCTACATCTTCAATATTTATTGTGTGTGTCCTTTTTCTCTGAGAACTTAGCTAATCGACTAGTGAAGAAGCTCCCGATGCCCGTGAATAACGAGAAATAGTGGATGAAATACCACTCTCTGATACTCCAACCTTTGCTTGTTGACGCCTTCGCATTGCTTCATGCTTTGTTGCATATGCCTCTTGTTTGCTTTAGTGTAATGCCTCTTCTAATTGATATGTATATGGGTTGTGCACTGTAACATACACACCAAGCCCATGAGTCTAAGTGATGAGGACATCGAGCTAACTCGACAATTCAACCGAGCTCGAGTGAGTTGGCACTGTCATAAAAGATCTACATTATTTAATGTTTTCAATTTTTTATTGTTCCTTTGATAGGTTAATTTATCATTAAGGTAATTTATATTTTCTATGTTGTAATCTTTTTAAAATCAGGTCAAAAGAATCTTGAGTGTAAGATTTCTTATGTTTTCTAATAAGATAGAGAGTTATTTTATATTTCTTAGAAAGAGAAAGATCTCTTGGATTCTCTAAATAGACTCCCCTCCCAAGGGAGCTTTGGCCCCTAAATCCCCCTTCTCCCACCCTTTAAAATAACTTGTATTCCCTCATTTTGAAGAGATGTTGAATGAAAAATTAAAAAAAACACTTGTTAGTAAGTTACGAGAGCTCTTGCCCTCCGATGGAGGTGGGGTGAGAGGTCCCGAAGGAGAGGACCCGAGGTTCAGGCGTAAAGCGTCACCGCTCCCGACCACCCTTATCACCACCGCCACCGGCCACCACCACCGACTGCCGTCACCAGCCATCACAACAACCACCCCAGCCTTCTTCCTCCTTCCTTGCCTCCCGCAGCCCCCTCCTCCTCCTTCACCCTCTTCCTCCTCCTTTCTTCCCTGCAAACCCCAGCTCCTAAACCCCCACGCCACATTTCCTTCAACCACAGCTGTAGCGACCCGGATTCCGGATACCCGGCATACCTGGTAGGACTACCGGATACACGTGATACTGCATGGAACCCGTGAGGCCTCCCAAGAGCAAGAAAGCTCTGAAGGGAAAAAGGCACGTGTGGAGTACATTGAAGCCATAGAGATAGTACAGTAAGCAATTAGATTTCATTAGATAGGTTTGCTAAAGTATCAGAAATAAATTATTTTTTAATGAACTGTTCAAATTAACAATTATATCCTAGAGTCAGTCCAAAGCTAAAGACAACAAGTCTAGCACAGTACAGTTGACAGAAAAGAAAGACGTACCAAAAGGTCAGGAGAAGCCCGATGCAGGTACCGGCTGGCAGCAACGGTACGCAACGAGCACGCGCACCAGGAACCACGCGGAAGAAGACGAACAACGCCACCCCACCTGAAAAGCAGGGGTGAGCCACGTGTCACTGGCTTAGTAGGGGTCACGCGGATCCCCACTGAAAAACACGCAGTAACACAGAACAACAACAACAAAATAGCAGGTGTAGTAAAGCAGGAAACTACACTACAAAGCTATGAAACTACGCTACAAACAGTAGTAAACAGACGAGAAGTAGGAGTAGGGAACACGTAAGAAAGGGGGAAGAATCCGCGCTAGACAAGCGGCGGCCGAACTAACCTTGGCACCCCAAACTACTCCAAGCAACGACAGAAGGGCGACTCTGATCTGGCAAAGTCAGAAGTTACCGATCTGTCGACCCAACACCAGGTCTAAGACGAAGACCTGCAAGAACAGACAAGAAGGTCTAGAAAAGACCATATAGACGACCGACAGATTCGATCACACACACATGACTGGAACGTCATGCACACGGCCCCACGCACGACCAGAGCATCATGCATGTGACAGAAACACTGACCTCGGGCACAGCCACGGAAAGGCCAACCCAGACAGGTCACGATGCACAAGAAATGCCGAGAGTCAACGGTCAAGTGATAGGAGTACCCTCACACTAGAAGAACAGCCAGTTGCGTCCACTGACGTCTTACACTGCGCCACAAGTGTCACGTCCACCCGACCGTGTGCAGCACGGGGGAGACTAGACACACCAAGAACCAAGTCCAAGGAACAACAGTCCCAAGGAAGAACGGCAACTACGGACACAGGACCGCAGTACCACAACTACAAGTGACTAGTCAGGGCCACGCCCGTCGGCGCAAGTCCCCAGCCCCTGACCACGTGTGCACACACTGACTCCTGCCTAAGCCAGGCCTCTAGCTAGTATTCCCCCCCGTAGGACGCTACGGTTAAGCGGGGCCCACGGAACTAGCTTACAAACCGTGAAACTGGGAAAACCCCTCCACCCTCCTAAGGTGGGTCGGCAACTCAAGGCCTCAGGGCTACGACCAGTGGAGGTTCACAAGGCACGGACTCCAAAACACAAGTGCTAAAGTACAAACAGTCCAAGGAAGTCCTGTCACACGTACTACGAAGCACCACTGACAGTACAACCACTTCCGACAGACTCAGGACTAGGCAACTAGACCTACCACGTAATGATCCTGAGTCGAACGACTCAAAGGCAAGATCGTCACAAACAGCGGAACAAGCTGCCAATCGGTCTAATCCTAAGCCACAAGAAACGACACTCCGCAGGAAACAACTCACGGAGACCTGAGGGAACACCGAAGACCCTCAGACATGCCTGGACACACAATCCAAGGTAAACGATACCTCGAGGCATCCAGAACCAGTGTCTCGGACTGGACAGAATCGCCAAGACACGCACACACTAGGTCACACGTCAACCCCTGGGTCAGACCGGGTTGACCAGAACCTAACAACAATGCTCGAAAAGTAGGAAAGAGAATCCTACCTCAAGCAAGAAGACTCATGGCCACCTTACAACGTAGTCTTATCCCTCATAGGATATCAGAAGACCTCCACGGGATAACGGGTAGACCACAAGGCCAAGCCAAGACAAGCAGAAACCGAAAGAACGAAAATCGGAGCACAAGGCATGCAACGCGCCACCCCTAGACCGCTACAAGCATATGACGGTCTAGACTTGGGCCGTTACAGTCCGAACGACGGTCGGGGGAGCAGCCGTCACTCACACCGCCCTAACCAACTCTAAAACACAGAAAATAGCATGTAACGGCCAGCACGGGGCGCATTACACACACCTGACGCGCCAGACCAGGGGCGTCAGGGCCAACAACCCTCAAACACAAAACACACGAAGCATGTAACGCGCTAGACGAGGCGCGTTACAACAAACTAACGCATGGGAGCGAGCGCGTTATAGCCACCTGATGCACAAGACGAGGCGCGTCAGGGCCAACACACCCACAACCAAAGCTAGCTGAGAGGCATGTAACGGCCAGCACAGGGTGCGTTACAAACGCCTGACGCACAGGGGCCCCACCGTTATATTCAACAGCGCAGCAACCCAACTCAGCCAACACAGCATGTAACGGCCTGGGGCAGGCGCGTTACAAACACCTAACGCATGGGGGAACCACCGCCAGAGGCACCGCCTCAAATGGTCAACGTCGGTCAAACGGAATGTAACGGCCAGAATAGGGCACGTTACATCCATCTAACGCGCTGGGTCAAGCGCGTTAGAGGAACCGACTTAACCCAAGCAATAAATGACAAAAGAGATATAACGCGCCTCACGGGACGCGTCAGAGAAATGTGACGCGCCAGCCCTGGGCCGTCACTCTCTTAAAACCCGAAGAACTCAATCAACCCAGACAATGTAACGGTCAGTCGTGGGGCCGTCAGAGCAAGTGACGGTCCCTGGAACGACCGCCACATCAGCTACGGCGGGAAAACAGAGGAATGGCCAAATAGGCCCGTTCCACGCCCCATTCACACCGAAGCGTAGGGGAAACAACCCTCGACGATGAAAAATAACATAAGAAGGCTAAAAAGCCCACATGCAAGCATTAAAACTCAAGATCGGGGCGATTCTAACGAATCCACCCTAAGTGGATCAACGAGGTTCCCGGGCTCCTACCGGCCTCGAATAACCACCGATCAATACAAAACTAGCATGGATGGGATCCTAACATCCCAACGGTCAGTTCAACACTAATCGAGCTACAAATGGTTGCTGTTTTCCGGCGAACCCTAAAAACTCTGAAAATCACGGTTTAGACTAAACAAGCCCAAACTCGGCCGTTTCCTTGCCGAACGACGTGCAATGGCAGGGAAAACGGAGAGGAAGAAGTGAGGAACCGTCACCCTACCTCCACCGAAGAAACCGTGCCCCGAAGGGACTAAACTGCGCCGCGAACCGAACTGTCGGCTTTGAATCCACCGTTCGGGATCGCGCCAAATCCATCTCGATCCTCGCACTATCGTGCACCTCAACAGCATCTCGTCGTCACCAGCACGCCCCTGCACCCCTCCGTCTGTAGCCGGAGGCGAGAAGGCGGGAGAACGAGAGAGAACGGGAGAGAGAGAGGCGAACGTGCGAATGAGAAGGAGGAGAGAGGAAAAGGAAAGAAAAAGAAAAGAAATTAAGAAATTTTCCTAATTTTTGAAAAATCTGAAAATGCGCCGAAAATGCACAAATTCATAAAAATACGTAAAAATAGTCGAAACGACCGGCTCGACGAGTACATCGTTGCTGTAGCATCCACGAGTCGAGGAACTGACAAACAAACTCACCGTAGGGTTCCGTAACTAGTACGAGAGAAAAACCCACACGGCTCGTAAAGCTCAACTCGGAAGCCACCAAAGCGAACCGAAACTCACCGAAACCAATCCAAAAGATCCAATGAAGATCTAGCAAGACCTACCAAGGATCCAGGGCATTACATCCTCCCCTCCTTTAAGAAATTTCGCCCTCAAAATTAAGGACTAACAAAGGAGAAGCAGGGAAGAACAACCCAACAACACAACCTCAAAAACAACACAAATCTCGTGAGAACACAACTCAGAGGAACACTGTCAGATCACAATCACAGGCACGCGCTCAGGATCTCAAGGCAACAATCCACAAAAGAGCACGGTACCCAAGTGAGCATAATTCTGACACCTCCGAAATAGGGCAACGTCGTTTACGTCTCACAAAACAGGAGACACGACTGCCACAACAACAAACAACCGAGAAACACAACGACAGGCACGGCGAGTATCAGCTTAACCAAGGGAACACAATCTCCACTGCTGACAGCTCGACGACATCATCGGCTCCAGTGCCAAAGGCAACAGGGAACACCTGGCACACAGGACACCAACGACAACAACAACACTACTGGACCACAGGCACCAACAAGTCAGTCCTCACTCAGATATTACATCCGACCGAGTCGCAAGCCACTCTAGGGAAAAAGAGTACAACAAAGCTGATCGACAAGACAATAGTCCAAGACAGAGACACAAAATCATAGAGAAACAACACTTACAGAAATAACACAACGGCATCACCTGCAGGTTTTCGGCTCCGCACAACACTCAGGGCCACAGAATACCACTGCAAGCAGGGTCACATCAAGGCACAAGAACAGCTAAGCACACGACCACAAGAGACAAGTCACGCATCAGACTGCTCACCAAGAAAAGACCCACAACAACGAGAAACAACAACAATCTCGGGGAACACAACTCAAGGACCACCAACACGCCTCGAGAGCACAACACCAAGAACGAAATGCAGAGCAAAGGGTACTCAATCAGCAGAAATGCCGACAAATTCCCCAATACTCGCAAATGCCAATGCCAACACCAGAAAGCCACCAACAACGACACGGCAACAGACGACATCGAGGCACAAGAAGCCAAGATGAAGTCACATCGAGAAAGAACAAACCTCTCGAACAGTGGGTAGCCAACCCACACATTTCCGCTGCACTCTCAACAACGCGCACAGGCAACAGAACAACCTCGGTAGTCGCACCTCAGCACACACCAAGCGCCTTCGCAATCAACAAAGATCACAAATCACATGCCACGAGTACCGATCCCGCGAACAACCGATCACAAGGAGCCTAAGCGCAACAGGAGAAGAGCACCAGCTTCAGCACAAAGCACAAGGAAAGCATCAATCTCAGCTTACCTTCACGTCCCGAAAACGATAAATGAGCCTTCACCATACATCGGCTGCTGGACACGGCACGACAATACGGTACGCGACAGCTCTTAACACCATCATGGAGTCCAAAGCCAAGCAACCATAAAGCAGAGAGCAGATCAGGCTCAAAACAAAGCTGTCCACACTTAAGCAGACATAGGACAAAGGCATCACCAAGACAGCAATTCCAAGGCAAACCTCGAAAAGATTCCCCCAGAAAGGACGAGAAACAAGAAGCTCAACCACAAAAGCTCACCAGGAAGGGAAAATCCTAGCTTGCCTGAGCAACTTCTCCAACACGGAATCTAATCGAGCACTTCAACAGAAGCGAAACACATCAGGAGCTGAACCGACTCAAGCCGGGATGACCAAGACAACGTGAGAACGTGTACGGTCATTAAACCAAGGCTGAAGGTCAACAGCAACCTGAACAACACACGAAAAAACCTCGAACAACGTACTACAGATTCGAGCCTTCCGACGAACACTGCCAAGTACAACATGATCGAGACAAACGCAATGACGAAAAGAAACACCTCGTCACATCCTGACGAGAGCAGGACCATCTCGTACAGTGCCAGAACAGCACGCACAAGACAACACACAGAATACAAAGCGACAAAGAATCACAAACCGCAGCCAGCTGAAGACTGTATTGGACCTTCATGACTCTGGAAACTGTATATCTCAGATTCCCATGTACTTCACATGATAATGCCCTGATAGCTCAGAAAAGAACTCCGAACATCTCAGAACACTGCTCTGATACCATTCTGTAGCGACCCGGATTCCGGATACCCGGCATACCCGGTAGGACTACTGGATACACGTGATACCGCATGGAACCCGTGAGGCCTCCCAAGAGCGGGAATGAAATCGTCTGATTAGAAGTCAGATCGAGCGCACAATGAAATCGTCACATATGTGACTGGCACACCAATAAATAAACCATAGAAACAGAAGAATAAAGAACATAAATAAAAAAAAGCGCGTCCACAAGTCTGGCACGCCCGGTGGGACTTTAGTCTCCCTTCATCTCTACGCCAAAGCGGGAGGCCCGGCGGCCTCTCTCAAAATTCTAACTGTGTGTTAATCTTACTCGCAGAAGCTACAGATGGAGACTGGACTAGCTGGCGTTCTCTTCGGCGAGCAAGTGGTCAACGACCATGTCCATGGAGGGTACCTGGCGGTGCCGATGGGATTCGGATCTATGCCCCCGGCGGTGGGTCTACCCAACTGCCTGGGCCTCGTATTTGTCGACTTGCTACAAGTCAACAATGAAGCTGAAAGCATCGCCACAATAGAGGCCGTGGTGGCACCAAAAGCTGAGGGAGAGAAGATGGTAGCTGTCCCTACTGCTGTTTCTTGCTTGGTCCATCACCTGGAGAAGAAGATCGCTGTCTCCGCCATTGCTGGTAGGAGAAGAAGAAATGACCGGAGGAGCCGGTCCGCTGCAACTGGAGGTCGCACTTCGGCCTCGGGAAAGACAATGATGGTGGGAAGCATGAGGGTGAACCTCAATGGCCGCCCCAGAGATGCACGACCCAACAGGGTCATTCCATCAGTTCATACCAACAATAGATTCCAAGTGTTGGCCACCAGGAGGGTCGACTGGGAGAACAAAGGTAAACAACCACTGGCGCCCAGGCCGACCAAGTTCAAACAAGTTTGGCTGCCAAAGAAGATCCAGGGCTGGGCACCAGCTCGGGAGAAAGATGTTGCTGCCATCCGTCCCAGGGCTGGGGGCAGAAGAAATGAGAAGAAAGAAGACTATGTTGCTGCCCGTCCCAGGGCCGGGGACAGAAGATGGGAAAAGAAAGAGAAAGATGTTACTGTACCTCACCCCCGGAGTGGGGGCAGAGATCTTCGAAAGAAGGATGAAAGCATGGTGGAGGAAGCTACTGCTGTTGTTGCTCCGCAGAGATCCCAGGCCTGCGCCAGGCAGGCTGATGTGTTCAGATACCCCAGGTCGGAGTACCTGGCTGCTCAAGTCTCAAGGCTGGCCTATCAGCCAAGGACCCAGGAAAGGCTGCTGCCCCATTCGAAGCTACAAGGGCAGAGCCAGGAAGAGATGAACCGGGTGGTTCAAGACTACTTTCATTGCCTTGGGAATTCCTCCCTGGGGCAACAAAGACTATCTCGTGCCTTGGGCACTGAGGAAGAAGAAGAAAGAGAAGAAGTGATGCTAGAGGCGTCGTCCTCTAACTCCAATGACTATGAAGATGGCCGTAGGGTCAGATATGAAGAAGACATCTACCAGAAAGAAAGGGAAGAAAAGAGAATGTCTGTATTTGACCGTCTGACATATCTCGGACAGGTCAAGAGAAGAGTTCGCAGGCAGAGAGGAAGAATGCAGATTCTCGCTTGCAACATGGCCGGCGTCGCCGGAAGATATGGTATGTTACCAGAACAGCCAGAAGAGTTGATTAACCTGGCATACAGACCGGGTGCCATCACAAGAAGAAGTAAGGCAGCAAAAGATAAGCTAGCAGTTGCCAGTCAAGATGACCTCTCGGCCGTCAATGAGGCCCGAAGAGTCACCACGATGACAGTAAATATGGTGACTACTGAAGAAGAAGACAACTCTCTCTTGAACCCCACTGAAGGGACTTCAGGGGAAATGCAAATTCCCACAACTATAGATCCCATGATCCGGATAATGTTCGTGAGGTACCAACGGGAAATTGATTCTCTCATAAGACAGTTGAATGAGAGAAATGAGCAGACGCCTGTTTCTAAGCAGGCCGAGCCGACAGGACAGACTTCCAGCTCAACCGAAGTGGCCGTCCCAGCCATCCCTCAGCTGAATAGCGAAGGCAGGGCACAGAATCAGCCTCTTCCACCACAGGTGGCAGCACAGCCCTCTACATCTCAAACACAGCCTGCTGTGCCAACATCCCAGCCGACGCTGCACACAACGGCCATGACGACCCCCTTCAGTCATCAGCAGGCATATTTCTTTCCAGAACCAGCGGATCCGGCTGTGGCAAATAAACTGATGATAGAAAAGATCGTTGAGATGAAGCTGTCTGAGAAAGTCGGGGACGATTCCGGTACTTATGACATCTACAAAGTACCATACCCTGCACATTATGCTGCTAAGAGATTACCACCAGGCGTCAGCAAGCCTCCGAAGTTTGAAAAGTTCAACGACCAAGGCTCCCCCAGGGAACATATAGCTTATTACACCATAGTTATGGGCGACTTGGCTGCTGATGAAGCATATCTATTGAAATTCTTCGGCTCGTCCCTTACAGGGTTGGCCTTTGAATGGTACTCCAGCTTGCCCGCCGGGTCAGTAGCTGACTGGCCCGATATGCAGCGGAAGTTCCGAGACAGATTTCATGTCACAGAAAGGGAGATCACGATAGCTGAGCTGTATGCGTCCAGGCAGAAGCAAGATGAGACCGCCCTGGATTATATAAAAAGATGGAGGAATCTGGCCATGATGTGCAGGCGACCTCCCCATTAGGAAGATGCAGTGCAGATATGCAAACAAAACCTCAGAAGGGAGGTGCTGGAAAAGATGATCGGGGCAGATGTCAGAACATTTGACCGGTTGAATAACATAGTAGCAGAGGTTGAGACGTTCTTATCCAAGCGTCCGACCGCCAATGTCCCTGCTATGCAAAAGGGGAAGGCTGTTGATCGACGGCCATCGCATTCAGAGGCCAACACTGTTGACTTCGGTACCTTTGAACAGCAGAAAGAAAAAGGGAAGAAAATTGATGCTCCTCCGGCAGGCCCGATAGAAATGAAAGAAAAGATCTCCCTGAGAAATAAAATGAGGAAGGCATATTCATTCCCCAAAGAGAAGACGGGTGCACTGTTCAGTTGGGCCTACAAGTTCAACAAAGTAACGCTGCCCGACCCAAAAAGACCTGCAGATGCAACAAAGAAAGATGACCCACTATTCTGTCCATATCACCGGGCATTGGGGCATGCTATAGAAGACTGCTACGTCTTCAAAGATGTCATGGAAAGTATGTTCAAAAAGGGAGAGCTACAGTTGGGAGACTATCAGGTGAACCCTCCACGCCCCCATGAACCTCCAGCAATGAGGATGGCTGCAAATATGATTTCTGTATATCAGCAGTTGCCCGAAGAGGCTGTTGAAGAATGCACCAGGCACACTTATGAAGCATGCTTCCTTACCCCGTTAAGGGATCAGGAGGGATGGCAGACAAAGCCGATGAAGACCAGAAGGAGGGCACCTGTTGCAGGAGCAACTGGACCATCCACTCGGAATGCCACTCCGAAGTCGGGGCCACCCCCGGTAAAGCCGATTCGGCATGTAGCTGAGACACAGCCAGTCATCCGAATCCCCACCTATAATCGGAGGAGACAGACTCCGCTTCCCACACAAAAAGAAATAAGTCCTGAGGTAAAACGTCTCCAACAGTATATCAACGGGCTCGACGAATATGAACAGAATGAGTCGAAGCCCCTGCTGGTGAAAGATTGCATACTCTGGGGGCAGCTGGAAAAGTTGACCACTGAAGAAAAATCAGAGAATAAACAAGAAAAAGATGAGACTGAACCCTTCTGGGGGCAGGAGCCAGCAAAGCCAAAGCACCGGAAGAAGAAAAAGTAGCCAAAGGATAGAGCAAGGAAGAAAACCATGACAGTACACTGCAATACATTTTCGGTATTATTCACCTTGCCTGGGGAGGATGATGACACAGAGGCGTCGGCCACGCCGTTGGAAGCCAACCATGCTGAAGCTTCCACCTCAGCACATGCTACCCGCTCTGGGAGAAGATGGGGACGCCCCCCGCCAGCCAATCATAATATCATCTTCAGAGGAGAACAACCTTACCAGATACCAGAGCCCGAAGTGCGAGGTGTCCAGATCCCTCCTCCTGCTAGTCTATACCAAGAAGAAAAGAAAGGGGATGGAGCTCTGTTATTCCTTGAATTTTTATCCAGTTTAGAGGGCGAAGAGCCAGTACAAACTGCACTAGCCAGAAGTAACGAGCATCAGCAATCAACAGCCCTGAAGCCTAGGCAAGGCAAAGAAGAAGAAAAAGATTCCCCGACAACACCCAGGGCCCTCTCTCCAGAAGAAGTCCCTCAAGAAACTAACCATGGAGCTGAGACAAGAAGTAGGCAGGCAATGCCGCAAGCCCCTCAGGAGCCGCCAAAGCCCCGCTGGGCAGAAGAAATGTGACTCTCCAATGTCCGGGTAGGCAGCCGGATTATGAAAATGCTAAAGAAGCTCCCTACCAGATTCTCTATATGGGAAATTCTCTCCTTGAGTGAAGATGCCCGCCAAGCAATTATTGATGCTCTACAGTCACCAGCACAGTATGAAGCATTACTGACAGAAGTCAATTCTGGGCCGACAATCACTTTCACTGAAGATGACATGTTGATTCCAAATCCCAGCCACAACAGGCCACTATGCATGAGAGGACATCTCAACTGCCAGCCATTAAGCCGGATACTGGTAGATCCTGGGGCTGCTGTAAACATTCTGCCATATCGCATCTATCAGTAGTACTACTTTGATATGCACCTCGCTAAGGTCAGAGATATGAAGATTGCTGGCTTTAACCAGAAGTGTGAAACACCTCTGGGGGTAGCAAATTTTAACCTCACACTGGGGGACCTCACCACTGTGGTGCGATTCTATGTGATTGATTCTAACACCACGTACAAGGCCTTGTTAGGGCGGCCGTGGTTGCATGAGTACCAGATAGTGCCTTCCACGCTGCATCAGTGCATTAAGTACTGTCATGATGGCAAAGAGGAAAGGGTGTTCGCAGATCTGCACCCCTTTGAAGTCTTCGAGTGTCATATGCTCGATGCATCCTATTATGCGAACCTTCCGCAGAAAGATAAAAAGAAAGAAGTTCTGACTGGTCTGGAGAGGTCGGCGGCAGAGATAGAAGATTGGTCTCCACCACCACCACGGAGCTATGTCACGAAACATGAAGTATCCCATGTCTCTCATGTTGGGGATTTTGCACGGATTACACCCCCAAGCATTCATCCCGATGATACTGATGAAAAGATGAAAGGAAAATATACACAAGTCCCAGTACCGGAAGGACTGGTCAAACCCGTCACCAGTTTGGAATGCCAGACAGTGCTGCCACTCAAAATTATGGAGGTCCCTCACTTCTGCGAGCCTCCCATCATATTCTATACCGGGGAGCCTGTTGAAGAGGATGATCAGGACTGCATGATCCCGGAAGAATCCACAAGCCGAATGGTGCCAATCACAGGCTTGGACTATACTACACAACGGGTCTCGCAGATGTTCTCCAAACTGCAGATACCTTCACTGCAGCCCGTTGCCCAGAAGAAAGCATTCCAAGAACTTTGGGATCCACCCCAGAACAGCAGGGAATTGACAAAGATCACCCAGCACCCAGGATTGGGCTACACTCTACAAGAGTACTATGAAGCCGAGGTAGATGTCATCTCCGCCTTCTTTTCACATGAAGATCCTCCTGGGATGGGCTATGATGATTACCCCTCAGAAGATGAAGAGATTATATATCAGTCTATACCGGATGATGGGCCTTCCAATAACCAGCCCGAGGCAGAAAAGTCTAATGAAGCAAATGTATGCCGGTGCTGGGAGGAACTGTCTTGTAAGGAAGACCTGTTCCAGGCCGAAGCAAAGTTTGACACGGGAACCCCCGATGAAGACCAGATTTCTAATGATACAAGAGAATGCTTAGAGTTTGAACGTATTCTGGAAGAAGTTCGAGCTCTGCAAAATATAAATTCCCCAGAGGAATCTACGCCAGCAAGGCCTCCGGAAGTGGAAGACCTAATCTTTGAGCCTTACACGGAGTCGGTCGTGTCCCATGGTCAGGCTGAACAAAGTCACATGGTTTCTGCCCTGAATGATGAATCATCATTGGCCGAGGTCCGACAAGAAGAATTAGAGAATTCTGAAACTGAAGAAAACTATATCCCAGGGGGCTTTGTTGATTTGCAGGAGGCTCCGCCTGAAGTCGAAGATGGTGGTCAGGCCACCGTTGATGAGCTCATAGAAGTGAACTGGGGGACAGAGGAGGAACCAAGGCCAACCTTTCTCAGTGTTCTGCTGGAACCAAAGATCCGAGAACAATACATACAATTTCTGAGGGAGTTTAAGGACTGCTTCGCTTGGACGTATGATGAAATGCTAGGGTTGAGTCCCAATGTAGCACAACACCTGCTGGCAATTGACCCAGAAGCCAACCCCATAAAACAGCCACCCAGGCGGATGCGACCTGAGCTGATCAACCAAATCAATAAAGAAGTCGACAAGCTTATTGATGTTGGCTTTGTCGAAGAAAATCAGTACACCACATGGCTGGCAAATATAGTGCCCGTAAAGAAGAAAAATGGGCAAATCAGAATATGTGTTGACTTCCGAGACCTTAATAAGGCTTGTCCAAAGGATGATTTCCCAGTGCCAATTACTGAAGTAATGATTGATGCAACCACTGGTCATGAAGCCCTGTCATTTATGGACGGTTCATCTAGATACAACCAAGTTTGGATTGCTGAAAAAGACAGAGTACACACTGCATTCCGCACTCCGAAAGGAATATTCCGCTACAAAAGAATGCCGTTCGGCCTCAAATACGCCGGTGCCACTTACCAAAGAGCTATGACCAAGATTTTTGATGATTTGCTCTTCAAGAAAGTGGAGTGCTACGTTGATGACCTGGTGGTGAAGACCAGAAAGAAGGAAGATCATCTGCAAGACTTGCGGATAGTGTTTCAAAGGCTGCGGAAATACGAGCTGAAAATGAACCCTATGAAATGCGCCTTTGGCGTGACTAGCGGAAAATTCCTTGGATTTATTGTCCGACACAGAGGCATTGTGATTGATCCGTCCAAGATCAAGGCTATTCAAGAGCTCCCTCCACCGAGGAATCTGTCTGAGTTAAGATCTCTGCAAGGGCGTCTGGCCTACATCCGACGAGTTATATCAAATCTGTCGGGTCGGTGTCACCCCTTTCATAGGCTCATGATGAAAGATGTACCGTTCCTATGGGACGACGGATGCCAAGAGGCTTTCGAAAAGTTGAAAGAATATCTCAGAACCCCTTCAGTATTGGGGGCACCGGTGAAGGGCAGTGTAACGACCCGAGAATCCGATTACCGGGAAGGCCCGATAACCCGAGACTCGCACCGCCACCCACGAGCCCGAAGACTCGGAAGGGTTAAAAGGATGGTGTGGAAAATACACAAGCATCACAAATAATTGCAGAAATTAAACAGTTATGATATTAAGCAGGAGATGAATTAACATTTTACATGGTCCACAATAAAATAACGACAACAGCAACAGTAGTCCACGACTAGTACAGTGACAAGAAAGAAAAGTACAGCTACACGGGGCATCCCCCGGCTCTGACCTCTGGCACTACCTCTGGGCACCCGCACCACGCTTCCGCTGCGCTCCTGACGCGCTCCCCGAAGGTGGCGCCTCCCCTGAAACACGGTGAAAACACGCAGGGAATGAGTCTCGGAACAAGACTCAGTAGGGATCACTCGAACCCTACCTCGTAAAACGAGAAACCACTACTTTAGCGGTAGGAAGGTACCTCGGAAAAGAAAGCCCTGTACTCTACAGAACTAGACCCTAACGGCACGCAAACCGACACACGTGCCACGGTACGAGGAGACCGAAACTCAACGGTCGAACCGTCAAAACCCGAAGGTCGGAAACACACGACTGACAGTCTGACACTCCGTACTCGACAGGAGTACCACCCACTAGAAGCACAGCCGGTAGCGTCCCCTGACGTCTTACACCGCACCGCAGGTGAACCGCCTGACATGGTAGGTCCTACCCGAGGCGCAAACACCGTACAAGTAACTACAACAAGTGACTAGCTGGGGTCACGCCCGTCGACGTGGGTCCAACCGCCCCCAACCACGTGTGCACACACAGACCGCGCGTCCCTGGTCTGGCCCTCTGACCGGTTTTCCCCTCAGCCGGACTCTGGCTGCAAGACGTGGGGCCCAACGGTAACCGGTCCACAAACCGTCTCTAAAGGTCAGCCCGTACACCACTCCCTGGTGCGACTAGCACACGCGTACTAGTAGGCTACGACTAGTGGAGGGTCACTGAAGGAGTAGACTCTCAAGTCACGGAAAACAACGCCCAAGCCCGACAACGTGTGGGAATCACCCCACGCACTAGTCCCGTCGCACGGAGACCACGGTCGGAGAAAAGCGAGGTTGCCACCCTCATGGGGCAACACAGGAAGTGGCGGTCCGACCCTGGACCGTCACAGCCAAATGGCGGTCCACTCTAGGGCCGTCACTTACAAATGGCGGTCTAAGGCAGACCGTCACACGGCCAGAGGGGTAGGGGAAGTGACGCGCCTGCTCCAGTGCGTCGCTTGAAAGTAACGCGCCTGAGACAGGCCGTCACACGGCGCCCCACACCCTCCAAAACCACAGGGAAAGTAACGCGCTTACCCTGGCGCGTCGCTTGCAAGCAACGCGTCGGGCTCAGTGCGTTACTCGCATGTGACGCGCCTAGACCAGCGCGTCGCATGGCCCTCACGCTCGGGATGGAAAGGGAAGTGACGCGCCTGCCCCAGCGCGTTGCTTGTAAGTAACGCGCTGGGCCCAGTGCGTCGCTTGGCCCATCCACATGGGGGACAACAGGAAGTAACGCTCCTGCCCCAGTGCGTTACACGCAAGTAACGCGCCTATCTCGGTGCGTTACATGGCCTGACCCCCAACGGTCAAAACCCAACGGTCGAAACGCATGTGACGGCCCAGCCCAGGGGCGTCACTAGCAAACGGCGGCCAGTCGCAGGACCGTTACAGCCCTCGACCCCAAAGGCCAACACCCAGGGAAGTAACGCACCCCTCTAGGGGCGTTACAAGCATGTGACGGTCACTGGAGTGACCGTCGCTTGCCCCAGAGCACGCTACGGCGGGAAAACCCCAAAAACACCAACCACGCCCCCGTACCTCCACCGGAGAGGGGGAAAACAAGGGGGGAGACCCCTGGGGACCCCTAGCATGCATCTAAGCCATCAAAACATAGAATCATGGGCTAAAACCATAGATCGGGCGGCTCACCCCAAAACATGGAAAAACCCCAAAAACGCCCAAACATGCCCCTCTCGGCCTCCCCGCGGCCTACA
This sequence comes from Amorphophallus konjac, assembly GCA_022559845.1. Classification (NCBI taxonomy): domain Eukaryota; kingdom Viridiplantae; phylum Streptophyta; class Magnoliopsida; order Alismatales; family Araceae; genus Amorphophallus; species Amorphophallus konjac. The sequence continues at coordinate 557,969,220 of CM040121.1, read as the reverse complement.
AACCACGGAAAAGAACGGCGAAGAGCTAGGGAACGTCACCCTACCTCAACGGAGCGAATGCTCCGCCGGATCGTCCACGAATCGCGAAGAACGCTTGAAAACCCTCGTTCTTCCTTAAGCTTCCCACGCTCGCCGCACGCCCCCACGACCGCCTCGCCGCCGCCCACGTCACCGCGCCGTCGCCCCGCCGCTGTCTGCAGCCGAAGGGGAGCTCGCCGTGGCCAACCGGGAGGAAGAGAGGGAGAGGGAGGGAGACACGGTGGAGGAGGAAGGAGGAAGAAGAAGAGAGGAAGAAGAAGATGGTGGGGGAGAGAGAAAAGAAAAAGGGTTTTATAGAAAACCCGGAAAATCCGTAAAATTCCAAAAATTAGGAAATCACACCCCCGCGATCCTCGGAACGCACCGATCGCAACGGTACCACTCGTGTCCGTGTGAACAGCCCGGTTCACCCGCAACGAGCGTCCGAAGAGAAAAGCCGAAACACACACCGGGAATCGGAAAACACACGCGGAAAAAGCCGCGGAACGCCTCCGGGCCTCCGAAACGACTCCGGATCGCGCCGATCCGAACACGAAAGATGTCCGAAACGAAATTTCGGACACAACGGAGCCGGACACTCCGAAAACTAGATCCGGGACCCATGAAGAAGGATCCGAAAGGTCCGGGATATTACAGCCCTCCCCCCTTAAGGAATTTCGTCCTCGAAATTGAGAACAACCCAAGGGGAAAGAAGAGGAAGACTCACTCAAACAAGTACGGGAACTGCTGACGCATCTCGTCCTCACGTTCCCACGAAGCCTCACCACCAGAGTGTCGTTGCCACACGACCTTGACCAAGGGAATAACCTTGTTCCGCAGGCGCTGCTCTCGCCTATCCTCCACGCGGATCGGAAACTCTGGGAGAGAAAGATCTGGAGTCACCTCAGGCCAAACGGAAAACTCGAGCACATGAGAGTCATCGGGCATATACTTCCGCAACATAGAGACGTGGAACACGTCATGCACCGACGCCAACTCAGAGGGTAACTGCAACCGGTAAGCAACCTCACCGATGCGCTCCACAATCGCGAAAGGACCAATATAGCGGGGACTCAGCTTCCCACGCCGTCCAAATCGCATCACCCCCTTCATCGGAGAAACTCTCAAGAACACATGATCGCCCACGGCGAACTCGAGGGGCTGCCGCCTACGGTCAGCATAGCTCTTCTGCCGACTCTGGGCCGCCAACATGTTCTGACGAACCAGGTGCACAACATCCACACATTGCTGCACCAATTCCGGTCCCGTCAAAACACGCTCACCCACCTCAAACCAATCAAGTGGAGTCCGACAAGGACGCCCATACAATGCCTCATAAGGAGCCATGCCGATGCTCGAATGAAAGCTGTTGTTATAGGCAAACTCCACTAACGGTAGGTGATGAATCCAACTCCCCTGCCACTCCAGGCAGCAGGATCTCAGCATGTCCTCCAAAGTCTGAATGGTCCTCTCAGACTGACCATCTGACTGTGGATGATACGCCGAGCTAAATGCCAACTCCGTGCCAAGAGCTCGCTGGAAACTCCTCCAGAATCCAGAAGTGAAGCGCGGATCTCGATCCGACACGATCGAAATGGGAACCCCATGCAACGGCACGATCCGCTCCACATAAAGACGGGCCAACTTAGGCACGCTCCAGCTGACCTTGACCGGTAACAATCGAGTCACCTTCGTCAGCCGATCCACCAGCAACCAAATACTGTCCTGCCCAGTCGGGGTTCTGGGCAACCCCACCACAAAATCTGTGGTCACATGGTCCCACTTCCAAGCAGGAACATCCAAGGGCTGGAGAGTACCGCCTGGTCGCTGATGCTCTGCCTTCACCTGCTGACAGATCAGGCACCTGGCCACAAACTCGGCCACATCTCTCTTCATGCCAGGCCACCAGAACTGCCTCCGCAAGTTCCGATACATCTTCGTCGCACCCGGGTGCACAGTGTACCTGCTCCCATGAGCCTCGCGTAACACCGCACGACGAACCTGCTCCTCCCCTGGGACGTACAGCCTGCCACGAAACCTCGCAGCACCGTCCTCGCCGAGCTCCACATCAGCCATCGCAAGAATCCGGGGCAACTCAGGGTCCGCATGCTGAGCCTCTGTCACCTGACGACGAATAGCAGGAGTGACAGTCAGACTCGCAAGCACTGCCAACCCTGGCTCCTGGGGAATCTTGAGCCTGAAAGATACTTCGGGCACCTGTTCCCAGAGCCTCCACTTCCTCAGCATCAAGGTACTGATCACGACCTTCCTACTCAAGGCATCGGCGACGACATTCATCCTGCCCGGCTGATAAGACAGGGTGAAGTCATAGTCCTTCATGAACTCCATCCAACGCCTCTGTCTGAGGTTCAGATCTCTCTGCGAGAACACATACCTCAAACTCTGATGGTCAGTGAACACCTCGAACTTCTCACCGTACAGATAATGCCTCCAGATCTTCAGCGCGAAGATCACTGCCGCCAACTCAAGGTCATGGGTAGGGTAGTTCTCCTCATGGGGCTTTAGCTGCCGAGATGCATAAGCCACCACTCTACCATGCTGCATCAGAACAGCACCCAATCCAACGCCGGAAGCATCTGTACACACCACAAAACCTCCCGATCCAGAAGGCAAAACCAACACCGGAGCCGAGGTGAGCAATCTCTTCAGTTCCCTAAAGCTCTGCTCACACTCCTCGGACCAGACGAAAGGCACATCCTTCCGCGTGAGCCTCGTCATCGGGGTCGCAATGCGGGAAAAATCCTGGATAAACCGGCGATAATAACCCGCAAGCCCCAAGAAACTCCGGATCTCCGTCACCGACCTCGGCCTCGGCCATTGCATCACAGCCTCGACCTTGGCGGGATCCACGGAAATGCCATCACCAGAAATCACGTGCCCCAGAAAGTGCACCTCACTGAGCCAAAACTCGCACTTGCTGAGCTTCGCATACAACTGGTGATCTCGCAACGTCTGCAGCGCTACACCCAAATGGTACGCATGCTCCTCAGCAGACCGCGAATAAACAAGGATGTCATCCACGAAAATGACCACGAACTGGTCCAAATACGGGTGGAACACCCTCTGCATCAAGTCCATGAAGGCTGCTGGGGCATTGGTGAGCCCAAACGGCATCACCAGAAACTCATAATGCCCGTACCTCGTACTGAACGCAGTCTTCTCCACATCGGACTCGCGAATTCTCAGCTGATAGTAACCGGACCGCAAATCAATCCGCGAGAACACTCGCGCAGACTGCAGCTGGTCGAACAAATCATCAATCCGCGGCAACGGATACTTGTTCTTAATGGTCACTTCATTCAGCTGTCGATAGTCAATGCACAGCCGCAGACTACCGTCCTTCTTCTTCACAAACAGCACGGGCGCACCCCAAGGGGAAAAGCTCGGACGAATGTACCCCTTGGCCAACAGTTCCTGCAACTGCGCCCTCAACTCCCTCAACTCCGCGGGGGCCATACGGTAGGGAGCCTTCGCCAAAGGTCCCGTACCAGGTACAACCTCGATCACGAAATCGATCTCCCGCTGGGGAGGTAATCCAGGCAACTCCTCAGGAAAGACATCGGGAAACTCGCACACCACCGCAATGTCCTCGACATTCGGCTCCATCCGGTCAGACACAACCACAGACGCGAGAAAACCCTGACAACCTGAATCAAGCAATCGACGGGCTCGAATAGCAGAGATAAGAAATCGAGAAGAGGCGGAACGGATACCTTGGAAATAGAAGGTCCTCTTGCTCGGATGTTGGAAGTAGACCCTCTTCATCCCACAATCCACCACCGCTCCATGAGTCTCGAGCCAATCCATGCCTAGAATCACGTCGTAATCCCGAAGCTGCAACGCATACAACCTGCCTGGCATACTCCGCCCATCGATCCACACCGGAACCTGGTCGAAGCAATACGGAGTGACCATAAAGTCACCCGAAGGCAACTCCACAGCCAAATCACAGGACAACTGGGTCACCGGCTCCTCGACGCTCGACGCGAAATCCTCCGAAATGAACGAATGAGACGCGCCAGAATCAAATAAAACCCGAGCCGCACAACCCAAAATCTGAACGGTACCTTCCACGAGCTGCGACGCTACTGCCTCTGCCCTGGTCAAGTGCGTGATCTGGCCACGAGCTCTCTGCCTGCCTCCCACACTAACTGACCTGGGTAGCGGCGGATACTGTCCCTGCTGCCGCTGCTGCTGGGAAACCTGCTGCTGCGGCGGCCTCTGAGGACAGTCGCGCGCCATATGCCCTGGCTGGTCACACCGAAAACAGATGATCGGCGCCGTGCACTGCCTGCCTGGGTGGGTCCCACTACACCGTGGACAAGGTCCTCGCGATCCACCCACCGATCCCTGGACTTCTTCTTGCCGAACCCTCTCTTGAAGAACTTTTTGACCTTCGTGCCAAAGGACGCAGATCCTGTCACCGAAGCTGCCGATGCCGGTACTCCTGAACCACCCGACGCAGACTGAAAGAAACCCTGCTGCTGAGTCGCCGACTGCTGGCTGCGACCTGACACAGACTGCCCCTGGCTGATCGGTCCTCGAGTCCTCTGCATATCCATCTCCAAGGAAATCGCAACGCGAGACGCCGTCTCGAGATCAGTGGCCCCATTCGCGATCAGATGGTGCCTCAGCTCCAGCCTCAAGCCCTGCACAAACTGCGTCGTCCTCACCCTCTCATGCTCCATGATATGAGGTGCGTACCGACCCAGCTCGACAAATCGGGCCCTGTACTGCAACACGGACATGTCACCCTGCACCAGCTCCAGAAACTCCCGCATCCGCTGCGTAGCAACAACATCTGGACAGTACGTACGCTCGAAAGCACTGACAAAGTCATCCCACTCGATCTGCTCAAGCGGACGAAGCTGAAAGGACGTCTTCCACTCGGAAGACCACCACCTCCGAGCCGTACCCTGCAACTGGTTGTAGGCCAACACCACTCTGTCCTCGACAGCACTCTTCGCAGAACTGAACACCCGCTCCATCTCATCAAGCCAATCACGAGCCGCATCAGGGTCTGCCTGGCCGCTAAAGTAAGGTGGATGAAACTGCATGAAATCCCTCACTGCTCGGCCTGGCCCACCCCTGACTGACGAGCCCTCACCGGCCTCTCCGCCGAACTGCTGAGCCATGAGATGGTACATGCCACGGAGAAAACCCTCGGCCCCCGGAGCCCTCGCAGCATCCGCGGCCTCGGTAGCTCCCGGAACTCTGCTATGCTCCTCCTGGTCCCTCTGGACCCCCTGCTGGATCTCCTGACCTCCAGCCGACTGCCCCTGCTGAGAGCGAGAACTCCTCCTCGGCGCCATCCTCGCTCCTTAAGCACAAGACAGAAAACACAGAAACGGAAGGTCAGAATAAAACACGCGGTGCCCCATGCCAGCGTCACCTGCACATCATCGTTGTGGACTAGTGGACCAATACAATTACCTATGATTCTCATGTAATTCCACAACCGCGCTCTGATACCAGCTGTAACGACCCGAGAATCCGATTACCGGGAAGGCCCGATAACCCGAGACTCGCACCGCCACCCACGAGCCCGAAGACTCGGAAGGGTTAAAAGGATGGTGTGGAAAATACACAAGCATCACAAATAATTGCAGAAATTAAACAGTTATGATATTAAGCAGGAGATGAATTAACATTTTACATGGTCCACAATAAAATAACGACAACAGCAACAGTAGTCCACGACTAGTACAGTGACAAGAAAGAAAAGTACAGCTACACGGGGCATCCCCCGGCTCTGACCTCTGGCACTACCTCTGGGCACCCGCACCACGCTTCCGCTGCGCTCCTGACGCGCTCCCCGAAGGTGGCGCCTCCCCTGAAACACGGTGAAAACACGCAGGGAATGAGTCTCGGAACAAGACTCAGTAGGGATCACTCGAACCCTACCTCGTAAAACGAGAAACCACTACTTTAGCGGTAGGAAGGTACCTCGGAAAAGAAAGCCCTGTACTCTACAGAACTAGACCCTAACGGCACGCAAACCGACACACGTGCCACGGTACGAGGAGACCGAAACTCAACGGTCGAACCGTCAAAACCCGAAGGTCGGAAACACACGACTGACAGTCTGACACTCCGTACTCGACAGGAGTACCACCCACTAGAAGCACAGCCGGTAGCGTCCCCTGACGTCTTACACCGCACCGCAGGTGAACCGCCTGACATGGTAGGTCCTACCCGAGGCGCAAACACCGTACAAGTAACTACAACAAGTGACTAGCTGGGGTCACGCCCGTCGACGTGGGTCCAACCGCCCCCAACCACGTGTGCACACACAGACCGTGCGTCCCTGGTCTGGCCCTCTGACCGGTTTTCCCCTCAGCCGGACTCTGGCTGCAAGACGTGGGGCCCAACGGTAACCGGTCCACAAACCGTCTCTAAAGGTCAGCCCGTACACCACTCCCTGGTGCGACTAGCACACGCGTACTAGTAGGCTACGACTAGTGGAGGGTCACTGAAGGAGTAGACTCTCAAGTCACGGAAAACAACGCCCAAGCCCGACAACGTGTGGGAATCACCCCACGCACTAGTCCCGTCGCACGGAGACCACGGTCGGAGAAAAGCGAGGTTGCCACCCTCATGGGGCAACACAGGAAGTGGCGGTCCGACCCTGGACCGTCACAGCCAAATGGCGGTCCACTCTAGGGCCGTCACTTACAAATGGCGGTCTAAGGCAGACCGTCACACGGCCAGAGGGGTAGGGGAAGTGACGCGCCTGCTCCAGTGCGTCGCTTGAAAGTAACGCGCCTGAGACAGGCCGTCACACGGCGCCCCACACCCTCCAAAACCACAGGGAAAGTAACGCGCTTACCCTGGCGCGTCGCTTGCAAGCAACGCGTCGGGCTCAGTGCGTTACTCGCATGTGACGCGCCTAGACCAGCGCGTCGCATGGCCCTCACGCTCGGGATGGAAAGGGAAGTGACGCGCCTGCCCCAGCGCGTTGCTTGTAAGTAACGCGCTGGGCCCAGTGCGTCGCTTGGCCCATCCACATGGGGGACAACAGGAAGTAACGCTCCTGCCCCAGTGCGTTACACGCAAGTAACGCGCCTATCTCGGTGCGTTACATGGCCTGACCCCCAACGGTCAAAACCCAACGGTCGAAACGCATGTGACGGCCCAGCCCAGGGGCGTCACTAGCAAACGGCGGCCAGTCGCAGGACCGTTACAGCCCTCGACCCCAAAGGCCAACACCCAGGGAAGTAACGCACCCCTCTAGGGGCGTTACAAGCATGTGACGGTCACTGGAGTGACCGTCGCTTGCCCCAGAGCACGCTACGGCGGGAAAACCCCAAAAACACCAACCACGCCCCCGTACCTCCACCGGAGAGGGGGAAAACAAGGGGGGAGACCCCTGGGGACCCCTAGCATGCATCTAAGCCATCAAAACATAGAATCATGGGCTAAAACCATAGATCGGGCGGCTCACCCCAAAACATGGAAAAACCCCAAAAACGCCCAAACATGCCCCTCTCGGCCTCCCCGCGGCCTACAAACCACGGAAAAGAACGGCGAAGAGCTAGGGAACGTCACCCTACCTCAACGGAGCGAATGCTCCGCCGGATCGTCCACGAATCGCGAAGAACGCTTGAAAACCCTCGTTCTTCCTTAAGCTTCCCACGCTCGCCGCACGCCCCCACGACCGCCTCGCCGCCGCCCACGTCACCGCGCCGTCGCCCCGCCGCTGTCTGCAGCCGAAGGGGAGCTCGCCGTGGCCAACCGGGAGGAAGAGAGGGAGAGGGAGGGAGACACGGTGGAGGAGGAAGGAGGAAGAAGAAGAGAGGAAGAAGAAGATGGTGGGGGAGAGAGAAAAGAAAAAGGGTTTTATAGAAAACCCGGAAAATCCGTAAAATTCCAAAAATTAGGAAATCACACCCCCGCGATCCTCGGAACGCACCGATCGCAACGGTACCACTCGTGTCCGTGTGAACAGCCCGGTTCACCCGCAACGAGCGTCCGAAGAGAAAAGCCGAAACACACACCGGGAATCGGAAAACACACGCGGAAAAAGCCGCGGAACGCCTCCGGGCCTCCGAAACGACTCCGGATCGCGCCGATCCGAACACGAAAGATGTCCGAAACGAAATTTCGGACACAACGGAGCCGGACACTCCGAAAACTAGATCCGGGACCCATGAAGAAGGATCCGAAAGGTCCGGGATATTACAGGCAGCCCTTTGATCCTCTATATAGCAGCCACACATTGCTCGCTGGGGGCAATGTTAGCTCAAATAAATGGAGATGGAAAGGAGCAAGCCTTATACTACCTTAGTAGAAGGTTGATCAAAACTGAAGAAAGCTATACTTACATAGAGAAGACCTGTCTGGCGCTGGTCTTCGCTGTCAAGAAGCTCCGACACTACATGCTGTCACATGAGATCAGATTGATATCTGCAGCAGATCCGCTCAAATATATATTGACTCAGCCGGCACTCAAAGGTCGACTAGGCAAGTGGGCTGTGATTCTGATGGAGTTTGACATCACTTATATACCTCAGAGGGCTATAAAGGGTCAAGCTGTGGCTGAGTTCTTTGCAGAGCACCCGGTACTAGAAAGTGCTATGCTTGAGACCGAGCTACCTAATGATGAAGTGCTTGAAGCTTGTCAGACCCAGCCAGTAATGTGGCAGTTATATTTTGATGGGGCATCAAGAACAGAAACTGATTCCGGTGGGAAAATCAGAATACGTGCAGGGGTCGGCATTGTGCTGAAATCACCTGAGGGAGAAGTGTTGCACACCTCCTGTTCTATAAATAAGCCCTGCACCAATAATGAAGCTGAATATGAAGCCTTGATAATTGGGCTCCAGGTCACCCTCAGCATGGGTATCCGAATGCTTCAGATCTTCGGTGACTCAATGTTAGTGATAAAACAAATACAGGGAGAATTCGAAGTGCGAAAGCCAGAATTGAATCCCTATCATCAAAGGGCTATACGCCTCATGGCGAATTTCTACCACATTGAGCTTGACCATGTGGGCCGGGGACACAATGTTCAAGCTGATGCACTCGCAAAGCTGGCTAGCTCACTATCAGTCCCGCCGAACGAGACGCTAAACATTATTGTCATAAACAGGCGACAGGTCCCCAGCATGCTGGAAGCGTGTCCTGAAGAATATGAAATTGATACTGTTGACAAGGCCCAGACATCTGATTGGAGACAGCACATGCTGCAGTGGTTCTTGCACCAACAACTGCCCAAGAATAAAGAAGAGAGAATGAAACTTCTAAGGGTTAAAGATTCCTACGAATGCAGAAATGGAACTCTGTTTCGAATCATGGCAGATGCCCGCAAGAAGATTTTGCTTCGCTGCCTATCTACTGAAGAAGCCTGGCAAGCAATGAAAGAAATACATGCTGGGACAGCAGGGGCACACCAGGCTGGACCTAAGATGAAAATTGAAATCAAGAAGCTGGGTTATTATTGGCCCACTATGTTTGAAGACTGTTACCAGTTTGCGAAGTCATGCCAGAAATGCCAGGAGCATGCCACTGTACCCAGGAAGCCTCCTGTAGCCCTACACCCTACGATTCCTAGCTGGCCTTTTGCTCAGTGGGGAACTGATGTAGTCGGGCCACTACCGACTTCGTCCGCTGGACACAAGTACATCTTGGCTATAACAGACTACTTCTCCAGGTGGGCAGAGGCAGTAGCACTCAGAGAAGTGACTGGTGAGTTGGTTGCCAGATTCATCAAGCACAATATCATCTTCCGATTCGGGGTCCCCAGTCGAATAATATCTAATAATGGAAGCCACTTCAAGAACCAGAAGGTATATCGACTTGCCGAGAAGTACAGAATAGAATGGAGGACCTCCACTCCGTACAATCCATAAGCAAATGGACTGGCCGAAGCCTTCAATAAGACACTGTGCACCCTGCTGGCCAAGGTCGTCAGTTCTAATAAAAAGGACTGGGGTGAAAAGATGTATGAAGCACTATGGACATATTGCACTGTCTATAAAACCCCCACGGGTTGTTCGCCCTATTCACTGGTGTACGGCTCCGAGGCAGTAGTCCCTATAGAGCTGGAGGTACCATCACTCAGGATTGCAGTCCAGCATGGCCTAGTTCACGACGAACAAACCAATGCTGAAAGATGACTTGAAGAACTGGCTGAATTGGAGGGTAAGCATCTGCAAGCCCAGAAAAACATCCAGATGTACCAAGCCCGCATGGCAAACGCCTTCAATAAGCTCGTCAAAGGGCGAGAATTCAAGAGGGGAGACCTGGTCATGGTCAAGAAAAGGGAAGTCATAGCTTCCAACCCAAAAGGCAAACTTGCCGCTAACTGGCTAGGTCCGTACGTAGTCCAGAGGGTCTACGAAGGAGGAGCCTACGTGGTTGTCAACCATCGAGGGGAAATTCAATTTTCGCCACTCAACGGAAGGCATCTAAAGCTGTATCATGTAGCACAACCGACATTCCCCAAGTAACCAAGCTACCCTCTCCTTGGTTTAGTAGCATTCCGCCCTAATCGAGCTACCCTTACCTTGGTTCAGTGGCACTCCGCCCTAACCAAGCTACCCTCTCCTTGGTCTAGGGGCGCTCCGCCCTAACCAAGCTACCCTCTCCTTTGTTTAGTGGCACTCCGCCCTAGCCGAGCTACCCTTACCTTGGTTTAGCGGCACTCCACCCTAACCGAGCTACCCTTACCTTGGTTTAGTGGCACTTCGCCCTAACCAAGCTACCCTTACCTTGGTTTAGCGGCACTCCGCCCTAACCGAGCTACCCTTACCTTGGTTTAGTGGCACTCTGCCCTAACCAAGCTATCCTTTTCTTGGTCTAGTGGCACTCCGCCCTAGCCGAACTACCCTTTTCTTGGTCTAGCGGCACTCCGCCCTAGCCGAGCTACCCTCTTCTTGGTCTAGTGGCATTCCGCCCTGATCGAGCTACCTCTCCTTGGTTTAGTGGCATTCCGCCCTAACCAAGCTACCCTTACCTCGGTTTAGTGACACTCCGCCCCAACCGAGCTACCTTAAACTTGGTCTAGTGGCATTCTGCCCTAACCAAGCTACCTCGAATTTGGTCTAGTGGCACTCCGCCCTGGCCGAGCTACTTATATCTTAGTCTAGAGGCACTCTGCTCTGACCGAGCTACCCTTATCCTGGTCTAGTGGTACTCCACCATGATCGAGCTACCCACACCTCGGTTTAGCGGCACTCTGCCCTGACCGAGCTCGCATATAATAAATAACATCACCAATACGGGTCCTACGCCCGAATCGGCTCAAATCTGTCCTTTACGCTAGCATTACCTTCTTGCTAACAAATAAACCTTTTCTCGGCGCAAGGCCTTGTGCCCTAGTCGACTCTCTCAATATCCTCCTCTTATACGAGTTCAAAAAAAAAGGAAATGATAAAAAAATGATGATAAGAAATGGGGGCTTAAAATAGAGGTGCCCTGCCGGACTTGTTCAAAACATTTTGGACGAGTGCAAAAATGGCAAACAACCCGGCTGTGGCGAAAACCCGAAAGGGCGCTACGGGCAAAATTGGGTACCCCGTCACGTGAAAACCCGAGAGGGCGCGTGGACAAAAGCAAGAGGGGGCTGGCTCTGGTGAAAACCTGAAAGGGCACTTGGGTCAGTAATGTGGTAATATAAAAAGTTCACTTCATGAATCTTCTTCGGCAGCATATACCGCATGTCCCACCGATGATGAAACCCCATTGGTCATGAGGCATATCGTCTCGATCAATGCTAAAGCCCATCTCGGAGTAGACCTTCCGTCTGTTCCGATGAAACCCTCCCACTTTCTGTCCGAGACCCACAACGGTAAAACCTACCCAGTTTAGATCTTACATCTATTCTGACGAAACCTATCATATGTCTCACCGTGATAAAACCTGCTATTGATCGATTGGCACACTGCCCGATCAACGATGAAACCTATCCGGCTTAGACCTTACCGTCTATCACGATGAAACCTATGAAATTCTTGCATTGGTATAAACCCAATACTGATGATGAAACCTGCTATTGATCAACTGGCATCCTGCCCGATCAACGATAAAACATGTCCGGTTTAGACCTTACGTCTATCCCGATGAAACATATGAAATCCTTGCATTGGTATGAACCCGGTACCTATGATGAAACATGCTGTTGATCGATTGGCATCCTGTCCGATCAACAATAAAACATGTCCGGTTTAGACCTTACGTCTATCCCGATAAAACATATGAAATCCTTGCATTGGTATAAACCCAATACTGATGATGAAACCTGCTATTGATCGACTGGCATCCTGCCCGATCAACGATAAAACCTGTCCAGTTTAGACCTTACGTCTATGCCGATGAAACATATGAAATCCTTGCATTGGTATGAGCCCAATACCAATGATGAAACCTGCTATTGATCGGTTGGCATGCTGCCTGATCAATGCTAAAACCCATCCAGGGTAGACCTTCTGTCTGCTCTGACGAAACACGACACAGCTGTTTGAATCAATTCAGACCCTTCATCTGGATAGATCATGAAACTCTATTCCTTTGCGTTAATGTCAAACCTTACATTAACGATGAAACTCCCATTGCCAGCAAATGGCTTCGTGCCCGAGCTGCTATCTATATCCCCTAAATCAATTCGGACCTTTCGTCTGGATAGATCATGAAACCCTATTTCCCTTTGCATTGATGTTGACACCCACATCAATGATCATGTATCCACAATAAACATATGGCGCCATGGTCCATAGAATGAAAGTTCCAGTTCCAGAAAAGACGATGACAAAGAAAAAGAGAAAGAAAACGATAAAAAAAAAATGAAAAATGGGGTTAAAAATAGAGATACCCCGCCAGACTTGTTCAGGCATTCTGGACAAGGGCAAAAATGGCTAAAACCCAGCTGTGGTGAAAACCCAAAAGGGCGCTGCAGGCAAAATCGGGTACCCCGCCACGTGAAAACCCGAAAGGGCACGCGGGCAAAAGCAAGAGGGGGCTGGCTCCGGTGAAAACCCGAAAGGGCGCCTGGGTCAGTAATGTGGTAATTCTGAGAAATTTCATACTGCCTTCCCTTGATAAAGCCTTCCGTTAACCGTTTGGCTCCTTGCCCGGTCAACGATAAAACCTTGACAGGACAAACCTTACGTCTGTCCTGATGGAATCTACATACCCTCTTTCAAATGTCCCACCCGCGATAAAACCTGCTGGAATAGGCCTCACGTCTATCCTGACGAGACCTACACCTCTACCTACGTCCCACCATTGATCGACCGGCATCTCACCCGATCAATGATGAAACCTTACCCAGTTTAGACCTTACGTCTATTCTGATGAAACTTATGAAATACTTTTGCATCGATATAAACCTAATATCGATGATGAAACCAACCGTTGATCGACCGACATCTTGCCCGATCAATGATAAGACCCTACCCAGTTTAGACCTTACGTCTATTCTGATGAAACTTATGAAATACCTTTGCATCGATATAGACCCAATATCGACGATGAAACCAACCGTTGATCGACCGGCATCTTGCCCGATCAATGATACGGCCCTATCCAGTTTAGACCTTACGTCTATTCTGATGAAACTTATGAAATACCTTTGCAACGATATAAACCCAATATCGATGATGAAACCAACCATTGATCGACCGACATCTTGCCCGATCAATGATAAGACCCTACCCAGTTTAGACCTTACGTCTATTCTGATGAAACTTATGAGATACCTTTGCATCGATATAAACGCAATATCGATGATGAAACCAACCGTTGATCGACCGGTATCTTGCCCGATCAATGATAAGACCCTACTCAGTTTAGACCTTACGTCGATTCTGATGAAACTTATGAAATACCTTTACATCGATATAGACCCAATATCGACGATGAAACCAACCGTTGATCGACCGGCATCTTGCCCGATCAATGATACGGCCCTATCCAGTTTAGACCTTACGTCTATTCTGATGAAACTTATGAAATACCTTTGCATCGATATAAACCCAATATCGATGATGAAACCAACCGTTGGTCGATCAGAATCTTGCCCGATCAATGATAAGACCCTACCCAGTTTAGACCTTACGTCTATTCTGATGAAACTTATGAGATACCTTTGCATTGATATGAACCCAATATCGATGATGGAACCAGCTATTGATCGACCGACACCTTGCCCGATCAATGATAAGACCCTATCCAGTTTAGACCTTACGTCTATCCTGATGAACCCTATGAAATTCTTTTGCATCGATATAAACCCCATATCGATGATGGAGCCAACCATTGGTCGATCGGTACATTGCCCGGCCAATGATGAAACCTGTTCAGTTCAGACTTTACGTCCGTTCTGATGGGAACCACATACCCTTTTCACGTCCCACCTGTGATCAAGTCTACCCAGTCTACACCTTATGTCTATTCTGACGAAACCTATAAAACTTCTTTGCGTCGATATAAACCCAACATCGATGATAAAATCAGTCATTGGTCGATTGGCACTTTGCCCCGACCAGCCTTGAAACCTGTCCCGGATGAGCCATCCGTTTATCCCAGACAATGTTCTAAACCTCTTTCATTCAACTACCCCCAGATTCGGTTTAAGCGCCCTCTGGATACCATCGCGCGGTGGAGCGAGTCCCCCATCCTCTCTCTGAAAGGGTGGACGCTCTCCCGCTAGGTACGGGCTATTCGCACGGGGACCGCTGAAACTGCTGCCAAATCGCCGTGAAATATTGATGGTGCGATAAGTAAAGAACAAACCACATATGAAACTGGTGTAAAGATTCCTTTCCATTGAATAAAAGAGGGAATACAAGAAGGGCCCCTGAGGGGGAATTGTATTACAAAAAGGGGAGAACAGACGATCACGGGCGCCGGAATATGTCTTCGAAGGCCAGAAGCCATACATGCGGGGCAGCCCCCAGCTCATGAAGTCGAGCCTCCTCCTCCTGTAGCCGAGCAGACTCGTCCTGAAAGGATGCCACCTGCCCCTCCAACAGAGCTACTTCTTCCGCAAGCTGCGGCCGAGAAGTTGTTATCTGCGACAGTTCAGCTCGGAGATCAAACAGTTCAGCCTCCAGGATGGTTATCCGGCTGCGCACGAACTGCTCCCGCTGCGCCAGAGACTGCAGTCGGCGTTGGCGCTCCTGAAGAACAGAGTCCATTTTCTCCAGCTCAGATTTGCACTCTACCCTTTGCAACTTCAAAGCTGCCAGTCTGTCAGACATAATGTGTGCCAAGAAATCCTGGCGATTTACAAATTTTAACAACAACAGAACCCGCTGGGCCCATATTTCCATGGGACAGCCCATCGCCTGTAAACCAGCTGTGAAACGCTCAGCTATCTCCTTCAGCTGTGGATAAGTCAGTCCGGGCTGGGACTCCACCAGCTGGCGCAGCATGTCCAAATTTTGCCAGACGAAACTCTCGGATGAAGCGAAGCCAGGAGAAGGAAATGGAGCTACTTCGAAAGTCACCTCACTGTCAATGTCTGCCCATAGTGTGATATCTGGCTGAGAAGAAGAAGACGGGAGGTCTGTTGAAGGCGCCAACCGAGCTCTCTCTGCAATCCCTGACGGAACCAAGAGGCCTTCCACCTCCATCTCCTCGGGGGTTGCTATTTGAATGCTCGTAGGGCCAAATTTAATAAGTGTCGGAGTGGCTGCTTCCTGGGTCCCTGATGTAATATCCGCACCTTCAACATCCTCTTCTCGGGGCACCTCCTCCGCAGATTTCGGAAGCATGGAGATCAATTCTGGGTCGGTTATAGACAATACTCCGGTCTCTGTAGCAGCTGCCTCTCCTTCTTCCATCCCCGCCTCAACGGCCAGTTCCTTCAACGTCAGGGCAGCAGGGGCCACGGCCTGAAGAGGCAAAGGTTCAGTCTCCATAATTGCTGTTATGGGAATTGCTGACTCGGGCGCAATGGTCATCACTGCGGTTGGTATAAAGGCAGAACCCCTAGCTGGGTCCGTCTCAGCTCTAAAATCCAAGACCCGGATAAGGGCCGAACTCTCCCCCGAGGTCCTCAAGTCCAACAATGCTAAGTCCGTAGAAGACTGTACCCTCACCGGCACAGGGTGAATTATCTCAGAAACGCCTGCACAGGCGGCTGACGAAGCAGGAACAATGGCCAAGGTGTCAGACAGAGTGGCTTCAAAGGCCACAGTCGCTACCGGGCTAGCAATAGGGGATTCCTGCGAATAGATCAATACAACATCAAGCAGCAGATAAAAGGGGAAAACAATGAGGAGAGGAAGAGAGACTCACTTCTAATGTAATGTCGATGTCCTCAAAGGAGTGCAGGGGAGAGGAAAGCTCCGCTGCTGAAGCAGCAAAGGGAGGAGTTATATCTGTCTCGGTGTCCAAGCCAGCAAATTCTTCCTGTAGTTCCTCCTCAGAAGACAGCACCAGCAGTTTGGAGGCGGTGAATAGTGGAACAATGGCAGTACATACGGATGGGGCCTCTGATTTGGAGATACCCTCCGTCTCGCTCTCGCTGAAACCTGCTTCTTCTCCCTCTGCCTCGGAAGCGGTCGCGGAGCTACTGGAAGAGATTTCCACACTATCCATGGGCGGGACTTGCGTTCCTAACGGCTGCCTGGAGGAAGACCGGGTAACTATGTGCCTCACAGGGACAAGGCCCCGTTTCGTCTGGGTCTTATGGCCCTCCTGTGGCTGAGTTACATCGCCAGCTGCTCCCATGACTTCAGCCTCCTCCCCGGCCGTCACTACAGGGAAAAGCTTGTGAGCGAGACAATGAAAAATAATTGAAACGTGCAAGAAAAGATGAGAAAGCACACTTACCATCCGCCTCACTAACCGGCGTGGGAGAGGGCAATCTGGTCTCCACCACAGAAGGTGTCACAACTGGCTCTTGGGCTGTGCGAAAAAGGGGGGTCAGATTCAAGGATTTCTTTGAAATTCAGCAAAAAGATGATGAAAGATACAACTGCATGCTATTGGTGTTACCCTTGACTGATGTCTGGGCGCCCTCCCTTTGAGATTCAAACTCATCAAATGAGGGGATATCAGGAAGAGGGGTCCCAGGGTCCGTCACTGCCGAAGCCGACTGCCGAGCATGGGCCTTCTTAGCCTTCCTGGCCTTCCCAACTGCAGTCTTCACTGCAGAAATTTTTCTCTTCTTGCCCGGAGGCAGGGGAGTGGTCATCGGTGCTGCTGCAGGGACTTCGAAATAAGCAGGCTTCTCAGCTTGCGCAATGATTTTTCTATAAAGCCCCTGTCACTTTATATCTGGCCTGTCTGTTGAAGACATCAAAGAAGCAATGAGATCAGTAGATGCAGAGTTTAAGTACTAAACAAAAAGCACTACAGTCAGAAAGAAAAGATCATACCTGCTGGGCCATCATAAAAGATAGAAAGCGGCCAGTACAGATAAGCTACCTCCTTGGAGCGGAAAGTAGCCTCCTTGACAAGCCAGCAGACATCACCAAATGTCTGGCACTTCTCCACTAAAGATGCCAGATCGCTATGACCATGAAAATCAAGACATCGAAATAAGTCGAGGTGGTCCATGCCCCAGCCGTCGACATAATGAAAAGAAATGAACAATGGCTTATTCAATATGCCGGCTATCGGACTCTCTGCAGATAACCCATGTACATTCAGCAGAACAAACAGCCAAGACGTGTGCTCGTAGTACGTCTGAGTCCTATCTTCCCTGCGCACAAACGTCCTATAGGGATGAAATCTATCTGTCGGACCCTTCCAGGGGACTACTGTCGGGAGCGGCTCTTCAACAGGGAAAGGGTATTGTTGCGCCTCCAGACGAGCGCCTCCTACATGGCACAGATGTTTCAAGTTCTTCATAAAAGTGTCTTCGTTGATGGTAGCAAAGACAGGAGCGGGCGGCTCGGAGCCTTTTTCCTTCAAAGCCCGACGCTCGGCCAGATAGTTCTCTGCCTCCCTCAGGTGCTGTGAATAAATCCTTTTCAGGTGGGCCTCAGGGATATCGAATACTGGGCCGGGCTATTGTTTCAAAAAAGAACGCTCGGCCATATCCCAGAATGCACCCCTACCGTCCTTGTAAAAACTGGTTCGAATGTTCCACCATTTGATATACTCTGATGTGACACGGGGAACACGGTTGGAAACAGTGGTAACTCTGAAAACTGCGCCATCCTGGCGATGATAGAAATCCCACCACAACCGGCCATCACCGACAATGGTGGACCCATGCTTGGCCCGGCTATCCAGGGGAAACTGAGCAACTGATGTAGGGATGTGCTAGTCATAGCCAAAATTCCGCTCAAAGCGGAACGGGTAGTATGGTTCCAAAAGAAGCAGGCCACCCTTTCTGAAAACTAAAACACTGGGCCGAATGGCAATGGCCCATCTGACCAGTTCCGGCTCCAGAATGGACCGAACAGCATTAGCCCCTGAAACGGGATGAACATAGGTCTCTACCTCTTCCATCTTACATTCTCTTTGAGGGTGAACCAAATGAGTTGAACCTGCTGCCAAGCTCCAGAAATGAATGCTGCCAGGGGCATCCACTGGTACCCTTATCAGTCGGCCCCTTATTTTGAACAGCTGATCAGAGAAAGAGCCAGGTTCAGCACTGGCAAATTCAATCATTCTGGGTAATACTGTATCTGCCTGCAAAATTCTAGGAGCCAATTCAGGAAACAGACTGCAGACCCAGGCATTGAAGAAGTGGAAAGGACCCACGGTCCTCAAAGAACGGGGAGTCTGATGCTTGTACAGATCCCCCAAAGATTTGTAGATTAAACACAAGGCCACTGGGCAGAGTGACAACCTCATTCCCCAGGCCATCTGGCATGCCGGGTATATGGCTTCGGGCCGAATGATTGTCTCATCCCCTTGAGGGAGAGCGAAAGTGCATAACCAGAATGTGAAATAAGCCGCACAATGTGAAATAAGCTGGGTTCGGACCACCTTTGCTTACACGGCGCAATGACGACGGCAGCGCTGACTTGTAGCGAGGAGCCCTTATCTGCTTGCTGGCGGTCGGACCCATAGAAGGGAAGTCTGCATATTTTAAGGGACCATCGAAGAAATACTGAATCCACTGCCCTATCCGGACCCTCAGCTTGCTGCCTTTCTCTCGAGGATGGTAACCCTTAGAGGATCCTCTATTATAAGCCAGACAGATGGAGCGATAGGCCTTCATTAAATACAGGTATGAGTAGCCAAGTGAATACTTGCCTTCGCCATCGAAGCTATCCTTCTCGGAATCTGCCAGGCAGACCTCTTCATACGGCTCGCCGTCAATAGGCAGACCAGAAAGCTGTGATAAACTCCAGAGGTCAAGAGATGTTTCACCCTCTACTGTATAAAATATGTTGAACAACGGGCAGAATACTTTGAACATTCCATAGCATAATCCTCGGGATATGGGATAGCGGAACCTAGAAGCAAACACACTGTGATATACCCCGACTCTGATCAGCAGAGGGGCGTATTCCTTTAAAACAAACTCGGTGAACTCCACCGCTCCCACCCGGAATAGGTGGGCATCGGTGATCTTGGTATCTCCAAACTAACCAGCAGCTAGATGATACTTGAATTGGACGGCCGAACAATTCAGCACAAAAGGTTCTTCGCGGTATCCCCATTTTATCGGTGCCAGGAACAGACCATAGCCAGGCTTTTCCCTATGAACTCGGCCACTAGCATTATCCCACCGGGCATGTGTGAATTCCGGGGCCCGGGTCAACATTTTCTTCTCTGGCTCCAGCTCTGATATACTGAGGATTGCATCCCAGTCACGCTTCTCCCCGAGAAGATAGATGGCCTTGCTGCGGTACACCGACTCCTTCAGGCTATCTCGTTCGGCAAGGATGGTAGCTTCGACTGCACGGGCTATCCGATAGTCCCGCATGCCACCCACTGTGAAGGTTCGGATGAACGGCATTAAGTGGCAGTCCTTCGGAAGATCCGGCCGATAGTTGTCACCCCGTCTGAAGCATGTCTCAGTGGCAGTGGAATATACCCTGGACGTTAATACTGTATCCGTCTCAGAATCAGAAGATTCGTCAACGGCGGTAATTTTGTCATATCCGAAGTCTAAACTATGCACATTCAGCCAGTTTACTACAGCCCGTGATATGTCTGGCTGGGCTGATGAGCTCGTTCCAACAACTCCAGAGGATGTGGCAGCAGAACTCGAAGCCATTGTAGTACCTGCAGCCGAAGAAAAGATGTGAATGAAAGTCCCAAAATAAGAGGCAGTTTTGTAAAGATTGTAATATGAAACCCTATGAAAATTTCGGCAGCACCTCCCCTTATTCAGGGTCGGCCCAAAGAAGATAGGGAGTCACCCACCAAGAGGGAGTGATCCCGGGAACAAAAGGGATTTAATCCCAAAACAATGCCCTACCAAGCGAAATACACGCCGGGAAGGAAAACGGAACGGCCGAGAGGAGGAGAGGCTCGCGCCGATGAGAAGAAATTGAAGAGAGAGAAGAGATGGTGAAGAATGAGAAGAGAAGAGGGACTCGGCGCCCTAAATAGGAGCCCGAGCGAACAGGTTCTCGGCGCGATGAAACGCACGCCGAGAACCCCCCATATTTCAAAAAGCCCGCAGAAAATGGGCAGGCCGAGAGCCCCTTTCGGCCAAAAGGCGCACCGAGAGCCCCCGTGACCGGGCACGCCGAGAAGTCAGGCGCCGAGAAGCCCCTGCGCCGAGAACCGGTTGTCCTCGCGCCGGGAGCATCCAAGCCAAAGAAACTGGAAGAAATTCAAAGAAATTGAAAGGAATTACAAGAAATTTCAATGCGAAGAAGCTTCCAAATTGAAAATGAAAGGTGACTAATAATGTCAACCTGAGAAAGGGGTTCAGATGCTGAAGGATATGTACACTTGCAAGTACTGTGTCATTTATTCTGCACTCCCGCTACCTGCAAGTGGGGGGCATTTGTTGACACCTGAAATATAACTGAGAATAAAGATGAGACCAAAGAGAAGATTGAACCAGACATGAAGCTCTCAGAGATTCCTGCAAAGCCAGAATTACAGAATAGTCGTCACTGAAGTTATCACCCAGCTGAGGCCCTTCCCGGTCAAGCTGATGTCCGGTATTGTCGTCGCTCAGATGGCAGTACTAATGCAGAATTGCAGTCTATTGACTGATGAAAATCCCCAGAAATATTCTGATAAGACTATGTTAACCCATCAACTAAGGGACCTTCACCTGTCCTGACGAATTCGAAGGACTGGCAAATGAAAAGACAGATTAGGCGTCCTGGGAGCCTAGTGATGAGGAAGATTAAAACATTAAGAAAGGGCCTTAAATGGGCCATGGCGCCGAGGGCTCTTCACCATGGCCCAAAGCAGTGGCGCGGAGAAGCCTTTGCGCTGGGAAGCCTTCGCAAGGGGCGCGCCGGGAACCTGCTATATGCGCGCCGGGGTGACCCTGCCGAGAAGGGGGGAGCACTATGCCTATAAAACCCCCTTTTCTCTCGAGCAGAGAAACAACGGAGGGAGATAGATAGACACACAAAAAAAAAGAGACTGAGAGAACAGAAGAGAAGATAGCCACAAGAAAGAAAGAAAGGAAGAGAGAAGTCCACACCCAGCTCCAGATTATCGGCGGCTGCTGAGAGATCGGAAGAAGAAGGAGAAGGTCTGCTAAAGGGGGAGGGAGAGGAGTCAATGCTCCACCCTCCCCCCCCCATTTTTTTCTCCTTTCTTCTCTTCTTCTGATGTATACTCGTTCTTTCTTTCTCTTTGTTTGTATTTCCTTGTTGGGGATGTTATCCCTTCCTTTTCTCTCTTCTCGTAATTATTTTCTCTGCGTAACCTCGATGTACGCCAGTTCTCGGCCAGGTATGCTGGAGGCCGATGAGTTTCTTTGGCTTCCTTTCTAACTATTCTCCTTTATTTTCGCAAATGATGCAAATATCGGAATGCAACGATGTGGCTACCCAATCAGGCGGGTGATGTTTGAATCTTCCTCTCTCTGTCTTCTATTTCGCTATGGTCTATTGAACTCTTAAGCCGTTCCTGTGCCCTGAGTTTTGAGTCGTTCACGATGTTTATTTCCGGGATGGGAGTCCTGGCAGAGCCCCAATCCCCATCCTATGGATTATTGGGCTCTGCCTGCTCCCCTGCTGCTACTCAATCTCCCCATCGATCGAGTTTTGTTGCTTGGCCGCCAAGACAGTGTCAGAAATCAGAGACAGTCATCTCTTGATTCACTGGTCTGTGGGCTATAATCAGATATATATGTGTATACGAAAATCCGGGAGGTTTCAATGGATGATGGCCTCAAGCCCCTGTCTCCCAGTAACCCCTTGACATCAGAGCATCGAAATCCATTACCCAGACCACTTCATGTCTCAAACACAGCTCTAACCCGAGCCTGGATTCCAAAACATGTTAGAACAGGGTCCCCAGGGTTCCCGGCGCCCTCGGCTTCTCTGCGTAGATCCCTCTCGGCGCCGTGAATAGCTCCCGGCGCGGGGTTTGGCGCGCCAAGAACCAGGGGCACCGAGACCCTTTCATTGGCCAATAAAACCCGCGCCGGGAGCCTCCCTTTGTTGCCACTTTGTCTTCACGCCGAGATCCCTTTGTTGGCCAATAAAACCCACGCCGAAACCCTCTATCTTTGGCCAATAAACCCAGACCGAGATCCACCTCTATGCCATCCTCCAACCCTTGGTCATCCCACTGCTTCGAATAGGGAGCGTCTGTTGTAATGCCCCGGGTTTTTCGGATCCTTCTTCGTGGGTCCCGGATCTGGTTTCTCGGAGTGTCCAGCTCCGATGTGTCCGAAATTTCGTTTCGGACGTCTTTCGTGTTCGGATCGGCGCGATCCGGAGTCGTTTCGGAGGCCCGGAGGCGTTCCGCGGCTTTTTCCGCGTGTGTTTTCCGATTCCCGGCGTGGGTTTCGACTTTCCCTTCGGAACCTCGTTGCGGGTGAACCGGGCCGTTCACCAGGGCGCGAGTGGTACCGTTGCGATCGGTGCGCTCCGAGGATCGCGAGGGTGTGATTTTCTATTTTTCTGGATTTTTCCGATTTTCCGGATTTTCCTATAAATAGCTTTTTCTCTCTCTCCCCCTCTCATTCTCTCTTTCTCACTCTCTCTCTTCTCTCACGCCCTCTTTCTCCCCTCTCTTCTCCGGCGGCCGACGGAGCGAGGCGGGGGCGAGGCGGAGGCGGCACGGGTGAGGACGTGGGCGAGGATGGGCGAGGATCGAGGCGGTGGAGGCGCGTGGGAGCTCGTGGCGCGGTCGCGAGCCGGCGAGGGTTTCACGGCGTTTCTTCGCGGATCGGTGAGCTCGGGGCGCGAAATCTTCGGTGGAGGTAGGGTGATGGACCCTCAGCCCGTGTACTTCCTTTCCCGCGAGTTTCGTAGGCCGTGGTGAGCCGAGCGGGCTAAACGGGGCGTTTTGGGCAAAATGTGTGTTTTCGGGGTGTGAGCCGGATCTCCCGTTTTATGGTGTTTTTGGGCGATCCAGGGGTTTAGATGCATGCCTAGGGGCTTGGGGAAGGTTTCCCCTTTTGTTTCCCCTTCACCTGGGGGTGAACGGGGCTTGGCATGGCTTTTCCCGCGGTTTCCACCATTTTTCGGGCGCGGACTGAGAACGCGCTATACTCCAGTAGCGCGTTCTTGAATGTCGCGCTGCCCCGATAGGGCGCGTTCATCGGAGAAGATGAACAGTTTGGCGGTTCCTGTCGCGCTATGGAAACATAGCGCGACCTGGATTGTCGCGCTATAGGTTCCTAGCGCGACCTGCGTTGTCGCGCTAGGGTTCCCTAGCGCGTTCCGGCTTGTCGCGCTAGGTGATCCTAGCGCGATCTCCATGTTGTCTCGAGCTCCCCTTGGGCCGTGTGTGTCTCGGACACCCCGTGGACTTCCGTGACCGTGTCTTTGGGTGTCCAGAGGGTTGGTTTACCTCGATTACCGTGCCCATCGGTTTAAGGGTCTGTGAGACCTTCTGGTGTTCCGATTGTGTTGTGTTGGTCTCCGGTCGACCCGGTTGTGACCCAGTGGTCGACCTTTGGCCTTGTGAGTGTCCCGGGTACCCCGTGGGTTCTGTGTCCGCGTTTCTGGGGTGTCGGGAGGGACAGTGTTTCCTCGATTAGCGTGCCCGTAGGTGTGGTGGGTCCGGGTGACCCCACGTGTTCCGGGCTCTTGTGTTACGCTTGATCGAGTCACCGTGTGTCGGTGTGTGTGCGGTGGGGTCTCCCCCGCATATCGTGGGTTCCTTTGGAAGGCGATTCCCGTGTGGGCCATGTGTTTGGCCTTGGACAGTGAGTCCAGTCGTCCGGCCTGGGGCTGGAGGTTTCCCGCTTGCTTCAAGATGGGAAATCGTCGTGGCGGCTTGTGTGCTGCCGTGGGAATCGTGCTTCTGTGTTTTCCGTGTGGCCCGTGTAAGTGGCCTTTGTCCCTTGCGTTCCCTTCCCAAGGGAATGGTCTTGGCAACTCGTGTGTTGTCTCGGTATTCCTGATATCGTGGTTTTGGACCTAGAGATTGGACTAGATTGATGGCCTTGTGCTGTTGCGTGCAACGGTCTTGACCCCGAGTCTTGTGACTCAAGGACCGTTGGCTGTAGTGTGTCTAGAGGACTGTCCAGAGTCCAGTGGCTTAGCGCCACTTGAGTTTTCTCGACTCTAGTGCACGGTGCGTGCGTGGCCGTGGACTGTGAGTCCCGTTTCTTCTCCGACTGTGGTCACCGTGCGACGGGGCCGGTACGTGGGGTGGTCCCCGTACGTCGTCGGATTCGGACGTTGTTTTCCGTTGAGTTGAGAGTCTACTCCTTCAGTGACCCTCCACTAGTCGTAGCCCACCAGTACGAGGTGCTGGTCTCACCTGGGAGTGGTGTACGGGCACCCACCTTTCGAGACGGTTTGTGGACCGGTTACCGTAGGCCCCTCGTCGTAGCCAGAGTCCGGCTGCGGGGGAAAACCGGTCAGAGGGCCAGACCTAGGACGCGTGGTCTGTGTGTGCACACGTGGTTGGGGGCGGTTGGACCCACGTCGACGGGCGTGACCCCAGCTAGTTACTTGTTTGTGGTTACTTGTACGGTGTTCGCGCCTCGGGTAGGACCTACCACGTCAGGCGGTTCACCTGCGGTGCGGTGTAAGACGTCAGGGGACGCTACCGGCTGTGCTTCTAGTGGGTGGTACTCCTGTCGAGTACGGAGTGTCAGACTATCAGTCTATGTGTCTTTGACCTTCGGGTTTTTGGTCGTGTTGACCGGTGAGTTCGGTTGTTTCATCTTGGCGCGTGTGTCGGTTCTTGCGCCGTGAGATTAGTGCTAGTGGCTTTACCGAGGTTGGGTCTTGTGGTGCGGTACCCGCGATCGGATGGTCGGGGTTGCACCTTGGACAGCGTGTCCAGGTTGGCTGTCCGGGGGACAGGCCTCTACGGCGTGGTTGCCGTGTGTTTTTACTTCGGTAGGTGGTACTAGCGTAGTTTGGTAGCTTCGACTGCGTGATCGAGGTCTGCCTTCTGGCAGTAGGAGTAGCTGTAGTGCCGAGTTTTGACCGGCCACCGGGTTGCTGTTCCTGCTGTAGTTGTAGCTTCCTTTCCGCTACCGCCGTTGTTTCCGGTTGGGGTTCCGCGGGATCCCTGCTGAGTCTCTGTTTTGGAGACTCATTCCCTACTTTTCAGGTGTAGCGATTCTTCCTCGTGGTTCGAGGGTGCGGAGCGGAGGTTCTCTGTTGCTAGCTTGCCGGGCCGAGTGTTCACTTGGCATGTGGTACGCTTTACTGCTTTAGACTGTACTTTCTGTTGGACTGGACTCTGTTGTAGTTGTTTTATTTATTTCTGTTATTTGTTGGGTTGTCCTGCTTTATTTCATATTTCTTTGTGCCTCCACACACCTTTTAGCCCTTCCGAGCCTTCCCGGCTCGTGGGCGGCGGTGCGAGTCTCGGGTTATCGGGCCTTCCCGGTAATCGGATTCTCGGGTCGTCACATCTGTGGTCATCATGTGCACCTCAGGGAGCACAACAACGGGGATGACCTCCCCTATATTATGTCATCTCGAGCCGAATTCATTCGCATACTCCGCAGGCCAAAGGAGTTCTGCTTCTGCATGAATTCCAGTGGTCCTCGAAGGAACAACAACCACTGCTACGGGCATAAACATCGGCCGGGAGCCTAGTGCTCTTTACTTTGACCACCAGCCCGGCATCCCGTGGGTGGTGGTCTACCTCCTCTTGGCATAATCCAAGATAAGGGGATATGCTGCCAAATTTCACCCACATCACACCGAGTGACTGTGATATTCTCCTCTAACCCCGCTGGACTTAAGGAGTTCTGCCATTGCATGTCCTCCGATGGTCCCTCGAAGGGGGATATTAATAAAACATTGCATCGACATACGGTGTACCATGGTGTCGGTCCCACTTCGGATTCTGGGTCGAATATACCCGATCTTTAACGGATCCCATCCTGCCACTGCATGGATGGTTTCCTATTCCCACTTGGCATAGTCCAAGATACTGGGGATATGCTGCCGAATTTGCCCCGCACTCAATGTATTCTTGCTTTATTCAGTCTATTTAATGCTCTGCAAGTAGACTAAGCGCACTCACTTAAGTCTTCTTTTGCCGCTACCTTCCTCCTGTCTTTGGCGTTTAATCAAGGGTTGTCTTCCTTAGGGAGGACGTAATTAACGTCATAACCTTTATGGTATGACGGACTTTTGGTCCAGACACGATCACTCACAATCGACTGATTAGAAGTCAGATCGAGCGCACAATGAAATCGTCACATATGTGACTGGCACGCCAATAAATAAACCATAGAAACAGAATAATAAAGAACGTAAATAAAAAAAAAGTGCGTCCACAATACCGCAAGCTATCCTATGGTACTGGTAACTGCACTGGGGCGATTTCCTGATGACCAAGATTCTGGACACCGAATGGAGTAGGTTTAGGGCTAGCCGCATCTAATGCAGTGTGTGCAACAGACTCCATCGATTGAAAAACTGCCTGTTGCACAGCTTGTTGAAGCAGAAGACCTGGATCTACAGGTGCATATGAGATCGTGGCAACTGGATCTTGCTGTTGGACCACAGGAGAAACATGGAAACGGTCTTCAAAAGCCTGGATGCTGGATTCCAGAGCTGAGATTTTCGCATGGAGAGGAGCATACGCGGCATGCACAGCCATCTGCACGCAATGCTGGATGGATTGTTGGAGCAGAAGTAAGTTCGTAGGAGCCATCGATCTGGAAGAGGGAGGAGTATCCAAGGGGGGCTCAGACACCAATTTGTTACGATCCTCCGATTCTAGCCTTGGATTCTCTTCCACGATGGCCAAGCGATCTGAAGCCAAGGCCACCACTGCAGTCTTCTTCTGGCTGGGAGCTTTCTGCAAAGGGGGAAAAGCACCTAGAACCCTGACGAATGGGGACGAAGTCCAGAGATGGGAGGAGAGTTAAGAGAAATCACTAAAGTGTAAGAAGAAGGAGGGAGAGCAGAAGAAGAAGAAGAGGGGATCAGAGCAGCAGCTAAAGCATAAGACGATGGAGGAGGAATAGAGGAAGGAGGAGAAGAAGAGGGGATCAGAGCAGCAGCTGAAGCCACAGAAGAGGCGGGAAAATCAGAATTCCATATATTTTTCATGTCCGATCAATTACAGAGGATCTCTATTTATAGAGATCATTCTCTCACTGCTATTCCCGCTCAATTCTCTCACAATTATGTGGAATTTACAATCTTATTTTCCACCTGTAATATCATCACCGTAAGTGAGCACTGAACCGGTCCTAACTACCACAACTCCCTTGAACTGTTACCTTCACTACTTCTTCATACCTGTGCTCCTTTCGTATCATGCCACCCCGCATTCTTCCTCTTCCCCTTGAAGCTCGTCTCCCGCCCCCACCCTCCATCCTCCTCCCTCCACCCTGCCACGCCGCGCCCCGCCGTCCCCGACATCCCCTGTGCGGGGTCCGACCGTCCCCCTCAGTTTCTGCGTTTGAACAAGCCCGCTGCAACTCCCCAAGACCGTCGGCGCCCCCCACCTCTGATGCGGGACGAGACCACGGACACGACAAGCTCGCGATTGTCCCTTAACGAGGGAAGTGTCGGATGTGCGCGGTTGAGAAACCGGCAATGAGCTAGGGTGGTCGGCTCTCACTTGTGCCCGGATCAGGTCACGGGACGGTCACGCTCTCTCTCGCAACAGTGGTGATATGAAAATAAAGTGAGCTACGATCCTAGAACATGCTCTCTAGCAGTGGCATAAACAAGTATATATGAAAATAAGCAAATGCCGAGTGTAGGGAGCGAGAACGATACCTCCACGCGCTCGACGTGGGGAAGATGGACCCGGCCGAAACTCGTACTCCCGGAACAATAATACACAATATTACAGCAATACACGTCGCTGCCCACTCCACGCAGGGAGGTAAAGGGCTACACAATGGGGTCCGGGAGGACCGAATTCGGGTTGACGGGCGGCTTCTCGCGTTGATTCGACAGCACCCGAACTAGTGACGGTGGGGCCCACGTGCTGTCCGGAGGGGTCGAGTGGGACCCGGTGACACCGCTGTAGTGGGGACACTTAGAGAAGCGTTCCCCGGGCTGGCGGCACGCTGGTTCGCCGGACGGAGGCCGGGCGGCTCCGATCGGCACCGGTCGGAATAACCGGCAACGGACCTGCCGGTTCTGTTTTCCGGCGCGCGCTCCGGCGAGAACGGACGCTGCGATCAGCCCCGACGTCGGAATATGACGAAACCGGCGCCGTTGGAAAGCTGCTTTGAAGGGCTTAAATCCTCTATGATTACAGAAAAATAACAAAGCATGTACTTCTAATTGGCGAATTTTGAAGGTTGCTGTTGTACAGTGGCCTAACTCTCAGATCTGCAGGGCTGTTCTCTAAGAACTGCCATTGACCGCAGGGTAGATGTCCGATTCATCTCTTGAGGTATTCATCAAAGTTGTAGGAAATGGAGCTAGGAAGACGACAAAATTGGTTTTGACAAGTTTGGATGTGGCTACAAATTGATAGGATTTTAGTACTAACAGTGGGTCGGATCTGGAATCTGACTAAAAGCACTGTAGCAGAGATAAAACACGAATTTTGAAAAATAGGTAGAAGGATGATCAGAAATTAAGAAAATTCATGGATGTAGGGAATGACGGACAGAACGCCCAGTAAAATTGGGAGGGTTTGAAAAAATCACAAAGATGGTCGGAGATGGGAAACACAGAGCTGCTGTCACTATAGACAGAGACAGGACAGATCTGGGAGTGAAAGATGAACAAAAATGTAAAGATATCAAACGAAGGATTTTAGATCTGAATGTTTTTGTGGAGATGGGGATACAAGATAGGAACAACCTCTAAAAATTTCAGATCAAGAGGACGTCGTGGCTGACTACAGAATTTCATGGAAGTCACCTCTATCCAGCAGGACAGAACCTTGAAGATGGCTCCGCGGCGGCTCGTAGGCGGCACGAACGGCGGCGGCGGCGGCACCGATGATCACCGGAGGTAGGGGGAAGAAGATAGCACTCTAGAATGGGGGTTGGGGATGAAGAAACCAGAGGGAGAGAGAGGGGAGGTCAAAATTCACTCAAGGGGGGGTCTTGCACAATGCTTTTTCTCATTTCATTAATATTCAAATGGAAAATACAAGTATTTATATGCCTCCAATCTAATCCAATCTCCACCATTGGATCTAGGGATGGGGAATGAATGGCCTAGATTAAATGTGACCAACACACACAAAAAAAAAAAAATAACCCAAGTGGGAGACAAGCTTGACATGGTAGGTAGCCTACCTTAGACCTTTTACTCCCATTGTCTACCCATGTGGCATTTGACATTCAACCCTTCTAGATGGCCACCTAGGATGGTTGACCAGCCCCACATAGGTGACATGGACCAATGGGAAAGGTCTGAGGGCCCCCTTGCTGGTCCTACTATATAATTGCATAAAAACCCACACAATCCATGGGAATGACTCCTTGACTTATAAAGCCTTACATTTGCGTACATACTTTCCCAAGGATATAAACACAAACTAAAAGGACATAAATGCAAAAGAAAAAGTACATGCTCGGCGTCGATTCCCATCAACTCTCCCCGGGTGGGAGGAACTCGACCCCGTCGAGTAGGGGTATGGATGCTCGAGTACTCCGGCGGATCCGTCACTGTGCCAAGTAACGCGGGTACGCTCTACTCCGAGTGATCGTCACCTGCTCATTCCATATATATTCGATATGCGCGGACTGCTATGGGCCGAAGGTGGACACTCCGGGTGGGGCACTCTCAAAAGGGAAGGAAGCAGCTCGAAGACTCACTAGGAATCACCGCTGAGTCCCTGTAGGTGACTGATCCGAGTATAGATGCAGAATCGATCCCATACTCATCGAGTGAGTCTAATCGCTTCACACTCATAAGGGACTAACATCGATGAGCTTGCACAAGACACATGCAGACAAACAAACTACACACAAACCATGCAAACAAACCACACAAAGAAGAGACAATACGGATTCATGAATGACTCGAGACAAACCTACTGCTAGTCCGACCCGTACATGGGTGACGGCGGACCAGGACACCCGAACGTATGCCATGCATGCATCTGACGTAACCGGTGGTTGACGTCATGGAGAACTCCTAGACACCCGATGATGCACCAATCATGGAGATTGGGCTTGGATGTAGGAAGTCCGGGAGGTGCGGGTGGTTTAGATGGATCGGGGTAACCAAAGTTTTCATTACCCCCAAATGAAGGTTTGGACCTATGGCTATGTGGAGTTTGCTTGGCCCGAGTGGAAAAGGGGGGATAGTGAACTCCGCGGAAGAAGGGTAGTGAGTATGAAAACTCGGGAGGTTCACTAGTGAAGGGGTCAAAAGGATCGAAGAAGGTGTGACCCCATGAAGTGGGTTCCAACATGACATGGTCCCAATCGTGAAATTCTTGAAGGTGTGGGTGGTCACCTTCCTCCGTCATGGTAGAGAGGACCGTGTATAGGAAATATGACTCCTCCCTCGGAAATAAAGTCATGAAGTCGGGCTCATCCGGTAGCGGGAGAAGTAGAAGAATCTCCGTGGTGACACAACCCACGGTGCACTCGGAGGTAATGGACCCGAAGGCCGGATGGGTGAAGCTACGACTCGTGGGTTGGTCGAAGCCTCGGGCCAACATATGTGTCAACTTCCATTATGAATCTAATCCCATGACAAGATCGTCTAATATGTCAACATGGTGACTAGATCGAAATGTGGTATGGAAGGAGTTGACCGGCACTAAAGGTAGGGTGGGGTCCATGGATGGAAAGGGATGTGGGACCTAGCCTTCCTTGAGCCATCTAAGAAGTGGCTCGGTTATATAAAGAGTACCCGTTAGAAATACGGGGGGCTCGGGCTTTGGTAGTTCCAAATGAGATGGTTCCGAATCAAGTTCGGAAATAGAGAGTGATGGCATTGAAGCTCTCATGGGTGAGGAAGGAATGTCCTTCTCGTGGTGAAGGGGTCCTTGGGGTGGCTCCGGGAACAACCAATCTACCCCGATAGACCGATCTAGGCTAGTACTAAACCTATCTAGGCTTGTACTAAACCTTTGCACTTGTCCCATCATGGCTTGGAACATTGCGCCCACTTCATCGGGACTATAGGCTCGGGATGCGGCCATGGTTGCAAAGATGGGGTTGGCCCCCCTAGGAATGGAGATGCAAGACCATTTTTTTTTGTTTTGTTTAAAAGCAAAATGTTATGCTAACCAATGCACCTAGACATGACCAAAACCCGGTACGTGGCGGAGATAACCGATCCGAAGATCACTCGCACAAGTGTGCGGCCTTCCCGATAGGCGTAGCCTAACGTTCGGACAACACCTTTTGACATACCGAGTAAAGGGATGTAAATGCGACCCAAAAGATATTTTTTTTTGTTTTAAAACAATGATGACCCTAAACGCGACTTAGACAATGACTAATGACTAGACGTAAATGACACTTTTTCTTTTTTGATTTGGACACCCTAGACTCAACTCGCTCTGATACCAAATTGATGCGGGACGAGACCACGGACACGACAAGCTCACGATTGTCCCTTAACGAGGGAAGCGTTGGATGTGTGCGGTTGAGAAACCGGCAATGAGCTAGGGTGGTCGGCTCTCACTTGTGCCCGGATCGGGTCACGGGACGGTCACGCTCTCTCTAGCAGCAGCGGTGATATAAAAATAAAGTGAGCTACGATCCTAGAACATGCTCTCTAGCAGTGACATAAACAAGTATATATGAAAATAAGCAAATGCCGAGTGTAGGGAGCGAGAACGATACCTCCACGCGCTCGACGTGGGGAAGACGGACCTGGCCGAAACTCGTACTCTCGGAACAATAATACACAATATTACAGCAATACACGTCGCTGCCCACTCCACGCAGGGAGGTAAAGGGCTACACAATGGGGTCCGGGAGGACCGAATTCGGGTTGATGGGCGGCTTCTCGCGTTGATTCGGCAGCA
Organism: Amorphophallus konjac; assembly: GCA_022559845.1. NCBI lineage: Eukaryota > Viridiplantae > Streptophyta > Magnoliopsida > Alismatales > Araceae > Amorphophallus > Amorphophallus konjac. The sequence continues at coordinate 557,936,778 of CM040121.1, read as the reverse complement.
CCCGAACTAGTGACGGTGGGGCCCACGTGCTGTCCGAAGGGGTCGAGTGGGACCCGGTGACACCGCTGTAGTGGGGACACTTAGGGAAGCATTCCCCGGGCTGGCGGCACGCTGGTTTGCCGACCGGAGGCCGGGCGGCTCCGATCGGCACCGGTCGAAATAACCAGCAACGGACCTGTCGGTTCTGTTTTCGGGCGCGCGCTCCGGCGAGAACGGACGCTGCGATCAGCCCCGACATCGGAATACTACGAAACCGGCGCCGTTGGAAAGCTGCTTCGAAGGGCTTAAATCCTCTATGATTACAGAAAAATAACAAAGCATGTACTTCTAATTGGCGAATTTTGAAGGTTGCTATTGTACAGTGGCCTAACTCTCAGATCTGCAGGGCTGTTCTCTGAGAACTGCCATTGACCGCAGGGTAGATGTCTGATTCATCTCTTGAGGTCTTCATAAAAGTTGTAGGAAATGGAGCTAGGAAGACGACACAATTGGTTTTGACAAGTTTGGATGTGGCTACGAATTGATAAGATTTTAGTACTAACAGTGGGTCGGATCTGGAATCTGACTAAAAGTACTGTAGCAGAGATAAAACATGAATTTTGAAAAATAGGTAGAAGGCTGATCAAAAATTAAGAAAATTCATGGATGTAGGGAATGACGGACAGAACACCCAGTAAAATTTGGAGGGTTTGAAAAAATCACAAAAATGGTTGGAGGTGGGAAACACAGAGCTGCTGTCACTGTAGACAGAGACAGGATAGATCTGGGAGTGAAAGATGAACGAAAATGTAAAGATATCAAACGAAGGATTTTGGATCTGAATTTTTTTATGGAGATGGGGATACAAGATAGGAACAACTTCTAAAAATTTCAGATCAAGAGGACGTCGTGGCTGACTGCAGAATTTTGTGGAAGTCACCTCTATCCAGTAGGACAGAACCTTGAAGATGGCTCCGCGGCGGCTCGTAGGCGGCACGAACGGCGGCGGCGGTGGCACCGATGATCACCGGAGGTAGGGGGAAGAAGATAGCACTCTAGAATGGGGGTTGGGGATGAAGAAACCAGAGGGAGAGAGAGGGGAGGTCGAAATTCACTCAAGGGGGGGTCTTGCACAATGCTTTTTCTCATTTCATTAATATTCAAATGAAAAATACAAGTATTTATATGCCTCCAATCTAATCCAATCTCCACCATTGGATCTAGGGATGGGGAATGAATGGCCTAGATTAAATGTGACCAACACACACAAAAAAAATAAAATAACCCAAGTGGGAGACAAGCTTGACATGGTAGTAGCCTACCTTAGACCTTTTACTCCCTTTGTCTACCCATGTGGCATTTGACATTCAACCCTTCTAGATGGCCACCTAGGATGGTTGACCAGCACCACATAGGTGACATGGACCAATGGGAAAGGGCTGAGGGCCCCCTTCCTGGTCCTACTGTATAATTGCATAAAAATCCACACAATTCATGGGAATGACTCCTTGACTTATAAAGCCTTACATTTACGTACATACTTTCCCAAGGATATAAACACAAACTAAAAGGACATAAATGATAAAGAAAAAGTACATGCTCGGCGTCGATTCCCACCAACCTCCCTCTCTGTGAACACCCCACCCCCCTTTACCGCCTACTGCGAACGCCGCCGCCGTTGCAGTCGTCTCCAGCTGCCTCAACGACCAAGTTGCCCGGAGGACGCCAGCACATTGTCGGCCTCTCCTCTACCCACTCCCTCACACCCGAAGCAATAGGCGACCACCCGGCATCCCGTTCGCCACTGCCTCCCTTCTTCCTCCCCCTCACAACCGCCATCACAGAGGACGCCGCCACCATCTTCCCCGGTTGTAAGCCTCACCAAGCAACCCGCCCTCGCCAGTAGGCTCGTCGCCGTCGCCCCTCTGTACGCCGTCGCTGGCTGCTGACGCCCGCTGCTCGCCTCCGTCGTGGTCGAGCTTCTTCCCGTCGGCAGTTGTGCTCCTCTCTCTCTCCCCCCCTCCCCCCGCTTTGGTGAGTCAAAAAAAATAACAGTAAAACACAGGTAAAAAAAGAAATAAAAATTAAAAATATTTCTTAAAAATTAAAAATAAATTGAAATATATATAAAAAATAAAAAATAGGAACTTAACCGTCATGCGCGGTGCCAGCCCTATTTGAAAATGCTTTCTATCCTATAGTTTTTTTGAAAATCCACTTCTCCGTACAAAACTAAAGAGTCAAAAATTTCATTGGACACGAGAGATTGACTGTTTTTTTTTTAAAAAATTCAATTCGACGAGCTTTAGATGGTCAAATTACCAATTTTTCTCACTTGTCATTGCTTTTGGGGTGCAGAGGGCGAGAGTATTTCCATAAAAAGATTTTGGAAAGTCGTCGCAGCATCGTGAAGCTCATTTGCCCGAGTTTCTATGCTTTTCAATTTTTTGAATTTTATGTATTATCTTCTCTCTCATCCAGAAGGTATCTTCTTGTCAAAATCGAGATGCCTCTGTTTAGTATGGAAAAGATCTGTACCGTGTCACAACTTCCAATGATTAAAATCACTATCCACTACGTTCCCAAACGCTGCGGGCCGTACATCATCGCTTCCAGACGACCTATCACCCTCCTCGTCATAGTCATCTTGTTTTTCAGATAAAATCCACTCATTTTGTCTCTTCTCCCTCTTCTATGTTGCTTTAGCCGCCGCCTTTTTTTTTTGGTTTGTTCACGTGTTTGGCCATTACAATTTTAACCTCTTGACACACATGGATAACCAACTAACTTTCATTATCTAGCACCTGAACCTCCTAATATTTCTTCAGTGATTGACACCTCCTCGTGTTTTTCTTTTTTCTTTTTTATGAAAGTTTGATATAGATACTACGACTGGTTTACACCAGACAAGATACAATAGGGGATATCAAGGAAAGACCAAGACCTACTTGTCTTAGTGCAAAAGGCCTCCTTTGCAAGTTTGTGGGCCAAAACATTAGCGGATCTAGGTGTGAACTTCACCCGCACAAGAGAGGAAATCAAAAAACTTCTGTAATCTTGGATGGTAGGGATGATCCTCCACGGAGGGCAGGAAACATCATTAATGTAGTTGATCACGTTGAGACCATCCCCTTCCACAGTCACTTGTTGGCATTGAACGAAACCAAACTTGAATACTTGTAGCATGGCTAAAGCCTCAGCCATCTCCAGGGATTGAGCTTCGAAAGGTTTGTGTTGACAGAAGAGGGGACTACATGTAGAGTCCCTCGTAATAAGCCCTACTGCACCTAGGCCAGCATGGAAGGCTGCATCAACATTGATTTTCAGACTGTGTTCTTCGGGGGGGCACCATACGGCTTCTTGGTGAGGGTTGGTTATACTGTGAACTAACCTGTTAACAGCCCAACTTTGATGGTAGTTCAAGGCTTTAGCAATAATAGAGCTTGGATGGTCTTCTTTACCTTCAAAGACTTTCTTGCATCTGGCCACTCAAATTTACCACGTGATAGCATAGCACATAATAATCACCTAAATGTCTTCCTTTCATGAGGAGAGTAGGGGGCTAGACCACTCTAAAATTCTGTCCTCAAGAGTTCTGGGATCAGCATCCGAGTGGTAATTGAGGGGGGATAATTTCCAAGTAGCTCTGGCTAAATTACAGGAGAAGAGTAAGTGTTGGAGAAACTTGTAACAGCCTGGATTTTTCAGATTATTTATCAGATCAGGATCCATGAGTTTCAGATCGTTTTCGTGAGTCTCGGATTGAGTTTAGCGATTTACGCGTATTTTTATCTATCGGATCTTCGGAAGCCCGTGTAGGGTGAACCGTTGCGTTCTCCGACTCCATGATGTTACCACTGCGTTGTGTGTTTTTTGAGGATCATGGCGCGTAATTTTTTTTACTATTTTTAATATTTTTTAAATTTTCTGAATTCTCTATATATAAAACCTCATTTTTCTCTCTCTCCCTATCTCTCATTTCTCACCCTTTCCCTCTCTCTTCACTCACGCTCTCTCTTCTCTCCCTCTCTTCTCCGGCGGCCGACGGAGGTGGACCAGGGCGAGGTGGAGGCGACGCGGGCGAGGAGCGGGCGTCGACAGGATGAGGATCGAGAAGGTGGAGGCACGGCGAAGCTCGGCAGCAAGTTCGGGATACCACGGCGTTCGTGCGGCGTTTTCTTGGCGGATCACCGTCCCCGGTGCGCGGAATCTTTGTTGGAGGTAGGGGCATGGTTCCCTAGCCCGAGTACTTCATTTCCCGCGAGTTTTGTAGGCCGTGGTGAGCCGAGTGAGTTTATTTCTCCGTCGGGGTGAAAATATGTGATTTTGGGGTGTGAGCCGGATCTTACGTTTTAACCGTATTTTTAGGGTTTAAATGAGTCCTCTCGGTGCTAGAAAGGTTGGGGACTAGTTTCCCCTTATTTTTTCCTTCGCGTGGGCGCGAACGGGGCGTGGAATGGAGTTTTTCACCGAACTCGCCGTTTTCGGATTTACGGACAGAAGGCGATCGTACCAGGAATCGCAACTTGCATAAGGTGGCCCGCTGGAGGCCGCTAATTGGCTCTTGTAGTGTCGGCAGGGTTAGTGGTCTAGGAGAAGGCCGTTTGGCCTGTTGCAGTCTCACGACTAACCGCTACCCTATGGGTAGCGGCCAGACTCTGACCGCTTTTCGTTTTGTGTTGCGTTATGGCCGTTGGGCAGCCCTCGTTGTAGCGGTCAGGTTATGACCGTTTCACTGAGGGTAGCAGCCTTGTGGCTGACCGCTAGCCGATGCTTGCGGTCAGGCTAGGGCCGCCACCTAGGGCTAGGTGCGGTCTGGGTTGTGACTGTTTCATGTGTCTAGCAGCCCAGGGTGGACCGCTATTGTTGGCTTACGGTCCAGAGTGGACCGCCACTTGTTGTGACGGTCTAGGGAGGACCGCCACTCCGTTTTCCATGCGGGTCGTGTTTCGTTCGCGTTGTTTTTGACCCTGGTCGGTCCTGTTGGGACCCAATGACCGACCTACAGTCTCGTGAGTCTCCCGGACACCCCGTGGGTTCCGTGACCGTGATTTTGGGTGTCTGGAGGTGCTGTACTATCCCGATTAGTGTGCCCGTGGGTTGGAGGTTCCGGGTGACTCCATGTGTTCCGGACTTTCGTGTTCTCGCTAGATCGAGTCACCGTGTATCGGTATGAGTGCGGTGAGGCTTCCCCGCACATCGTGGGTTTCTCCGAAAGGTGATTTTCGAGTGGGCCGTGCGTAAGGCCTTGGACTGTGAGTCCAGTCACCCAGCCTAGGGCTGGGGGTTTCCTGCTTTTCCCTGCGATTGGGAATCAGCTTGACGACTTGTGAGCTACCTTGAGAATCGTGTCACCGTGGTTTCAAACCTAGGGATTAGGCGAGATTGACGGCACTGTGCCGTCACGTGCGACGGTCTTGGCCCGAGTCTCGTGACTCAAGGACCGTTGGGTTAGTATGTCTAGTGGACTGTCCAGAGTCGGGTGGCTCCGTGCCATCTATTACTCCGCGCTACTCGCGATGGGTGCGTACGTGGTTTTCCGTGTTCACGTTTAGTGACCTCCCACTGGTCGTAGCCTTCTTACGGCAAGCGTGTGCTGACCCACCCGGGAGTGGTGGAGCGGCTTACCCGAGAGAGACGATTTTAAGGCTGGTTACCATAGGGCCCCCACGCGCAGCCTGAGTCCGGACTTCGGGGGAAGAACCAACTAGAGGATCTGACCTATGACGTATGGTCTGTGTGTGCACACTTAGTTGGGGGCTGTCGGACCCGTGCTGACGAGCGCGACCCCAGCTAGTCCTTATTCGTGGTACTGGTTACTGTGTGTCTCTGTCTCCGCATGGGGCGTCGCAGCGAGACACTTGAGGCGCGGACTAAGTCGTCAGTGGACGCATCCGGCTTTGCTTCTGGTGGGCAGTGCTTGTTAGTATTGGTGTGCTACAGGCCAATTTTGGGTCGGGTAGGCCCGATAGTTGCATGATCTTGTTCATTATTAACGAAGTGGTGTTTGAGCGTAAATTTTTAATTATACATTACTCTATGATGTCCCTAGGATATGTGGTTGTAAAATCGTCTCGAGATAGGATCTCGATCATGAGACTGACTTTACATGGACACATACCTTAAACTGCTCCTGGTTGGAGGGTAATCACTCGGAGACTTTGATTACCTATTAAACCAGTACACATGATGTATGGGTGAGTAGTCTCATGGTCACTGGTGCGGGGCACCGATACATATGTGTATGTGTACATTTTGGGAGGATGTACGCTGAACTGATCCGCTATTAGATCTTCAGATGGTTGATTTCACCTAATGTCAACTGAAGATCCAATTGTCTCAGTAGCATCGTTGGTCCTTTGACCTAAGACATTGATTCGATCTTACTGGAGGACTGGAATGGTTTAATGAGTTAACTAAGTGACTTTAACCACAAGTCATGAATTGCTAAGTCATTAGCCATTCAGGATACGTGTGAAGATCACCAATGGTCAAGAGGTGATTGCTCACTGTCGGGTATATATCAGACAGTTAATGGGTCATGACACTGACGCTCCGTTAAATTCCTGGCCAGGGTCGTGTGAGTTCGTTTAGAACGGACGTCATACACTTTAAGGAGGTCATGGTCGAATGGCACGATCATGGGGGTTTGACAGTTACCGTACCCTCGATCGAACCAGACTCATAAAAGGAGCGAGGGATTATAGCGATGCGACAACTGTAGACTTATAAGTACCAGACATGGTGGTTTGAACCCGGCGTCCTCTAGGATCACGCGGATTTGCTTGACCCAACGTCATCAAAGGTTTAGAATAAATTAAACTATTATTTGGCTCTAGTAGTGATGCGGGACGGACAGAGGGACCGGCTCTAAGTAATGCGAACCTCAGACTCTAAGTGCAGACGCGACCAGCAACATACGACTAGGAGAGACACTTTGGCCCGACACTAAGAATTCCTATGGGCTATACGTCGCTAACAGAAACGCAAGCTCACTCGTCGTCTCAAGCGAGGGAAAGCGCGGATCCGCACAGTTGAGAAATCGGCAAAGTCAAGGGTGGTCAGACTCACTTCCGTGCTCGGATCGAGCCACGGGACGAGTCACTCTCTCGCTCACAGTGGTGACATGGACTCACGGGCTAGATTCCTATCGCACTCAGTAGCGGCCAAGGATCATATACTAGCTAAGCAAGTAAATGCCAAGAAGGTGAGATCGTTACCTCCACGCTCCAGGAGTGGGGAAGACAACCCCGGCCAAACCCGTACCCCCGGTTAAACAAATTTACTGTAGTACAAAAAGTTGACCCACTCCACGCAGGGAGGTAATAGGTCACATGTGGGGTCCGGGAGTCTCAGGATTTGGGTTGACGTGCAGCATCTTGAGGTTGCTCCGTCGGTGCCGAAACCCGCGTTTGGTGCTGTCTGGACGGCGCGATCTGCGGGCTTGTGGGGCCCACGTGCTGCTTAGTCCTCCGGACCTGGCGGGGTGGGTCCCGCTATGATGGTGACACCTGGTAGTGCGCTCCCCTGGATGGCGGTCGGGCTGGAACACCGGTCGGAGGCCGATCGGCTCCGATCTCCAAGTCTTGGAGTTGCTGCCCACGGATCTGTTACTTCTGTTTTGCAGCGCGCGACCCGGCGAGATCTGTTACTGCAATCAGCACCTACGTCGGATCGGCACGAAACAAATGCCGTTGGAACGCTGATTGGAAATACTTCGACCCTATGTGACTCCAGAAAATTCACCAGGGTCGTACTTCTGATGGGGAAGTTTTGACCCGGACTGATCTCTATTTCAGATCTGACCAGACAGAAACTGAGTTTCCTGAGAATCGGCGTTGACCGCAATGTAGACCTCCGATCTGGGTGTTGAGTGCTTCATAAAAGTTGTAGAGGGGAGGGAGAGGAAAACGGGGATAATTTTTGTGAAGGATTTGGTGGAGATTTGGTTGGAAAAAGGTATTTTCTAGCTCTAGGTGGTCGGATCTGGACAGTAGGGACAGAACTGAATTTGGGAGAAAGACATGATTTTTTAAAAATAGGTAGAGGGGTGGAAAAATTCCATGAAAATTTGTGGATGTTGGGGATGGTGGACAGAACCTCCAGTAAAATTGGGGTTCAAACAAAAATCGAGAAGTTGAATGAAAGGAGGAAACTCAGGGCTGCTGTGACACAGGACAGAGATCTGGCAGATCTGGTGGACTGGGAAGCACGAAAATGAAAAAATAGAAAACGATGGCTGGAATTTTTTTTTCAATTTTTCTAAGATGTGGTGATGATCTATGGAACTCACCCTGAAAGTTTGGGCTCCAAAAGATCTCGTGACTGGGAGCAAAAATTCCGGGAAGAATGGGCTATCTTGGGTGGACAGAAGTCCGGCGACGATGGTGGCGGTGCGATGGCGGCACGATGGCGGTGGCGGCGGCGGCGACGATCTTCACACCTGATAGATGAGGCTTCATACCTCTGATTCACAGCCTTCCCAGCTGCAGAAGGGGCAGAGAGGAGAGAGAGAGAGAGAGGGGCACACCAAGCTATGCTCCAAGAAAATCCCACAAATTTTATGCATTAATTCTTGAAAATAGCAAATACAACCCTTTTATATGAAACCCATGGATCTTGGTTTACGTAGAGGCGATGTCAAATGCTATTTCCCCCATGTGGTCAAGCCTAAATAAAAAAGTTTAGCCTAATGAGGCCAAAAGAGGGGGGCGCCCCCCTTATTTTAAGGAGAGAAAGTGGGCTTTTCTCCCACTTTGTCTCCCTTGGTCAACAAGAGAAGCTTGGTCCAAGTTGGGCCATAGACCAGCCAATTGGGCCTTCCAATCTAGGAAGCCCATGAGAAAGAGAGAAGCCCAATTGGGCCTTAAGTGACTTAAAGACCCATTATGAAACCTAATGGTCTAATATGGCCACACCCCTTAATGGACTCTAAAGGGCCTAATCCAAATGGCTTATTAAGAGCCTTACAAAGAGCTCAAAATGAAAATCCAAGTAAAAACACACATTACAAGCCCAAATACAATGCAAATAAATGCTAAAAAGTATCCAAACTCAAGGCGGAGACTCCAGACTATCTCCGAGCAAAAGGGAAGCCGATGTAGCCCGAGTGGTACTCCGCGTACGGTACCGACGGCTCGCCGGTTCGTGCTTCTCGCTCGCTCTGGCGTCCGCACCAATTCTTCCCGGATGGGAGAAACTCGACCTTGTCGAGTAAGGGTCTGCATCACTCTGGTAGCGCTCCAGTAGGTCCGGATCTATCCGCTGCAACTCTCCACGGGTGATTCAAGTATCCTCGGTGGTGGGTCACCCTCTCCATCGCACTAGGTAGCGCGGGTAGGATCCACTCCTGGTAACTGTCACCTGCTCATCCAGTATATGATCTATATGCTCTCGCTGCTGTGGAAATGTGGCTGGTGGTGGACACTCAGGTGTGGGATCACTCTCAATGGGGGGAGATGGCTCAAAAGGCTCAGTAGGGATCACCGCTGGGTCCCTATATGCAACTAAATCTGACACATTGAAAGTTGAGCTTATACCATATTCCTCGGGCAGGTCCACAACATACGCATTGGATCCAACGCGTTTCAACACTCTAAATGGACCGGCTCCATGAGCTTGCAATTTCTTTATGATTCCAGAGGGAAACCGTTCATGTCTTACCCTGATCATGACATATTCACCCTCTTGGAACCCACGGTGGTGTCTTTGGGCATCGGCTAGCTCCTTATACAGTGCATTGCTGGCCACAATGTGATGACGGATGTCGTCATGCAGACTCCTAACATGCTTAGCAAAAAGAAAAACACACGGATGCACACACGACCCTAAACAACCCTACGGTTAGTCCGACCCAATCATATGCAAGGTGGTCTAGGACATCCGAATGTGTGCCATGCATACCCTAGGTGTGACCGAATGTCGGTACAATCATAAGATGGTCCTTTGGATTTGGGAGGTTTGGGTGGGCCAGGAGGGTTGGGTGTCTCTCGTCCGTGAACGGACTCGGTGGGTGTTGATGGCCCGGCCCATGGGGAAGTGGTATAATGGTGGACTCCCCTAAAGAGGTGGAATGGAGATTGTGGACCAAGGGGCCCACTAAGAAAGGGATCGAAGGGATCAAAGAATGTGTGACCCCTCGATATGGATTCCCTCATCTCAAGGTCCCATGTGTGGAAGTCTGGAAGGTGTTGTTGATCTCCTTCATCCATGAAGAGAGATGGGACGGTGTATAGAATATATGATTCCTCCCTTGGGACAAATGGAGTAAAGTGAGGCTCGGGCGGTAGGGGAAGGAACAAAAGAACCTCTGTGGTGATATGGCCCACGGTGTACACGGAGGTAATGGACCCCAAAGCGGAATGGGTGAAGCTACGACCTGTGGGTCGGTCGAAGCCTGGGGCAAACATATGCGTCAACTTCCATTGGCAGTCTAATCCCTGGAGAAGGTCTTCCAAGGTATCTATGTGGTGACTAGACTGAAACGTTGTGTGGAAGGAGTTGACGGGCACTACTTGTAGTGCGGGGTCCATGGATGGGTAGTAAGATGGGGCAGAGACCAAACCTATCTTAAGCCAGCTAAAAAGTGGCTCGGCTATGAGTAGCTTTCCCGTTAGAAACACGGGTAGCTCTAGCTGAGATGACTCCAAATGAAATGGCTCCGGGTGAGGATCGAAAATGGGTGGCAAAGGAGCACTAGGAGAAGGGTTGTCCACTAGGAGGGGAAGAGGCCCTTGGGACCCCGTAGGTGGGGCCGGGTTGGGACTACCGACCATGACCTCCCTAGGCTCGAGTATGGCTATGTCCGGACTCAGAGGTGGGCAAGGGGAGACCAGCGACTCAAAATAAGCACATCTCCTATCCACCCGATCCGAAATCATTTGCACAAGTTCGGCAACGGTGTGGGTTGGAGTAGGGGTATCACGGTGGACTCACCCGTAATCAACCGGCCTAGGCTTGGGTACCTGAGGGGCTTCCTGCCTCCGGATATGACCCACTTGGTTGGAAGTGAGTTGGTGGGGTCGGCTGGAGGTGTGACCCACATGGTTGGAAGTAAATGGGTGGGACGGGTTGGAGCACTACAAGAAAAAGCGCGATTATAGACGGAAATTTGTGACGGACATTTGTGACGAAATTTTTCGTTTGAAATTTGTTACGGATTAATTTCTGTCTGAAATACTGTCTGAAATGTTGTGCCCCTGTGATCATTTGAGTCTTCCTGTGGTTTGGGTCATTTGACATCGTCTTGTGGTCATTTGAGTTATTGGATATTCTTGATTTTGATAATAGCTAAACACTATAAGTCATTATTGTTTTAACTCTCATATGACTGACATACGTGATGTTTTGTTCATGACAGATATGCCAATGAATTGCCAAGGAATGAAGTGGAGATGGCAAATGTGAAAGCTCAATGTTGCGCCCTCGCACACGGATCGACCTGCGTGGTCAGGTGGCGGGGGTCAAGGGGGCAGCGCCCCTTGCGGGGGTTTCCGGGGGCGGAGCACCCGGAACAAAATTTTGATTATAGAGAGCAATATAATCAATAGAAATCTTCAAGACTGTCAAGGTTGATGTCACAGATGAGAACATGCTGCTAAAGGACTCAAGCGACGGAGCTAAAGAGGTTAACGGACTGACTCGGCATAAACCGGGGTCTGCCCAGCTGGCGGTCGACCGCCAGCACAGGGGCGGTCGACCGCCCCTGCCAGCAGCTCACTGGCTGACGGATTCTCAGTGGCGGTCGACCGCCAGCCCAGGGCGGTCGACTGAAAATTCCAGAAACGAACAAGCTACATATTATCTCAATAGCGGTCGACCGCCACCTACCTCCGGTCGACCGCCAGCCCTGATGCAGCCATGTTTGACTTCGATTTCCACCTCGAGGCCAGCCCCTTTCCTTGGATTTGTTTAATCAAAACTCACCTAATCTCCCATGATTTGTGGATCTGGTCTGGGGGATGTCTATGGACCATTCAAAGTCTATAAAACCAACACAAGGAGAGTTAGAAACCCTAATGCTTCAAGGGGATTCAAGGGAGGCTACAAGGGTGTGTTCAAGGGAGAGAAGTTCGACTACTGTAGCCGTGAACAGTACTCCAGGAAGAATTTCTTCATCAAATCCTAAAGTGATTCAAGCTACTTCAAGAGGAGATCAATCCCAAGCCAAGATTCTCAAGAGAGATCAAATCTGCATCCTTCATCTTCTTCCTCAAGGTGATCCATAGAAGCTCATTCTCAAGGGAGATCAAATTTGCATCCTTCATCTTCTTCATCAACTCAAGGTGATCCAAGGAAGACCATGTCACAAGGAAGGAGTTACCATTGAAGAATCAGATTCAAGCTTCAGCAATCTCAGACAAGATCTTTCTTCTTGAGCATATTCTATATCTTGTTTGATGATTGAGTGTTTTCATATTTGTTCTTTTTCATTTCATACAAATGATTGAAACTGAAGATCGTCCCTACCGGTGGTTAGTAGGAAGGCAATCGGAAGTTGTCCGATCTGCGGTGTTGACGTCCCTACCTGTGGTTAGTAGGAAGGTAATCGGAGGTCTTTCCAATTTACGGTTCAGTGCGTGGCACTAGTGGAGCCTCACCGGATTTGGTGAGGGGTGGACGTAGGACTGGGGATTCAGTCCGAACCACCTTAAAATCTCGTGTGTTGTGGTTTGCATGTGCGATTATTTTATGTTAGATGCATGCTTAGGTTCAATATCTATATTACGTAATCATCTTGCTAAGCAAATCATTTGTGTCCTTCGTCAAGCTAGTTATATTCCACTGCTATTATCATCATCTAGCTTTAAAGAGGGTTGCATTATGAAAAGAGGAGCAGATCTATTCACCCCTCCCCTCTAGATCCGATGTCCACTACTCAACATGAAATATACAATTACACACGGAATTTCAGACGGTACTTCACACAGAAAACATTCCGTGTGAAATTCCACACAAAATTTGTGACGGATTATTAAACTATTCAAAATTTGTGACCAAGAATATGTGACGGCCGACTCCGTCTGAAATCCGTTACAAAGGTGTTTTGTGACGGATTTTCAGACAGATTTTAGACGGATATGGCCGTCTGAAATCCCGTTTTTTCTTGTAGTGACCGGATGGGGAAGGTAGACCCTTCTAAGCTCTCTCTTCATGTCCCACCATGACTCGATGGGCCATTGCCTCCTAACCTCTCTCAAGCACTCAATGTGGTCCCACTTTTCGGCGGCCTCGTGTAGAAGCCTCTCCTTGGCGAAATAGAATTGATCGGCTTCGGACATGGTATAACAATGAAAGTATGTGTCCATGGCGGCCTCCCACTTGAGGTAGTCGCCCGGGTCATTAGAGCGATAAAAATCTGAGGCTTCGGGCCTACGGAAGTGGAGAGGGTGGTTGCCAAGCCCATGGGTGTGCCAACGGTCATATCGCCTGGGCGATCGAGATTCCATTGGGAATGGGGAACTACAAGACGGACATGCTGACACTTAGACAAGACAATAGACACGACTATGCAAGGTTGGAATGCACTAACTAATGCACACTAAGGACTCTAGACTTAAACCAAGATCCGGTACTTGACGGAGTCCAGGGATCCGAAGATCCTCTCACGCGAGTGAATCACCTCCCCGATAGGCGTAACCTAATGGTCGGGTGACACCTTTTCATATACTGAATAATGGTATGCAAACGTGACACCTAGACTTAGACACTTTCTAGGTGACTCTTTTTTTGTATTTTTGTTAAGTAATGACTAATGACTACCCTAGACTCAACTGGTGCTCTGATACCAAACTGATGCGAGACAGACAGAGGGACCGGCTCTAAGTAATGCGAACCTCAGACTCTAAGTGCAGACGCGAACAGCAACATGCGACTAGGAGAGACACTTTGACCCGACACTAAGAATTCCTATGGGCTATACGTTGCTAACAGAAATACAAGCTCACTCATCGTCCCAAGCGAGGGAAAGTGCGGATCCGCACGGTTGAGAAACCGACAGAGTCAAGGGTGGTCAGACTCACTTCCGTGCTCGGATCGAGCCACGGGACGGGTCACGCTCTCGCTCACAGCGGTGACATGGACTCACGGGCTAGATTCCTATCGCACTCAGCAGCGACCAAGGATCATATACTAGCTAAGCAAGTAAATGCCAAGAAGGTGAGATCGTTACCTTTACGCTCTCGGTGTGGGGAAGACAACCCCGGCCAAACCCGTACCCCCGGTTAAACAAATTTACTGCAGTACAAAAAGTTGACCCACTCAACGCAGGGAGGTAATAGGTCACATGTGGGGTCCGGGAGTCTCGGGATTTGGGTTGACGGGCAGCATCTTGAGGTCGCTTCGTCGGTGCCGAAACTCGCATTTGGTGTTGTCCGGACGGTGCGATCTGCAGGCTTGTGGGGCCCACGTGCAGCTCAGTCCTCTAGACCTGGCGGGGTGAGTCCCGCTATGATGGTGACACCTGGTGGCGTGCTCCCCTGGATGGCGGCCGGGCTGGAACACCGGTCGGAGGCCGATCGGCTCCGATCTCCAAGTCTTGGAGTTGCTGCCCACGGATCTGTTACTTCTGTTTTGCAGCGCGTGACCCGGCGAGATCTGTTACTGCAATCAGCACCTACGCCGGATCAGCACAAAACCAGCGCCGTTGGAATGCTAATTCGAAATCCTTCGACCCTATGTGACTCCAGAAAATTCACCGGGGTCGTACTTCTGATGGGGAATTTTTGACCCGGACTGATCTCTGTTTCAGATCTGACCGGATAGAAATTGAGTTTCTTGAGAATCGACGTTGACCGCAATGTAGACCTCCGATCTGGGTGTTGAGTGCTTCATGAAAGTTGTAGAGGGGAGAGAGAGGAAAATGGGGATAATTTTTGTGAAGGATTTGGTGGAGGTTTGGTTGGAGAAAGATATTTTCTAGCTCTAGGTGGTCGGATCTGGACAGTAGGGACAGAACTGAATTTGGGAGAAATACATGATTTTTTAAAAATAGGTAGAGGGGTGCAGAAATTCCACGAAAATGTGTGGATGTTGGGGATGGTGGACAGAATCTCCAGTAAATTTTGGGATTCAAACAAAAATCGAGAAGGGGATCGAAATGTGGAAACGTAGGGCTACTGTGACACAGGACAGAGATCTGGCAGATCTGGTGGACTGGGAAGCACGAAAATGGAAAAATAGAAAAAGATGGCTAGAATTTTTTTTCAAATTTTCTAAGACGTGGTGATGATCTATGGAACTCACCCTGAAAGTTTGGGTTCCAAAAGATCTCGTGGCTTGGAGCAAAAATTCCGAGAAGAATGGGCTGTCCTAGGTGGACAGAAGTCCGGCGACGATGGTGGTGGTGCGATGGCGGCACGATGGCGGTGGCGGCGGTGGCGACGATCTTCACACCTGATAGATGAGGCTTTACACCTCTGATTCACAGCCTTCCCAGCTGCAGAAGGGGCAGAGAGGAGAGAGAGAGAGGGGGGCACACCAAGCTATGCTCCAAGAAAATCCCACAATTTTTATGCATTAATTCTTGAAAATAGCAAATACAACCCTTTTATATGAAACCCATGGATCTTGGTTTACATAGAGGAGATGTCAAATGCTATTTCCCCCATGTGGTCAAGCCTAAATAAAAAAGTTTAGCCTAATGAGGCCAAAAGAGGGGGGCGCCCCCCTTATTTTAAGGAGAGAAAGTGGGCTTTTCTCCCACTTTGTCTCCCTTGGTCAACAAGAGAGGCTTGGTCCAAGTTGGGCCATAGACCAGCCAATTGGGCCTTCCAATCTAGGAAGTCCATGAGAAAGAGAGAAGCCCAATTGGGCCTTAAGTGACTTAAAGACCCATTATGAAGCCTAATGGTCCAATATGGCCACACCCCTTAATGGACTCTAAAGGGCCTAATCCAAATGGCTTATTAAGAGCCTTACAAAGAGCCCAAAATGAAAACCCAAGTAAAAACACACATTACAAGCCCAAATATAATGCAAATAAATGCTAAAAAGTATCCAAACTCAAGGCGGAGACTCCAGACTATCTCCGAGCCAAAGAGAAGCCGATGTAGCCCGAGTGGTGCTCCGCGTACGGTACCGACGGCTCGTCGGTTCGTGCTTCTCGCTCACTCTGGTGTCCGCACCAAGTAGAAGCAAATAATGAGTTTAATTTATTTTTAATTAGGAATTAGAAATTAATGGACCTTAAACTAGAGTGACTATGGGCTTAGAGGATCACACACAATGGATTCTCGGATGATGGAGTATTATTGTACAAATGTATATGTTAAAAGCCTCAAATTCCTTTTGGAAAGGAACATAAAAAGGGCTTAATACATATGTACAATAATAGGAATATATATATATATATATATATAATATTGGTTCTTAGGAGCTCTTTTAGAAAGAGCCCAACCATTATATATATGCATCCTACGTAGGAAGCTTTCTTCTTCTCTTCTTGAACCAAGCATTATAAAGAAAGAAGAAAAGCTTCTCTCCTCTCTCTTGCTCTCTCTCTCTCTCTCTCCAATAGCTCTCTCTCTCTCTCTTAAGGGGGAAAGCTTAGGGAAGAAGAATAATGTTTGGAGGATCTGCGGCTTGTGTGCGCGGAGGAAAGACGGGAGGATACCGTCTCCGCGCGAGGATCCGTGTGGATCATCTCTAGAGGCCGTACATCTGTGCGGCTCTGTGTTCGTGAAAATCCGCATCAGACGTTGCGGACAGCGTCGTTCCGCGCAAGGTAAAGATCTACAACCCGCAGCTAGGGGTTAGGTGTTTTATTGCATCGATTAGAGCACGGTTCTAGGATTCCACCAAGTCCGGGTTCGGGTAAATAAATTTTATTATCTGCTGCGTTATCCGAACCGGGCTGACCGAATCCTTACAGTGGTATCAGAGCCAGGTTGCGCTCTGATCAATGCAATTTCTACGCACAGAATAATGTATAGGGGCTATTTTCATGATATTCAATTATTATAATGAGAACGGGGTGCTGGGCATCTTTATTCAGGACTATCTGAAGGGAATGGGATGCTAGGCATCCTCAGTTCCTGTGCAAAAAAAGGGGGGGTCGCTCGGCGCATAGGGGGCGCACAGGCGTGTGCGCGGGCCCGCCACGTGGGCACGCCCGCCCACGCCGGCCGCGTGGTCGGCCGCTCCCGCAAGGGTTGACCCTGGAATATTTTTTATTTTAAAAAAATTGTTTCTATTAATTTATTGTGCCATTAATATATATTTAAATATATATTTAGGGGCACATTAAATTAATCTATCTTTATCTCAAATGTTAATTATCTTTTCTCAATGAAAAATTTAAATCTTGTTGAATTTATTTAACTTTTTAGTTTATTGAGTTGGGATAATTATTATTTGATTTGAGATAAAAATGTAATAATTGAAGATACTCATGAGAAATTCAATATTTTGAATTTTTAATTATTAGATAATTGTTAAATTCAAAATTTGAATTTCATTGAAGATAATTTTAGAAAATTCAAATATTTGAATTTTTAATTATTAGATAATTATTAAATTCAAATTTTGAATTTCAAAAAAATTATAATTGAAAATAATTACATTATTTAAATTTACTTTCAAATGAAATTATTGGATAATTAATTTGAATTAATAATCAAATTTAAATTTTAAATAATTATCTTAATTATATGTATTATTTGAATTAGATTCAAATATGTATGCCCCTGCTATAAATGGTGATTATATGTATGCTTAATGTTACATTGTTTTGGCTTGCTTATATGTTTTAATTTTAGTTAATCCAACTTGGATTTTTAAAATTAAATAAAGCCAGCATGTTTTTGTTTGCACATCCCACTTTTCAATCCAAATATAAGGATTATTTTCAAAATGACCCTTTGATTGATCTGATATGTGTGGGTTGGCAAGTGTTCATGGACATAGCTAATGTAATAATTTGGGGTCTCCGAGCCTCATTTCTCTCTCTGTTAAAATTCCTATGTACTTCTATCTCCCTTTAGAATTGTACTCGCCCTGAGGGCTTCTGGAATTTTATTGACATGTAATTTAAATTTTGTCGGCCTGCGTGCCATGTAAAAGTTATAATTCATGCGATGCTGGAGTATGAAAGCGTGGAGCACACCCGACGAGGATGATCCAGCTGTTTCGGAAGCGAGCCAGATGTCTTAGTAACATTAGGACTAGGGTTCATGATCACTTGCGATTTAATTTGTGCATTGGATGCATTTACTTTGTGCAAACTACTAGGTACGGTAAATATATTGGATATATTTATATTACCACCTAGGGTGAGATCAAGATAAAAATAAATTCCCTCGCAATTTAATTTTAGATCTGGTAAGCGTGGCTCTAGGAGTCGTCGTGGCCCTCCATCATTATGGGGTGAATGAATGTCTTCATCTCATGGATTTGTTGTGCTTTCCAGAAGGTCCATGGGTTTGGGGGTAGGATGCAACTCCAAGGCTAGGCCTCAATGGGGTGAGGAATTGAACTTGACCTTGTTGTGCTTTCCACAATGGTCAGGCCATGAACTCATTGCTATGTAGTAATGGTAGTTAGATCTAACCGAGAGTATCCTTTGTTGTGCTTTCCACAAGGGGATGACTTCTCGGGGGCCGAAATAGGATATTGCATTAGATGCAAGTGCCTGCTGACTTCCCTTAAGATGGGGTATGGCTTGTTGTGCTTTCCACAAGGTCTTACCTCAGTCTCGTTAGGATTCCGGCCCACTAGGTTGATCTCGTTGATCTCCCGTTCTATATACTGAGAGTTATATAATTCGATCGTAAAATAGTGGGACTAACTAAGATAGAAAGCCACATCTAAGTTAGAATTTGAACATATGCTAAGTTATCTTTTATTTCTTATCCAGATTACAATGTCGTCGTCCAACCCCCTCCGTGACATCTTGGATGCCAATAGGATGATCGAACCCAACTTCTCAAACTGGCTGCGTAATTTACGCATAGTCCTCACCGCCGAAAAAATAGCGTACTTGTTGGACACGGTTCATTCTGAGCCAGCTCCTGATGCCGACGAGGGTGATTTAATGACTTATATCAAATGGTCAGAAGACTCTTCCCTTGCCCAATGTTACATGCTGGCCTCTATGGCTCCTGAGCTGCAGAGGTAATTTGAAAAGACTGATTGTAGAAGCACACTTCTTAACCTACGCCAGCTCTTCGGGGAGCAGGGCAAGATTGAGAGGTATGATATCTCCAAGAAGCTTTTCAGGACACGGATGTCATAGGGTACTTCAGTACATGCTCATGTACTGAAAATGATAGAGTGGATTAAGAGACTCAATACACTTGGGTTCAAGTTGGATCTTGAAATGTGCATTGATCTTATTCTCCAGTCATTGCCCGATTCCTTTTCTCCCTTCATCATAAACTTCAACATGAATAGGATTGAAGCAACTCTCCTGGAGCTACTCAACATGTTGAAAAGTGTTGAAGGGACTATGTAGAAAGATAAACCATCTTCCGTAATGATTGTTGGCCGGGCCAACAAGAAAAAGAAGGCCACCCAGATATCCAACAAAGGGGAGGGAAAGAAGAAGGCCAAGGGTAAGGAAATCGTCGAAGTTGACAAAGGAAAGGGCAAGAAGAATGAAAAGGAAGACAAGTGTTTTCGATGCGAGGAAACATGGCATTAGAAAATGAATTGCAAGGTAATTGTAAATGAAGGTATTTTTTGTCATAGACCTCAATTTGTCATATATGAAATCCACATCATGGGTATTGGATATTGGATGTGCATCTCATATCTGCAACTCTTTGCAGGTGCTGGCAAATAGAAGGCGGTTGGGCAAAAAGGAGATTGAGCTGAGGATGGGCAATGGAGCTTTAGTTGCTGCCAAAGTTGTCGGGACTGCACGTCTCAGTTTACCTTCAGGGGTCATTCTGGAGCTGAATGACTGTTATTATGTTCCTAATATCATTAAGCACATTATTTCAATCTGTAGCTTGTATAACACTGGATATACATTGGCTTTTAATAGCACTGGGTGCTCTATAATGAATAATGGTTTGGTGATAGCCAATGGTTCATTAGTCAATGGTCTTTATGTATTAGATACATACTCTAATGTTATGCAGGTTTCCAATGCTAATGAAGTGAATTATGCATATCTCTGGCATTGTAGGCTTGGTCATGTAGGTGAAAAGAGAGTCTCTCACCTACACTCAAATGGCTATTTGAATTCATTCGAATACAAGCTATTTGATACATGTGAGTCGTGTCTCATGGGGAAGATGACCAAGGCTCCCTTTAGTGGACATGGTGAGAGGGCTGCTGACCTTCTTGAGCTCATACACTCGAATGTGTGTGGACCCATGTCCATAGAAGCAAAAGGGGGTCACCTCTATTTCATCTCTTTTATTGATGACTTCTCGAGATATGGCTATGTGTATTTAATGAGGCATAAATCACAAGCCTTTGAGAAGTTTAAGGAATACAAGAATAAAGTAGAGAAACAGACTGGCAAGAGTATTAAGACTCTTCGATTAGATCGAGGAGGAGAATACCTTAGTCATGAATTCACTTCTTATCTTAAGGACAATGTAATTGTTTCTCAGTGGACTCCACCGTATACATCACAACACAATGGTATATCCGAGAGGAGAAACATGACCTCGTTAGACATGGTTCGATCCATGATGTCCATGTCAAGACTACCTTTGTCTCTCTGGGACTATGCCTTAGAGACTGCAGCCTATTTACTGAATAGGATCTCAAGTAAATCTGTTCCTTCTATACCATATGAGATATGGAAAGGCAGGAAACCAAATTTTAATCACATTAAAATTTGGGGGTGTCCTGCCCATGTGAAGAGGAACGATTGTGATAAACTTGAATCTAGAACCGATAAATGTAGGTTTATGGGATATCCAAAGGAGAGCTTTGGATATTATTTCTATCACCTTGCTGAGCAAAGGGTCTTAGTGGCTAAGAGAGCTGTATTTCTAGAAAGAGAATATCTACTCCAGAAAAATAGTGGGAGCCCGATAGAATTGGATGAGGTCCAAGAACCACAACTTGTAGACACTATCTCATTAGATGAGACTGTATTGGTTGATCCTACTCAGAGTGAAACACAGACACTACAGAGATCTGATAGACTACCAAGCGAACATGAGAGATATGTTGGACATGTCTCTGAGAGGTCCTCTAAGGTATGCATCGATGAGGATGAAGATCCTCAATCCTACCAAGAGGCGATCCGTAGCGCAGACTCTAAAAATTGGCAAGAGGCAATGGATTCAGAGATCCAGTCCATGTACACCAACAAAGTTTGGAACTTGGTTAATGTACCCGAAGGGAAAGTCCCTATCGACTGCAAGTGGATTTTCAAAAGGAAGATCGGTGCAGATGGATACATTAACACATACAAGGCCAGATTAGTGGCGAAAGGGTATCGTCAAAGATAATGTATTGACTATGATAAGACATTTTCACCTGTGGCCATGGTTAAGTCAATCAGAATCCTCATTGCCATTGCTGCATACTTGGATTATGAGATTTGACAAATTGATGTGAAGATAGCTTTTCTTAATGGAAATCTGTCAGAAGATGTGTACATGGTACAGCCTGAAGAATTCACCTCCATGCTTCATCCTAATAAGGTATGCAAACTTCAGAGGTCCATTTATGGATTGAAGCAAGCATCTCAGAGCTGGAATTTAAGATTTGATGAGGCTGTCAAATCTTTCAACTTCATTCGGAATGAAGATGAATCCTGTGTTTACAAGAAGGTCAGTGGGAGCTATGTGACCTTTCAAGTCCTTTATGTTGATGACATCTTACTCATTGGGAATGATGTAGGGATGTTGACATCAACTAAGTCTTGGTTGTCCAAGACCGTCTCCATGAAGGATTTGGGAGAAGCATCCTATGTGTTGGGCATAAGGATCTATCGAGATAGATCTAAAAGGATGCTAGGATTATCCTAATCTATGTACATAGACACTATACTCAAAAAGTTTACGATGGAAAATTCCAAGAGAGGTCACATTCTTATGAGACATGGAATTTGCCTATCTAAGGGGATGAGCCCTAAAACATCTGAGGAGGTGGCACACATGAATAAGGTACATTATGCTTCAGCCATAGGGTCAATCATATATGCAATGATATGTACACGGCCTGATGTTGGCAATGCTTTGGGCATTGTCAGTAGACATCAGGTAAATCCAGGCGAGGAGCACTGGAAAGCAGTAAAAGACATCCTTAAGTACTTGCGAAGGGCTAAGGATCTTTTTCTGCTTTATGGAGGAGAGGAGTTACAGCTTAGAGCTTACACATACTCTAGTTTCCAGTCAGATCCAGATGACTACAAATTCATGTTTGGATTTGTATTCATGTTGAATAGAGGGGCAGTCAGTTGGAGAAGCTCTAAGCAAGATACGACTACAGACTCGACGACGGAGGCAGATTATATTGCTGCGGCTGAAGCTGCTAAGGAAGCCGTCTGGATGAAGAAATTCATCTTGGAACTCGGCGTAGTTCCCGAGATATTAGCTCCCATCCCATTATTTTGTGATAATAATGGGGCCATTGCCCAGGCGAAAGAACCAAGATCTCACCAAAGGTCGAAGCACATTCTCAGGCGCTTCCATCTTATTCAAGAGATTGTTGATCGTGGAGATGTGGCGGTAGAACGCGTACCGTCAGAAGATAACATAGCAGATCCACTGACTAAGCCTTTGACACAGATTGTGTTTGAGCGCCATCGGGATAAGATGGGCCTCAAAGTTGTGGGCAATTAGCTGTAGTTCAAGTGGGAGATTATTAGTATTGATGTGCTACAGGCCAATTTCGGGTCGGATAGGCCCGATAGTTATACGATCTTGTTCATTATTAACGAAGTAGTGTTTGAGCGTAAATTTATAATTGTATATTACTCTACAATGTCCCTAAGATATGTGGTTGTAAATTCGACTCGAGATGGGATCTCGATCATGAGACTGACTTTACATGGACACATACCTTAAACTGTTCTTGATTGGAGGGTAATCACTCGGGGACTTTGATTACCTATTAAACCAGTACACATGATGTATGGGTGAGCAGTCTCATGGTCACTGGTGCGGGGCACCCATACATATGTGTATGTGTACGTTCTGGGAGGATGTACACTGAACTGATCCGCTATTGGATCTTCAGATGGTTGATTATACCTAATGTCAACTGAAGATCCAATTGTCTCAGTAGCATCGTTGGTCCTTTGACTTGAGACATTGATTGGATCTTACTCGAGGACTGGAATGGTTTAATGAGTTGACTAAGTGTGTAATGCCCTGGGTTTTTCAGATCTGGATCCGTGGGTTTCGGATCGCTTTTCCGTGTGTTTCGGATTTGAGTCTGATCGGGCTTCAGACTATTTTTACTGGATTGTCGGACCCTTTGGTGGTGTGCCCGTGTGTTTCCTTGGGTCCGTGGCGTTGTGAGCAACATGCCGGTAATTTTATGTAATTTTTGAAGCGCATTTATGGGTCCCGGGTTGCGTTTGGGGTTTTACGCGTGTTTTCTATCTATAAGACCTTCGGAACCCCGTATAGGGTGAACCGTTACGTTCTCCGACGCCGGGACGTTACCACGGTGATCAACGTGTTATCGCGGGGGTGTATTTTTCTATTTTTTAATATTTTTTGAAATTTTCAGATTTTCTATATAAACCCCCTCCCTTTTCTCTCTCCCCATCTCTCATTTCTCTCTTCCCTCCCTCTCTCTTCTCTCACGCTCTCTTTCTCCCCTCTCTTCTCCAGCGGCCGACGGAGCGAGCCGGAGGCGAGGCGGAGGCGGCGCGGGTGAGGATGGGCGAGGATCGAGGCGGTGGAGGCGCATGGGAGCTCGTGGCGCGGTCGCGAGCCGGCAAGGGTTTCGTGGCATTTCTTCGTGGATCGGCGTCCACGGCGCGTCGAATCTTTGGTGGAGGTAGGGAGATGGACCCCCAGATCGTGCATTCCCTTTCCCGCGAGTTTTGTAGGCCGTGGTGAGCCGAGCGGGCTAATCGGGGCATTTTGGAAAAATCCATATTTTCGGGGTTGTGAGTCGATCAGCCGTTTCATTGCGTTTTTGGCCGATCTGAGGCCGTAGATGCATGCTAGGGGCTATTTGGGGGCTTCACCCTTGTTTTCCCTCTCTCCCGTGGAGGTATGGGGCTGTGGGACGATTTTTGGGTCGTTTCCCGCCGTAGCGTTCTCGGGACGGTGTGACGGTCCTTCCAGTGACTGCCACAGTCTGTAACGCACCAGGGTGGGTGCGTTACGTGCTGTGACGCGCCAAGGAGGGTGCGTCACAGGGTCCTATTTTGTCGGAAGGGCGTCGATCGCTTTGACGGTCCCACGATAAACCGCCAGAGGGTGTGACGCGCCTGGGTTCGACCGCTACGTCCGTTTTCATGTTTTCGGACCGTTGGGGGTCACGAGTCTCTAATGCACCAGGGGTGGACCGTCAGAGCACTGTGACGCCCCTGTATGGGAGCGTCAGAGCTGACGTAGCCCATTCTTCTGACACGCCTAGGTAGGAGCGTCAGAGGCTGTGACGCCCCGAGGGGTGTGCGTCACAACCTATTTCGTTTTGTCTTCTAACGCACCAGGCTTGGTCCATTAGAGACTGTGACGCCCCAGCGTGGGTGCATCACAGTCGGTGTTGCCCCTCTCGCGTGACGCTCCTATGTTGGACCGTTAGAGTGCTGTGACGGTCTAGCCTTGGACCGTTACAGCTGTGACGGCCCAAAGGTAGACCGCCAGGTACTGTGTTGCGTCGAAGTGGTTCTTCGTGCTTGCTGCGATCCTTTCGCGTTGTGTAGGTCCCTAGTCGACTCGGTTGCGACCCAGTGGTCGACTTGCGGTCTTGTGAATGCCCCAGACACCCGTGGGATTCTGTGTCCGTGTTTTGAGGGTGTCGAGAGGACCGTGCTATCTCGTTTAGCGTGCCCATGGGTTTGAGAGTGCGGGTGACTCCTCGTGTGCCAGGCTTTTGTGTTATGCTTGACCGAGTCACCGTGTATCGATGTGTGTGCGGTGGGGTCTCCCCCGCATGCCGTGAGTTTTCCTGGAAGATGATTCCCGAGGGGGCCATGTGTTTGGCCTTGGACTGCGAGTCCAGTTATCGACGTGGCAGCTTGTACGTTGCACTCGGAAGCCGTGTGTGTGGCCTTGGACCGCGAGTCCAGTTGTCCAGCCTAGAGCTGGAGGTTTCCCGTTGTTCCCTGAGAGTGGGATTCGGTTTGACGGCCTGTGAGCTGCCTTGGAAACCGTACTTCTGCATTTCTTTGTGGACTATGAGTCCCGTTTCTTCTCCAACTGTGGTCACCGTGCGACGGTGCCGGTACGTGGGATGGTCCCCGTACGTAGTCGGATTCGGACGTTATTTTTCGTTGACTTGAGAGTCTACTCCTTCAGTGACCATCCACTAGTCGTAGCCTACCAGTACGCGTGTGCTGGTCTCACCTGGGAGTAGGTGTACGGGTTTACCCTGAGGATGGTTTTTAGACTGGTTTTCGTCGGGCCCCACGTCTGTAGCCAGAGTCCGGCTAAGGGGAAAACCAGACAGAGGCCAGACCTAGGACGCATGGTTTTTGTGTGCACATGTGGTTGGGGGCAGTGGACACGCGCTGACGAGCGTGACCCCAGCTAGTCACTAGCTTTGTAGTTACTTGTTCGGTGTCCGTGCCTCTGGTAGGCGCTACCACGTTAGGCATTTCACCTGCGGTGCAGTGTAAGACGTCAGGGGAGGGTACCGACTGTCCTTCTAGTGGGAGGTACTCCTGTCGAGTCGGGAGTGATAGACTGTCAGTCTCTGTGACTTCAACCTTCGGGTTTTGGTCATGTTGACCGTTGAGTTCCGGTTGTTTCGCCGTGGCGCATGTGTCGGTTTTCGCGCCGTGAGACTCGTGCTATTAGCTTTACCGAGGTTGCGTCTTTTTGGTGCGGTGTCCGTGACCGGGTGGTCGGGGTTGTACCTTGGACAGCGTGTCCAGGTTGGCCGTGTCCTGGGAGACAGGCCTTTACGGCGTGGTTGCCGTGAGTTTTTACTTCGGTAAGTGGTACTAGTGCAGTTCGGTAGCCCCCGACCGTGAGATCGGAGTGCGTTTTATGGTACAGTAGGAGTAGCTGTAGTGCCTAGTTTTGACCGGCCACCGGTTCGTTGTTCCTGCTATCGTTGTAGCTTTCCTTTCCGCTACCGCCGTTGTTCCCGGTTGGGGTTCTGCAGGATCCCTGCTGAGTCTCTGTTTTGGAGACTCATCCCTGCTTTTCAGGTGAGGCGGTTCTTCCTCGAGGTTCGAGGGTGCTGTTCGGAGGTTCTCAGTTGCCAGCTCGCCAGGCTGAGTGTTCACTCGGCATGTGGTACATTTTTACTGCTTTAAACTGTACTTTCTGTTGGACTGGACTCTATTGTAGCTGTAGTTATTTATTTATTTCTCTTAATTATTGAATTATCCTGCTTTATTTCCTATTTCTTTGTGCCTCCACACTCCTTTTAGCCCTTCCGAGCCCTCCTGACTCGTGGGCGGCGGTTCGAGTCTCGGGTTATCGGGTCTCTCCCGGTAATCGGATTCTCGGGTCGTTACAAAGTGACTTTAACCACAAGTCATGAATTGCCAAGTCATTAACCATTTTAGGATACGTGTGAAGATCATCAATGGTCAAGAGGGAATCACTCACTGTCGGGTATATATCAGACAGTTAATGGGTCATGACACTGACACTCCGTTAAATCATTGGCCAGGGTCGTGTGAGTTCGTTTAGAACGGACGTCATACACTTTAAGGAGGTCATGGTCGAATGGCACGATCATGGGGGTTTGACAGTTACCGTACCCTTGATTGAACCAGACTCATAGAAGGAGCGAGGGATTATAGCGATGCGGCAACTGTAGACTTACAGGTACCAAATAGGGTAGTTTGAATCCGGCATCCTCTAGGATCACGCGGATTTACTTGACCCAACATGATCAAAGGTTCAAAATAAATTAAACTATTATTCGACTCTAGTAGAAGCGAATAATGAGTTTAATTTACTTCTAATTGAGAATTAAAAGTTAATGAACCTTAAACTAGAGTGATTATGGGCCTAGAGGATCACACACAATGGATTCTCAGATGACGGAGTATTATTGTACAAATGTATATGTTAAAAGTCTTAAATTCCTTTTGGAAAAGAATATAAAAAGGGCTTAATACATATGTACAATAATAGGAAAGGATATATATATAATATTAGTTCTTAAGAGCTCTTTTAGAAAGAGCCCAACCATTATATATATGTATCCTACGTAGGAAGCTTTCTTCTTCTCTTCTTGAACCAAGCATTATAAAGAAAGAAGAAAAGCTTCTCTCCTCCCCCTCTCCTCCCTCTTGCTCTCTCTCTCTCTCTCCCCCAATAGCTCTCTCTCTCTCTTAAGGGGGAAAGCTTAGGGAAGAAGAATAGTGTTTGGAAGATCCGCGACTTGTGTGCGCGGAGGAAGGACGAGAGGATACCGTCTCTGCGCGAGGATCTGTGTGGATCAGATCTAGAGGCTGTACATCTATGCGGCTCTGTGTTCGTGGAAATCGACATCGGGCGTTGCGGACAGCATCGTTCCGCGCAAGGTAAAGATCTACAACCCGCCGATAGGGGTTGGGAGTTTTATTGTATGGATTAGAGCACGGTTCTACGATTCCACCAAGTTCGGGTTCGGGTAAATAAATTTTATTATATGTTGCGTTGCCCGAATCGGGCTGACCGAATCCTTACAGTGCTCTTGTAACTTGACGTGAGTTTCACGTGACTCGAGTTTTCGTTTCCCGTCTGTGAGACGTGGTTTTTACGTGTAGTTTTCGGGTGTGTTCCCGAGGTAGAGGTCTAGGGTTTCTGGTGAGCATCACCGAGAGTTTTCCCTAGATGGTGTTAGGTCCACGACTGCGAGGTTGTGATTGTTTCTTATGGCAGCGTAGCCAGAGGTTCTCCCGTTAGTTCGGTAGTCCCCCGACTGTGAGATCGGGACATGTTTTTCCAGTACAGTAGGAGTAGATATAGTGCCGAGTTTTGACCGGCCACAGGTTCGTTGTTCCTGCTGTAATTGTTGTTGCTTTCATTTCTGCTACCGCCGTTGTTTTCGGTTGGGGTTCCGTGGGACCCCTACTGAGCCTTTGTTTGGAGGCTCATCCCTACTTTTCAGGTGTGGCGATTCATCCTCAAGGTTCGAGGGTGCTGTTTGGAGGTTCTTAGTTGCCAGCTCACCAGGCCGAGTGTTCACTCGGTGTTGGGTACGTTTCATGCCTTAGACTCTACTTTTACTGGACTAGACTCTGCTGTTATAGTTGTTTATTTATTTCTGTTAATTGTTGAATTATCCTGCCTTATTTCCTATTTCTTTGTACCTCCACACTCCCTTTTTTTAGCCCTTCTGAGCCCCGACTCATGGGCGGCGGGCCAGGATTCGAATGGTATCAGGTTCCTTTCTCGGTATCCGGATCTTGGGTCGTTACAGTTGGTATCAGAGCGTGGTTGTAGACATACATGGGAATTCGAGATATTACAGTGATCAGAGTCCATAAGGTCTAGTACAGTCGGCAACTGGTTTAGGGTTTTGCGTCTATTTTCCACTTGATTTCTCGCTTGAAAGCTTAAGTGTGCTGCGCTGCGCTGTAAAGGTGGTTGTTGTTCGCGGCTTTCGTGCCGGCATGGGGCCCAAGGGATGTGATAGAGAGATTTCTTCCCGATGGGTTGTGGCCCCGATCGTGCTATGTTGGGCAGAGTGTTGCTGGAAGGTGTGGTGCTGCGGTGCTGCGGTGCTGCGTTCGAGGTATTTGCTGTGAGGTCAGGTGGCTGGTGAGGATTGTTCGTGGTTAAGTGGCCGTGAGTGTGCTCTGAGGGAGCTTTTATAGAGTTGGCCACTCCATCCTGAGAATTATCCAGCCCCTGAGGTGTCGAGATTATGGTTTGAGGTGTTGGAGTGGGTGCTCTGGTCGAGAATTACGCTCGGGCGAGCGAAGGATCTTTTATTGAGCTGCTGATTATTGAGCCTGATGTTCTTGTCATGCTCTGTGGCGTCAGACATGACGTGTCGGTCCCGGATATTTTTACGGATTTCGAGGCAAGATTGGGGGGAGATGTCCTAGTAAATTCTTGCTCCTACGCTTCAGCATGTGAATGGGTTGCGTTCGCCCTGCAATTGGCTCGAGGCATGAAGGTTCCGTGATGAGTTCAGGACTCGAGGATGAGCGTTGGCGGTTGCCGGTTATGGCTCGTGTTGCGACTCTTGGCGTGGCTTGTTGTAGTTCGAGGAATTACAGTGGTAGTGCATCGAGAGATGTTGTGATCGTGGTCCGACGAGACACTTGGTGAGTGTTATCGGAGGAGCTGACCTGACCTGAGGCAATGGTTTTTCTTGATGCTGGAAGGTGTTGTTCCCAGCGTGTGCGAGGTTCGAGGTCAGGTCAAGCGTGTAATTTTCCTTCCGTTGGTCGGAAGTGTATTGAGTTTTTCCTTAGGTTGGAGGAGATCACGTTTTGCCAAGGTTCGTCATCTTGCATTGTATGTTCGGATTGGTTGGCCTTCCCTCTGTGTGCCATGAAGCCCGTGCAAGACACGTCCTGTGTTTTGGCAAGGTGGTTACCTGTGAGAAGTCGTGCCCATTTCCCTGGTGTGTAAGGGTGTTGGCACTATTCTGAAAGGACGAGTGCCAGTTGGGCGGTGTTCGTGGGAAGTTGCGGCTGGTGTTGTGGTTCCCGATGTGTTGAGGATCGGAGTCTGCGGAGTTGCAGAGGATCGCTGGTATGGAGGATCCCGAGTTGGCATTATGGTGGTTGTGCGTGTGGATCAGAATGTGCATCGGAAGCCTGGTGGGCCCATAACCCATAGGTTCTGGATCGTAGCGTTGGCTGCTACAGGCAGATTGTTGAGAATGAGTTGACCGTCGGAGGATTGGTTCCTCGGTGTGAGACGTGTTGTTGCCGTGCCACTGCTTGAGATATTGTGGTTCCTGGCACTGGCAGGTGGATGAATGGGGAAATATGTTGGCAAGTGCATCGCATGAGTACCCTGTTCGTGTGTTGGAAGATGTGTTCTCAGATGAGATCGTGTTTTGGAGAAGTGATCTCTGAGAGATTGTGGGTCCCGGTTGGTGGCCGTGAGTGGCTGGTGAGGTTAACCGAGTGGTCGACCATGGTAAGATGTGTATCGTTTGGGGACCCGTGTGCATTGGTCGTGGCGCTGTCGACCAGGTTGCTGTGTTAGCAAGTGGCACTTGGGTGCTTTGGAGTTGTGTGTCGCGAATTGCTGAGATTGTGTCCCGTGGCTCTGCGGTGAGAGCGGAATCGGGATTGACAGACGTCCATTCGGAGTTATTGAGATGAGATAGGATTTGATGAGACATGACGGTGGTCAATGCCTATGCGTGGAAGTCTCTGAGGAGACGTTGGCGTTGGGTATGGTGATCCTTGGTCTGCGACTCGCGTGGGAGGATTCCCCTGTAAGTCTGAGTCGAGTGAGGTGAAGACCGAAGACTCCGGACCTTGTCATTTAGTTTTGCTGTGCTCCCCTGAGAAGGTAGAGTTGGCATGATAATAGGTCTGGATGTGGTGTTGGTATGTGCGTGAGTCAACGGATGGCCTGTCGAGATTTGGAATGTGCCCTTCGGATCTGGTGGAGGATCAGGAAGGAAGGAAGAAGCTGAGTGAGTCATGGGTTTCCTGTTGCCGAGTGTCTGGTGACCGGCGATTGGTCTTTCACAGACAGAAGATGTTGGTGGTTGCGCATCGTGAATGGCAAGAACCGTGTGCATGTGAGGCCTTTGGTGGCCGTTTCCGTGATGTGCCTTTTTCCGGACGGGATCTGGGCTTTGTCGAAGTTTGAGTTCTGACAGAGCTGGTCCAATGCTGTTGTGGGCGTTCAGCTTGCCAGGTATGAGATGGTCCTTGGCATGAGTTGACGGGTTTGTGGCGGTCAGCTGGTAGAGAAGCTGATGTTTGGTTGGTCCGCTGAGCGTGGTTGGATCGATGGCTACTTCTCGTAACGAGGACTGTGTTTCCTCGGTGAGCGAGAGGGTGGCAGTGATCCCATGAATGGTTTTCGCGTTGTCTGAGGTGGTGCCAGACTTGTGCTTGTGTGTGTTATGCCTGCTCTGATGGCCGATGTGTGTGCGGTGTGTGGAGCGTGGCGCTGTCCATGTTTAAGGTCTGGCGGTATCCCTCATGATTGGTGCTTTCGTGAGAATCGAGGTTTTCTGTGCTGGGGCTCTGACAGCGTTGTCAGTTGGATAAGACGTTCTTCCCCTGTGGCTTGGCGCTAGTCCTGAATTTCGAGAACAAAATTTTCTTAACGGGGGAGGGCTGTAACGCCCCAGATTTTTTGGATTATTTATCGGATCAGGATCTGTGGGTTTCATATCATTTTGTGGGTCCCGAATTGAGTTTAGCGGTTTACGCGTGTTTTTGTCTGTCGGACCTTCGGAACCCCGTGTAGGGTGAACCGTTACGTTCTCTGACTCCGGGACGTTATCACTGCGTTGTGTATTTTTCGAGGATCGTGGGGAGTATTTTTTCCTATTTTTGGTACTTTCCAGAATTTTTGAATTTTCTATATATAAAACCTTCTTTTTCTCTCTCTCCCCATCTCTCATTTCTCACCCTCTCCCTCTCTCTTCACTCACGCTCTCTCTTCTCTCCCTCTCTTCTCCGTCGGTCGACGGAGGTGGATGGGGGCGAGGTGGAGGCGACCCCGGCGAGGACAGAATGAGGATCGAGATAGTGGAGGCGCGACGAAGCTCGGCCACGAGTTCGGTACGATGTGGCATTCGTGCGGCGTTTTCTTGGCGGATCGGCATCCCCGGTGCGCGGAATCTTCGGTGGAGTTAGGGGGATGGTTCTCTAGCTCGAGTACTTCATTTCCCACGAGTTTTGTAGGCCGTGGTGAGCCGAGCGGATTTATTTCTCCATTGGGGTGAAAATGTATGATTTTGGGGTGTGAGCCAGATCTTACGTTTTAACAGCGTTTTTGGGGTTTAAATGGGTCCTCTCGGTGCTAGAGAGGTTGGGGACTAGTTTCCCCTTATTTTCCCCTTCGCGTGGGTGTGAACGGGACGTGGAATAGAGTTTTCCACCGAACTCACCGTTTTTAGATTTGTGGACAGAAGGCGATCGTACCAGGAACCGCCACTTGCATAAGGCGGCCCGCTGGAGGCTGCTACCTGGCTCCTGTAGTGTCGGCAGGGTTAGCGATCTAGGAGAAGACCGTTTGGCCTGTTATGGTCTCGCGACTGATCGCTACCCTGTAATGTCTTGGATTCTTATTAGTCCATTTTCGGGTCAATTAACTCATTTCTCTCTCTCGTTCTCTCTCGTCTAAGGACCGTTCGACGCGGGGCGCGCGACCGTGGAGAGCTGGCCGAGGCGGGGACGCGATGGAGTGATCGGGACGCGGGACGGAGCGATGGTTTGAGCGTGGCGTGGCGCGATTCCTCGGTGGATTTCGAGATCGGCGCGATTCGTGTTTTGGCGTTTTCGGCACTGATTAGTCGCTTCGGCGCACGGTTTCTTCGGTGGAGGTAGGGAGACGGATCACCTACTTCTCCTGCATGTTTTCCCTACAGTTTCACGTTGTTCGGTGCTAGAACGGGCAAGTTTGGGCTCGTTTAGGTACAACCGTGGTTTTGGGAGTTCGCTGGGTTCATCAGAAAACGACGATGGTTTTTAGATCAGTTAGTGTCAATGGACTCTCTGGAACGTCCGCGTTCTATAGTCACTGATTTCGTTTCGATTGGCGGTCATTCGGGACCGTTAGGAGGCCGGGAAGTCCGGTGATTCCATTTGGGTCGATTTGAAGAAATCGCCCGTTTCTCGCTATTTTTTGGCTGATTCGACTCCCGTTGGAGTCTAAGTGTTGTATATCGTCGTTATGAATGTATCCCCTTCGTTTCGGAACGAACGGGGCATGGAAAGGCCACGATCGGGCCGATCCTGTGGTTTGCTCGCCGTGACGCCTACGCGGTTTAACATTAACCGCGTTGGGCTTAGGGCGGCTGGTTTTGGACCGTTTAGAGTGAGTCGGTGGGCGTCTGCGCGGTCGCGTGACAGACCGCCCAGTGGATGGCGCTGCCAGGTGTGAGCCGCCCAGTCCACTTGAGCGGCTGGTTCCCAGCCGTTCTGTTTTTCCCGTGGTGTTGAGCGGCCAGTTCTTGACCGCTTAGCACGGTTGCCCTTGGGTCAACGTTTTAAGGCGGTTCATGGGTCGGTTCTCTCTTAGCCGTCCTGTGCGTTGAGCGGTCCATCCCTAGACCGTTCTGACCGTCGTCTGACCGAGTACTATAGTAGGTCGGTTGGCTTGAGCGGCTTTCCCTTAACCGCTCTATGCCTTGGGGCGGTCCAGCCCTAACCGTCCAGTCTTTCAGTACCTTGAGGTCTGTCCTGTTGAGCGGTTCCATTTAAACCATTGTGTTCGATTGAGCGGCCCTGTCCGGACCGTTCAGCTCATTGAGCGGCCCCTTTGTGACCGCCTAGTGAGTTGAGTCCGTGGTTGTATCTTCTGGCCGTGATGGCCTGATCTGTGTCCATCTGTGTGTGTGTGTGTGTCATAGGACGGTTAGCTAGTCCGTGTCGCGTGTCTTCTATAGACCGCTGGGTGGTTTGTCGGGCAGGTCAGCTAGAGTTGACTGATCCTAGTGGTCATATCCTTGATCGCTACAGTCATCTCGTGGCCCTACCCACGACTGCCGGTATCCTTGTCTCTGTGCGCGTTGCAGCTACTTCCTTGGCTGCTTGGTTCGCCTGGCGGCTGGATAAGGAGTCGTTTATGCCCAGAGGGTTGTTCTTCGTCGTTTCGATTTTCCGTTCATCTTGGCTTGTCTCTGTGGTCTACCCGTTTTCTCGTGGATGTCTCCCGACATCCTATGAGGGCTAAGACTACGTTATGAGGTAGCCATGAGTTTTCTTGCTTGGGGTAGGGTTCTCTTTCCTACTGTTGAATCATTGTTGTCCGGTTCCGGTCAACCCAGGGTGACCCAGTGGTTGACAGGTGACCTTGTATGTCTCGGGAGATCTGTCCAGTTCTAGACATGGTTCTGGATGCCTCGAGATATCATCTTACCTCGGTCTACGTGTCCAAGTGTGCTGAGGGTCCTCGGTGTTCCTTCAGGTCTCCGCGTGTCGTTTCCTTCGACAACGTTGTTTTCTCTGGCTTAGGATTAGACCGATTGGCGGCTTGTTCCGCTGTCTGTGATGATCTTACCCCCGAGTCGTTTGACTCAAGGATCGTTACGTGAGTAGGTCTAGTTGCCTGGTCCTGAGTCTGTCGACAGTGGTTGTGCTGCCATTGGTGCTTCGAAGTACATGCGATAGTGCTCTCTTGCCTGTCTGTACTTCTGCACTCGTGTTTTGAGTCTCCGTGTCTTGTGAGCCTTCACTAGTCGTAGCCTTACGTCACGTTACGGCGTGACGGCTCTTGTAGCAGGGCACTTTCCCTGTTTACGGTTTGTAAGCTAGTTTCCGTGGGCCCCCGTTGTACAGTGGCGTCCTGCTGGGTGGGGAAAACTAGCTAGAGACCTGGCTCTCCAGTAAGAGTCGGTGTGTGCACACGTGGTCAGAGGCGTTGGACTGACGCCGACGGGCGTTACCCTGTCTAGTCACTCGCTACTGTAGTTCCTGTTCTGGTTCTAACAGTGTCTTAGTCTCTGCCTGACTGTGGGCATAGTAGACGAGATGCTCGTAGGCGCAGCATAAGACGTCAGTGGACGTGGCTGGATGTTCTTCTAGTGAGAGGCACTCTAGTCACGTGGCACGTGGCTCTTCGCAGTTCTCTCTACGTTTCTTGTGCGTCGTGACCTTCCGGGTTAGCCCTCTCGTGGCCATACTCGAGGTCAGTGTCCTGTCGTATGCATGACGTTCTAGTCATGTATGGGGCAGTGTGCACGACGTTCTAGTCGCGACGTCGGTGTCTGCGTCTGTCTAGGTTGCTTTATCTATTTTGCAGGTCCCTTGCGACGTTGACAGTTCGGCAACTCCTGACTTCGTCAGCTTAGAGTCGCCTTCCTGTTGCTGCTGGAGTTGTTTGGGGTGCCGAGGTTAGTTCGACAGCCGCTTGTCTGGTACGGCTTTCTTCCCCTCTTCTCTAGTTGTTCCCCACTCCTGCTCCCCGTCTCTTCTTTTA
Organism: Amorphophallus konjac; assembly: GCA_022559845.1. NCBI lineage: Eukaryota > Viridiplantae > Streptophyta > Magnoliopsida > Alismatales > Araceae > Amorphophallus > Amorphophallus konjac. The sequence goes on along the minus strand of CM040121.1, from coordinate 557,901,685 downwards.
CTACTTTCTAGAGTAGTTTTACAGCTTTGTAGTGTAGTTTTCCCGCTTTTCTACACCTGCTATTTCTCCTGTCGTTTTACTTGTTCCGTGTTACTGTGTTATTTTTCAGTGGGGATCCGCGTGACCCCTAATGGGCCAGTGACACAAGGCTCACGCCTACTTTTCAGGTGGGTGGCATCGTTCTGCTTCCGCAGTTCCTGGTGTGCGAGTCCGTAGCTACCAGCTGGTACCTTAGTCGGGCTTCTCCCGACTTTCTAGGTATGTCTTTCTTTTCAGTTGACTGTACTACTAGACTTACTGTCTTTCTTTTGGGCTGGACTCTGGTATAATTGTTAAATTGGAATTGTTAATTTAAAAAGTAATTTTATTTTTGCTACTTTAGCAAACCGATCTAATGAAATTTAATTGCTTACTGTTATATCTCTGTGGCTTCAATGTACTCTACACATGCCTTTTATCTCTTCGGAGCTTTACGGCTCTTGGGAGGCCTCGCGGTTCCAAGTGGTATCAGGTCTACTCGATAGTTCTATCGGGTATATCCGGTATCCGGGATCCGGGTCATCACAGGTGGTATCAGAGTAGTGTTCTGAGATGTTCGGAGTTCTTTTCTGAGCTATCAGAGCGTTGTTGTGTGAAGTACATGGGAATCCGAGATATATAGTATCAAGAGTCCTGAAAGTCCAGTACAGTCTTTCGCTGGCTTGGGTTTGCGATTCTTTGTCGCTTCGGTTTCTGTGTGTCGTCTTGTGCGTGTTGTATTAGCATTGGATGAGATGGTTTTGCTCTCGTCAGAATGTGACGGGATGCTCCTTTTTCGTCGTGGTGTTCGTCTCGATCATGCTGTACTTGGCAGAGTTCGTCGATAGGTTTGAATCTGCGGTACATTGTTTGAGATCTTTTCCGTGATTTGTTCAGGTGGCTGGTGACTTTTCGAGTTGGTGTGATGGCCGTACACGTTCTTATGTTGTTTTGGTCGTCCCAGCTTAAGTCTGTTCAGCTCCTGATGCGTTTCGCTTCGGTTGAAGTGGTCGATTAGATTCCTTGTTTGAGAAGATGCTCGGGTGAACCTAGGATTTCCCCTCCTGGTGAGCTGCTTTTAGTCGAGCTTGATGCTTCTCATCCCGTCTGGTGGAGTCTTTTCGAGGTAAGCCTTGGAATTGTTGTCTTGGGGATGCCTTTGTTCTGCGTCTACTTAACGGTGGACTTTGTTTAATCTGAGCCGGATCTGCTCCTTGTCTTATGGTTGCTTGGCTTCGGACCTAATCATTGTGTTGAGAGCCGTTGTGCGCCGTGTTTGTCGTGCCGTGTCTAGCGGCCGATGTGTTGTGAAGGCTCGTTTATTGTTTCAGGACGTATAGGTAAGCTGAGACTAGCATTTTCTTTGTGCCTTGTGCTGAAGCTCGTACTCTCCTTTGTTTGCACTTAGGCTATTTGTGATCGGTTGCTCGCAGGATCAGTACTCGTGGCGTGTTATGTTACGATTTTTATGAGTTGCTATGGCACCGTGTGTGTGCTGAGATGCGGATACCGAGATATTCCCTGTTGCATGTGTGCATTGTTTGAGTGCATAGCAGAAGCGTGTGGGCTGGTCACCCACAGGTCGAGAATCGTTGTTGTGAGATTCTGGACAGTCCAGAATTTCGTTCTTCTCGATATAACTTCATCTTGGCTTCCTGTGCCTTGATGTTGCCTATTGTCGTGCTGTTGCTGGAATCATTCTGGTGTTGGCATTGGCATTTGTGAGCATTGGGGAATCTGTCGGCATTCCTACTGATTGAGTACCCTCTGCTCCTTATTCTCTTTTCTTGAGTATTATCTTCTCGAAGCGTGCTCGTGGTCCTTGAGATGCGTTCCCCGAGATTATTTTTCTTGTTGTTGTGGGTCTGTTCTTGGTGAGCTGCTCGATGCATGACTAGTTCCTTGTAGTCATGTGTTCAGCTGTCATTGTACCTTGATGTGACCCAGCTTGCAGTTGTGTTCCGTGGTTCTGTGTTCAGTACGGAGCCGGGATCCTGCAAGTATTGTTGCTGCCGTTGTTGTCATTTTAGCACTGTTTCTCTATGATTTTGTCTGTCTGTTTTGGCACTATGGGACCAGGTCTTGTTAGTTAGCTTTGCTATACTCTCTTCTCCTGGTAGAGTTAGCATGCGACTCGATCAGATATAATGTCTGAATGAGGGCTGACTTGATTGTGCTTGTGGTCCAGTGTTGTCGTTGGAGTCCTGTGTGCCAGGTGTTCCATGTTGCCTTTGGCACTAGAGCCGATGTTATTGTCGAGCTGTCAGTCGAGAGGACTGTCTCCTTGTTTAAGTTGATACTCGCCGTGTCTGTCGTTTCGTTTTCCCGATATCTGTTTTCGTGGCATGTGTCGTGTCTCCTTCCCTGCGAGACGTAAGCGACGTTGTCCTGTTTTGGAAGTGTTGGACTTGTGTTCACTTGGGTACCTTCATGTAGGACTTTGATTCCATTGCGGAAGATCATTCAAAGTAATTTGATTGTGAAGACCACTGTGCTCCAGTTCTTACAAATATGAGATATTCCACTCCGAATGAAACACGGAGCTTCCTTGAGACGGCCCTATGCTGTTCTTTCGAAAGAGACCCTTGTTTGGACTGATCCTCAAATATTCCTTTACTTTTACCCCATTTGACCCACCTTGGCCGCAGCACTTCCAAATTGACTGGGAACCGCTCTCCAAAGGTGAAACCTGCAGGTTTACGACCCGGGTACTTCCGCACAGAGAAGTTTGTCCCTTTTTCTACTCGTGCCTGAGCGCACATTTTCTCCTTCCTTGTTTGATTTCCGTCCAAGTAATTGTTGAATTCGCAAGACCTTCTTCAAGGTCGTCTCATTGAAAACTCTGAAAACATTCCAAACCATAATGTTCAAAGCGTGTCTCATCACACCTTGGCATCAACTTTTCAGTCCATTCTCACTCCATTCCACTTCACTTCAATGCCATTCCACTACGTGTCACTTCCTTGCAAAGCAGACGCCAAGGCAGGGCAGATGTAGACACGCCGTTCTTGACATTACCGTGAGTAAATCTCATATTACACTATGATACCCCAAGGTGGCCTTCACATTTTTAATTACTCTGGTGATTTCCTATTTTGATGAATTTTTTTACATTTTTTTGAATTTTTTTCGTAAAAATCTGTGACGTGTCAAGCTGCTTAGACGCCTCACTATGTCTTATTGAGGTGTCCAGGTACGTGGACGCCTCACTGCTTAGACACACGGATGGTGCCGATCCGCCGCTCGATTTGACGTTTCGAAAAAATCTAAAAGATAGAGACGTCTTGTAAGCTAGACGCGCCCTTCGAGAGTCACGATTACCCACCGAAACCACGCGTCTTCTCCACTGTCGACAATTTTCGGCGGCGATTCGGTGGGCGAAAATAGGCGCGTCCAGGGTCCCGGACGCTTCAAAGAAATTGAAAAAAATAAAAATATATATAATTATTGAGGCGTCCATATGGTTGGACACCTCAAAGAATAAAAGAATAAAAAAATAAAAATAACATAAAAAATAGTTTTGAGGCGTCCATTGTCCTGGACGCCTCACTCAGCCTTCCCTCTATAAATAGAGGACCCCCTCCCTCGAAGGGAGGGGGGCTTCAGATCCGATAGAGGAAGGAGAGACTCTGCCGGATCCCATTTCTAACCCGTGGGTCTTTTGCAAGGGGAGGTTCTGCCGGCTTCTCGGGTGCCCGCGCTCGCGAGAGGAAGGCTAGCTCCATTTGTTTAGCTTCCATGTTGTCCCCACGCTGCCAAAGCTCCGCCGGATCACGCCATCGGCACCTTCAATAAGCCATTCTCTCCCCTTCTCTTTTGTCATTTCTATCGCATGCATCATCCTGTCATCCGTCATCTCCTTTCATAAGGGAGATCTATTTTTATGCACGTTTGCACGATCCCCCATTCATCATAGCATTTTCCTCCTACTCGTGTCCGAGAGGGGTTTAAAAACAACACCAACCAGGTGTGTGTCTTGCCACGATTTCATTATTCTTCATCAAGGGACTAATACTACACTACCATCTTTTCTGATCCACACATTATTTGTATGCTTCTTTTTTTGTAAGGGTAACCAAAGAAAGCCCTCTCTATCGGCCGGCCGAAGGGAGAGGAAGAAGCAACCCGCCATCTCCCGCTTTTGAGGTAGGCGCAATCACTTTCTTTATTTTGGGGTCTCTGGCCCCTGGCGATCACATCATATTCTCGAGGCCGCGGAGAGTCATTTCCCGCAATGGCCATTTAAATTTCCGTCACTTATATTCTGTGTTGTTCTCATATCTTCTATATTCTCGAGGCCGCGGAGAGTCATTTCCCGCAATGGCCGTTTAAATTTTCGTCACTTATATTCTGTGTTGTTCTTATATCTGTTATATTCTCGAGGCCGCGGCGAGTCATTTCCCGCAATGGCCATTTAAATTTTTGTCACTAATATTCTATGTTATTCTTATATCTGCCATATTCTCGAGGCCGCGACGAGTCATTTCCCGTAATGGCCGTTTAAGTTTCTGTCACTTACATTATGTGCTTCTCATATCTGCTCATATTCTCGAGGCCGCGGCGAGTCATTTCCCGCAATGGCCGTTTTAATTTCTGTCACTTAAATTCTGCACTTTTCCCATCCCCCGAGGTCGCGAAGAGTCATTTCCCGCTATGGCCGTTTAATCCTCATATCTTATTACATTGCATCTGTCCCGTACGCTCCGCCGGAGCAATCTCCCATGGTGGTCTCTCTCCTCTTCTCTATTCTTTCTGTGTTGCAGCAAAATGAGCCCGCGCGCTCCGCTTCGCCTCCCCCGGTATTCCGCGTGATGTCGCTCACAGATTGACGATCACGGTGAGACTTCTTTTGCTTTCCCTTGGTGACTCTTGCAACTTCGGCACCGCTTGTGCCTCTCCACCTTTGCACCCTCGTGCGCTCCAGTTGTGCTCACAGTAGCACTTTCAGTTCTTATACCTCGTGCACCTCGTGCACTTCGCCCCTAGTCCCTTGTGATTCATTGGGTGTTGATTATATCTTTGTTATCTCTGTTATTTTCTTATGTTCTGTATATCTGTTCAGCACTTCATTGCATACATCCCCCCTCTTTTATTATTATTTTTATTTCTTTTCTAAGGATCACCCTCTCTCGGTGAAGGAAGGACTCTCCGTTTGGGAATTCCTCTCGACAGACTAGGATCTCCTCCACCGGGACCTCCGTAAGTCCCCGACAGCGCAGGATTCCCACTTCGTTCACTGGGCTGGTTGTACCATTGAAGTTCCCCAGAGTTAGTCGACTCATTCGTGGTGAGACGAGAGACCCTAGTTGACACGGCGATGAAACAAAAACTAACTAGGGTCCTTATTTTTGTGTGAACTTCAGATCTGGTTAAAAACACAAAAAAATTATCAAAAACCAAAACAAAAAAAGGGGGCGTAAAGGCATTCACTTGTTTGATAATCTTTGCTATCTGCTTGTTGGAGTATATTTTTACGTTCCGAAAAAACTTTGAGCATGGCTCACGAGTCTTTTGAGGAGAACCACCCTGGTCGTGGTCAGTCAGTCGAGCCGTGAGTCCATGCTATGGACTCGGGTCCTTCTTATGAGCCCTCACGTGAGGTGTAGGTTACCGCAGGGGACACATCCCCACCACAGGACATCTTTTCTTTGCTAGGTGTCCTCGGCAACACGGAGCTTACCTCTGAGCAGCTCCGGGCCTTCCAGGCCATTCTGAAAGGGAAATCCATTTCTCCCGCCCCCCAAGAGTCAACTCCAGCCATTGCACCCCTCCAAGAGTCGATGCAGGCCATCCCATCTCCTTCACTGGCGCAAGCCATCCAGTCTCCCTCGCTTCAAGGGTAGGCGAGCCAACAACCACCCTCGTTCTAGTTCCCTTCACAATCTCAAACCCCTGTTGTTCCCCACATACCGCTCTAGCCGGGGCCAACTGTCGGCGGCCCGGCAGCTCCCTCTCATTCGGGATTTCCCCTTCAAGTCTCCGGGAGACATTTTCCTCCCCAGTGGCAGGTGCCACCTTCACCTCCCGAGGAGCTTGCCCAATCGCTCCTCAACAGGTTCAATAGAATGGACGAACAATTTCAAAATTTAAAGAAAATGGTGGATGTGAAATCCACCCCAGAGGTTGCTTTGCCAATCCTTCCGGTGATCCATCTTCCTCCCTCCGAAATGTTTACGTACCGTAGGTACAATGGCACTGGCAACCCCTTTATTCACCTCAAGGACTTCATGTATGAATCCTCCTATTGACAAAATGACCAGAGATCCCTGGCATACCTCTTTCGGAGATCATTGGATGGTCCTGCGCTAGAGTTGTTCTATTCTTTGGAGCCCGGCGAGACCGAGAACTTTGATACGGTGCAAAGAAGATTCTTGCTAAAGTATCGGGATAGGGTCGGTCCCTCTCTTTCCATTACCGACCTAGTGATCTGCTATGCCGACAGATGGAGGCCCCTGGCAGAAAGGATAAGAGATACCCTCTCAGAGTCTGAACAAGTAAAGATGATTGTGTCCAATGCAACCCCACAGTTCAGGCACGTCCTGGCCATGAACAAGCTTACAACAATGGAAGAGCTCTATGAAAGGGCCCGGTATATCCAGACCCAGTTAAAAGACTCCCCTATTATGCACATGTTTGAGCCGTCGAAGCCCAAGGTGGTCAGAAAGACAGGCACTGGTGGAGCGACAGAAGGGGTTGTAACAAATGAGCAGGTGAGTGCAGTCAACAACACCAACTATGCACTCAACCCAAGGCCTCCACAAATGCCCCGACTTCCCCTCCAACATGGTCCCTTCCCATCTCATCCTCCACCCCAAAACAATCCACCCCAGAACAATATGCCTCAACCACTTCAACCCCAGCAACAACCCCGACCCCAGCAATAACAACCGCCACCTCAGTACCACCAAGTTCCACCCCTAGGGAATTATGGCCCCCCACAGCAACAAAGGAGGCCGATTGGTCCAAAAAGAGCCTATTACCCACCATTGCCAGAAACTTTGGCAGATATTTTCAGCGCCCTCATGGCCTCAAACACACTCATCCTACCCAGGGAAAGGCTCGCGTGGCCCCTGAATGTTGATACCTCCAGATACTGCGTCTATCACAGGCAGCCAAGACACACAGTAGAGAACTGCTTTCAGTTTAAAGATTACATCTACGATACGAATGATGAAGGCGGAATCGACTGGGATGAAATGAGGCGATACGTCGCCACTATCAAAGCCAGGAGACCTCCTCCTAGGCCACAGTTCTAGCAACTTCAACAGGAGACACAGCAACAACCACAACAATAACAACAGCCTCAGCAGGCACAATAACAATAGCCCAACATGGGCATAATTCAGAATCCATTACCGGAACACCAACAGCCCAATCACCAGGTCAACCCCATCTCCTCCTTCCCGAAAGTCGGGTGAGAGCAGGTGTGGCACCCAGAAAGTACCTCTATTCTTGCTACCGCCAACCCCATCGTCATGCAACCCCCTCGCCTTGCCCGGGTAGCACCTCTCTCTCATCAACCCGCATTACAACCTATAGTACCGCCTTCACCATTCCCACTACCATCACGTCCTCTCATTCGCACCCCCCCCCCCATTAACTCACCAATGACCTATCAGGCAACACCCTCCACTATGCCCTCACACCCTCTCATCTTCTCTCACTCCTCCATTTTGCCATCCACCTCTACTAATCCGTCAACCGTACGCGACCTCGCCTATCTCCACAATACCTCCACCAATGCCTTCAAAACCACTCATCACCCATCACCCATCTCAAAACCATTACCCATCTCAAGTCTTATCCACGTCCATTTTACCACCACCTCCACCTTCCAAACCCCTTATCCTTCATAGCCCGTATGTTATCCCCTCTACCTCCACCATGCCTCCACCAAACAAACCCCTCATCAGAATCTCTGCTCCCATCGTTACTCCGACTTCATCAACCATTCCTCCACCGCTACCCCTCAAACCTCTGTTAAAATCCGTAGCTACCCCCATAGAGGTACAAAAGCCGCAGGCAATGGTGCTCCGGAGTGGAAGGATTTTCCACAGAGTTTTTCCTTAGAATAGTTAAAACCCCGATCAGGCTCAGTCAGAGAAGGACAATGGAGAACAGCCAGAAAAATCCATCCCTGGGACACAGTATGATTTGTTGAAACACTTGGACAAGACGCCCGCTCGGATCTCCATCCTTGAGTTGCTTCAGAGATCAACATCCCATCAGACAGCCTTAATGGAATATCTTCAAAAGGTCATGGTGAACGAGGACCTCCCTGTAGAGAAGATTTCGGCCGTTCTAATGCCGACAGACACACAAACAGCTATTGTGTTCCACAACCACGAGCTTGCCCCCAAGGAAGCTCGAAAATATGCATTGTGTGTTTCGATAAAAATCAATGGAGTGTCCATACACCCATGTTTGGTGGACACGGGTGCATCCATAAATGTGATCTCTATGAGCACCCTTCAGTTATGTGGAGTCGGTGAGGAACAGATAAGACTTTCCTCGATCACAGTCACAGCTTATGACAACAACAAAAGGCCACCACAAGGAATGATTATCCTAAAGGCAGAATTAGGTCCTGTGTCAGTCCCTACAGAATTCCATGTCCTCGACATGGATCCCACATTCAATGCTATATTGGGTCGCCCCTATATCGAAGTCATGGATGTTGTACCCTCCACCAACCACCAATGCCTAAAGTTCCCATACAATGGGAGGATTATTAAAGTGGTCAGCAAGCATGTCCTTCATACAGTGGATGCTGTTAACATCTCTTTTCCATCTGTTTGGCCATCTCATCGGCCCATATTATCACTACTAGATGTGTATGACCCGTCCCGCATTCCGCTAACACCAAAGAAGCCACCTTCAGTATCGATGTCAGTCTCCCTTCCCATTCTAAAGGATGGGAGATAATGAGGAATATCGGCTATCAACAAGGTAAAGGCTTGGGCGCGCAATTGTAAGGAAGGCTGAAACTACCAAAGGAAATAAGGTTGAGCCACAAGTTCAGCCTAGGCTTTAAAGGACCGCTCAAGGCAGATAGGAAACCCCTCACGTGGACCCTATCCTCTCACTTCAAGAAGGGGCCCATTGTTCAGATGGGAGATTACCCACAGGAAACACATGGAGGATCGCATGTTGTGTACTTGGCTGAAAAATGTTCAAGGGCCGATAAGAAAGGCAAGATCAAAGATCCAGAATGCGAATGGGGCAAATGGTTTGACATACAAGATGTTTCCATTGCACTAGAAAGAATGTTCTCACCACCGCAGGTGGAAGAACTGCCATTGATCTCTGAAATGCCAGGGGATATCACTACTGTTGTCAGAATCCCAAACCATCCTCGCCAAGAGGACTCTGACACCGGCGGATCTTCATCCGTCATCAACATTACCATCGACGGCTCATTAGCCGTCGTCTTCTCCATTCACTCACCACAGCCCTCGTTGCTGTCTCCTTCCTGGGTCAGACGGTTGTCTGACGATCTTCCCAGGTCCCCTTCTCTACTTACTTACCTATGCGGGTTTCTCAACCCGCGTCAGGTTTTCAATCATGATATGCTCTACGAGCCTCCCAATCCTTTAGCCATAATCACCTTTCCCCCTCCTCCGATTTCTTTTCATTGTTTTGTCATCAAAAATGAAAACGAAAAAAAACGTCAATTTTTAAACTCCTCAACAACACATCATTGTTGAAGAAACCTCCTACATCTCCCACGAGTGCGTCCCGCCCTACAGGCCACCCATCCAAGGTCCTATGAGCGACCTTTTCCACCCCTCCTCTGAGGGGTCTTTCCCTGTACATTCTTCACCATCCCCTTCAGCCTTTTCACCTTTTGTAAATAATGTGAGTAAATCTAGGGATAATAAGTCAAGGGTAGTACCCAAAAGGAAATTCAAGGGTAGGCAGATCCCCCGTCGATTCCTTCTAGATTTAGCCACTAGGTGTCAAGCCCTTCTATCCATCCCTCAGTTGCTAGAAAATCCCATCCAGCTACCGGAGATAGAATGTGAGGGCAATTGTGCGATTGATGAAGGATATGGGGTTTATGATATCACCGATGAACAATACCCTACTGGAGACAAGGATGAAGAATATGAGGATGCGGCCGGCGCATATGCTAGTGAGATGAGGAGATTTGACGAGCCGTCAGCCGCCGTAGAAGAGTCCACCAAAGAAATCAATTTGGGAACTGAGGAAGACTCTAGGATCGTCCTCATAAGTGATAATTTGCCATCATCTGAAGAAGAGGCATTAATTGAGGTTCTCAAAGAGTATAGGGACATGTTTGCATGGAGCTACGAGGATATGCCGGGTTTGGATTCCACCTTGGTTGAACATCGCTTAACTCTAAAACCAGGGTCCGTCTCGGTAAAACAAAGGTTAAGGCGTTTCCACCCTCAGATGGCTTTAAAAATGAAAGAAGAGGTCGACAAGCTCCACAAAGTCAGGTTCATTAGAGTCATCATTTATCCTCAGTGGGTGGCGAATATTGTCCCGGTCATGAAGAAGGATGGAAAAGTCAGGATTTGCATCGACTTCCGGGACCTTAACCGCGCGTGTCCAAAGGATGATTTTCCCTTGCCTCACATTGATGTGTTAATCGATAACACTGCAGGTTATGAGACCCTCTCATTTATGGATGGATTTTTGGGATATAATCAAATTCATTTGGCAGAAGAGGATCAGGAGAAAACGTCATTCACTACACCATGGGGAACATATTGTTATGTGGTCATGCTGTTTGGGTTAAAGAATACTGGAGCTACTTACCAAAGAGCTATGATGGCCATATTTCATGACATGATGCATATATATCTGGAGGTGTATGTGGATGATTTATTGGTAAAATCAAGAACCAGGGTGGAACATCCAAGGGTTTTGGCTAAGGTGTTGCAGAGATCAAGGGAGTTCCAATTGAAAATGAACCCGAAGAAGTGTGTGTTTGGCATATCATTGGGCAAATTACTGGGTTTCATTGTAAGTAAAAGAGGGATTGAGATAGATCCCAACAAAGCTAAGGCCATCAGGGACATGTCGCCTCCCAAAAATTTGAGGGAAGTTTGAGGTTTAATTGGGAGGCTACAATTCATCCGTCAGTTTGTGTCTCAGCATTCACAAAGGTGTAGACCTTTCTATGAGTTGACCAAGCCAAGAGTAGAATTATATTGGGATTATAAGTGTCAAAAAGCTTTTGAATGGTTAAAAAAATACCTGGCTAGTCCACCCGTTCTCATTCCACCCAAACCAGAAAAACCTCTGATCCTTTACATCTCAGTCTTGGATGACTCCGTGGGAGCCATCCTCGCACAAGCCGATGAAGAAGGCAAGGAACAGGCCACCTATTACTTGTCCAAACTTCTCAATTCTTGTGAACAGAAGTACACAGCCACGGAGAAAACATGTGCTGCCCTTGTTTGGGTAGTACAGAAATTGAAGCACTACTTCTTGGCTCATAAGGTCCATTTGATTACCCGCATGAACCCTATCAAGTTCCTCCTGGAAAAATATGTCCTTACTGATAGGCTAGCATGCTAGCAGAGTTTCCTCTCTCAGTTTGACATCACCTACATCCAGTAAAAGGCAATTTAAGGCTATGCTATATCTATTGATCACATTTACAGAGAAGGAAATAAAGTTGCCGACTCTCTAGCTTCTCTTGCATGCACTACCAAATGTAACTCTTTTTTTCCTATATTGAGCTTCCTAAAATTATAAAGGGTGCAGCTCGCTTAGACAAACTGGGTATGCCCAGTATTCGTTTGATGTAATGTATCCTCATTTTTATTAGCAATAAAAATTCCCATCCTAGTGTCTGCTTGGTGGAGTGGCTTTCTCTTTGCCTCTGGCAAAGGGTGCACTCTCCCAATCAAACTCTGGGTAAGGTTTTCATTTAAAAAAAAACATGTTCTCTGCCAAGTGCTTACCAAATATCGCACTCTTGATCCCAAGCTCAAGCCTTATCAAGAGCTGGTCTCCGCTTATGCCAAATTATTCACCAAGCTGATCTTTGTCCATGTTCCTCGTGAACAGAACATTCTGGCCGATGCCCTCGCCTCCTTGGCGTCATCTTTCAAATTCCCTTTAGGTGCATGGTCTAAATCCATCAACATCTACAAGCGCCTCGTCCCTGCCGTTCAGGACCCTTACCTTTTAAAGATCAAAGAAAGAGTCCTACGGAAGATTCAGGAAGGCAAAATTCTTGAGAAGAGGGAAATCATGTTGGCAGAATTTGAAGAAGAACTGGCTGACGAGGAGAAACCTTGGTTCAATGAAATCGTCAAATATTGCAAAGATTAGTCTTACCCTGAAGGAGCCACCACAGAGGATAAGAAAGCCATAAGAAGGGTGGCCCAGAAATACACATTAGTTGGAGGTCTACTCTATAGGAGAGGCCTTACTGGTGTTCTATTAAGGTGTCTTGATGACGATGAGGTCTGGAAATACGTAGAGGAAGCACACTCAGGTGTATGCGGTGGCCATGTAAATAGCCAAATGCTCGCTAAGAAGATCATTAGGTAAGGCTTTTAATGGCCCACTATGGAAGAGGATTGTGCTGTCTATGTCCGTAGGTGTGTCAAGTGTCAACTCCACGCCGATAAAATTCATTCACCATCTTTCTCACTTCATCCAATATCCTCCCCATGGCCTTTCTCCATGTGGGCATTCGACATCATTGGTCCCCTAGGTGATCCCAATTCCCTCACCAAGCAGAAATCCTTCATCCTCACTGCGACGGAGAACTTCACCAAATGGGCTGAAGCCGAAGCTTACGCAAAAATCAAGGCGTCAACAGTCTGCAAGTTCATCATGAAGAACATCCTCACCAGGTTCGGCATCCCCAGCACAATCGTCACCAACAATGGGCCACAGTTCATTTCTCAGGACCTTCAAGACCTCTGCAAAAGGTACGTAATCGCATTGCATCATTCATCACCTTATTACCCACAAGGTAATGGCCAAGCAGAGGCCACCAATAAAACATTGATCAAAATTATAAAGAAAACATGCGAGTCTAGTAAGTTTTCAGACTGTCCAGAAAAGCTTATCGAAGCTCTATGGGCCTATCGCACTTCAATCCGTACCCCCACCGGGCAGAACCCGTTTGCCCTTACTTATGGGATGGAAGCGGTAGTCCCGTACGAGACTCTGATCCCTTCTCTCAGAGTATAATTGGATAAGGAATTTTCCCTCGATGAACGTCGTAATTCACTCCTTTCCCAATTAGAACTCTTAGACGAGAAGCGGCTGGCCGCTGCTGAGCATGCGCGTGTTTATCAAAATAGACTCGCTCGCTTTTACCAAAAGAAGATCATTGAGAGAAAATTCAAAGTCAGTGAGATGGTCGTAAAAAAAAATTTTGTCAAACATGGAGGGCCGCGTTCTAAACTCCAACCCAATTGGGAAGGGCCATACGTGGTTCAAGCTGTGTACCTTGGCAACGCCTATAAACTAGTCAATGTCGAAGGGACCGAGTTATCCCACCCTTGGAACGGACTTTATCTTAAGAAATACTACCCTTAGATAAGTGTGACAACTAGCATGGTACGAGGACCATCGGAGCCGGAAATTCACTCTTCGGTCTTTGTAGTCTAACTCAGGGTTAACCTGCGCATACTCCCACACCTCGCTTTTGGGATCAAATGAAACGGAACTCGAGGGAGGCACAAAAAAAACAACAAAAATAAAAGAAAAGAAACAAAAAAAAGAGAGAAGAAAAAGAGAAAGAGTGCCTAGTTTTCATCATGCAGTCAAATCTTTGCATTTGTCCTTCATGTAGGTTAGGACCCATTAAGGCTCGGTAGGTCTCGGGTCTTGGCTCGCCAGAACCACGGAGATTCCTGTCCGGTCATGTCGGCTTACGCCCACTAAAAGAAGGCAGCACGCACACACGCAGCTATTTTTGCCAAAAATTGGTAGTATTGCTTATTGTGGGGCTGTGCTCGAAGGTCTCCAAGAAAGTCGTAATCTTTGTTCTCTTCTACCTCGACCTAATGAGACAGCCGACACCCTTAAAACGCTGAGCATAAGGGAACCAAAATACCATACCCTGAAGGCGAGAGTAGGATTTGTCTCCTCGAACTCGAGTCAGAGCACGAGAAGGGGGCAGTGTCCCCGCAGGCATACAAGAGGGATCCCTACATATCAAATCATCATGTCTCCCTCAAAAAAAATATCCAAAGTCAGATGAAAGCCTGGTCGTGGCCGTGCCTGATTTCAACAGGCGAGACCCCTCAAAACGAAAGTTAAATTCCACAAAGGGGTAAAGTAATTCTGTTCGAGGTCTGGTCCGAAATCGCCCAAAAGGGAGAGGTCAAGTAGGTCCCGGTTAGCTCGTCGGGTTAACGGTTTTACCGGTCCTCTCGGAAGGTTTACCCCACTACTCTTCTTTCTCCCCTCAAAGATGAAAGCTCAGTGGAAATGCTGAAAGGTCGCGCCCCGCTAAGGCAAGCAACCTCGTTTTAGCAAAACACACATATAACTGTCCACTTCAAAAAGTGAAAGCTATCACCACGAAGGAGTCTCGGTGTTTCTGGCCGGTCAAGACCTCCATCTACTACCTCGGTGGTTTCTTATTTCAACCTCGGGCTTAGGTCAATGCAAGCGCGTCACCAATAGGTGCGACGGCATCTAATTCCGGGTCAGCGTCGCGCAGTTGGCCGTTAGGGTTCCAAGGTGTTCCATCATATACCATCTAGAGTTGTGAGGAAATAGACCCGGGTCGGACAAATCTTTTACCTCGAACACTTTTTCGGTGTATCCTTGCGGTCGGAAGCAACTGGGAGCCTAAGCATGGCATGACGGTTTTGTCATCAGGTTAAGTCTTAACCGGCAGGATTATCACTTGAGGAGTCTAGGGGCCCAAATCAATCTAGATGTGCGCACAGGATACCTGGGGGGGTTAGTAAGAAACCATGTCTTCATAAGAGTCAGGTGCCATAAGATTGGTCGCTAGGCATTAATCCCAAAAAAAAAGAAAAAAGAAAAAATATATGAAGTGGCCCTCGGAAGACGCCGTCAGGTGAGTCCCAAAGTGGGAATCCTCTTGAAGCACGTTAACCCCGTATCAGGATACTTAAGAATGATTCAAACACCCCTGGTCCAAGAACCATGCCAGTTGTAATAACAAGTGTCTTTCAAAAATAAAAATAAAATTAAAAAAAAGCATAAACAAACAACACAAAAATGCATCCGTGTGATCTCATTTATGTGCTACATTTTTACATTTTGTTCCCATTTGTGTGCCCGTATGTTGCATTCATCATCTTTGCTCTTGCCTTAATCGATAAAGGCTTGACCCCTTGACTCGTTATCAAGGCTAGTCTCAAAACAATCACCCACTCTTGAGCAAGGGGCCAAGTCAGAACGAAAAAATTGACTTGTTTCATTGAGCAATGTGTACATGATTGAAAAGCAGGAATGAAGGCAGAAGACGTGAAACTGAACATTCCTTCCTTTATTTTCTTCTAGAAATTATACATTAAGTTCCGTCCTCTCTCTCAATGTTACCCCTTTCCCCACTCTCCAGGCGAAGAACCCTGGAGGGTGTTGCTAAACCATGCGAGGCGGTGCCTCTGCTGCTCTGTACCCCTCTTCACGTCTCTGCTCCCCGTCGATCGACAGGGGCAGTAAAGAAGCTGCTAACATGAAAGCCACGCTCTCGTGCTCTTCGGTAGCGCCCTTCGCCATCTCTCAGCCATTGTTCAACGAGACCAAGGTTGGTCCAGAGTTCAAACAGTTGGGCCTCCATGGCCCTATGCTCCTCCCTCTCAGCCAATCTGTCGGCTCTCTGTCTTTCAGTGTCTCTTTCCCTTTCCGCGTGTTCTCTCTCTCGATCCTCCCTTTCCAGCTGAAGGGTAATCCTCAGCTCCACGGCGTCCCGAGAGAAGCCATCGTCTGAATGATGCCGCAACTCTTCCTCTAGTTCCGCTATTCTGGCTTCCCCTTGCGCGGTGTGAGCAAGTGCATCTTGCACCTCTTTCGGCTTCCATAACCATCATCTCAGGTATGTGGAGGCACAAATAAGTGAAATTCAATGACCAGACTCTCACCTGTGTGGAGAGCATTCCTTCTGCCTCCGTAGCTCGCTGCGTAGTATGAGCAAGCTGCTCACGAAGCAAATCAAGTTCGGAAGTGGGGATCCATAAACTGGTAGAAACACCATCCGCCCCTATTGCTGAGGAAGCCGCATCAAGCTGGGCGCGCTACAACACACATAAGGTGACACCGAGGACCTAACGCCAGGAATCTTGGTCTATGATCGTGTGTATGCAGGCTTACCGAAGAACTCAAGGTGACGCGAGTATCATGTAACTGTCGCTCCGTGCCTATCAGGCGAGCTTGCAGGTTCGCTATCATAGTGTCGCGAACATCCTGTGGCCAGGGCATAGGTCAACATACATACATATATATATATATATATATATATATATATATATATATAATAAAAAATGTTGTACACCTCCATGGTCCCTTCGGGATGGAGTCGCTCTGCATACATCGCCTTATAGAGGCATAGATAATCCTCGATGTCTTGAGCATGTGACTCCACGGGAGTGCCACCCCGTTGCCAGTCATCGTATTGCTCAGGGAACCGCACTCTCCAATCAACGGAGGTCATCATCCCACACGTCTTCCTTCCAACACGTGGTGTGGTAGTCATGTCCACCCATTCTTGGGCAAGCCCTAGAGTCCTCATGGCCAATCGTAGCCGAAGTGGCTCGATTTCGTTCAAACAGTGCATCCAGAGGTCGCGTCCGAACCGGGCACGGCTAGTTATGACCCATGGCTGATCGGCGTTAATCATGCCCACATAAGGCCTCCAGACCACCTGGGTCAGGTCACACACATCTTCTTAATATATAAAAAAGGGATAAAAAAATGATGAAATAATAACTACCATTGTCGCGGGGAACTCTTGCAACTCGCGCCTTAACACCATCAACTGGTATGATAGAGAGGATGTGCTCGTGATAGGCTGCCACCGCCTCGCCAGTGGCACCGCCATCGGTCGCCAATGCTGGGCTTTTCCCATTGGGAGGTAATAATAGCTCCACAACTGCACCGTCATGTGGCATTAACATATCGAAAAAAAAACACACAAAAAAAAATAAAAAAACACACAAAAAAAAACAAAAAAACATAAAAAACATAAAAAATAAAAAAATAAAAAAAACCAAAAAGGAGAGAAGTGGGATACCTGGATGAACGGCATGAAACCGCTCACTGTTATCTCTCGATCTGCTCTTTCAGACAGACCCGCAAATAGATGCGCCAACATGGCTACTCCCCAGGCGTATCGTCCCACTTTCTCAGGGTCTACCAGGAATTCTAAGAAACGACAATGAATGTTGTCTCCTTTCGAGCCCAACAACAGTTTCCCCAACAGGAAGAACAAGAATCTCCTCAAATCCATGTTGGCTCTCTCCCAATTGCTCGCGTCTATGCAGTAGACAGCGCGACATCCTCTTTCAGTCCTCTCCATGAACTCTTCCAAGGACTCATCATCACGAGAACGAATGTCAGTAAGCCCCAACATCTCCATAATAAGCGTCTTGGCTACAGACCTGTTCTTACGATCATCCAGGTCCACTCCTAGCAACCTCTGGATAGCCTCTCAATAGTCGGAGTACGTAATGCCAGTCAGTGCCTCTCCATCCACTTTCAGGCCCATAATTCGGATCACATCTTCCAGGCTGGGCACCATGTGCCCCCAAGGCATCAAGAAAGCACGGCTCATTGGATCCCACCTTTCGCGCAATGCTTGGACGAGGGCAAGGTCGAGCCTGATTGGCTCGATCCGAAGAAAGACTCCAAGCCCCATCACGTCTAGCCTGGCCTTCTGAAAATCTGGAAGACCCCGGTATGCGGCCACTACCAACTCCCATGGAATGTGTGATTTCATCACACCCTGCGCATACACAAGGAGGGGTTTTGTTAGAAGGGAGGAAGAAATAATGAGAGAAGGGGCAAGAAAGCTCATCTTACGGGTTACGATTGGGTCCTTTCACTGAAGTGCCCTTCGAGGTCTGAGAGCCTCCTGGAACTACTACCACTGGACCTACTTCTCTTCGAAGAGTGGGAAGATTCACCCTCCATTTTGAACCTTAGAACCCTTAGTTCTTCCGTCTCCGTGAAAACTTGTTGGCTACCGGTGCCCCTGGGGGACGAACGAGGACGGTATTTATAGAAATGGGAGAAGGGTGAGTCAAGACTGCCTACATCACTGTTAACAATAACCCTCGTGATAAGGCACCTTCCTTGCGGTCCCACATGTGTCACTTCACCGCTCGCAGGGTAATTGATTGATGGTCCGATATGATGACTCACTCCCTACGCAGTCTAGGGATGCCCTGTCATGCTGTAGTGGTCGTCCGAGAAGATTGGAAGGTCATAAAGGAGAAGAGGCTAGAGCCGTCATTATTGACTTCGGCGGCAGATTTCCGTGTGAAAGACGGTCGGAGCGAGATATGAGTCCCCGTTTTCAGACGGGGTCTCGACAAGCACGTCACATGGGAACAGTGAAGAAGCGTAAGGAAGAAGGAACGCACAAGAGGACAAATAAGCGGCAGGAAATCAAATCACTCCATTCATAAGTCTACATAAACTGTCATAAACATCACAATTGTAATGAGGAGGCGGGTCCAGTAGCTCGCTAATTCTCGCCAACACCTTCACACTCATCCCTATAGGCCTCCCTCTCCTCTCCCCTGAGGTGAGGGTCCCTCAGGGGCCTTCTGGAGCTCCGTGAAGCAGCAGTCCCCTCACCCTGTGATACCTGCTCCACACCAGTGGCTCACTGCTGATCCCCTAGCATGGCGAAGAAGCCACCGACAGAAAGGTGGCCATACTGGCGGAGTCGTGCCCCGAACTTTCGTGCTCTCTCGTAGCGCGTCTCCATCACTCCTAACCTCTGCCCCATAACTTGAAGGCCTACCTGGAGCTCCCTCACCTGGGCCTCCAAAGCCTTCCTCTCATCCTGATCTTGCTGTCGCTCGGCCCTTCTTTCCTCCCTCTCCTTCTCCCTCTCCCCTCTCTCTCTCTCTCTCTACCTCTCTCCTCGCCACCTGGAGGAGGACCCTTAACTCCAGGATGTCTGGAGACGGCCTCTCCTCATCATGACGTCGTAGCTCTGCCATGGCTGCTGCCCAGGCACCACGCTCCTCTTCAGCCCGGATCGCGCGAGCCACTGCACTGGCAAGTTGCTCCCGGAGGCAGGCGATCTCCAGAAAAAGAGCCTGAGAGCTGGAAGACGATCCGCCGGCCATCCCTGCCATCGCTGCCTGCTAGGCACACTGGAACAGATAAACAACAGCCATCGGTTAAGCCCTGGGGTTTCAAAAAAAAAGAGAAAAATTAAAAAAAATAAAAAATAGGGCCCTTCTTTCACCTCTGTCTGTCTCTCAAGCTGATAAGGCCCCACTTGGCTCCCCATGCACTGCCGCAAGTAGCCGGCACTCTCCTGCATAGGCACACCACCTTGCTACCCGTCTTGGAATTGAGCAGAGAGACGTATGCGCCAGTCTTCAAGTTTTGCCTTGCCGCGTCTCTCTCCCCCGACGCGGTTCGGCTCATCCACACTCGCCCACTCATCGGCCAAGCCCGGGATCCTTGTCATACCCTGCCCATCAAACAGAAAGGGCCACATCATTAAAAGAAAAACACGTCTCCTGTCAAAGACGAGTTCATCATTCGAGTACAACACTCACCGAACCCTCTCGTCCCTCTCTACTTGTTCGCTACAAAACTAAAAGGAAATCAAAGAGGTGGAGATCAAGGAGCTTACCGGGCCATGCTCCCCTCCCTCCATGTCTTCGGGTCCCTCGGGTCCCCCGAGTGCCAGAAGAGGCCCTTCCTCTTCCGCAGACGCCTCTCCGTGCTCTTGCACAAACCTCCTCGGGTGAGGAGTTCCTCGTCCTCCTCGTCCTTCACCACGATGTGGCCCACCATACTCCATAGATCAAGAGTGGAAGAAGATGGAGCTAGGCAAGTAACTCTCGACGAGAGGAGGAGTCGTTCGCGGGCAAGGTAAGGAAGGAGAAAGGCCGTCCCGCAGTTCTCGGTGATTTAAATTTGAAATCAAGTTTAGAACGCGTCTTTGCGCCTAGACGCCTCTCCAAAAAAAAATTTAACAAACAAAAACAAATAAAAATAAAAAAAATAAAAATAAAAACAAACAAAAAAGGAGAAAGAAAACATTTACACACAATAACTTCGCATTTATTTCATTAAAGAACCAGGGTGAGCTACATTAGGGGCTTAGGCGCTTTAGGCCTTAACTTCCCCAGTTCGGTTACATAAGCCCTCCACAGCGCGCATTCTTTCTCTACATGCACTAATGCCTTCCCCGGGGTGCTCGTCTTTCACGACACTTTGATGGCCTTCACCTCCTTTGCATCACCTTCCGTGCTCAACTCTCTCTTCCTTAGAGGAGCGACGCCAGATAACGGTGGGAATGAGTGGCGGGGAAGGCCGATTTGAATACAGCACCGATGCGCGTTGTGAAGAACAAATTCAGTCGCGCCAATAAGTTGAAGTTCAGCCTCGGGGGAAGACCTCGTGAGGAGTTCGCGCGAGAGTAGACATGCCGGTGCACAAGTGAAGAAGCTTTGTGTCATAGTTATGAAGTGGGACCTCCAGTCTTCACGCTTCCTCAGCCATGGAACGTGGTTCACTATATTACCAGCAAAGCCTAACACGTCGACTATGTGGTAAAGGGGGCTTTGTTGAAAGATCTTCGAGGCAGTTGGCATCCCCTCACGGTGATCAAATTTGAAATGTAAATCAACCCAGCAATTCAGAAGAAGTGCGCAACCAAAAGGAGGCTTACCCATGCTGGAAGCAATAAGGCCACTGTAGAGGTAAGCAAGAACGGCAGTTCCCACCCTTTTGCCATTCCAAATGCTGCAAATAGCACTCAGCTGATCTTCCTCCACTATGTTGTCGGTATGAGGAAATAAGAGAGCACCCGCCAAACAGATTGTGAATTCCTTCATGATTTCTTCCAAACGATCATCATCTGGCAATCCTCTCAGGGCATCAATGACCCATTCCACGAGCTTTTGCAGGTTAATTCTCTTCTGAGTCTGGACGTTTCTAACAGCACCAGACGGCATGAAGATTCCAAGGACGTCCTCGGAAGTCGCCTTCTTCAGCATCGGCATGATCTTTATCCTGCCATCCCTTTTGAATCTCTTCAACCCAAGCAAGAGTTCCACCTCCTCAAGAAGGATGGACGCCTCGAAGGTGGGGAAAACGAAAGTGTGAGTCTGAGGATGCCAGATCACCACCAGTGCACCCATGGCCGCCCAGTCCATGTGAATCTGTTCATAATGCTTGGCATGAATCAGGAGTCCCTGAAGATGCCACCTCGTGAGTATGACCCTCATGCCGATGGAGATGTTAGAAGTTAGCTTCGAAAGCCACGGCAGTTTGGAGAACTTCCTCGGGCCTGCGAAGAGTGGATACAGCTGGAAAGAAGAAGAAGAACAAAGGAGGAAAGAGGTGAATGA
Organism: Amorphophallus konjac; assembly: GCA_022559845.1. Lineage (NCBI taxonomy): Eukaryota > Viridiplantae > Streptophyta > Magnoliopsida > Alismatales > Araceae > Amorphophallus > Amorphophallus konjac. The sequence goes on along the minus strand of CM040121.1, from coordinate 557,880,143 downwards.
AAGATCATACGGGAAATTTGAAATGAATCAACGCACCATACGCGACTGGATCATCCCACTCAGATGTCCTTCGAGGTCGGAGAGCCGCATGAATTCGCTGCTAGGCCTACTCCTCTTCGTAGGGCGGGAAGACTCGCCTTCCATCTTGAAGAACCCAAGATTCTTCTCCTCCTCCCCTTAAGCCTCCAAGCTCTCCTTTGTACATTTGGTTGAACTGGACAAAGGGGGATACTTATAGGAAGGGAGGGGTGTATAAGCCAGAATGTGTCACATCGAAGTCGAGTCGTCGTCGTTGACTTTAGCAAAAAGCATTTTGTTCTGATCTCTCTTCTGTTGTGGTGCACTTCTGATGCTTTTAATGTGATGTTGTTCAGTGCAGGTTTCACTGGTGGACACCACTGTCCCATCACGTGACGCCATTCGGTAACTAGTCCCACCATGTCATGCATTGTATTATATAATATTTACGCTACTAGAACATGTCAAGTACCTTGTGACCTGAATGACTCTGGAATTTGAGTTCCCTTTCAACAAAAATAGTGATGATTTCAGAGGAATTTAAGTTGTGCGGATAGGCCGTTAAGTTGTGAAAGCGAGGGGACGATGGTTCCATTCGGTGAGTTGGTGCGTGGATAAATGGGCCCCGGTTCAGTATCAGCTCACCGGATCGGTATCCTGACCCATTCTTAACAACTTGACAATATTATCATTGGCTATTTTCTATTTAAGTTTGTTTTAAGTTTTCTTTTAAACCCAGCATGCATTCATGTAGGACTTTGATTCCATTGCGGAAGATCATTCAAAGTAATTCGATTGTGAAGACCACTGTGCTCTAGTTCTTACAAATATGAGATATTTCACTCCGAATGAAACACTGAGCTTCCTTGAGACGGCCCTACGATGTTCTTTCGAAAGAGACCCTTGTTTGGACTGATCCTCAAATATTCCTTTACTTTTACCCCATTTGACCCACCTTGGCCGCAGCACTTCCACATTGACTGGTAACTGCTCTCCAAAGGTAAAACCTGCAGGTTTACGACCCGGGTACTTCCGCACAGAGAAGGTTGTCCCTTTTTCTACTCGTGCCTGAGCGCACATTTTCTCCTTCCTTGTTTGATTTCCGTCCAAGCAATTGTTGAATTCGCAATACCTTCTTCAAGGTCGTCTCATTGAAAACTCTGAAAACATTCCAAACCATAATGTTCAAAGCGTGTCTCATCACACCTTGACATCAACTTTTCAGTCCATTCTCACTCCATTCCACTTCACTTCAATGACATTCCACTACGTGTCACTCCCTTGTAAAACAGACGCCAAGGCGGGGCAGCTGTAGACACGCCGTTCTTGACATTACCGTGAGTAAATCTCATATTACACTATGATACCCTAAGGTGGCCTTCACATTTTTAATTACTCTGGTGATTTCCTATTTTGATGATTTTTTTTACATTTTTTTGAATTTTTTTCGTAAAAATCTGTGACGTGTCAAGCTGCTTAGACGCCTCACTATGTCTTATTGAGGTGTCCAAGTACCTGGACGCCTCACTGCTTAGACACACGGACGGTGCCGATCCGCCGCTCGATTTGACGTTTCAAAAAAATCCAAAAGATAGAGACATCTTGTAAGCTAGACGCGCCCTTCGAGAGTCACGGTTACCCACCGAAGCCACGCGTCTTCTCCACTGTCGACAGTTTTTGGCGGTGATTTGGTGGGCGAAAATAGGCGCGTCCAGGGTCCCGGACGCTTCAAAGAAATTGAAAAAATATAAATATATATATAATTATTGAGGCATCCATATGGTTGGACGCCTCAAAGAATAAAAACATAAAAAACATAAAAAATGGTTTTGAGGCGTCCATTGTCATAGACGCCTCAACAGTGAGGCGTCCAGGATCCTGGATGCCTCACTCAGTCTTCCCTCTATAAATAGAGGACCCCCTCCCTCGAAGGGAGGGGGGCTTCAGATCCAACAAAGGAAGGAGAGACTCTGCCGGATCTCATTTCTAACCCGTGGGTCTTTTGCATGGGGAGGTTCTGCCGGCTTCTCGGGTGCCCGCGCTCGCGAGAGGAAGGCTAGCTCCATTTGTTCTGCTTCCACGTCGTCCCCATGCTGCCGAAGCTCCGCTGGATCCCGCCATCGGCACCTTCAATAAGCCATTCTCTCCCCTTCTCTTTTGTCATTTCTATCGCATGCATCATCCCGTCATCCGCCATCTCCTTTCATAAGGGAGATCCGTTTTTATGCACGTTTGCATGATCCCCCATTCATCATAGCATTTTCCTCCTACTCATGTCCGAGAGGGGTTTAAAAACAACACCAACCAGGTGTGTGTCTTGCCACGACTTCATTATTCTTCATCAAGAGACTAATACTACACTGTCATCTTTTCTGATCCACCTGTTATTTGTCTGTTTCTTTTTTTGCAAGGGTAACCAAGGAAAGCCCTCTCCATCGATCGGCCGAAGGGAGAGGAAGAAGCAACCTGCCATCTCCCACTTTTGAGGTAGGCGCGATCACTTTCTTTATTTTGGGGTCTCCGGCCCCTGGCGATCACATCATATTCTCGAGGCCGCTGACAGTCATTTCCCGCAATGGCTGTTTAAATTTCCTTCACTTATATTCTGTGTTATTCTCATATCTGCTATATTCTCGAGGCCGCGGAGAGTCATTTCCCGCAATGGTCATTTAAATTTTCGTCACTTATATTCTGTGATGTTCTTATATCTGCTATATTCTCGAGGCCGCGGCGAGTCATTTCCCGCAATGGCCGTTTAAATTTCTGTCACTAATATTCTGTGTTATTCTTATATCTGCTATATTCTTGAGGCCGCGGCGAGTCATTTCCCGTAATGGACGTTTAAGTTTCTATCACTTACATTATGTGCTTCTCATATCTGCTCATATTCTCGAGGCCGCGGCGAGTCATTTCCCGCAATGGCCGTTTTAATTTCTGTCACTTAAATTCTGTATTTTTCCCATCCCCCGAGGTCGCAGAGAGTCATTTCCTGCTATGGCGGTTTAATCCTCATATCTTATTACATTGCATCTGTCCCGCACGCCCCGCCGGAGCAATCTCCCGTGGTAGTCTCTCTCCTCTTCTCTCTTCTTTCTGTGTTGCAGCAAAACGAGCCCGCGCGCTCTGCTTCACCTCCCCCGACATTCCGCGTGACGTTGCTCACACTGTTAACCCTGGCTCTTGGGGAATCTTGAGCCTGAATGATACTTCGGGCACTTGTTTCCAGAGCCTCCACTTCCTCAATATCAAGGCACTGACCCCGACCTTCGTACTCAAAGCATCGGCGACGACATTCATCCTGCCCGACTGATAAGACAGGGTGAAGTCATAATCCTTTATATACTCCATCCAATGCCTCTGCCTGGGGTTAAGGTCCCTCTGCGTGAACACATACCTCAAACTCTGATTGTCAGTGAACACCTTAAACTTCTCACCGTACAGATAATGCCTCCAGATCTTCAGCGCAAAGATCACAGCCGCCAACTCCAGGTCATGGGTAGGGCAGTTCTCCTCGTGGGGCTTCAGCTGCCGAGATGCATACGCCACCACTCTACCATGCTGCATCAACACAGCACCCAATCTGACCCCGGAAGCATCTGTACACACCACAAAACCTCCCGATCCAGAAGGTAAAACCAACACCGGAGCCGAGGTGAGCAATCTCTTCAGTTCCCTGAAACTCTGCTCACACTCATCAGTCCAGACAAAAGGCACATCCTTCCGCGTAAGTCTGGTCATCGGGGCAGCGATGCGAGAAAAATCTTGAATGAATCTCCGATAATAGCATGTAAGCTCCAAGAAACTCCGATCTCCGTCACAGACCTCGGCCTCGGCCACTGCATTACTGCCTCGACCTTGGCAGGATCCACGGAAATACCATCACCAGAAATCACGTGCCCTAAAAATTGCACCTCGCGAAGCCAGAACTCGCACTTACTGAGCTTCGCATACAACTGGTGATCCCGCAACGTCTGCAGCACCACACCCAAATGGTACGCGTGCTCCTCGACAGACCGCGAATAAACAAGGATGTCGTCCATAAATATGACCACGAACTGGTCCAAGTACGGACGGAACACCCTCTACATCAAGTCCATGAAGGCTACGGGGGCATTGGTAAGCCCGAACGGCATTACCAAGAAATCATAATGCATGTACCTCGTACTGAACGCAGTCTTCTCCACATCGGACTTGCGAATCCTCAGCTGATAGTAACCAGACCGCAAATCAATTCGCGAGAACACTCAAGCAGACTGAAGCTGGTCGAACAAATCATGAATCCGCGACAACGGATACTTGTTCTTAATGGTCACCTCATTCAGCTGCAGGTAGTCAATGCACAACCGCAAGCTACCCTCCTTCTTCTTCACGAACAACACGGGTGCACCCCAAGGGAAAAAGCTAGGACGAATGTACCCCTTGGCCAGCAACTCCTGCAACTGCGCCCTCAACTCTCTCAACTCAGCGGGGGCCATACGGTAGGGAGCCTTCGCCAAAGGTCCCGTACCAGGCACAATCTTGATCACGAAATCAATCTCCCGCCGGGGAGGCAATCCAGGTAAGTCCTCCGGAAAAATATCGGGAAACTCACACACCACCGGAATGTCCTCGACATCCGGACACGGCTGGTCTACCAAGACCACAAAAGTGAGAAAACCCTAACAACCCGCATCAAGCATATGACGAACTCGAATCCCATAAATAAGAAAACGGGAAGAGGAAGACCTGATACCTTGGAAATAGAAGCTGGGTCCACAAAGTCACCGAAAATAAACCCTCTTCGAGCCACAATCCACCAAAACATGATGTACCTCGAGCCAATCCATGTCCAAAATCACATCAAAGTCCTGAAGCAGCAACGCATAGAGCCTAGCCGGCAAACTCCACCCTTCCACTCACACGGGTTCCTCATCGAAACAATACAAAGTGATCATAAAATCATCCGAAGGCAACTCCACTGCCAAATCACAAGACAACTGGGTCGCCGACTCCTCAATCCTCAACGCGAAATCCTCCGAAATCAATGAATGAGACGCACCAGAATCAAACAAAACCCGAGCCGCATAACCCAAAATCTGAACAGTACCTTCCACGAGCTGCGACGCCACTGCATCTGCCCTGGTCATGTGTGTAATCTAGCCTTGAGCTCTCTGCCTACGTCCCACACTCGTTGACCTGGGTAGCGGCGGATACTGTCCCTGCTACTACTGCAGCTGCTGCTGTGGCCTCCGCTGCTGGGGAACCTGCTGCGGCCGAGGAAACTATTGTTGCTGTCTCTGAGGACAGTCACGCGCCATATGCCCTGGCTGGTCACACCTAAAACAAACCACCGGCGTCGTGCACTGCCTGCCTGGGTTGGACCCGCCACACCGGGGACACGGTCCTCACGATCCACCCACTGATCCCTGACGCTGAAAAGGAATCGGCTGATGTACACTGCCTGATGATGCCTGCCCCTGATCCTTGTGCTTCTTTTGGAAACTCTTCTTGAGAAACTTCTTGACCTTCGAGCCAAAAGACACAGATCCTGTCACCGACTCTGTCGGTGCCGGCGCTCCTTAACCACCCGACGCATGCTGAAAAGAACCCCGCTATTGGGTAGCCGACTGCTGGCTGTGACCCGACAAAGACTACCCCTGGCTAATCGGTCCCCGAGTCCTCTGCATATCCATCTCCAAAGAAGCCCCAACATGAGACGTTATCTCCAAATCAGTGGCAGTGTTCACGATCAAATGGTGCATTAACTCCTGTCTCAAGCCATGTACGAGCTGTGCGGTCTTTACTCTCTCATGCTCCATGATATGAGGTGCATACCGACCCAGCTCAACAAATCGGGCCTTGTACTGCAACACGGACATGTCGCCCTAGACCAACTCCAAAAACTCACGCATCCGTTGCGTAGCAATATACTCTGGACAATACGTATGCTCAAAAGCGCTGACAAAGTCGCTCCACTCGATCTGCTCAAGTGGCCGGGACTGAAAAGACGTCTCTCACTCGGAAGACCACCACGCTCGAGCCGTACCCTGCAACTGGTTGTAGGCCAACATCACCCTATCCTCTACAGTACACCGCGTGGAACTGAACACCCGCTCCATCTCGTCGAGCCAAATCAGGGTCTGGCTGACCGCCATAGTAAGGTGGATGGAACTGCATGAAATCCCTCACTGCTCGGCCTGGCCCACCCCTGGTCGACGAGCCCTCACCAGCCTCTCCGTCGAATTACTGCGACATAAGCTAGTACATGCCACGGAAGAAATCCTCGGCCCCCGGAAACCTTGCAGTATCCACTACCTCGGTGGCCGCTGGTGGCACTCTACCCTGCTCCTCATGCTCCTGCTGAACCTCCTGCTGGATCTCCTGAACTCCAGTCGACTGTCCCTGCAGAGAGCGACTGCTCCGCCTCGATGCCATGCTCGCTCCTGAAGCAAAAGATAGAAAACACGGAAATAGCAAGGTCAAGAAAAACACACGATGCCTGATGCTAGCGTCAACTGTACAGCATCGATGTGGACTAGTGGATCACTATAATTACTTATGATTCTCGCGTAATCCCACAACTGCGCTCTGATACCAGCTGTAACGACCCGAGAATCCGATTACCGGGAAGGCCCGATAACCCGAGACTCGCACCGCCACCCACGAGTCCGAAGACTCGGAAGGGTTAAAAGGATGGTGTGGTGACTACACTAGTATCACAAATAATTGCAGAAATTAAACAGTTATATAATTAACCCAGAAATAAATTTAACATTTTTACATGATACATGGTCCACAAGATAACAATAAAATAACAACAGTAGTAGTCCACAACTAGTACAGAGACAAGTAAGAAAAGTACAGCTACACGGGACATACCCTGGCTCTGACCTCTGGCACTAACGCTGGGCACCCGAATCACGCTGAGCCTCAGACACGCTCCCCTGAGGCCGTGCCTCACCTGAAACACGGTGAAAATACGCAGGGAATGAGTCTCGGAACAAGACTAAGTAGGGATCACTTGAACCCTACCTTACAACCGGGAAACCGCTACACTAGCAGTAAGCGAGAACCTCGAAAGGGAAGCCCTGCCATCTACAAAACACCGATCTCACGACACGAAAACCGACACACGTGCCACGGTGAAACGACCAGAACTCGCGGTCAACCCGACCAAAACTCGAAGGTCGAAGTCACAAGAACTGACAGTCTGTCACTCCGGGCTCGACAGGAGTACCTCCCACTAGAAGCAAGGCTGGATGCGTCCACTGACGTCTTAGTCTGCGCCCCAGGTGTCCGCCTGGCACGATAGCCCCTGGCGGAGGCAAGGACACCATACAAGTAACCACAAAACAAGTGACTAGCTGGGGTTGCCCTCGTCAGCGCGGGTCCAACCGCCCCCAACCACGTGTGCACACATAGACCGTGCGTCCCTGGTCTGCCCCTCTAACCGGTTTTCCCCTCAGCTGGACTCTGGTTGGTAGACGCAGGGCCCAACGAAAATCGGTCCAAAAACCGTCCTCTGGGAAGCCTCTCCACCACTCCCCGGTGGGACCACTAAACGTGTAAGCAGGCTACGACTAGTGGAGGGTCACTAAAGGAGTAGACTCTCAAGTCAACGGAAAATAACGTCCGCATCCGACGACGTACGGGGACCATCCCACGTACCAGCACCGTCGCACGGTGACCACGGTCAAAAAAGAAATGGGACTGCGAACCACCCGGTGCAGCCCTGAGCCTGGCGGACTACTCTAGACGCGCCACAGGCTCTGACGGTCTAAGGCTGGACCGTCACAGCCATCTGACGGCCCAACATAGGCGCGTCAGACACTCGGTGTAAAATTGCGTGTGACGCGCCTACCCTGGTGCGTCACAGTCTATGACGCGCCAGCCCTGGTGTGTCACATGATAAGAAGAAACCAACTGTGCCGCGTGTCACTCGGTGCGTCACAGTCTGTAACGAACCAACTCTGGTGCGTTACAGGGTGAGGATGTGTCAGCTCTGATGCACCCACACAGGGGCGTTACAAGACTGTGACGCGCCAGTAGTGGTGCGTCACACGCCTTGACCCCCAACGGTCAAAAACCAACGGTCGTGCCAATGGTCGGATCGTCGCCTAACGGTCCTCCCTAGGCGCGTCACAGCGCCGTGGCGGTCTATCGTGGGACCGTCACAGCCCACAGACCCCCAATATGCTAAAACAGGTGTGTGATGCACCCACCCAGGCGCGCCACATTGTGTGACGGTCACTGGAAGGACCGTCACACCGACCCGGTGGCAAAACGGCGTGAAACGCCCAAAAACATCAACCACTCCCCCATGCCTACATAGGAGAGGGGGAAAACAAGGGGAAAGACCCCGGGGGATCCCTAGCATGCTTCTAAGCCATCAAAACACCGAATCATGGCCTAAAATCATAGATCGGGCGAGCTATCCGAAAATCATGGTTTTACCCTCTCGGCATGGAATCGACCCCTCTCGGCCTCACACCGGGCTAGAAACCACGGAAATGAAACGCGGAGAGCTAGGGAACGTCACCCTACCTCAATTTTACCCCGAGATGCGCCGGATTGTCCACGAATCACGATGAAAGCTTTTAGAATCCCCGCTCCTTCACGCTTCCCACGAGCACCGCACGCCCACGAGATCGCCTCGCCGTCACCCACGTCGTCGCGCCGTCGCCCCGCCGCCATCTGCAGCCGGAGAGAGGCCCGCCGTGGTCGAATGGGAGAGAGAGAGGGGAAGAGGGGCGCTCACGGTTGGGAGGAAAAAGAAAGAGGAAGAAGACGAAGGGTGGGGGAGAGAGAAAAAGAGTGATATTTATAGAAAATCCAAAAATTCTAGAAAATACCAAAAAATTAAAAATTACACTTCCGTGATCCTCGGAACGCACCGATCGCAACAGTACCACTCTCGCCTAGGTGAACGACCCGGTTCACCCGCAACGAGGTTCCGAAGGAATTGTCGAAACACACACCGGAAATCAGAAAACACGCGCGGAAAAGCCGCAGACGCACTCTGGGCCTCCGAAATAACTCCAGATCGCGGCGACCCAAACACAAAAGATGTTCGAAACAAAATTTCAGACACAACAGAGCCGAACAATCTGAGAAAGTAGATCTGGGACCCACGAAGAAGGATCCGAAAGGTCCGGGATATTACAGTTCTAAAAGCGTTCTTCGCGGTTTGTGGGAGATCCGACGCGCCTCGAGGTGAGATCGAGGTAGGGTGACGTTCCCTAGCTCTCCGTGTTCTATTCCCGTGATTTCTAGCCCGGTGTGAGGCCGAGAGGGGTCGTTTCCATGCCGGGAGGGTAAAACCATGATTTGGGGAGAGTTCGCCCGATCTACATTTTTAGGCCGCGATTCGACGTTTTAACAGTTTAGATGCATGCTAGGGGTCTCTGGGGGGCTTCCCCCTTGTTTTCCCCCTCTCCTATGGAGGTATGGGGGCGTGGTTGGTGTTTTTGGGCTTTTCCCGCCGTTTTGCCGTCGGGACGGTGTGACTGTCCTTCCAGGAACCGTCACAGTCTGTGACGCGCCATGAAGGGTGCGACATAAGACATGCTTTTGCCAATAGGGTGGTACGTGGGCCTGACTATCCCTCGATAGATCGCCAGGGCGTGTGACGCGCCTAGGTTAGACCGTCAGGTGGCGATCCGATCGTTGGCATCCGACTGTTGTGGTTTTGACCGTTGGGGGTCAAGGCCTCTGACGCACCCAGGGTGGGGCGTCAGAGCCTTGTGACGCCCCTGTGTGGGAGCGTCAGAGAGGACGCGTCCCCACCTTCTAACGCACCTTGGTTGAAGCGTTAGAGGCTGTGACGCCCCGAGGGGTGTGCGTCACAGCCAGTTTTATCTCGTCTTCTGACGCACCAGGCTAGGCGCGTCAGAGACTGTGACGCACCAGGACTGGCGCGTCACAGCCGGTTTTGCACCGGGAGCCTAACGCGCCTGTGTTGGACCGTTAGACTGTTGTGACGGCCCAGTGATAGATCGTCAGAGTCTGTGGCGCACCAAGGTTGGACCGCCAGGCTCTAGACTGCACCAGGTGGTTCGCAGTCCCGTTTCTTCTCCGACCGTGGTCACCGTGCGACGGTGCTGGTACGTGGGACGGTCCCCGTACTTCATCGAGTTCGGACGTTATTTTCCGTTGACTTGAGAGTCTACTCCTTTAGTGACCCTCCACTAGTCGTAGCATTCTTACACGTTTAGTGGTCCCACCAGGGAGTGGTGAAGAGGCTACCCTGAGGATAATTTTTAGACTGGTTTTCATTGGGCCCCATGTCTTGCAGCTAGAGTCCGGCTGAGGGGAAAACCAGTTAGAGGCCAGATCTGGGACGCATGGTTTGTGTGTGCACACGTGGTTGGGGGCGGTTGGACCCACGCTGACGGGTGTGACTCCAGCTAATCATTTGCTTTGTGGTTACTTGTACGGTGTCTCAGTTCCCGCTGGGCAAGAGGGAGACACCTGAGGCGCGGACTAAGACGTCAGTGGACGCATCCGGTCTTGCTTCTAGTGGGAGGTACTCATGTCGAGTCGGGAGTGACAGACTGTCAGTCTTTGTGACTTCGACCTTCGAGTTTTTGGTCGGGTTGACCGATGAGTTCTGATTGTCTCACCGTAGCGCGTGTGTCGATTTTCAGGCCGTGAGACCTGTGTTTGTAGTTGCAGGGCTTTTTCACTTCTGAGGTACTCGCTTGCTGCTAGCGTAGCGGTTTTCCATTTAGCGAGGTAGGGTTCGAGTGATCCCTACTGAGTCTTGTTCTGAGACTTATTCCCTGCATGTTTTCACCATGTTTCAGGCGAGGCGCAGCTTCAGGGGAGCGCATCTGAGACTCAGCATGGTTCAGGTGCCCCGCATTAGTGCCAGAGGTCAGAGTCGGGGTATGTCCCGTGTAGATGTGCTTTTCTTTCTTGTCTCTGTACTAGTTGTGGACTACTACTGTTGTTATTTTATTGTTATCTTGTGGAACATGTATCATGTAAAAATGTTAAATTTATTTCCTACTTAATTATATAACTGTTTAATTTCTAAAATTATGTGTGATACTTGTGTAGTCTCCACACCATACTTTTAACCCTTCCGAGTCTTCGGACTCGTGGGTGGCGGTGCGAGTCTCGGGTTATCGGGCCTTCCCGATAATCAGATTCTCGGGTCGTTACACTGTGTGTCTCTGTCTCCGCCCGGGGCGTCGTAACAAGACACTTGAGGCGCGGACTAAATTGTCAGTTGACTCATCCGGCTTTACTTCTAGTGGGCAGTGCTCCTGTCACTTGATGTAAGTTTCACGTGACTGGAGTTTCCGTTTTCCGTCTGTGAGACGTGGTTTTTACGAGTAGTTTTCAGCTGTGTTCCCTTGGTAGAGGGCTAGGGTTTTCGGTGAGCGTCACCGAGGGTTTTCCCTAGACGGTGTTGGGTCCACGACTGCGAGGTCGTGATTGTTTCTTCTGGCGGCGTAGCGAGAGGTTCTCCCGTTAGTTCGGTAGTCCCCCGACTGTGAGATCGGGGCATGTTTTTCCAGTACACTAGGAGTAGCTGTAGTGCCGAGTTTTGACCGGCCACCGGTTCACTGTTCCTACTGTAGTTGTTGCTACTTTCCTTTCCGCTACCGCCGTTGTTTTCGGTTGGGGTTTCGCGGGACCCCTACTGAGCTTTTGTTTAGAGGCTCATCTCTACTTTTCAGGTGTGGCGGTTGTTCCTCGAGGTTCGAGGGTGCTGTTTGGAGGTTCTTAGTTGCCAGCTCGTCGGGTCGAGTGTTCACTTGGTATTGGGTACGTTTCCTACCTTACACTGTACTTTTGTTGGACTGGACTCTGCTTGTCACACCCCGAGCCTTTATTACAGCGGAAGACTAACTCGGGGAGTGCGAACAGCCGACATGGTAAGCCTCTTGCAAGCAAGAACGATCAGAGCGCGAGACAATCACACACATAAATGCAATTGCACAATATTTAATCAAACTCCAACTTTATTTCATTGATAATCAAATATTCAAATACATCCATTAATTCAATTTCCACTATGCACTAGACTCAAGAAATAGGAAAATTACATTGACTCCATCTAAACAATATAGACTTCCTAAGTCTTCGCTCATCTTTATTCACTCTCAGATCCGCTATTTGAACATTCTGAACCCGAATCAGACTCACTTTCAATTCCTGAAAAAGATTGGAAATAGGTAATGAGCACACTTACTCAGTAGGTATCTTCGCATCAACATGAAGGCACTATTAAAGTAATTAACAATTTAGCTCTAAAGAAGTAAGGCAAAATCATGCGAATGCGAATATCATGCGATTAAATCAAAATAACACGATAATCATGTAAGATAGAGTGAACAAGAATGAACAAGGATGAATGTAACAAGAACATGATATTTGGCCTTTCATGAACAAGACTGTAACGAGAATGTACTTTCACTTTCACTTTCATAACCATAAAGGTTACGCACGAGAATGTCAATCATGTAGCAATTCACTAGATTTTCACGAGTGCTCATGGATTTCACTTATTTATAAAGAAAGTACTCCCAGCGCAATGCGACGCCAGTAGCATCATACCCAATGGTTTATAAAATAGTATTTTTCCGACAATCAGCTGTGGGGACTAGCATAGAGCCCTTGGACACAATCAGCGCCCGAACTGCATCTTCACGTATAAATCAAGCTACTTCCATGAGTGTAACAATAAAGTATGGCCAAGAATGTAATAAGGTTAATAACTCATGATAACAACAATCAATGAATGAATGCTTCAATTTAGAGTATGAGAGATCAAGAAAAAGACTTAAACAATGTCATGCTCACGGAAATAAATCGACAGCATAACGGTACATTCTTTTCTCTTTCCAATCATTATATTAAGTTTCTTGATCAAATTTATAAGTTCTAGACTATCATTAGTCCATCTAGAACCTTTGGAATATCAACCCTTGGGTCAAACCTTGGGTTAAATACTTAAGCAATGTGACGGTCGTTTACTGGGCCGTTACATAATGTAACGCTCCAATAGTGGGCCGTTACAATGATCCGAATTCAGAACGATCAAATAGACTCAGAGAAGTGTGACGGTCATTCATTGGGCCGTTACGTTGTGTGACGGTCCATGATTAGGCCGTTACAGTAGTCTGAGACCAAAATCAAGCAATCGAACTCAGATGAATGTGACGGTTTTATATTGGGCCGTTACATTGCCTGATGGTCCAACATAGAGCCGTTACACTACTGATAACCAGAAAACATCGATAGTGTACTCTAATCAATGGGCTTTAAGGGTACAACCAACTCGGCGTCCTAGTGGGAATCCCAGGCTCGCGGAGAATTACGGAGGCCTTGAAACAAGATTTCCTAATCCATTGGAAGGAATATCCAATAGAGAGATCCTCATGTCCAAGAATAATGTTCCTATAGTGTAAAGTGAACTAATGGACAATATATCGGAATATGTGCCATGTACTTATAGAAACAACTCCATTGATAAAGAGTGAAGGTCTAATGAGGTGAAACCATGATAAAACCCGATTAATACAATTTTGGAAAATCATGCTTTAAATACAAACTATAGAATTTTTGGTACATAAAACTAGCATAACTTAAAATAACATGTAATACCTATCATGAACAATTTGATAACTGAAGAGTCACATAACAGGTTAAAACTTAGCTATCTAGGGTTAATTATAAGTAAACTTAATTAGTAACTATTCTGTCATGGGCTGACAGAACACAGAGTCTAACGGTCTAACAGGGGTGCGTCACAGTGTCTGTGACGGTCTATCGAGGGGCCGTTACAGTATGTAACGCTCCTGTCCAGGTGCGTTAGAGATAACAATGAAATAAAAATATAACAAAGTGTGTGACGATCTATCATAAGGCCGTTATATCACTGTGACGGTCCTACTATGATCCGTCAGAGAATCTGCTAACAGAAAATAGTATGAAATCCAAGAGATCAACTCACATCATGTCTGTAAATCAAACATCATGTAGTTTGAGACATGTTAATGAAGTGTAAGCCAACTACATGCATAGGTCTCAGTGAAATAGATAGATAATATCTTTTAATTTTCTACTTAGGGCGAAGAGATGTATGCATGCATAGAACTATTAAAACATGAAATTCATGATCTATCATGCATGGAATTCAATCAAATCAGAGGGCTTTTAGTCCTATCAAGATGTTTTTGCCGTTCATGAGATGACCTACCTCTTAACTAGGCTTCAAACTCCCAATTTGGGTCTGAAAAGCCGGCCCTAGTTCCCTCTTCCTGTGACTTTTCAGCAACTTCCTTGGGCTCTAACTCCACGACCTCTTGACCTAAGGACGTGAAATTTGGAGAAGAGTTAGTCTAAAGTATTGTAAACAAATTCCTCTAAAGAACTTACCCAAGATTATGAGTCCTTACCTTGATTCCACGCGAGCAAAAGTAAGGGTCGCACAGTTCAGAACTATGTCCTATTTATAGAGTTCTAGCTAGGCTTTGAGGATTAGATCGATTCTAGAGTCCTTATTCTACAAAAACATGATCTCTAAGAGTCCCTAGTGACTTAACATATCGGTCTAATTAGGTCTCTTGTAGATAAGAATCCAAAGTTTCAATCTTTTCACGAGTTCTTTAACTTACGGAACTCGCAGAGTGTAACGGTCCATGGTAGGCGCGTTACACGGCTGTGGCGGTCGCTCGATAGACCGCTACATCCAACGCATTTAGAATTTTAATGTTTAATAAAACTCTTTTATCCATTTATCCTCCAATTATCTTATTAAGTGTTAATTATCCTTAAAATCCGTGAATAAGCTAAATAACCTTCTAGAATATGGGTCAAACTAAATGGGCTTGGTCCTAAAACATTTTGGACTTTATTTAAATAGATTTGGTTAATTATTTAACACAAATGGGCCTTATAATGGCTTATTAATCTAATAACCCATTTATTAATACATTTAGGCCTTTATAAATTCTAGAAAATTATTTATAAACTTAAAAATTATTTACATAAATTCTGGGGTCTTACACCCTCCCCCACTTAAGAGAATTTGATCCCCAAATTTAATTTATGGATTTTGGAGAGTGCACTTATTTTAATGTATTAAGAATTAATGTTAGGCGACTGGGTTAAGAGAGTACCTTTTATCATCTTACCTTCCTTGTCTAGAATGGCATTTAATCGACCTTGCTTCCTGCGTCCGTTGTTATCGCTTGAAGATTGTCCGTTGATGAAAGGACATAGGGGCAGGCGATGTTCCCGGCTTCCACATTTGAGACAAGCGCCGAGACGCTTCCAACATTGTTCTGTCGAGTGCCCAAATTTTTCACAAAATGAGCAAGGTGTCACGGCTTGCTCCTTCTCTTCTTTAACTTTCTTATCCTTCCCGTTTCCATTTCCATTTCTTTTTCCGTTACCGTTCCTATTACGAGACCTCTTAATGTGACGATTTTCGCCCTCATCTATTTCTTTCTCTTCTTGCCTATCATGTTTTCGGCTTGACCGTTCTTCTCGGAGCCTCTCCACTTTCTCCATGGTTCTTTCACATAGATGCGCTCTTTGAACCATCTCGGTATAGGTGCGGATATTCTGAGTTCCAAGTTGTTGGATGAATCCGGGTCTTAAACCATCCATAAATCGGTTGGCTTTCAATAAATCTGTGCTTATCAAGTGAGAAGCATAAGGTTCTAGTCGAGAGAATTGTAATTCATATTCTACCACAGACATCGCGCCTTATTTTAAGGAGGTAAATTCCATAGCCTTTCTCTCCTTTACGTGCTCAGAAAAGTACTTGGCACTGAATAGGGTAAGAAAATCGTCCCATGTATGAGGTGCATTGGCCGGAGGTGCTGGAACCGACTTCCACCAAGTACGGGCATCCTTATTAAGTTGAAACGTTGCCAGACGCACCTTCTCCTGATCGGTGCATTGAATGACATCAAAGATACGATTCATTTCATCGATCCAATTTTCTGCTTCATCCGGGTTAGAGGAACCGTAGAAACGCGAAGGGTTTAAACTCCGGAAATTGCGATGTAGGTCACCAGCCCTTGCCCCTGCGCCACCTTGCGCTATAGTTTGCAATGCCTGGGTAAGGCCGGCAACTATTTGTTGCATACCATCCCAATCTACACGATGAGCCATTTGTAAGATAAGGTACTTGAGAGAAAATAACAAATTATTATTTCTCATGAAATTTGAATGAACAAAATAAATCTTAAAGCTAATTAATTATCTTATCCCGGGCTCTACCCACTTCTCACATGGGTATGGAAACTTCTTCCTTAGTTCATAGGTATGGGCCCTTAAACCTTGGACTTATCCTATGACATGATTCATTCTTCCTAAGTCCTGAGACTTAGGCTCTGATACCAACTTAACTGTCATGCCCGAGCCTTTATTACAGCGGAAGACTAACTCGGGGAGCGCGAACAGCCGGCATGGTAAGCCTCTTGCAAGCAAGAACGATCAGAGCGCGAGACAATCACACACATAAATGCAATTGCACAATATTTAATCAAACTCCAACTTTATTTCATTGATAATCAAATATTCAAATACATCCATTAATTCAATTTTCACTATGCACTAGACTCAAGAAATAGGAAAATTATATTGACTCCATCTAAACAATATAGGCTTCCTAAGTCTTCGCTCATCTTTATTCACTCTCGGATCCGCTATTTGATCATTCTGAACCCAAATCAGACTCACTTTCATTTCCTGAAAAAGATTAGAAATAGGTAATGAGCACACTTGCCCAGTAGGTATCTTCGCATCAACATGAAGGCACTATTAAAGTAATTAACAATTTAGCTCTAAAGAAGTAAGGTAAAATCATGCGAATGCGAATATCATGCGATTAAACCAAAGTAACACGATAATCATGTAATATAGAGTGAACAAGAATGAATAAGGATGAATGTAACAAGAACATGATATTTGGCCTTTCATGAACAAGAATGTAACGAGAATGCACTTTCACTTTCACTTTCATAACCATAAAGGTTACGCACGAGAATGTCAATCATGTAGCAATTCACTAGATTTTCACGAGTGCTCATGGATTTCACTTATTTATAAAGAAAGTACTCTCAGCGCAATGCGACGCCAGTAGCATCATACCCCATGGTTTATAAAATAGTATGTTTTCGACAATCAGCCGTGGGGTCTAGCATAGAGCCCTTGGACACAATCAGCGCCCGAACTACATCTTCACATATAAATCAAGCTACTTCCATGAGTGTAACAATAAAGTATGGCCAAGAATGTAATAAGTTTAATAACTCATGATAACAACAATCAATGAATGAATGCTTCAATTTAGAGTATGAGAGATCAAGAAAAAGACTTAAACAATGTCATGCTCAAGGAAATAAATCGACAGCATAACGGTACATTCTTCTCTCTTTCCAATCATTATATTAAGTTTCTTGATCAAATTTATAAGTTCTAGACTATCATTAGTCCATCTAGAACCTTTGGAATATCAACCCTTGGGTTAAACCTTGGGTTAAATACTTAAGCAATATGACGGTCGTTTACTGGGCCGTTACATAATGTAACGCTCCAATAGTGGGCCGTTACAATGATCCGAATTCAGAACGATCAAATAGACTCAGAGAAGTGTGACGGTCATTCATTGGGCCGTTACGTTGTGTGACGGTCCATGATTAGGCCGTTACAGTAGTCTGAGACCAGAATCAAGTAATCGAACTCAGATGAATGTGACGGTCTTATATTGGGCCGTTACATTGCCTGACGGTCCAACATAGAGCCGTTACACTACTGATAACTAGAAAACATCGATAGTGTACTCCAATAAATGGGTTTTAAGGGTACAACCAACTCGGTGTCCTAGTGGGAATCACAGGCTCGCGGAGAATTACGGAGGCCTTGAAACAAGATTTCCTAGTCCATTGGAAGGAATATCCAATAGAGAGGTCCTCATGTCCAAGAATAATGTTCCTATAGTGCAAAGTGAACTAATGGACAACATACCGGAATATGTGCCATGTACTTATAGAAACGACTCCATTAATAAAGAGTGAAGGTGTAATGAGGTGAAACCATGATAAAACTCCATTAATACAATTTTGGAAAATCATGCTTTAAATACAAACTATAGAATTTTTGGTACATAAAACTAGCATAACTTAAAATAACATGCAATACCTATCATGAACAATTTGATAACTGAAGAGTCACATAACAGGTTAAAACTTAGCTATCTAGGGTTAATTATAAGTAAACTTAATTGGTAACTATTCTGTCATGGGCTGACAGAACACAGAGTCTAACGGTCTAACAGGGGTGCGTCACAGTGTCTGTGACGGTCTATCGAGGGGCCGTTATAGTATGTAACGCTCCTGTCCAGGTGCGTTAGAGACAACAATGAAATAAAAATATAACAGAATGTGTGACGGTCTATCGTAAGGCCGTTATATCACTGTGACGGTCCTACTATGATCCGTCAGAGAATCTGCTAACAGAAAACAGTATGAAATCCAAGAGATCAACTCACATCATGTTTGTAAATCAAACATCATGTAGTTTGAGACATGTTAATGAAGTGTAAGCCAACTACATGCATAGGTCTCAGTGAAATAGATAGATAATATCTTTTAATTTTCTACTTAGGGCTAAGAGATGTATGCATGCATAGAACTATTAAAACATGAAATTCATGATCTATCATGCATGGAATTCAATCAAATCAGAGGGCTTTTAGACCTATCAAGATATTTTTGCCGTTCATGAGATGACATACCTCTTAACTAGGCTTCAAACTCTCAATTTGGGTGTGAAAAGTCGGCCCTAGTTCTCCTCTTCCTGTGACTTTTCAGTAACTTCCTTGGGCTCTAACTCCACGACCTCTTGACCTAAGGACGTGAAATTTGGAGAGGAGTTAGTCTAAAGTATTGTAAACAAATTCCTCTAAAGAACTTACCCAAGATTATGACTCCTTACCTTGATTCCACGCGAGCAAAAGTAAGGGTTGCACAGTTTAGAACTAAGTCATATTTATAGAGTTCTAGCTAGGGTTTGAGGATTAGATCGATTCTAGAGTCCTTATTCTGCAAAAACCTGATCTCTAAGAGTCTCTAGTGACTTAACATATCGTTCTAATTAATTAGGTCTCTTGTAGATAAGAATCCAAAGTTTCAATCTTTTCACGAGTTCTTTAACTTACGGAACTCGCAGAGTGTAACGGTCCATGGTAGGCGCGTTACACGGCTATGGCGGTCGCTCGATAGACCGCTACATCCAACGCATTCAGAATTTTAATGTTTAATAAAACTATTTTATCCATTTATCCTCCAATTATCTTATTAAGTGGTAATTATCCTTAAAATCTGTGAATAAGCTAAATAACCTTCTAGAATATGGGCCAAACTAAATGGACTTGGTCCTAAAATCTTTTGGACTTTATTTAAATGGATTTGGTTAATTATTTAACACAAATGGGCCTTATAATGACTTATTAATCTAATAACCCATTTATTAATACATTTAGGCCTTTATAAATTCTAGAAAATTATTTATAAATTCAAAAATTATTTACATAAATTCCGGGGTCTTACACTGCTGTTATAGTTGTTTATTTATTTCTGTTTATTGTTGAATTGTCCTGCCTTATTTCCTATTTCTTTATACCTCCACAGTCCCTTTTTTTAGCCCTTCCGAGCCCCGGCTCGTGGGCGGTGGGCCAGAATTCGAATGGTATCGAGTTCCTTTCCCGGTATCCGGATATTGGGTCGTTACAAGACTCCTCTTCACCGTAGCAAAATGGACAATGTGGGTCTGCCGTCTTGCTATATTTGGCTATTCTGGAGTTTACAGGGATGGCTCCAACAATTCATTTCCATATGAATATGGAGATTTTAGGAGGAATGCAGTTGTATATGATGGGGTTCTAGATCACCTTCCAGATTTCTTTATTGATGGAAGCGGAAGGTGGGAGTGATCTCTCTGCCATCATCCTATATGTAGATTTGATGAAGAACTGTCCATTTTTGGTGGAGCTCCATACGATACTATCCCCCTCTGGACAAGGAAACTGGGGAAGATTGATATTCAGTATCTCCTCAGTTGTTTCTTCCTGAAAATATTGTCTGATCAATGGTTGATTCCATTGTTGGTTGGAGATGAGTCGAGAGACCAGATTCAATGAGCTCGGTGTACGGCCATTAAGGGGGGCTGGTGGGCCTAGCCTATTTGGAATCCACTTGTCTTCTCATATGTTTGTGCTTTTCCCATCTTGGACTATCTTGAGGAGTCCATTTCTAACCTCCTTTCTAACTGACAAGAGAGCAGTCTAGGTGTGAGAGCAACCGGCTGGTTTCTTAACCTCCCAAAAGCCCATTCCTTTGAGATATTTGGCTCTCAGAATGGATGCCCACAGAGCATGTGGATCTCTGATAAATCTCCAGACCACCTTCATGATAGCTATTTTATTGTATGTCTGTGGGTCTCTAAAACCCAGGCCCCTTGCGATTTTGTGCTGTCTGAGTCTATCCCAATTGCAGAGATGAATTCTGCGTTTACTTGGATCTTCCCCCCACTAGAATTGACATTCTAATTGGTTTAGCTTCTAAATGATATCCTTGGGGAGGAGGGTAGTGGCCATTATATGTGAGGGAATTGTTGAGAGAGTGGTCTTTAATTATGAGTGTGGCTCTCCCAGTTGGGGAGAGAATTTTGCTTTTCCAACTGCTCAGTCTTTTCTTGATTTTGTTTTCCAGAAATATATATTGTTGGAGTATGCTCTTCTCGGGCCATAAAGGTACCCCCAAATACATCTCCTTAGTAGGCCGACATTGTATACTAGTGATTTGGCATAAGTGGTTTTGAAGTATGGGGGGAATGTTGGGGCTGAAAATGAAGCCATATTTCATTTTGTTAGGAGTCTGACCTGACCAGGAGGCATATGTTTGGAGGATGTCCATGTATTCTCTGATCTCTGATTCCTCTGCTTTAGCAAATAGGAAAATGTCATCGGCATACATCACATGGGTGACTACAGGAGCTCTGCTGTTAACTTTGAGGCCTTGGATCTTCCCCTCGTCGACTTTTTTCCTGATCAGACTGGGGAGGACTTTGGCACATATTATAAACAGATATGGGGAGATGGGGCAGCCTTGCCTAATTCCTCTAGTGGGATGGATCATACCTGTAGGTTCTCCATTGATGTTGATTGAGAATGTTGTTGTGCCAATACATTGATGGATGAGGCTTCTGGAGGTTTATGAGAAACCCAATTTCTCCATGGTTGCATCAATGAAGGGCCATTCAAGGCTGTCATAAGCTTTGCTGATGTCAATTTTGAGCCCGAAAGAACCACTCTTTCCTCTCTTTGACCTAATAGAATACATCATCTCCTGAACTACAATGATACAATCAAAAGTGAAGCGGTTAGGAACAAATGCGTTTTGGTTGGTGGAGATAATGCGGTGGAGGATGGGCTTGATCCGGGTGGCAAGAATTTTGGTGATGAGTTTATATAGCACATTACAGAGGCTAATGGGTCTAAAGTCCTTGGGTGTCGATGGAGAGTGTGTCTTGGGGATAAGAGTGATATGTGTGTGGTTGAGGGTGGTAGGGAGGGTGTGATTGTGGAAGAAGGCTAGGATGAGGTCTGTACATTGGGTTTTGACAATGTGCCAATATTTTTGGTAGAAGAGAGGTGGGAAGCTGTCGGGCCCAGGGGACTTTCTGCGATTCATGGTGTGGGCATTTTCAATATCTTTGTAGGAAGGGGGGGAGTGGAATTGTTGGTCTTCAACCAGGGTAATGAGTGTGTTAAAGGGGGGGGACCCAGTGGGAAGAGGGGTGGGTTTGGTGGATGTGTAGAGATGTTTGAAATGGCCAACAAAGAAGTCTTTGATGGCAGTGATTTCCCCAGTCCAGTTGTCATCCGGGAGTTTCACCGATGTTGTTTGTTTTCCTTCTCTTCAGCACCTTGGTATGAAAATACTTTGTACTTCTATCTCCCTATTTGTACCAATGGGCCTTTGATCTTTGTCTCCAGAACTCCTCAGTCATCAGGATATGTTCCTCATATTGGTTTTCCAGCATGGCTTCTTTAGTAACATGTTCTTCAGTAAGGGGCAGGGATATGATTGCTTCCATATCTTTCTTTATCTCCTCTACTCGGTGAAAGGGATCTTTAAAATTCCTCTTTTTCCACATTCTGATCTGTGCTTGGATTTATTTGGTCTTGCGAATATAGTTTGTTGACAGAGGGGTGGAGTTATTCTAGCTATTGTTGAGCATTGTCTCAAAATCCTTCCTTAGAGTCCACATGGATTCAAGTTTAAAGGTGGTTTTCCTCCTTCTGTTATCTCCAAGTAGGTTTGTATAAATAGTGTTGTGGTCACTGGCTATACGAGGAAGGTGGTGAACCGATGCATGTGGAAAGAGCATTCTCCACTCAACATTGGCCAGTGATCTATCCAGTCTTTCCTTGATGTGTCATTTGGCCATTCTTCGGTTGGTCCAGGTGTAAGCAGGCCCATCATAGCCCTAGTCTAGCAGTCCTTTATCTTGGATGAACTTCTGAAAGTCTTTAACTTGTTGAGATTTTACCGTGGAAACACCATATTTATTAGCTTGACCTAGAATTGAGTTCATGTCTCCCGTGAACAAGGGGGGCACTGTGAGTATTGATGTAGTCTGTAATTTCTGACCAGAAAACATGTCTGCTAGCTCTCCTTGCTGGTGCATAAATGCATATAAGCATCCAGTGCTTCTGAGGGGGGTTTTCAATATCCAGAATAGCCCAATTTGCAGCTGCATGAATGACTTGAGCTTGAATATCAAGGTCCCACCAGATCCAAAGGCCCCCTGATCTGCCATTTGGGTCTATCACATAATAATTGTCAATGCTTCTAGTAGCAAAAAAGGAGTTACTAGTGGTTGGGGAAGCTTTAGTTTCAAGACAAGAAGATGATATCTGGTTTGAGGGAGTGGTTTATTTGGTTTAAGTAGGGAATTGTGGAGTGCCCACCCACACCCCGACAATTCCAAGATAGGATTTTCATTGTCCCCCTTGCGGCTCGTTGAGGCCGGCCACAACAACCTTGGTGTTGTTCTGGAAGTGTTTGGCTCTTGCTACTTGTTTGGGATTTTGGGTTTTGGTTTTCTGTGAAGGATCCCTTATGGTTTTTCCTAGATGGAAGGGTGGAAGGGGGATAGTGAGAGGTTCGCTTTTAGCTTTTTTGTGACTCTCTTGTGGAGTCTCTGCAGGTGGGTGCTCTTTCCTTTTTTCCAGTATGGTGGGTAGGTTTGCTTTTGCTTGGTGTATGGTGGTTTCGGGTGGGGGAGGGGGAATGGGGTATGGGGATGGGGGTTGTATATGGAGTGTGGGGGACTGAAGTATTAAAGGTGGGGTACGATGTAAGGTGGGTAAGTGAGGGTCAGAGGTACTGTGTGTGGTTGTGGTAGAGGCTTGGGGAGTGGGTTCATGTACTGGGTAGTTGGCATTCGTTGGTACAGTATGTCTGGCGTTGTGGGTGGGAGACATCATCGGGGAGTGGAGGGAGGGATGGTGGACCTTAACAATATTCATTGTGTGTACCTCATCCTCATAGAATGTCAGTTGGGGGGTCTGAGTTGCTGGCGCCTATTCAGGAGGATGACCATCAGCAAACAGAACTTTCTAACGCAGAGGTGGGGGGGCCTCCTTCTTAGGCTCCGGCGGGTCTTTGGTAGCAGGAGCAGCTTCTCCCGTAGTCTTCTGGGGCGGTGAGGTTCGGTCCGTGTGGTTTACCTTTGTACTGGTGGTGGGTGTGGAGTTAACTCTCATCCAGTCCCCGAACTCAAATTCTATCATGTTAACCAATTCATGTCTCAATTGTGGGGAGTAGGATTGCTTGATAGGCCGTTTTAGGTCCTCCAACTCTTTGCAATTTTATGACTCATGATCCATACATCCACAGTAATGGCAGAACCAGGGTAGTCTCTCGTAGGTCACTTGGAAAGAGCCGATGGAATCTCTCGGAAGCTTAACTAGGATGTTTGATTTGAGAGGTTTATCAATATGGACTGAAACTCTGATCCTAGCAAAGCAACCCCATGAAGATATCTCTCTTGGAATTGGGTCGTATGGTTCCCCCAATTGATTTGCTAACAACTTTACAGTAGTTGGGGTAAGAAGTTCCTCCAGTAGATCGTAGATTCTAACCCAGAGGTCGACTTTTGTGAGGGAGTAATGGGTTGGCGACATGTATGGTTTCCCTCTTTGGATTAACATGATATCCTTTTTGAAGAACTAGGGTGATCTCTTGCATATGAGGTCCACATCTTTTGGGTCAGAGAATTTGACGAGGCAGGAATCATTTGGGTAATCTATGAGTTGCCACTCACCTTTTGGCTTCTAGAGATTTTCCATCCATTCCTTCAGAGCCGCAACTCTGATTTTTGTCTTTGATAGGATCTTCACCACTAGGGAGAGCTTCCATCGATCTTGGCCAGCTCGAGCGGGTTCTCTTGCGTCTATCACCTCGTGTGACTTTTCTCGGACCGTTAGTCTACTGAAGCTTCTTTTGATTGCCTCCTCGTCCTCCTGCATTGGCTCGCCTTCGTTGTTATCCATGGGATCGCTGCTGGGAAACCACTGAGGACAGGGATGGGGTGCCCGGGGTAGCAGGGACCTCGGAGCAGTGTGTTCATGTTTATGGTCGAGAAGCGGGGAGTTGGGGGGAAAGGTGGGGAAGGGGTAGGGGGTCGAATGGGGGGGAGGGGAGGAGGTGTCGGCAGGGCCGTGGGTTCCCAAGGTCCGTATTGAACTAGACTCTGGAGCAAAAGGGGTGGGCGAGACAGGGAGGAACAGGGTTCCGGTGTTTCCCGAGGGGGGACACCTAGGTTTCTAGGAGGGAAGGGAGGGGGTTCCGATAGGGCTGAGGATTCCTACAGGTTTGTAGTGAACATGACACTGAAGGGAGTGGGGGAGGTGGCAGAGGCAGGGAGAGAGCAGAGTTTCGGTGTTCGTAGAGGAGGCACCGAGGTTTCCAAGAGGGAAGCCTCCTGAGGTTTCGGAGAACGACTGCAGTTCTCGGGACAACGCTCCTCCTCGTGTTTTTCGTGATAATAGTTGTAACCCCACAAATATCAAACCGTGTAACATTACTCTACGTTTTTGTCATCCAATGTCATTTAGAATCACCCTCCAAGAGACATCTATTACATTACATGCAACATAAAGACAAAGAATATTGAAAAGGAATATGATAACCATGCGTGATTTATTGTCAAGTATAAAAACTACTCGTGAACCATCTGAAGAAAATGGCTGGCCAAGTAAATATACAAAATTTCAATCATCCATAAATATCTGATTTAAATTCATACTGTATACGTTATTCATTCATCAGGTACGCATGTGAAAAGACTAACTAATGAACATTGAAATTTATGGCAAATCACCCCCAAATCGCCAAGAATGGCCTAATGAATCACCTAGAATCTCTCTATGTGGAATGGGTCAACTAAAACTGATTCCCTCAACGTCGCTCACCTTCAAATAGGTCGCACATCACCCCTGAATTCTTGAAATATTGTAAACAAGAATCATTAAGTCAAAACGGATAAATAAGGGGAAGGTCGAATCTGTCAACTCAAACTACTGATTTCAAAAAATAAAAATGAATAAATATGCCAATTTCAAACTATGGCCATCGACGGCATGCGGCTACTACGGCGACTTGTGGGGCTGCACCATGCATTTCCAACTGTCGTTTCCTCGATGTTGATTCCATCCTGCTCGACGGCGGATCCGAACAGATAAGCCAAGGGCAGAGGCCAGGAGATGTCAAGCTTGTGGATCACCATTCATCGTCGAACTATGGCTACGTCGGCCACCTACAGGCCGCGACATTCAACTCCAATCCCTTGCCCAAAAAAATCGGCCGCAAGTGGCCGATCTGCACTTCTAGGCATTGGATCCAGACGAAGTAGGAGGCCGC
Source organism: Amorphophallus konjac (assembly GCA_022559845.1). NCBI lineage: Eukaryota > Viridiplantae > Streptophyta > Magnoliopsida > Alismatales > Araceae > Amorphophallus > Amorphophallus konjac. The sequence goes on along the minus strand of CM040121.1, from coordinate 557,854,188 downwards.
GAGCCGCGAAACGCCGGCCTGTAGCTGTGCTGGCCACTCGCAGGCCATGACGTTTACCACTAGTCCCCTACTCAAGTGGGTTTTACCACTAGTCGACGATGGTCGCTGATCCGCCCGCCTCGATGCTTGATCGGGGCAAAGCAGAGGCGGCCATGAGCGATAATATATCGCTAGCCTGTGCCTGTGACGTCGATGACTTGCGACAGCGTGTTCACAGCCAATCCTACGTAGAAAACTGTCAATGGTCATCGATCCGCCCTCTTTTAGGCACCGAATCAAGGTGAAGGAGGTAGCCGTGGGCCACGGATCACCAGCCATCGCCGACTTGCTCCTGCACCGACGACCCGCGACCGTGACATTCGCCACGTTCCCTAGATGGGGCCACCACCTCTAGCTGCTCTCCACCATTCTCGTTTTAAAATTCGAACCGAATTCGAATTCGTATTCGTTTAATCGAATAATTATCCGAATATAATATCCGACGGATAATTTAATCGGATATCGGATATCCAATTATTAATCGGATACGAATTCAAATATTGAGATATCCGTGTCCGATATTATCCGACCGAATATGAACCCTTAGATAAAAATCTAATGATATACATATTCTATATATAATTAGCTTAAATCTTAATATATTATTTGATCGTTCTTTTTTATCTTTTTTGGTCTCAAAATATAATTTAAAAATAAGAAATTCACTTACACCCACTTCGTAAGTTATCTCCTATTTTTTAAGATGAAGTCTAATCTTTTGATAACATCTCTCAAAATAAAAAAACTTTCACTCTCTCTTTATTTTTTTTAGAAAACAATATATGATGCTCTCACACAGCTAACGCAACTCACCCCTAAGTAGGCTTAATAATTATCCGTTTAAAATTCGAACCGAATTCGAATTCGTATTTATCCGATCGTTATCCGAATAAAGTATCCGACGGATAATTCGATTACTAATCGGATAATTCGATTAGTAATCGGATACGAATTCAAATATCATACTATTCGCTCCGTATCCGACCGTTTACAGGTCTACCAGCACCTTCGCTGATTGATTCAATCACGTTACAAACCACAAACTCACCTGTAGAATGTCGATTTGATTATCGGAGGTCATGCGACCACCATCGAAGTGCTCCACTTCTCCCAATCGCTCGAACCCTAAACAACCTAACCCTCGCTCGAGTCGCTCCTTTTGATAGCCCAATCTCCTAACGGATCATGCATATCGGGCACGTGCCGTAACGGATCGTACAACGGATCCGAGAGATCTAGTAATAAATTGAGCCTGGACTAACGTGTCAATCCCGCGTTGGCATGATCCGGCATGGCCGATATGCATCGACGAGCAACGATCCGACAAACCCTAGTTTCAATACCATCAAGAGTTCATGGAATATTCTATTCAACATATGAAATATAAGGTTTGGAGAGATATATAAGAGAATATGAAAGATTACAGGCATATATATATATATATATATATATATATATATATATATATATATATATATATATATATATATATATATATATATATATATATATCTTTATTTTAATCATGTGAGATTAAACAAAGATAATTTAATATTTTTTTATCTTATCCACTTGTATATCGAATCATAGTATGGTAAAAATGATTGATGTCAAAGTGTGACAAATCGATATAATATATCATGTATAGTACGTATCAGATCGTACCAGTCAATGATCGGTACGATCAATATATAATATTTAATAATATAATAATATTATTTAATAGATAAGTTCGTTAAAGATGTTTTAAAATTTGATGAAAACTCGACATACATGTTTTTGTGCGATTTTTTATTATAAGTTTTATAAAAACAGATGAAACCGATGAGATTTGAACCCATGGCCTTATTATTAAAAAAATAACTCTACTAAGCTAATAAATTGTATAAATAAGTATAATTATAATATATATCTTAAAGTGTCTATTTTATCTCTATATGTAATAATATGACACCGTATCGATACGACTGGATTAATAAACCCTGGTTGACGTGACTTAGTACTCAACTCTATCATGGGGCCTGGCCGTACCCAACTCTGCCACCGTTAGATCCCAATCTGAAGGATAAGAGCAAGGGAAAACACGTTTTTTTTGCATATATATATATATCACTTATAAATTATTGTATTTATATATATACCCTTGATTTCACATATTATCATAATTACCCCTAATATCTTCAAGAAGATTCCAGTGATACCCTTCCTGGCAAAATGACACTAACTCCAGTTGCATCTATCTCTAATATTTTAACACCCTTAAATTCACTAAACTTTTACATATATGCCTCTTTGTTTCACCAGAATTTCTGAAATCTTTCTAGGGTATTAGGTTGAAGTTGACGTATTTTGGCGGAAGGATGTAACCGTAACTTGTTGAAGATGTCACAGATATTTGTGATAATATGTGAAAATTATATATACATTATAAATAAGACAGTTTATAGAAATACATATGTCAAAAAACTTCAAAAACAACACGCTTTTTTGTCTGTCGTTCACCAAATACATATGTTTTCCGCCCTTCACTAAAACTGAAAAGCCAACGCAAGACCAAGGAGAACGTCCATGCCCCATTGCAAGTGTTTCTTAATCGTCATGACATCCATACAAAGAGAAGCGTCTTAGCGTGATTTCTTAATCTTCCTGGCTTGACACCTCCTTGATCACCGCTTTGATAACAGGTTAGCCCTGTGTTAACTTGATTTTAACTCAAAACCCACTTCGCGGTTTGATGGGCTAGATTAACTGATGGGATTAGGATCGGGATATATCGGAGTTAACCCGGGTTACGGGACCCAGGATCTTACGTCAACCCCCTCATTGAATGCCCACTTCGCGGTTTGATGGGCACATTAGTGCAGTGTTCATCTCAGCTCGTGGTTACCACTTACCATTTGATGCGATAAATCACTGTTCAAATCTCACATCACTGTGCAATGAACAATAACCGTGGGCACTTTTGATAATTCCGCACAAAAGTAAAGGGGTTACATCAAATTCTTATCAAACAACTCCCAGCTCCCTGGTTAATTCAGTGAGTTAAACTCCCCTACAATCAAAAGTAAAACTTAGTAAAAATGGGGGTAAGTATCCCCTATTCAACCTGGCTCTGGGCTAACCCGATACAGAAGTGATGCTAAGAGTATTTTAAGTACACTTGAAAAAAAGATTTAGGCGACAGCAGATTTGGGTCATGGGCAAAAGGGTGAGGAACTGACAGGTCTCCCTCCTAAAGTTTAAGCTCGGTCACATGCAAAGACTGATATTAGAGAGTCCATGAAGAGCAAAAACGTATGATCAAGAGGAGAATTGTTGAAAGAGGGCGGTAAATATTCTGCCAAAAGATCGAAGCCCGGTCGCATCCCATCCAACATGACTCTATCTGCATGCCCGTGCTCCTCTCCACCTTCCCTGAACAGATGAGATAGAACATCCTAAAAGACGTGGTGCCCATGACCGAAATACCAGATAGAAATCAAAGTTATTCTCACCGCCAAACTCGGAACTCTGGACAATCAGATCTTATGAACACTGCTATCAGCATCCTCTGACGTGAAATTTTCTTTCCAGTTCTCGAATTCAGATCCACCAAAAACCACCTGCTTGATGCCCACGTAGCTATTTTTGGAGAAGAAAACAAAAGTGGATCAGGCTTTTACCCACCAACGGTATCAGGCAATTTTCCCAGGTACTTACAATACCCGTACATGGGACTTGCACCACTTTCATCATCTAAACAATGGCCTTGAATGTCCGTTGAAAATGATCAGTTCCAAGGTGTTCTTTTTTTGTGGGGGGGGGGGGGGGGATAATAGCAGATGCAAGGACTAAGCAGCAAAATTAAACCTGGAGGAGAAAGAAAACATTATGAACCAGTGAGTCGTCAAAACAATTAGCACCAGCAACGTGTCTCTTAAGATCCGGCAATGGTAAAAGTTTCCTTTGCAGCTGAGCTTGGGTTATGGGTTGGTGTCAATTTGGGTCTTGTTTTTTTGGGTGCCATCACCTTGATAGTTTCTTTTGGGCTACTGGAGCACATTTGTATCTCTTCCTTATGTACTTGCACGCTTCCGTTCAATGAATAGTGGTCTTTCCACATTCAAGAAAGAGTATGCATCACACGGACTATAGCAAAGAAAAAGGCAAAGCCAGATACTCTTCTCCAGACTGTCCTATATGGATTTTTGGACTACTAGATTATAAATATTTTGGAATCGAATTGCGGGTCAAAGATGAACAAATTAGTTATAGGCTCTTTTAACATATGTGCAACGCAAAGATTTCCAAAGAAAATGAAACTACTTTAAAATGAAATTACCTTTCTTGCTCATAAGACTCTCCAAGTTCATGTCTCAAAACCACACCGGAGAACAATTCCATTTTTTCCCTTCTTTGTTAAGTTATGAATACAAGAAAGATGACCAAGCAAAAATTCAAAAAGCTTCAATCAGGCTCAATGTCGGGAACATCACTGGATTCAAGTTTTGGAATGAGGGAACAGTGACAATCATCATTACATGTTGACATAACACCAGCCAATCTAATGAATGTATGATACTTTTCCAGTATCACCCCGCATCCAATGCATCAGGCAAGTTTTGCCTCATGTTAAAAACATTTCTATCAATGTTTTCATCTACCGTTTATAACTTATTCCTCTCTACATTTGATATGCAATGGAGGAATACTTGATGCTACGCAAAATAAATATACAAGTGCACCAAGAACATGATTCACCAGATATTAAGAATGGTTCACTGCTTAAAAGCTCAACGAAAAGCAAGCTCAGAGAATGCAAGCATTAGGTCAGGATCACCCTATAGAATGCAAGCATTAGGTCAGGATCATCCAATCCCTGTAAGTTTCCAGCTGGCCTACCTGAACATTCTAACATTTGCCAACTCCCATGAAACAATCAAGCTGTTGTAAAATGCAATGTCTTCCTAAAGTTGCATTCCCTCCCTCCCTCCCTCATTATTAACAAATTGGCTCATGACCCATCTTAGCCGCCCTGCAATGGAGTCATATCAATCTCCTTTGTAACTCCAAAACTATGATTCATCAATCTTCTTTGTAACTCCAATACCAATAAACTATGATTCACCAGATATTTGGAATGGTTCACCGCTTACAAACTCAGGGCAAAGCAGGCTCATAGAATGCAAGCATTAGGTCAGGATCAGCTTTCCCAGGGAACAATCAAAGTTGTTGTAAAATGTAATGTCTTCCTAAAGTTGCTTTCCCTCCCTCAAAACAAATTGGCTCATGACCCATCTTAGCCGCCCTGCACTGGAGTCATATCAATCTTCTTTGTAACTCCAATATTGGCCCATGTTCCATCAGAGCCACCTTGCATCCCTCCTTCCCTCCCTCCCTCAAAACAAATTGGCCCATGACCCATCTTGCCGCCCTGCCGTTGAGTCATATCAATCTTCTTATAACTCCAATACTAATAAACTATGATCAGGATTAAATGTTTTTGTTCATTCCTTCCCAATCGACTTCTGCATCTTGCTGTCACTGGGATCAAAGTATAAGATCTTTTTTATCCATTAGAATGAAGACCACATAATGATTGACAACTGTTAAACCCGTTATTTTTCTTGGATCAACCGAGGCATATGAAGATTAAATAAGTCGCACGACGGTCACAAAGTGATGCTAAGTACAAGCCGTCCTGACTAGGGTTAAAAATAAGTCCCGGGAACTCTTGCCAAGTGGAAGGCTGTTGGAGCCAAAATTTTTGAAAAAAGATAAAAGGGTCTCTAACGGGGTCAAAAAGGGGTCGCCCAGGGGTCGATCAACCCTGGGTAGCCTCCTAAGGCTAACCGGTGTAGACCACCCAGCCAAAGGGGGCCGGTCAACCCGGTTAGCCCCAAGGTTGACTGGACCCCCTCCTCTCGCACCAGGGTCAATTGACCCCGGTTAACTCCAAAAGAATAACCGGGGTTAATTCCCCTCCTTACGGGGTCAATTGACCCCGGTTAACTCCATTAACTCCAATGAGTTAAACGGGGTCAATCCCCCTCCTACCGGGGTCATTTGACCACTGTTAAGCCCTGGGCTTAGCTAGGGTCGATCCCCATCTTTCTAGGGTCATTTGACCCCAGTGAATTCCTAAAAACTGTTTGTCCGAGGTCATTTGCCTATCTCGCATGCCATTTGACCCTGGGTAAGCTCCCATGAGACTTAACCAGGTCCAAGTGACCCCCTACTCTCTATAAATACTCCCCATGGGTCCCAGAAAAGAAAATATCGAAGACGACACTCGGAGGCTCATTATGTTTTGTGTTTTGTGTGCCTCCACCAAGGAGGGTGTGTGACCAACAAGGATATGTTGCACATATACCCTTGAGTTTACATATATGCCCTTGTGGTTGTACCTTATGTAATTCCTTAGTCTGGACAGATGCCCTTGTGGCTATACCCCTTGTGTCATTCCTTAGAGAGGGATTATAAGAAAATTTTCCTCGGACACCCCGCAAGGGGTGTTGCCCCCTTGACCCCCACGACCTGACTAGACAAGTTGATCCCCGGCGGTGCACAGACGGATGCATAATAACCTTGATCGTGGTCCATGGGAGCTCAAAAAGGAGAAACAGTCTCCTACATGTTTTTGTCATGTGCACCTCCATCAAGGAGAGACTTGTCCAGATATTACAAAAATATCCTTGACTTGTCCAAAATTACGAAAAAGTCCCTGTTCAGTTAATAAATTATAAAAAATCCAAGTATATCTAGAAATTATAGAAAAATCCCAACCCCGTCCAGAAATTGCATAAGACCTTGAACCTTGCAGAAATTGCACAAAACTCCTGTTCTGCCTCAAACTTCCCAAAATACCCTTGTACAGGGTCACACCTCCTGCACAAATCAGTGGAGCGGGACCATGCCTCTTCTCTGAAGCGGTTTGCACTCTTCTGAACTCTACTTAAGACTGACCAGAAACTGTCAAACCCAAGAACCCTGATACCCAGGAAAATCACGGGAATACTCCTACTGGTGGAGAAACTGCAAATAAACCTCAGAGAGTCAAGAAATGGTAAATATGTCTAGAGAAATCTAAAAATTACAGAGATAGCCACAAAAGGTTAGAAAATTACAAATAAACCCTGAAAAGTCAAGAAATGGTAGATAAGCCCAGGAAAGTCTAGAAATTGCAAATAAGCCTTGGATAGTCTAGAAATGATAGGAATGTCTAAGATATCTGAAAAATTGCAAATATACCGTTGAAAGTCAACAAATGACAGAAAAATCCAAGAAAGTTAGAAAAATTACAAAAATACCTTGGGAAGTCAAGAAATGACAGAGATACCCAAGAAAATCAGAAAATTACAAATGTGCCCCCGAAAAGTCAAGAAATGACAGAAATATCTTGAGATGTCAAGAAATTATAGAAATATCTTGAGAAGTCAAGAAATAAAAGAAATGTCCAAAGGTGTCAAGAAATGACAGAAATTCCATGGGAAGTCAATGAATGACAAATGCCCAGAAAAGTCAACAAATGACAGAAATGCTCCAGAATGTCAAGAAATGACAGGAATGCTTTAGGAAGTCAAGAAATGATAGGACTACCCCAGAAGGTCAACAAATGACAAAAGCACCCCAGATAGTCAAGAAATGACAGTGATATCTAAGAAATTAAGAAATTATAGATATATCCTGAAAAGTTAAGAAATGACAGATACATCCAGGAGAATTAGAAAATTATAGAAATACCCAAAAATAGTCAAAATTATAGAATTACCCAGAAAGGGTAAAAAATTACAGAAACACTCAAAAAGGGTAAGAAATAACAAATGTGTCTAAGATGGGTGTAATCATGATGAAACTCAAATTCAACGGTCGGATCTTGACTAGAAGCAAATTCAGCGGTCCGATCATGATCCGAAGTAAATTCATGTCGTCCAATCGAGGACAAAAGCAGATTCAACAATACGCTGGAGGCTAGGAGTAAATCTAATAGTCTGATGGCAACAGGAAGTAAATTCAACAATTTGATCGTCTACGAAAGCAATCCAAAAATCCAAGTGTAAGCAGAAGCCTACTCAGAGATCAGATGGTGATCAAATGTAAACCCAAATACCCGATTATATAATCTGAACCAAATGTAAAGGTCTCAAAAGACCAACTGCAATCCAAATTCTGTGTGTTAAATGAATGAACATCTTTGAATTTTTTGTAAGAGCATGTATCCTTAATGGGCGATCGTCAGGATCATATCTATTAGACAAACCCCCAATATCATAACGGATATTGTAGAGGTTAAAGGTGTTCTTTGACAGTTAATCAAGAGTATTCGAATTTTATGCCGATATAAATAAACACCGACTGTGGTCGATGGGGAAATGTCCCATACCCGAATCTTAAATCGTCTGATAAACTCAATCCACATAATAAAAAATGCACATGCTATTTAAATAGCTAACAAATGTGCATTCATGTTCAACAAATGAACATTTTCTTTAAATTTATAATTCCGTGTTCAACAACAGCGTAAAAGAAAAAAGGCCTCGCAGCAAGCAAAGGTCAAAAGGAAACTCTTACGCAGTTTACAAGACGTCGAAGCTCGAATAGGAAATAATTATGGAAGATCGGAACCACCCCACGTAGCAAGCAACGCAAGAAGTTACGAAAGAAAGGCACAAAGCACAAGGGAAATGTTGTTTTTCCTTCTCCCACGTGGACAAAGCACAAAAAAACCAGGGCAGGCATGGAAAAATGGGGTTTTATAGGGGGTTGGCCCCTCCTTTCCCCCAAATAGGTAGGTGGGACCAGTTAAACCCCCCACTTGGGGGGTTTGGACTAGATAAACCCCCCACTTGGGGGGTTGGGACCGGTTAAACCCCCAAGTGGGAGTTTTGGACCAGATAAACACCCCCCCTTGGGGGGAGGTTGGGACTGTTTAAACCCCCAAGTGGGGGTTTTGGACCGGATAAACCCCCAAGTGAGGGGTTTGGACTGGATAAACCCCCAATTGGGGGGGGGGGGGGTTTGGCCCGGTTAAACCCTCACTAAGGGGTTTTGGCCCAGTTAAACTCCCCCAATTGGGGGGTTGGAACCGGTTAAAGCCCCCAATGGGCCCTTTTTGACCAGATAAACCTCTATGGTTGCCCCTCGGGTTCTATAAATACCCCCAATGGGACCCAAGGACAGGGAGACTCGAATAGAGCAAGCTTGGAGCTTTGAAGACTTGTGCTTGTGTTTGTGCTTTAAGGGCTCAGAGCGACGGTATGTTACACAATTGCCCCTCCTCGAGTTTGCACATATGTTCTTGTGTTTTAAGTAATGTAATCTCCTTGTAAATTTTTAGAGAAAAATAATGTGATTCTCTGAGATAATCAGAAATTACAAAGGCACCCTTAACTTTTACAAGAGGGTCCCGAGAAGTCCTATAATTGTGTAAAAGTCCTAGACATTTCTGGGAACTGTGTACAAGTCCCGTACATTTGCAGAAAGATCTTGTAAAGTTCAAAATTTGTCGAAAAGGTTTTGTAATTCCTAAATGCAATGGCAATGCCTTGTGTTTTCTTGAAGAATTTATAGAAATGTCCCGAGTCTACAAAACTCGCTGGATTTTCAGAAATTGTACAAATGTCCTCATAAAAGTCTATTGCATTACGGATGTGTCTTATGGTTCGATCGAACAAAGACGAAGTTTGGAACCGACCCAACGATGTCGATCGAGGATAAACCTTCCAACTTATCTAAGTTCGACGAGCGGGTTGATGATCAAAGTTAAAAAACCGTCCCAGGAATGTAACCAAACTCCAGACAGTGCTAAATTGCCATCATACCCTAGTCGGTACCGGACTATGAATCAACACCATTCAGCACTAAGCTGCAATTAAACCTTGATAAAAGGTCAAATTGCAAATAAACCCTAAACTTCCCAAAATTATTGGAACATGCCCACCTAGTTCGGACATTACATAATGTCCTGACCTATCCCAAAACTACATACATACCCCTGCTTAGTCCAAATGTTACAAAAATGTCCTGACCTACCCAGAAATTACATGCATACCCCTGCCAAGTCTAGAGATCCCAAAATAATCTGGTTTGTTCAAAAATCCCAAGTAAACCCATAAGACCTCAAAATAACCCTAGTCTCCCTAAAAATTGCATAAAGTCTCACCCCTTCAAGAGATGTTATGCGACAACCGTGAATATGCCTTCAACATCACGGCTAATGTTGCATTAGTCAACGATTCTCTTTGGCAGTTAATCAATGGTATTCGGGATTTGTACCGATGTAAATAAACACCGATTGCGGTCGGTAAGGAATTGTCCAGTACCCAAACCCTAATCGCAATCCACAGAATTGATAAGGCACACGCTATTCAAATAGCTAACAAATGTGCCTCGGCGTTCAACAAATGAACATTCATTTTTAATTATTCCATGTTCAACAACAGCCTACACAAGTCAATTTCCCCTTGCCGTCAGAGGCTGCAAGAATGACTAGGACAAAAGAAAAAAAAAGATGACAAATGCGCTTAGAGAATGAGTGGGCTGCTGGAGATATCACAGGTACAGCAAATAGGCAAAAACAAGTGGATGTACGCACTGATGTAAGAGAATGATAGTAAAGTAGATCTTTCTTCTCACAAGTGATGCATCAAATGGGTAGACGGACAGCATGAACACAGGTAGCATGTCAAAATATACATGGACATGTATATGATATAATGATGTCTAGAAAAGATAACCAAATGGCAAAACAATCCCCTGTACCCCACAAAAACATTTTTCACCAACAATATCAAACAGAGAAATTCTAGTGTGACAACAGCAAACGAGTAAATCAAGTATCAGAACGCATGGAAATTCTTATACAACAGGAGTGCACAGGAAAATAAGGTAACAAGCATTTAGAACATAGAGAAACCCACAAAGATCTCATCAAATGATCAACCTTCTATTGATAGTTGGGATTGAGAAACAATAAATGCACAAGTTCTCATCAAAGAGCATATATCTAAATATGTTAGTGTAAAGAAAGAGTTTGATCTTACTCAGAGCTTATGTGTATTAAGGCATTTATCAATACATCCAGAAGTAATGGTTCAGTTATTCCAATATCAACCCTGTTACAGTAAACAGAAGTCAGTATAGGTCTTGAGGGAGAGATTTTGATGAAATTTGATTAACATAGATGAGCATTTAATATGAAAACAGAAGGGTAATATAAAGATCAGAAGAAGCTGTTATCGACGTGTTATTACCATATCCGTCCTACATTATCTTGAATCTCAAGGTCACCAATGTTATAAAATGTAGTTGGGGTGACATTGGCTCCTTGAATAGCATCATATGTAGGCCTTTTGTGGTCCAAGGGCAATTGTGATAACTGCAGATCCAAAGTTTCACATGTAATGAAAACCACATATTTTACAAATACTAATAATAGTAAAAATAATATAAAACCAATAGTAGTGATAACGAGAAGGATAACATCAAAATATGATGGTAGCAGTTAAAACAATTGTAAGCTTTAAAGAAATGTAATAATACCATTTTATCTGGTTAAACGACTATCTCTGTTAACAAACATCAGATAAGGTATCTGAACCCTGTAATTCTAAGCATGACCATAGTTCAAAAAGGTGGAGCCTCAGGAAAGAAGGTGTATGCCCCAAGCCCAAGGTGAACCACTAGAAGATTGCCTTGAGGTGTGCACCTCATGCCACTCACTCGATGCATACACCCTTTTTGTCAATAGAAAGTATTTCTGGAAAATGAAGCAGGAACAGTGAGACAAGGCTCTATACATAGTTGTGATTCAACTGGTGTCCAATGGTGCTTACTGCATGGACAAGGAGAAGCTAATTACTATTCTCTCTTAAAGGAAGAATGTAAGTAGACAATCATAACTTACTTGCATGTTCATAGAGTTGCAACCACCAAGTCGCCCTATGATATGCCAAGATCGAATTGCCTGTAAATTAACATCAACTTAATTAATGAGGTCTATCTGTGAATGCACCCGAAATAAGCTTTGGGGGATTACCACTTACATTGCATATCAAGGAAATATCATTTGCTAAAGGAGCATTGTAGAATTCAAGCCATATGTAAGAGTTTGAGAAATCAAATCTGAAATAACCCAAGCATTGTGCAGAAGTTACTAAAGAATAGGCATAACCATTTTCATGCAACAACAATTTTGTGTTAAAAAATAATCTTACTAATAAACTAAATGAAAAGCTGACAAATATTTATTTTCCGAGAAACATAAAAACTACGTTTCCTGGCATTTCTGCATTATTGAAAGGATGAAAAAAATGAATATTCCAGGAACACAAGATATCAATATTAATGTACATATGTATGCATTTAATCCCATGTTGTTAATAGAAAAATAGTTGAAGGTCATTAAGGGAGCTCGCATTCTCTGAGGTTGCAATGATCGCATGTGTGTTACATAAGCAGGAGGATTACCACAAAAGTTGACAATGAGAATAATGTTCATAATTGAAAATAAGGTAACTTTATGCTGCCTCCCCCTTTTTTCTCTAAGAAGCACAGATTTCTTTGGGGTTTTGACATTTTGATAAAGGGCTACAATTTCCCAGTGTTTGCTTTCACATTTGAAGTGTGGGTAAACCATTCCAGAATGTTTACTGTCCAAAGTTTGAATGAATAGAAGGAAGCTACAATGTGCATGTATTGTGATATAAGAATCATGATTTGAGCAACTAAACATAGAAGAATATGAGGAAAAGGATAGTAATTACTAATTAGATGACTTGTAAATGATGAGTACGATGAGAAACTTTTAAATTCTTTGCACTTCCATTCTGAGGCAATAAAGACAGTTCCACAAAAGGTTGTTGAGCCGTAGAACATGCTGGATAGCCCATAAAAGATTTATTTACACTATCACATCCACAGATGTTGTAATCCTTACCCCATCAATCTTGGGTCAAAAAAGATCCAATGAAGGATACAAAATATATGATAAAGTCCTATAACAGTTGCCCAACTGATAAGAACCTTTACAAGGTTGCGCCAATGACCTTCTTGAGTTGAATTTGGACAATAGAAAGACCTTCAAAGGCCACTGAATGCCAACTGGCAGGTAGAAACTATCAACATAGTCCGGCAATTTAAGGTCGCGGACTGAGGAGAAACCAATCAATCCTTATACGTTCTCCCGGACTAATAAGAATTTAGATGAAGGGGGAAAAAGAGGGAAACTTAAAGTGAAGATGTGCAATATTCTCTGGGGTCACAACCGACTAAAAAAAATTAGAAGAAACATAATCACATGTTCATAACTACGTAAATTGGTAGGCGAAATCGTACTAAAAAAAGAAACTTTCATTTACCTTGGACATATCGCCTGTTTCAAAGTTGCAAAGCAAATGATCAAGTATTAAGTGAACATACAACTCATGCTGCTACAAACTATGCATACGTTTAACTAGTGAGAAAGGCACCTTCCAATAACAAGACATAACGAGTGATATGTGCTACAACGTGGAAAATATTCGTGTAAAATTACTGAGTGAAAGAGGCATCTGGAACTGACTTGTTAAATGCAACTTTCATAGGCTTCGCAGACCCTGTCTTTGCTTGCAGTACCTTGTTTCTCTTTTTCCTTATCCTCTCTTCCACCTTAAACAATGAAAACACCAGAGAAGACAAGAATTGCCATCCACAGTTATGATTACAACAAGGAAAAAGGCAAAACTCCACCCAAAAAGAAAGAGGAAAGAAGAAGAAAGATAGCACCTTGGGAGATGGGTCTGAGAGAGGAGACTCTAGATTACTGTAGCATCTTGACATATGGGAGTGGGGGAAGGGACTCGAGATTATGGACCCATACCCGAGCTTGAGCCTTCTGTGGGTCGTCGAAGCAGCTCCCGAGGATCTCACCGAACTCGGGGTCCCTGTCGTAGTCTGTTTCTTCTCTCCCTCCGAACTCATCAAAGTACGGAAACTCTCCCCTTTCCCCTTCTTCTTCTTCCTCCTCCTCTTCCCCATCGTGACCTTCTGTTCCTCCTCTCTCATCATCTTCCACCACTTCAGCCTCCACAGCCGTAGGCACCTGTTTTTGTCTGGCAGCAGCAGCTGAGAAGAAGATTTGGCCGCGTGGCGGGCTGCCTGGGTGAGATAGAGACGAGGCAGCACGAGGAGGGGGGTGAAAGTAGGACGGGAAGGAGTGAGGGGGTTTCGAGCTCGCCGTGGCCGGCGGGAGCCATGCGACGCGGCCGAGGTGAGGCAGGGTGAACATTTCGTCCCCGCTCTGTAATGGCGAACGAGGGTGGGTAGCGGTGGTGAACTGTTTAAAAGGATTTATCAATATCCATAATTTTGAGTATAAACTTAAAAATCTACTTTTTCTATCATCTAATTTAAATAAAATGACAAAAAGATGAACAAAAGATTATGAAAGATGTGATATGATAGCATTTTTTCAATAAAGACATGGAGCTTTGTCGTGGCAATAATAGATGCAGGTGCTTTTTTGTCCCCCCCCCCCTAAAATCATCATTTTGAAGGTTAATGCAAACTAAAATCTGCCAAGAAATATCTACAAACATTCTCATCGAACTGAAAATTAAAAAATTTGCATTTAATTCAAAAAATGTAAAAGTCTACTTTATTGGCAATTACAAAAGTTTTTTTAAATATAATATAATTTCTATGTATTAATTTTCAACAAATATTATACACTGAATTGCGGGTTCTTCATTTTTCCTCTCCTTTTTTTCCGACATTTCAAACACCTTTTCCAATGTTCAAGTTTCAAACAAATGACATCACTTAAGACCACTTTGATAACGGAATAAGAGATGAGTAAGATGAATTATTCCACTTACTCACCCTTAACTAAGTTTGATAGAAAAATTAAATTATCTGGAGTCGATTAAGACTCTTATTTTAAGAATAACTCGTTCTACTATTTCACGTAAAATAAGTTATTATTAAGATAAGAACAAATTATCAAATTGAAAAAGAAAAAATTTATTATTTTATTAAAGAATAATTTATCATGATTCCTGACTGACCTCATATGAGTTATCCTGGTCTGTTATCAAACTGGCCCCAAGGGTTTAAGACTTCCCCCCCCAAAAGCGAAAACCTTTCTTCCCCGCCCCACTCTACCTGCTCTGTTCCTCTCTGTCGGCCCTCTGCTCCTTCGGTGACGTATGGCGATGGCTATGAGAATCTTCATCTCGAGGACGCCCCCCGCCAAGGCCCTGAACAGGCTCTTCACCCTCCAACTCTCTCCGGCGGATTCAATCCAGTTGGACTGTTCCACCTTCCAGTGCTTCAGGAGCCTCCATTCCTTCGTCTGCCGCGGGGTACCCCGACGTGGGCATCAAGATGGCGGAAGCTTCCGCACAGCTGCGTCCAGGACCGTCTTCACAGGCTCCGTTCCGAGGCCGGACTCGGCGGAGGAGTCGGTGCCGTCGGTCCTTGGCCTGGACGACCGCGTCCCCGCCACTGTGATCACCGGGTTTCTTGGTTCTGGAAAGGTGCGTTTCCTACTTTTTCTCCATTTTTTACGGACAAGTTTTGTGGATTCATAGTTAGTAGCGCTCCCTGCTCTGCTGCTTATCAAAAGTCTGGGTTCTGGAAAACTTTCGTAGGATTCAAAGCTATTAGCATCTTCTCCATGTAGGCAGTTGCAAGCGTGGATACTTATTATAATGGGTTCTCTGACTCCTTTTAGGCGGTTGCAAACCTGGGCACTTCTTTTTAACTTGAGGAATTGGAGGTTGAGAGCGATGTCTTGGAGTGGTGTTGGAAGTTTGGCCGCCTCTAGGTTTGTGTGTGTGTGTGTGCATATACCATCTTTGACAACACTTATCGGTTTCCACACCAGTGTAGTAGCAAAAGTAGTGGTTACATTTTACTAGAAACAAACTAGTTAGAGGATGGTTGGCAGCTTATCGCTGAAAAGAATCTTAGAATTGTTGAGACATAAGGAACTAAAGTTAGGCGTTTCTTCAAACGAGGAGCAGTAGTGCATTGATTTTCAAATGAAAATCAAGAGCTGCAATAATTGCAAGAAATCGCTAATAAGGTGATTCTGAGCTTGCTATTTTTTAAAGCAATAAATGGCTGCTCTTGATCAGGAGGGGCAGAAAAGGGAAAAGTTTCTAAGCTTCTCATCAATCATAGAAATCAACAGTCCCTGTACTGTCCTTCCCACCCCCACCCACGAATTTTTAGTCAGCTGTTACTCTGTGCATGATAGAACAAAATTGTGGTTCAGTTTGTTGACTTGAGAACAAATGTCGAGACAATAGGTTTCGATGAATTATTCTGCTGCCAACTTCTGGATGCTGGTTGCACCACTCATACGAGGTTCTAGTTATCCATATATTTCTTAGTTGAGTCTTGCGTTTTTTGCATACTTTGATTTCAACAAAAAAACTACTTGGGTTGATATATCGACCATTTCATCTCAGTCACCATCTTATGCATGTTCAGTGGATTAAGACTGTGTTTGGAAACAAGGGTAGGTTGACCAGACTTTGGAGAAAGCAATTTTGGCACGTTATTAAAGAATTCACAGATGTTTAGTTTGAAAATGAGGGTTGAACAATCTCATTTGGAAATGCTAATAGGTGTGAGTAGATTTTAGATGGAGATTACATTAAAGACCATACTTTTTGAATTCAAATGTCAAACTTCATGGGTGTTGTGGTTCATTCACCTAAAAAGTGAGTATTCCCATCATTGGAATCCAGGAAAAGCTGTCTCCAACCTGCTTTTGGAGATTTTCCCTCTTTCTCTCCAATTGTGTCTATCTCTCTCATCTCACTAGATTTTGAGAGGGTTCAAAAGCCGAGGTGATTTTTAGAGCATTTTTGTAACTAGAGTGAAATGTGGACCGATTCCAATGATTGGAATCAACTCCACTCTTGTTACCAAACGTTGCCTACAACTGCCATCTACTATCTGTTATGGAATGTTCATTTGATTCATGCCGTTATTAATTTATACTAAACAATAAGGTACCTAATTTACACTAACCAGTTGAGGCTTTGAATTCTTGTTGCATATAATTATTTGCTAGTTTCTTTCAGTTTCCTTCTAGATTATCAGGATAAGCAGGCTGGTTAGCATATTTCAGGATTCTGCAACTCGACATCATTAAAGCTGAATAATGTTAGAATACTCCAATATTCATTAAGGGGCAACATAAAAATGTGCTTAACCAATGTTGCCTTAAGGGACAACATAAAAACATGCCTTAAGATTTGGAGTTAGACAGTCCAGTACTTTTGTGTGGTATTAGAGCCCATGATTATGTGCTGGGTCATGTACTCCATGTTTGTCATTATGCATAGATATAGCTTCAATTGGCTTACATGTGAGGGAGCATACTAGAACAGTCTGCATTTATTAAGAGACAACACAAGAATATGCTTAGATGATGGAGTAACCTGATCCGCTTAATCTCTTAAGTTGAGTTGGATGGCACAGTACTTTGACGGAGTGGATGAGTCAGATTCAGCTGCTTTATAAACTTTTGAACTCCAAAACCTAACTCTATCAACTTGTCAGATGCATATTAGTTAACATCTGGGACCTTAATTAGTGGAAAAGAGCGAAGACAAAGTGGTGTAGCCAATTAACTAGCTCTAGTTATGGTATGGGGATACAGAGAAACCATAAGATACAAGAGGAACCAAAGGTCTCTTAACATGCAATGAGGGTCCATTTCTTGCCAACCTTTAACTATGCCAGTTATCTGGATCTGGAAAAGACTTCCACACGCGTGATGCACACAGAAGTATGGAATAACCAGTTCACCACAAAAAGATAATCTATACATGCATGGTGGGAAAGAATGTCAGCAATCTTGGTGAAGTTTTAGCATTCAGTAGTTCAAAGAAAGAGGGATTTCTCACCTATCTTGCCAAATGTCTAGTGCAGACAAGGAATTCTGGATCGGATTGGGCACCTGTATTAGGTATGCCTGATCCCAAATCGTCGGCTGATCCAATGGAAGTGAATGAACACTATTTAAAAAGGTATTTTCATAAGTAACTATGTAATGAATTTTCACAAATACAAAACTATGTAATGAATTTTTTATAAGATTACATATCTATTTTGCTAAACCATCAAGATTGGCAATTTATAAAAGAATCAGCCAATCCACTCAGCCTGAGTCAGGTTACTTTTTATAAGTTTTTTATTTTTATTTTATTTTTTTGAATGGGACTCGGTCTTAAGGGCTGAAATTGGATCAGCCACTGCTAACCCCGATCTGGATTGGTCGATTTTGATCCGTATCAGCCAACCCTGAATTCCATGGGTGCAGATTGTTTATGGTCGTGTGGATGACCATTTTAGGGTGACATGGTGTTTTGTAGTTTTGTATTGTGTCATTTGATGAGCAGCTGCTTTCACTTAATGCCAGGCAGAGTTGTGAACTCATGTGTTCTTAATATGTTGTTGCATGTATTAGAAGGATTTGGATATACCTGTATCTTTTTTCAGATCTGATAACTTAGATTGATCAAGGACAGATTGTTGAGTCATAGTTTCTGCATGCAACATTGCAACCTGGATGTTACCTTAGTTTTTCCCCTTTAATTGTCCATATAAACTTGCTCATTCATGTATGGTGCATAATGTGCCTTTGCTTTTTTATTTTTTTTCCTTCCATTCTGCAGACTACCCTCTTGAACCATATTTTAACTTCCCAACATGGAAAGAGAATCGCAGTCATAGAGAATGAGGTACCAGAGTTCTGATTATTCCTTTTATGTTCTGCTGATTATGGTTACCATTACCTGCTGAGAACAGATTTTCAAGCAGTATGCTAATATTTTAAGTTTTTCTCTTTTTCTCTAATTGCAGTTTGGGGAGGTTGACATTGATAGTTCTCTTGTTGCTAGTCATTCATCAGTGGCTGAAGATATTGTTATGGTTAACAATGGCTGCTTATGTTGCACTGTGAGAGGAGACCTGGTTAAAATGCTTTTGGAGCTGGTCAAGAAGAAGCGAGATAAGTTTGATCACATTGTTATAGAAACAACAGGTACAACTCCCATGCTCGGTGAATGAAATAGAATCAGATAACCGAGAAACAAAATAATTGATTTTCATGTTTATATGGATATCTAGAGGGAAACCTAAAAATATATTAGTCTCAAAATGTGTACCTTGAAGAACATAGGAACACTGTCAATTCATCTTGAACCGTACTCACTGCATTGGCATAGTCGCATAAATGCATATTGGCAACACATTGATATAGGGAAAGCATAGTCCAAGTGTGCCTGCTTATGTATTAATCTGCAGTTAGTAGGTTTCAATAATTAATTAGCATGGTTCTGCTTATGTTTGCAGGTCTTGCAAAGCCATCTCCTGTAATTGAGACATTCTGCTCAGATGAATTGGTTGCACGGTATGTGAAGCTTGATGGTGTTGTCACATTGGTTGACTGCAAGCATGCTATGCAACATTTGGATGAAGTAAAACCAAGATGGGTAGTGAATGAGGCAGTAGAACAAGTTGCCTATGCAGACCGTATCATATTGAACAAGGTGTGCCTTGTCAGCATATTTACTTGGAGTTTCTTAATGTTTTCCTTTTATATTTTTTTTGGTTACGTAGCTTATATGCTTCTAAGCTGAAGAGGAGGCTTTTGCAGGAAGGGAGCTCCTTTGAACTTGGGCATGCTGTATTCTGTGTATTGGATGTAAAGATAATGAGAAATATAATGTAGCTTGTATTACATTTTTTTTCCTTTTGCAGATAGACTTGGTAAGCACAAACGATCTGGATTCATTGACTAAGAGAATCAAGGTGAGGCTTTGTTTCCTGTTCTCTGCACAACTTTCGCCTATTTTCTTGATGTAGAATTTCTAATCTCTTCCTTTCATGCAGCATATCAACGGGATGGCCCAAATCAGGCAAGCCAAATTTGGAGTTGTTGATATGGATTTCGTGTTAGGAGTTGGGGGATACGATCTTGACAGGTTTTTAACCCTATTGCTTTGGTTATTTGCTTGATGCATTGACTTATATATATATATATATATATATATATATATATATATATACGTTTAATTACCCCCCCAAGTTGCACATGGTTTAGTGGTTGCTATTTTTGTGGTTAAAAAATGCAAAATTTTCATTTACCTAAAGCACAGGAAATGCATGTCTCCACAGGATTGATGCTGAAGTTCAAGCAGATGCAAGCCATGATCACCATGGGGAAGAGGGACATGGTATTGCTTTGCTTCACTTAGTCAAATTCATTTTCCTATTTGCGTTTCATTTCTTGAATAGATTATGGATATTGGATTTGAATATTTAGTGGTTCTTCTATCGAAAGGCATTTAGGTATGGCATGTTCTTTCAACCTCCCACTCTAAGAGATTCAAGTAGTTTTACTTCACTTGGTAGTGACGATCATGAGTGAGTCACCACACTTTAATGTTGTGAGATAATGATAATTCTATTATACTATATTTTTATTTAGAGTGTTTAATAATATGTTATTTTTTATATTTTGGAAATTTTTTAGTGAGGAAGCAGAGGGTACATGCATCGATCCTTTGGCCAGGATCGACTCTGATTGGGCTGGGATCGGATCGGGACCTGCTGATCTGAATCATCTGATCAGTTTTGGCTTGACCTATCCCGGCACTGATCAGACTTCATCCTTTTTGTTATGTCTTTAAGGATTGATTTAATTCAAAATTGCTCCTAGTTAACCAATACTTTAATAGAACATCACATTGTCCATGTGAACAGCAGAACACAGCTGTGGTAAAAATTTCAATACCATACACTTCAATTGGATATCAGAAAACTTAGAACGGTCAAATTAGTTAAGTTTCATTAGATTGTCAAGTCAAAAGTACACAGTTACATAACCAACTACAATTCATCTGAACTTCTGTCAACTTGGGCCCATAACTAAACCTGTATCCCTTCCAAGAAGCACATGAAAAATATACTGTTTTGGTTGTTGTCCCCTGAACTGCAAACCGATAATTGAGGTAAAGGGTTGTAACAGTGGAAGTTAAATACAAGGAAATCTAAACCCTAAACTGCCACTCGCTTTCCTGCCAACGGAAATGCCTTTAGTCTTGGATATTTTTGGTTTGGTTGGAATCTGATCATGGTTTCTTCAGGTTTAAAAAAAGGTTGAGTTGCATTAGGAGGTTTGCCTTTTGATTTCTTGTGTCATCTAACATGCTTTATATGTGGTGGTGCCTATATGTGATGTTGATTTACTTGTTCAGTCAGTGCTTTATTCTTGAATCTTTGTTGATCATTTGCATATAGATTCTGTTCACTGCCTGTGCTATCTTGTATAGGTTTCTTTCTGTAAATTTACCTGAAGCTAGCTTTCCTCTCCTTAGACGACCACGGAGGGCATCATCATCATCATCATCATCATCATGGTCATGTCCATGATTCTGCTGTATCCAGTGTCAGTATAGTGTCAGAGGGAACCTTGGATCTTGATGAGGTATGCTTTCAGAGAAGCTTTTAAATTGCAAAATCTGACAATCATTGATCTTCTGTATGACCATATCCCAAGTTTTGATTCCCACCCTCTGACACATTTCGTTTCTGAAATGTGTTTTATAGACACTACAGGCTGTCTATTTCCCACTTTCAAAATGGCTACAAAGTGCAAACCAGCTTTTTCCTTTTGCACAAAGAATTTTATTCCTGGTGTCGTAGTTAAAACCAGAAACTAGTCTATGTCATGACATGAAATAAGCTTACTCATAGAAAGTAGCTCTACATATCTGATAATTTAAGTTGATGGCTTTCATTCTAGAGGTTGTCTATTGAACAGATTTTTTATTTCTTGAAGGCTTTTTTGGGTTAATAATCTTCTAAACTGATATTTGTAAATGTCTTAACATTTAGGTAAATTCGTGGTTCTTTATTGATTGTTGATTTCTAATGTGAAAAGCACTTTGTACTGTACCTAGATACTTTTTGTTTTAGATCTAACATGCATGCCCTTGTTTTCCTCATACCAAAAATTTTTATGCGTTGAAGTTAAAATCTTTCTGCCTCTTCCCCTTCTCCACCAAAAGAAGGTAATTTTTTTCCTGATTTTCAATCCAGGTTAATGATTGGCTTGAAAGACTGGTTGATGAAAAGGGAGAAGATTTGTACAGAATGAAGGGTGTCTTATCTGTTAACGATTCTGCTGGGCGTTATGTGTTTCAGGTTCTTTAGAACCCAACTCCCTGTCTTTTGAAAAAGTAGTTGCATATTCAGCTGTAATATGCGAAGGACCGTAGAAGGCACCAATTTCTAGAGCATTATGAACAACTGGATTAAATTTTAAACGTTTGTCATCTGTTTAACACAACTTCAAGTGACTTGTAAGGAATTAGTTTATTAGTTAGAAATATGAATTAGTTCAATATACTCTAATGTTATTTAACTTGTGGACTTGATATTTTTGTTCCTTCGTCTGTTCTTTCCAGGGTGTGCACTCCATGTTGGATGGCTGCCCAGGCAAACCGTGGGGGACTGACGAGAAAAGAATTAGTAAGCTCGTTTTCATCGGGAGGAACTTGGATGAGGAAGCCTTGAGAAAGGGTTTCAAGGGTTGCTTGGTGTGAGATTGCGGCTGATTTTTTTTGTTGAGTTAGAAGATTTCATGGTATTACATATTAGATGCCACAAATAGCATGATTAGGTTGGAAAGCAGCATAACTTGGTTGCCATGAGGGATTGGATCCTTTGTTGTCCCCAATGGCTCAGACTCTGTTCTTATATCCACACAGATTCAAGGGAACTGAGAGATCATATTGCAGCGTTTTTGTACACCCCAAAGAGAACTAGCATCAGGGAAATTTAACAGTGATGTGATGTAACAGCATCATCTGACTATATGGTCTCTCAATTGTTGACTTTTTTGACAATGTAACAACATTGTCGGACTATATGGCCACTCGATTACTGGCGTTTCGACATTTTGTGTCCTGTAATTTCTTCTTTTTGCTGCTCATCAATTGAGATCTTCGGAACCGAATCTCCGGTGCTTTCCGTCGCCGAGTTAATTAAAATACATCAATCTTCAATTGCAAGAGTGCAAGACAAGTCGTCCTGTAAAACTATCTCATGCCAAGTCTGAATTGGCTCGAGACTAGGATGCTGTTCATTGAATGAGATCGTCTGCTGGCTCGACACTTGAAGATGCATAGGGTTTGGTTCTGATCTTCCGGTTAGTAGCTCACTTACATTGGAGGTGAATTCATGAAAGTGAGTTACCCATAAATCAACTCAAATTGTGATAACTTTGGTTGCTTGTAACTCACCTTCAAGAAGTTAGTTTTATTATTTGGTTGTGTAACTCGCTTTCATGAAGTCATTTTTGATTCTTTAGTTAGACGTCGGTAGTAAGACAGAAATGGTATTTTGGTGAGGGAGGTGAGCTGAAGTGTCTTCTGAGCATTTTTCTTTTTAAGAAGTCACTTCGGCTTTTTTTGGGAGGTGAGTTCCACCTTTTTAAACCAAACTACTGGAAGTGGGGACGAAGTAAATGAGTTTAATGTAATTCACGTACATCAGACCTCACATTCAAGCACCCTCAAGTGAAAGTGAGTTTCCCATCTTCTAGATTGAAAGCTACAAGTTGTCTGGAAGTAGGCAAATTAGATGTGGTTAATCTGAAGCCCTAGCTTTCCTGTGAAATCAGTTTGAGTCTGAATTGAGGACATCTAAGTGGTAGAAGCAAGGACATCTTCGGTTGCTGTGTTAAACACCTGTACTGATTATATTCTTAATATCACTACTTATATCCGATTCTTGGTTAGGTTAAGGGTGGGTGGCATACATGAGGGTAGAGTGCCCGCCCGCCATCCTAATCGGAGTCGAACAACTCATTCGACCAGAAACGGTCGAATGAGAAAATCGACCAAAATTTGGCATTATCCCTATTCAACAGTGGTTAAGACAAAATGACTCAAAGCGCGCAGAACAACACGGTCCACCCGGTTACATCATCCTAACTAGGGCTTGTTCGGTTATCAAACCAGCCTTAAAAAGAATTTCCGATTCATGTTTTGAGAATTTAAATAGGACTCCTCTCTCTACCTCTGCTTTTCTCCCCTCCTATACTTGTACTGGTTATAAACTTGATATTATATATTTGAAAAACATTGATATCAAAACTAATATTATATCAATATTAATACGGGATATAGGTAACGTTTGACTTAATCAATTATGAATTAGGACAGTAAGGGGGAAGAGTGAGAAGAGGGGAATCCTAGACAAAACCTTAGCTTACGAGAGAGAGAGAGAGAGAGAGAGAGAGAGAGAGAGAGAGAGAGAGAGAGAGAGAGAGAGAGAGAGAGGAGCTTTTCCTCAAGGTTTTTATTTTTTGACCAGGTCAAAAATTAGACTTTATATTAGTTAAAGTTGCTATAACACGCACGAAGGGGATGTAGCTCAGATGGTAGAGCGCTCGCTTAGCATGCGAGAGGTACGGGGATCGATACCCCGCATCTCCAAACTTATTACTTTTTTCTCGAAAGAAGTCAGCATTATGAAGGTGAACTTGAATTTCATATTTATTGTACTAGATTTGAGTTTGGAATTCGTTTAATTCCACTTGAGAAGTCAGCATTTATGAAGGTGAACTTTGATTATAGTCTCGGCTTCCTAAATTTTCATTAAATTCAAAAATAATAACAACTCAAAATCTGTCAAATAGCCATGCATTTTTAGGGAAAGCTACAGATAACCAAATAAATAAAATTTTATCCTCCGCAGATGGTGTTGCTGGGCAGACTACTATTAAATGGACCATGGATGCTTACCAATTAGACACATTGGTTCCCCTACCTGGAATTTTCAGCACTTGATTGCCCATGTAGATGTTTCTTTGGCTCTCAAAATGATTTTTTAAAAAAATTACATTTTGATCGTACCTTTTCATCTTAATATAAACGACATTCTAACGAAAGAAATTTTGAAAATCTCCATAAATTTTAAAATCTTACAATTAGTCAAATACTTTCTCAAAAAAAATTCCACAAAATATAACCTAGGTCACTCTGTATTATATGTTTCAACAACAATATTATATCTCAACACTGATGTTTTATATATTAAAAAATAATATTTCTTTATTTCTTAATAACAGAAAATCTAGCACGGTGGTACTAGTCTACACTAAAATCAATATTTCTTTCATGATATTCATGCTGAACTTTCACTTTCGCCCCCACTGTGATTGGAATTACTCTAAGTTAGTATTAGAACACTTTGGTGTAACTGACAGGTTGGATGCAAGTTAAACCGGAGTTAACCATGCATTTATTAACACACCTCATAAGGTGGAATACATAATTCACCTCCTTTTTTCAAGTTATCTTTCTTTTTTATCAAGGTATTTTTGCTTTTAAGTCCCTAAAGTATTTCAAAATTAGAAAAAAAATCTCTCTAATCCACCTATTTAGTCAAAACTTCCAAAATCTACTCTGCTACAGAAAAAAGCTATTGGTGTATGTCACTGTGAGGTAAGATCTGGTTAGGTTAATATAACCATGGTCTAACCTAACTAGAGAAGGAAAATGACAATAATACCCTTGTCTAACCCCCAGAGAGGGGGCGCAGTGGGCATGGGGAGGGGGGGTCGTTGGGATGCCGGTAGGGGTGGTCACAAGGTCGTCGGGGCACTGCCGCCCTCTCTTTCCCGACACCCCACTGCACTCGTCGGAACCAGAGCAGGCGCCACAGTCGCCCTTGCCTCGCCATGGTAGTGCCTAATAGTTCTCACCCTCGTTGGCTACGGTAGTAGCATCGCTGTCACCCTCCCTGCTACGCTCCCCTTAGCTTGTTGGAGCCGAAGCAGATGTCGTAGTCACCCTCACCCTCATCGTAGCAGTTGCCACAGCCGTAACAATCACCCTCACTCTCGCTGCCATAATCGCCAGAGCTGCTTTACTAGTGGGGGGAGAGAGCATAGCGGAGGTGGCAGAGGAGGGGGAGGTGGGAGGCGGCGCAGGCGGAGAGGGAGAGCAGGTGGGTGTCAGGGGGGGAGGGGGAGGGCAAAGCCCCTGGGTGGTGGGGATGACAGCGTCGCCTCTAACCCCGCTATCGTGTTGGAATATGAGTGGAGGTGGTTGAGGAAGAGGAGGGGGAAATGGGAGGCGGCGTAGGCGGAGAGAGAGAGAGAGAGAGCAGATGGGCATTAGGGGGGAGGGGGAGGGCAGAGCCGCTGGGTGGTGAGGGTGATGGCGCCAACTCTACCCCCGTGATGGCGCCGACTCTCCCCCCGTTGTCATCCCACGATGCAGGGGAGATCAAGCATGAGCTAGCTCCCACGATGACTTCTCCAGTTTTCATGACTGCTTCGTGCACAAAGACCCCACCCCCTTTCTTTTCATCCCCTTCTCTGGAAATCAGATTGCTACCCATTTTTTGGGCCCATTCTTTTTAATCAACCATTTTTATTATAAAAATTTTTAATCTTCCATTGAGGGTGTGACTTACACATAAGTTAGAGTAAATTAGACCTCAAGTCATAATTTTTTTTTAAAAAATTAAACTTATTACACAAGTATGTAATAACCCGATTGTACCCTCAGCATTACTCATTTTGAAAGCTTGCCGAAAATTAGCGTATGTCCGCCCTCAACGGCTAGCTTTCCTTGATCCGGCCGCCTCGAAGGAAAGGAATAGAGCCGTTACAAAGGACAGCTGCAGCCGTATAAAATCGGCCATCTCCTCCCAATCCCTCACTGCTCTCTCTCTCTCTCTCTCTCTCTCTATCTCTCTCTCTTCAGCACCAAATTAAGAAAGGATCGGAGAAGCTCTCTCCTATGCTATCAGAAAAGCGCGCGCCGTCTTTGATCTCTGCTTGCTCGTTGCTCTCGGGGATACTTTATTTCCTTTCTCTTTCTTGATGTTCTAGAGATTTTATTGTGCAGGGTTTTATCTGTTCTTACATTTTCTTGTGCAGGGATTTTTTTCTGTTCTCATATTTTCTTGTGCAGGCTTTTGTCCTTTTTTGTTTCAGATCTAACTTCTGTTGTGCAGGGTTTTTTCGGATCTGTCATTTTCACGTGCGGGGGCTTGTTGCCTCCTTTTGTTTCGCCTGTTTTGCTGCGTTTTTACTTCCTTTGGATATTGGGCTTTCTGCTTGTTGTTGTTGTGTACATATATTTGTCTTATATCTGTTGTTGATCACGAATCGATGGAGTCGATGGTGGGTTCGTCTGAAAGGACGAGCGCCAGTGGCAGCAGCGTGTGCCGTCGTCCCCTTCTAGAGGTCCCCGCGTCCAGATTCTTGCGCCACCCGGCATTCCCCCGTCAATCCTCTTCTAGCCATGTAAGTACCCCAGATCTGAGCTATTCTCCTTTACAGATCTCGTTTTACACTTGCTTCATATCTTTTTTTTCTCCTCCTGGCGGATTTGCGTCAGTGATCGGCTGGTAAATTTTCTGTTTCCAAAACGGGTTCTTCCTGTATCCTTTTCTGGTTTCTTCCCTTCAGAAGTTTGTGCATTTTAAAAGGAGCTTCGCGCTGTTGTTTTCTTTTTCCCTGAAATTGTTAGGGGGCATGCGGGGTTTCTTCGTTTTCTAGGATTTTTTTTAATTCACCTCTGCTTCGGTTCCGTTCCTGCGTTTTGCTGTTGGTTTCTTGGATTTCGATCTGGGTCGAGGGCGCATCCATGTAGATCTAATGGCATTCCACATTCTTTAGAACCTGTGCACATGTGTTCTAGCCATCTTCCAGCAATCTTTCATGAAACCCTACTTTCCTGAGATCTGATTTCAGTTACTCTCCCTCTGTGTGATTCTTACAAGAATTCACTTTGCTGTATAGCCGTTCTCTAGGGTTCTATGGTGCCGTACTTATCAGTTTAGTTGAAAACCTGTGAGGAGACCTTGTTCTGCTTTCAATTACTCTTTATTCTCGATTCTTTGAAGAATCCATTTCTCTGTGTTTAATCAGAACGCGACCGCCCTTTCCCTTTGTTTGTATATGCAGGGTGGCGATAGGTTCATCCCTTGCAGATCCGCCATGGATTTTGACTTCGCCCACGCCATGTTGACGGAGACCAGGAAGGAGAAGGAGAACGCCGCCGTGGCGTCACCGTCCAGGGAAGCCTACCGGAAGCAACTCGCCGAGACCTTGCTGCAGAACAGGACACGGATCCTCGCCTTCAAGGCCAAGCCTCCTGAAGCCACGGACGCCTTCCACGAGGTCCGTGCCGACCACGCCGCCTCTTCTCACCAGGCCAAGTCCGCCAAGCAGAGGAGGTACATCCCCCAGTCTGCGGAGAGGACCCTAGACGCCCCCGACCTCGTGGACGATTACTACCTGAACCTGCTGGACTGGGGGAGCAGCAATGTTTTGGCCATCGCTCTCGGCAACACTGTCTACCTGTGGGACGCCGCCGACGGCTCTACATCGGAGCTCACGACGGTGGGTGAGGACAGCGGCCCTGTGACCAGCGTCAGCTGGGCGCCCAACGGGCGGCATCTCGCCCTCGGGCTGAACAGCTCCAATGTCCAGCTGTGGGACACAAGCTCAAACAAGTTGGTCGGTCCTTAGCTCCCAGATTCATCTGTTGTGTTTGCCAATCCAATCTTTTTGGGTCACCACTGTTGCTGACCCTCTGCACTGTTTGTCTTCGAGGTTATGCAGCTGAGGACTCTGAGGGGAGCTCACCAATCTCGGGTTGGATCCCTTTCATGGAACAATCACCTCCTGACGACCGGGGGAATGGATGGCGTGGTCGTAAACAACGATGTGAGGGTGAGGTCGCACATCGTCCACACCTACAGAGGCCATCAGCAAGAAGTCTGCGGGCTGAAATGGTCGGGCTCCGGTCAGCAGCTGGCCAGCGGTGGGAACGACAACCTGCTGCACATCTGGGACCTGTCAATGGCCTCCCGCAATAACCCTGCCCAGAACCAATGGCTGCACCGGTTCGAAGACCACATGGCCGCCGTCAAGGCCCTTGCATGGTGCCCCTTCCAGTGCAATCTGCTCGCGTCCGGCGGTGGTGGCAACGACCGGTGCATCAAGTTCTGGAACACCCACACCGGCGCCTGCTTGAATTCGCTGGACACCGGGTCCCAGGTGTGCTCCCTCCTGTGGAGCAAGAACGAGAGGGAGCTGCTGAGCTCTCATGGGTTCACCCAGAACCAGCTGACATTGTGGAAGTACCCGTCGATGGTGAAGATGGCGGAGCTCACGGGCCACACATCGAGGGTCCTGTTCATGGCCCAGGTACGCAGTGTGTGTGGAGCTTCCCCGCTTTACGTCAATCTATTCTTCTCTGCTTCCGTAACACCTAGGCTTACTAAAGTTTTCTCTTTTTTAGAGCCCGGATGGCTGCACTGTGGCGTCTGCAGCTGGAGATGAGACGTTGAGATTTTGGAATGTCTTTGGTACTCCTGAAGAACCAAAGCCTGCTAAGGCTAAGGCAGCAAATCCAGGTCCCTTCGCCAGCTACAATCACATCAGGTAGAAAGGAACTGTAAAAGCCAGCAGGTAGAAGGTTTGAACTGTGAAAGCCAGCTGCAGCGCCAATTGAGGTGGAGGAAAGGGGGGTGCCCTTGCAGGGAGATGCCTTGTTCAGGTAAGTTTTTATTTTATGGTAAAGAATGAAGGTTAAGGAATTGGCCAAGTTTTTTAATGGTTTTCATTAATTGGATAAACGTGAAGCCTGCAGGTGATAGGGTTATGATGAGGTCATTAACAAATGAAGTCACTTGTTCGTTTTTTTAACTGATCGGAGAGACATGATTATTGCAATGACAAGGAGTTGAGGGAGGAAATGCTAGAAAGGAAGTTTAAGGGTATGGTACTCACTCCTGACCATTATTTTCCAAAGTTAATTCTTTGCAGATAAATGAAATTATTCAAATCCCAATGCATGCAGGTTTTTATGCTTTCCATTAATTGGAGAAACGTGAAGAACACAGGTGATTCAGGAAAAGATGATGACATGGATAAATGAAGTTCTTTTTTTAAACTGATTGGAGAGACATGATGCTGCGATGGCATTGAGATGAAGGGGGAAGGAAAAGTTTAGCCACCGTATTATAGAATTTACTAGAAAAACATGGTTTTGCAGATAAATGAAGTTATTCAAGTGTCTCCATGCATGCAAGTTTTTGTGCCTTTTAATTAAACGGAAAACATGAAGTCACACATGATGGGGCAAAGAAGCTGCAGGTGATAGGGTTTAGATGAGGTCATTAACAAATGAAGTCACTTGTTCGTTTTTTTAACTGATCGGAGAGACATGATTATGCAATGACAAGGAGTTGAGGGAGGAAATGCTAGAAAGGAAGTTTATAAGGGGTACTCACTCCTGACCATTATTTTCCAAAATTAATTCTTTGCAGATAAATGAAATTATTCAAATCCCAATGCATGCAGGTTTTTATGCTTTCCATTAATTGGAGAAACGTGAAGAAAGACACAGGTGATTCAGGAAAATATGATGACATGGATAAATGAAGTTCTTTTTTTAAACTGATTGGAGAGACATGATGCTGCGATGGCATTGAGATGAAGGGGGAAGGAAAAGTTTAGCGTATTATACTAGAAAAACATGGTTTTGCAGATAAATGAAGTTATTCAAGTGTCTCCATGCATGCACGTTTTTGTGCCTTTTAATTAAACGGAAAATATGAAGTCACACATGATGGGGCAAAGATGATGATGCGGATAAATGGAAGGCTCTTTTTGTTTAGTGATTGGAGATGAAGGGGAAGGAAAAGTTTAGCCACTGTATTATATAGAATTTACTAGAAAAACATGGTTTTGCAGATAAATGAAGGAAGTTATTCAAGTGTCTCCATGCCTGCAAGTTTTTGTGCCTTTTATTAAACGGAAAACATGAAGTCACAGATGATGGGGCAAAGATGAGATGATGCGGATACGAGAAGTTGAAATGAAGGAAGGCTCTTTTTGTTTAGTGGATTGGAGACGCATGATACTACTGCAATGGCATTGGGCCAAGTTTTTTTGTGTTTTTCGTTAATTGGAAAAACGTGAAGTTGCAGGTAATTGAGAAACGGATGATGGCACGGATAAAAAGTTACTTGTTCCTTGATTGATTGGAGGGAGAGACATAATTGCTGTAATGGGGTTTTGAGGTGGGGGGAGGAAAGGTTAATTAAAGAAGTTAGTTTAAGGTATGGTACTCACTCCTGGCCAGTATTTTCTAAAATTAATTATTTGCAGATAAATGAAGTTATTCAAATGTATACATGCAGGTTTTTATGCTTTTCATTAATTGGAAATACATAAGAAGGCAGGTGATTCAGAAAGATGACCACACGGGTAAATGAAGTTACTTGTACGTTTTTTTAATTGATTGGAGAGAGACGGCTGCAATGGCATTGAGATGAAGGAGAAGGAAAAGTTTGAGGTAATAGAAAATTGGCTAGGTAAACGTCATTTTGCAGATAATGTTACCAAATGTTGCATGCATGTTTTTTTATGCCTTTTATTGAGCATGGCTAGGTAAACTTCATTAAAACTATGTTTTTCCTGGTCAATTTCCTTTTAAACTCTTACTTCCCCCTCGTTACTATGCCCATTGCAATATCATGTCCCTCCAATCAACTAAATAAAAAGAACCTTCTTTTATCCGTGTCATCTTTCCCCAGCCAGGTTGATGATGACGAGTGTAGGGGAGTTTGGCTGCTGAGACTGTAAACTTTGCTCATCAAATTGCATTTTTATATGCCCTTCTTTATCGATTAAAGAGATTTGCCTTTGCCTATGCAATAATTCTGAAGCCCAACAACTGGGAGGAGGAGCTCACCGATCCTGGGACAACCAAATTTTGATGACCTGGTGGGATGGATGATGGGTTGGGTTGCAAAGGGGACAGACCAACGGAGAGGCCCCTCCAGTAGTGGGTCGGGCTCTGCTGGCCAGCAGCTGTATCCGCAGTGCCATCAGCGAGAACCAGTAGCTGCACCAGTTCGGGGGGGACCATAAAAGGCCACCGATCCACCACCGTTGGAGGCCCTGGCCTGGCGTGGTCATCCTTTGGAACTCCTGAAGACAGCCAGAAGAAGTGTTTTAGCAGCAGCCGATGTCATTGATGTGAGGAAGAGGTTGAAAGGATCAGGGAAACACGGTTGTGCGCAGATAAAATGTGGTTATTCAAATAAAATGGCCATGCATAATGCAGGTTGACGGTGATGAGGAAAGGGGGAAGCTTGCGCTGAGAGTCCCCATGGCTCGTCAAATAAAATGGCCATGCATCATGCAGGTTGACGGTGATGAGGAAAGGGGGAAGCTTGCCTGTGAGAGTCCTCATGGCTCGTCAAATAAAATGGCCATGCATCAGGTTGACGGTGATGAGGAAAGGGGTGGCAATAATTCTAGAGCACATGTTTCACTGAAGGAGCTTTTGTGACACGGAGGACCAGCTGCCGTCGTGAAATTCCCGTCATTGTGAAGAGCGGTGATTTGGGGGGCCGCCTCTGACTGAAGGAGCTTTTGTGACACGGAGGACCAGCTGCCGTCGTGAAATTCCCGTCATTGTGAAGAGCGGTGATTTGGGGGGAGGGGGGGGTTTCTGCTCAAACACTCATGAGCAGAACCTTAGATTGCTGAGATTTCTGTTGGGGGAATTTTCAGAGCCTGGATGCGTACGCTGGTGGAGTCTGCAGCGGCGGATCTGCCCAGGTTTTTTTTGGTGAATATCATCCTTTGGAACTCCTGAAGACAGCCAGAAGAAGTGTTTGAATAGCAGCAGCCGATGTCATTGATGTGAGGAAGAGGTTGAAAGGATCAGGGAAACACGGTTGTGCGCAGGTTGAAATGGCCATGCATAATGCAGGTTGACGGTGATGAGGAAAGGGGGAAGCTTGCCTGCTGAGAGGGTGTTGTTTTGAACCCCATGGCTCGTCAAAATTGCAAGTTATCCAAGTTTGACCTAATGAATGTGAAGAGAGATGGTGGGAAGGCGAGAGACGGAGGCTTTTGGGGGGGAATCTCGTTGCCTGCTGAGAATTCTTGGTTCCCATGGCTCAAAATTTGCATGTTATCCAAGTTTGACCTACCGAATGTGAAAAGAGATGGTGGGGGAAGGCAGACGAGGCTTTGTTGAACCCCATGGCTCGTCAAAATTGCAAGTTATCCAAGTTTGACCTAATGAATGTGAAGAGAGATGGTGGGAAGGCGAGAGACGGAGGCTTTTGGGGGGGAATCTCGTTGCCTGCTGAGAGGGCTGTGTTCTTGGTTCCCATGGCTCAAAATTTGCATGTTATCCAAGTTTGACCTACCGAATGTGAAAAGAGATGGTGGGGGAAGGCAGACGAGGCTTTGTGGGAATCTCGTTGGAACTCCCACAATAACCGGCCGTTGGAGCACACAGATCCTATCTAGAAGGTTTGAACAGTGAAAACCCCAGCATTGATCTTTCCTACTTTCAGCAAATCTGGGACGATTGCTGACGTTTCTCTCCTGTTGGGAAGAACTCTCATGTTTCCCTCCTGTTGGGAAGAACTCTCAGAGACCACCCTCGTACTACTCCGAGAACCAAAGTGTGCGTCAAGGAAACCAGATCACTTCCCCAAGAACTCTCAAGGAAACCAAGCCACATCAAGTGCAAATGGCAAAAGGAATGTGAGAGGTGAAATTTTGATTTCTGAAATCGAGTAGAAGCCAACGACTGCATTGAGGAGGAGGAGAGAGCCTCATCCCCCAACCACTACCTTGCCTCCGAGAACCAAAGTGTGTTACTCAAGTGATCTGGTTTCCCCTTAGCTTGTTTCCTGAAAACCCAGCAGAAGCCAACGGTTATTGAGGAGAAGGGGCCTCATCGCCGTTACATCAGGTGAAATGGTGACTAAGAAGAGGGGTGCAAAGAGTTGTGCATAACAAAGAAGTTGATATTGTGACTTGATCAAGTTTTTATTCCTTTTTCTTGGGGGGGGGGATGGTTTCCAAGCCTATTGGGAAAACATTTCATGTTTTTCTTGCGCAAATAACATGAATTTTATCATTTATTCTTCCTTTTGACTTTGAATAATGTTTTGTGATCGACTTTTTGAATTGTTTTGCTATACTTGTTTTGAATGATGTTCACTTTTGGATGTACGGGTTAAGGTTGCCATGCAGTAACGACATCATTAAACTATCGGGTTGAATTGAAGGTAAAAAAATGCACCACCATCTAGCTTGGAAAAGGTCCTTCGTTGAATCGGTTCCACTGAACATCTCAGTGAATGCACTCAAAAGAAAAAGGAAAAATTAAACTCTTGATTGCTCCGCTATGAACGACTTAGTCATCAACAATTTGAATACTTCACATTTGTACCTCCGACAACCACAGGGCCTGAATGAAAACCTGCATGTTCTGAACTAGCAGAAGAAGAAACTGTCTACATATGGCTATCTTGAGGATTTGCCCGAGGCGAGCATTTACGATTGCGAGCTTCAGCAGCAATTTTTCTAGGGGAATTGCTGCCTGTTGTAAGTCGTCAACAATTTGAATACTTCACATTTGTACCTCCGACAACCACAGGGCCTGAATGAAACCTGCATGTTCTGAACTAGCAGAAGAAGAAACTGTCTACATATGGCTATCTTGAGGATTTGCCCGAGCATTTACGATTGCGAGCTTCAGCAGCGATTTTTCTAGGGGAATTGCTGCCTGTTGTAAGTATCCTCATGCACAAAAACTGGCTGACTGCTCTGCTGTGGGATCTGCGGATGGCCCCAAATGCTTAGATGATGACAACAAGGCATAGTAGACGATTCCGAGGGAAACACTAGCAAGTGACAGTGCTGCTCCTGCTGACTCCAGGCTTGACAACGTAACAGTAGCTGCCAAAGTACATCTTTTCCTCACCACGCTCATCATTGAGTGCAGCACCGGTCAGCAACAGAAGAAATGCAATCACAAATGTAATCCTGCATGGAGGGAATGAAACAACCGAGAGCATCATTTCATGAACTGAAAAATATGTGCTCCTGAACCATTCATTTTCCAGAAATGATAATCCTCTTGTTTTCTTCCCATCACTTGCACATTCTGTTTTGAAGTTAGCGTAAGCCACATTTCATATATAAGTGAGAGGCTACTGCAGAAAGTGCTTTTTTCTTACATGTATTGTGAACTTTACTGCTGTTGTAAGTCGTCAACAATTTGAATACTTCACATTTGTACCTCCGACAACCACAGGGCCTGAATGAAACCTGCATGTTCTGAACTAGCAGAAGAAGAAACTGTCTACATATGGCTATCTTGAGGATTTGCCCGAGCATTTACGATTGCGAGCTTCAGCAGCGATTTTTCTAGGGGAATTGCTGCCTGTTGTAAGTATCCTCATGCACAAAAACTGGCTGACTGCTCTGCTGTGGGATCTGCGGATGGCCCCAAATGCTTAGATGATGACAACAAGGCATAGTAGACGATTCCGAGGGAAACACTAGCAAGTGACAGTGCTGCTCCTGCTGACTCCAGGCTTGACAACGTAACAGTAGCTGCCAAAGTACATCTTTTCCTCACCACGCTCATCATTGAGTGCAGCACCGGTCAGCAACAGAAGAAATGCAATCACAAATGTAATCCTGCATGGAGGGAATGAAACAACCGAGAGCATCATTTCATGAACTGAAAAATATGTGCTCCTGAACCATTCATTTTCCAGAAATGATAATCCTCTTGTTTTCTTCCCATCACTTGCACATTCTGTTTTGAAGTTAGCGTAAGCCACATTTCATATATATAAACAGCAGTAAAGTTCACAATACATGTAAGAAAAAAGCACTTTCTGCAGTAGCCTCTCACTTCAATAGCAATAAAGCCACTCAAGTTACCATTGCTGACAAAGTCCAGTTTTCCATGTTCAGTTCGCTGAAAAATATTTTGCAGTTGCAACTTATAATATCAGGCATAAAAGCAAGTGATGCGGAGCGGGATACACATGTTATATATATAGGAGGATCCAGAATTATTTGAAAGCGTCAAAGTCCAGGTTAGATAATTTTTATTATGATTTTTTTAATTATTTCATAGTCAATTCAAATGTTATTTTAGTTTAGAGTTATTTTAGTCGGTTAGATAATTTTGTTTATTTTAAGACTAGGGAAATTATCTGTGTTTAAGAAAAAAGAAATTTAGGCCTATTTGTAATTGTGTTTCTCTAAATAAGAGAAGCTAACCCTAATTAGGGTTAAGCAATGGTTAGAAAAAAAATTGAGATGTTGAATGTGCCATCGTGTGTTCTTCCCTGGCGAGATGAGATGCCCAACCCCCTTTATTCTTCCTCTGGTGAGATGCTGAACTCCCACTTCTTCTTCTTCATGACGTGAGACCAACCTCCACTTCTCTTCTTCTTTTAGTTTGATTCTCCCGTTTATTCTTCTCTCCGATCGCAGCATCACCCACCCCCCATCACTGCTCATTTATTTCCTTTTTAATTTCCCTAAGTTTCTTCTTCCCCGTGCCTGGCTTTCCCCTCCACCGTAATCACAAGGCACCTATTCTTTAAGGCATTTTTTATTATTTCCCCCTGCCATTAAAATCTTCTCCTGCACTATTCTCATTGTTGCTCTTCAGTCTTCACGATCTCCACACCACTCCACATTGTTCATTTATCTACTGTTTTTTTTTTGTTATTAATTTCCCTCTGTCACTGTGCGTTTTCCTCCCCCGGCTACTGTTGTTCTCCCTCCTCCCCACCGGCCCGGTCATCACACGCCGCGGAGGCCAACCCGCCGCAGCTGCCAGCCCGGCTCTGCACCTCGCCGGCCAGCCTCGGTCAACACCGCCGTCGTCGTCGTCCGCGGGCGGCCTCTCTGTCGGCCGCCACCGCGAACCAACATCGGCGCCGTGAGGGCCATCCCCTACCAACGCCGCGGTGATCTCGCCGCCGCGTGCGCCTTCTAGCAGGCTCCATCTGTCCAGTGACCAGACTACCTTCACAGGTTATTTTAAATAATCCACAGGCCACCGAGTTGACATTGGATGAAGAAGGTTGGCCATACAGGAGATCTTGGATATTTTGATGATCAAGGACTACTCTTCGTTGTTGACCGTATAAAAGAGCTCATCAAATGCAAAGGATTCCAAGTTGCACCTGCGGAGCTTGAAGCGCTGCTACTTTCCTATCCAAAGATATTAGATGTTGTTGTGATTCCGCTACCTGATCCGGAGGCTGTGATTTCACCAAGTTCGGTTTGTAATTGCTCTTCTACTTATTGATCAAGATCTGGCATATAATTCTATCTGTTTGAGTTAGACAACAGAGATAACAAATGTCCATGAGAGCTCAAGTTATTTTGATGGGGGTAAACCGTTTTTGTCCTGCATCAAATTGGTATCAGAGCTCGTCAGGGAAATCAACTTATTTTCATAAGTTGAGACCTTGAGTTCGACATTCTGTATGTTTCCTCTCCCAATTATATTTGTTGCATACGTACCTAATGGACATGCAGAAATTGATTTACATGAGTCGGAAGATAGAAATTGGATTTCACCTAACATTGTTAAGTCACTTTTTCTCTTGAGAAATTGTTATCGAGGGTGACCGTGTATTTGTGGAGTTCTATAAGAAATTCAAAACAGTCACGTATGATTGATGGAGCTTGGTGTGACATTGGGGCTGGCACATGCATTATTTTAGGAAGAAAGTGGTTAGAAGAAAGAAGTGTTGTTATTGATTCAGAAAGAAAAGCTTGCATTTTGAGACATGATACCTTGCAGGGCAAGTTTATTTTTCATAACTTATTGTTATCTCATCCGCAAAGAGGGTGTGCACCAAGATCCTGAATGTCAATCAAAAGTAGAATTAAATGAGGAACAAGTCCCTGTGATTGATCACGCCCCAGAGGTTACTTTATCTCCAACAGAAGTTACAGATAGTCACAATACTACTTTACAGATTGTTGATTTTTGGGATCACGACCTCTTCTTGCAGTCTGGATTGGATATGATTTCTGAGTCTATTTTTGAAAATGCTAATTTTCATTCTCTAGTATGGATCTATTTCAGGAGCCGATTCTTGACTCGTGGGATCACGAACTATTTATTCAGTCTGGACTGGATGATTTCTGATGTTGTGTTTGAGGTGTCTTTTGCACTCACTACAGGTCCACAAGATTCATGTTCTGTTCTCTTTGTTTTCGGGTTAAGATAAGGGGAATAGTAAATAGATGTGAGAGAAAACTGTGGGCCCCACAGTTTTTCCTCACACATATGCCCCCTTAACCGAGGTGGAATAAGTAATTCTGGGGGTGGAGGTCGAATAACTCATGCCACCCCGGAAACAAAGAGGGCCTTATTATTGCTGATGTGAGATTTATGGCTCATAATGATTTTGATACGGTATGGTACAGTGTTGAAGCGCATATTCAGAGGCGTCGCCAACTTATTGAACTAAATATTCATGTGAACTGCTCGGTGATGCATGCTCCAGATCTTTACCAAAGTGTTTCTTTGTCATTTCAAAATTCGAGATCGGTTTTTTTCGAACCAGGGGAGATTGATGTGGAGTGGGATGCATGTGTTATATAGGAGGATCTAGATTTATTTGGAAGCATCAAAGACGTCCAGGCTAGAGACTTTTTATTATGATTTTTTTGTATTATTTCATAGTCAATTCAAAGGTTGTTTTAGTTTAGAGTTATTTTAGTCGGTTAGATACTTTTATTTATTTTAAGAGTTGGGAAATTATCTTTGTTTAAGAAAAAAGAAGTTTGGATCTATTTGTAATTGTGTTTCTCTATAAATAAGAGAAGCTAACCCTAATTAGAGTTAAGCAATGGTTAGGAAAAAAATTGAGATGTTGAATGCGTTGTCGTGTGTTCTTCTCTGGCAAGATGCCCAACCTCCACTTCTCTTCTTCTTTTAGTTTGATTCTCCCGTTTATTCTTCTCTCCGATCACAGTGTGCATTCCCCCATCGCAGCATCCCCATCACTTGCTCATTTATTCGCTTTTTAATTTCTCTAAGTTTCTTCCCCGTCACCGTTCTCCCCGTGCCTGGCTTTCCCCTCCACCGTAATCACAAGCCACCTATTCTTTAAGACATTTTTTTATCATTCCCCCCTGCCATTAAATTAAAGTCTTCTCCTGTACTATTCTCATTGTTGCTCTTCAGTCTTCACGATCTCCACACCACTCTACACTGTTCATTTATCTAATATTTTTTTCTGTCATTAATTTCCCCTTGTCACTGTGTGTTTTAATGACAGAAAAAAATATTAGATAAATGAACAGTGTGGAGTGGTGTGGAGATCGTGAAGACTGAAGAGCAATAATGAGAATAGTGCAGGAGAAGACTTTAAATGGCAGGGGGAAATAAAAAAAATACCTTAAAGAATAGGTGGCTTGTGATTACGGTGGAGGGGAAAAAGCCCGGCACGGGGAGAACGGTGACGGGGAAGAAACTTAGGGAAATTAAAAGGCAAATAAATGAGCAAGTGATGGGGGTGCTGCGATGGGAAATGCACACTGTGATCGGAGAGAAGAATAAACAGGAGAATCAAACTAAAAGAAGAAGAGAAGTGGAGGTTGGGACTCACGCCAAGAAGAAGAAGAAGTGGGGGTTCGACTTCTCACCAGAGGAAGAAGAAAGGGAGTTGGACATCTTGCCAGGGAAGAACACACGACGGCTCGCATTCAACATCTCAATTTTTTTTCCTAACCATTGCTTAACCCTAATTAGGGTTGGCTTCTCTTTCTTATTTATAGAGAAACACAATTACAAATAGACCCAAACTTCTTTTTTCTTAAACACAGATAATTTCCATACTCTTAAAATAAACAAAATTATCTAACCGACTAAAATAACTCTAAACTCCTTTGAATTGACTATGAAATAATACAAAAAAATCATAATAAAAAGAGCCTGGACGTCTTTGACGCTTCCAAAAATCTGGATCCTCTTCTCTATATATAACGTGCATCCCGCTCCGCATCAATCTCCCCTGGTTCGAAAAAATTCGACCTCGAATTTTGAAATGACGAAGAAACACTTTGGCAAAGATAGGAGCATCTTGCATCACCGAACAGTTCACATGAATATTCAGATCAATAATAAGTTGGCGACGCCTCTGAATATGCGCTTCAACACTGTACCATACCGTATCAAAATCATTCTGAGCCATATGAAATCTCACAATTAGCAACAATAACAGAACATGAATCCTGTGAACCTGTATTGAGTGCAAAAGACACCTCAAACACAAACATCAGAAATCAAATCCAGTCCAGACTGAATAAATAGTTCGTGATCCCACGAGTCAATTAGGGGTGATCATTATTCGGGTTCAACCCGAAAATCAAACCGAACCGATAGATTTGGTTCGTTTGGGTTAAAATTTAAAAATTTTCGGTTTGGGTTCAAACCGAACCGTATTGAAAATTTTGGTTTGGTTTGATTTTGAAGTTCAAGAAATCGAACAAACCAAACCGAACCGAATAACCCGACTGTTTTTTACTGTAACTATAAATTTTAATTCAAAAAGTTCAATTCCTGCCATAGGTTTCAAATCACCTTCTATTTTACTGTAACTAAAATTCTTAGTTTTTTATGTGAAAATATTATGGAGCTTGTTATTGTTACAATTGTTTATGTTATTTTTTTGATATCTATTTGAATCTAATCTAATTTCTAAACCGAACCAAACTGAATTAATTCGGTTTGGTTTGGTTTGGTTTCAAATTAGTTTGGTTTGGTTTGGTTCGGGACAGCTTGAGAAAAATTCTCTTCAAACCAAACCTGAAATAGATCCATACTAGAATGAAAATTAGCATTTTCAAAAATAGACTCAGAAATCATATCCAATCCAGACTGCAAGAAGAGGTCGTGATCTCAAAAATCAACAATCTGTAAAGCAGCATCGTGACTATCTATAACTTCTGTTGGAGATAAAGTAACCTCTGGGACGTGATCAATCACAGGGACTTGTTCCTCATTTAATTTTATTTTTGATTGACATTCAGGGTGCACATGTCTTTGCGGATGAGATAACAATAAGTTATGAAAAATAAACTTGCCCGGCAAGGTATCAAAATGCAAGCTTTTCTTTCTGAATCAATAACACTTCTTTCTTCTAACCACTTTCTTCCTAAAATAATAATGCATGTGTCAACCATTGACCCAATGTCACACCAAGCTCCATCATCATACGTGACTGTTTTGAATTTCTTATAGAACTCCACAAATACACGGTCACCCTCGATAACAATTTCTCCAATCTTTGCAAGTGACTTAACAATGTTATGTGAAATCCAATTTCTATCTTCCAACTCATGTAAATCGATTTCTACATGTCCATTAGGTACATATGCAGCAAATATAATTGGGAGAGGAAGCATACCGAATGTCGAACTCAGGACCTCAACTTATGAAAATAAGTTGATTTCCCTGACGAGCTCTGATACCAATTTGATGCAGGACGGGCTACTCGAGGACGGAAGGTGTTGATTAAGCTTGAAGTGCTGCTAAGCCACCATTAACTCCATAATGTCACACCAAGCTCCATTGACCCAATGTAAATCAATTTCTTTCTTCTAACCACTTTCTTCCTAAAATAATGCATGTGTCAGCCATTGACCGACCCAATGTCACACCAAGCTCCATCATCATACGTGACTGTTTTGAATTTCTTATAAAACTCCACAAATACACGGTAACAATTTCTCCAGTCTTTGCAAGTGACTTAAACAATGTTAGGTGAAATCCAATTTCTATCTTCCAACTCATGTAAATCGATTTCTACATGTCCATTAAGCTTAAACAATTATATATGCAGCAAATATAATTGGGAGAGGAAGCATACCGAATGTCGAACTCAGGACCTCAACTTATGAAAATAAGTTGATTTCCCTGACGAGCTCTGATACCAATTTGATGCAGGACGGGCTACTCGAGGACGGAAGGTGTTGATTTGGAAGCTTGAAGTGCTGCTAAGCCACCATTAACTCCATAATGTCACACCAAGCTCCATTGACCCAATGTAAATCAATTTCTTTCTTCTAACCACTTTCTTCCTAAAATAATGCATGTGTCAGCCATTGACCCAATGTCACACCAAGCTCCATCATGATACGTGACTGTTTTGAATTTCTTATAGAACTCCACAAATACACCGTCACCCTCGATAACAATTTCTCCAGTCTTTGCAAGTGACTTAACAATGTTAGGTGAAATCCAATTTCTATCTTCCGACTCATGTAAATCGATTTCTACATGTCCATTCATTACATATGCAGCAAATATAATTGGGAGAGGAAATACCGAATGTCGAACTCAGGACCTCAACTTATGAAAATAAGTTGATTTCCCTGACGAGCTCTGATACCAATTTGATGCAGGACGGGCTACTCGAGGACGGAAGGTGTTGATTTGGAAGCTTAAAGTGCTGCTAAGCCACCTTATCAATATCACTCCATAATGGGCCAAATGGGTCTTGTGATTCGATTCCTTATCAATATCACTTTTTATGGCACCCACTTTACTTGGGAGATGCACACCATCACCTTCTTGTTGCAATGATTTCCCGTACATGACAACCTGTGAAAAGCCTTCGAGAAGTAGACCATTGCACCTAGAGCAATAGAGCATCACCTTCTTGTTGCAATGATTTCCCGTACATGACAACCTGTGAAAAGCCTTCGAGAAGTAGACCATTGCACCTAGAGCAATAGAGGTTCTTTCGAGCCTCCTCATGCTCGGCGTGAGCAAAAGCCTTCGAGAAGCAGACCATTGCACCTAGAGCAATAGAGGTTCTTTCGAGCCTGCTCAAGAAGTGTATGCTTGTCTATATTCAGAAGCTCACGCCGAGCATGAGGAGGCAAGTCGCTCCAAAACTTTTGCAGCTGATCGAACGTGATGTCGTCCCGATGCTTAGACCAAAAAAAAGCTATCGCTCCTACTGTGCTTAACAGTGGTGCTGCCGCTCTACTCGTCGGGATGGCGGGTGGCGATCCACGGGTGTCGGCGATGGCAGCACAGGGAAGAGGCCGGCGGAGCCTGCTCCCAGCGTGGTGGCTGGTGCGTGAGTGGATGCGGTGGGCTCCTTCAGGCAACAACGGTGCGGGCGAGCGGGGGCTGTAGACGGTGGCCGCGGTGGCCTGCGTTGCGAGGCCTGTAGATCAGGTAGGCGGCGGTGACGGCCTGGGCTGTGAGCAGACGGCAGGCGGAGGGGTGGCTGACCACCGCGGTCCAGCCGTCCGATTCGCAGGAGTTGCAGGCGGGATGACCGGCAGCGGCCGGTTGAGGGGGCTTGACTGCGTGATGGAGGACGACGACGAGGAGAGGACCGGGGCGCAAGGCAGTCGTGGCCACGCCGGGACGGGGTGGTGATGGGTGGCTCCGGCGATGGGGTTCCTCGGCGTCCGTGCGTCACAGAGGAGAGAACGCAAGAACGGGAAGGGGAAAGAGGATGAACAGTGTGGGGATGCTACATCGGGTTTGAGAAACTTCTGTAAATAGAAGGGAAACA
Source organism: Amorphophallus konjac (assembly GCA_022559845.1). Taxonomy (NCBI): domain Eukaryota; kingdom Viridiplantae; phylum Streptophyta; class Magnoliopsida; order Alismatales; family Araceae; genus Amorphophallus; species Amorphophallus konjac. The sequence continues at coordinate 557,810,724 of CM040121.1, read as the reverse complement.
AATGAACCTAGATGGGCCAAGGATATGGGTTACGGGGAAGAAAACGCGAGGATTCAAACCAAAAGAACTCAGTGACAGGAGAAGACTTTAATGAGATAACATATTGCTATCTCATCTGCGAAGTAATAGTGTGCCACAAACTTATAAATGTGAATCAAAAGCAGAATTAAATGAGAAACAACTCCCTTTGTTTGATCATGCACCAGAAATTATTTTATCTCCATCAGAGTTTGCAGATAGTCAGAATATTGCAGTTTTGTAGATCACTGATGCTTGGGATCATGATCTATTCTTACAGTCTGGATTAGATATGATCTCTGATAATTTCTTTGAGTTTGACTCATCATCGGTCACTACAGGTGAGATGTTCTATGAAGATATTTGGGATCAAATGCTCATGATTGAGGTAGGATTTGCTACACTCGATGATTCTATCTTTGAAGAGCATGAATCTCTTTCAGGAGCCAATTCTTGACTCATGGGATCATAAGATATTTGTTCAATTAGAATTGGATTTAATTTTCGATATTGTGTTTGAGATGTCTGCTGCACATGTTCAGTACATTCAATGGTGGTTCCTACATTTTATTCTACATCTCCGCAGGGTTCATGGTCTCTTGTTGTTGCTGATATGGATTGTGGTATGACTCGGAATGATTTTGACTTGGTTTGGTATACCGTTAATGCACATGTTCAGTATCGCAGCCGACTGATCGTGGTGACTAGCAATGTGAATTGTTTGGTGTCGCATGCACACCATATGGTCCTCTATTCAACTGCCGTATTTCAAAATTCGAGGCCGAAAATTTTCAAACCAGGGGAGATTGATGAGCGAGTCACCGAGTTTACGGAGAATAATTTTGATTTAAGTGGAAGCGCCGAACACATCCAATCGAAAGATTATTTTATTAATTTATTGTATGTTGTAGTTAATTTGTGAGTTATTTTAGTTTAGAGTCTATTTTAGTCGACTATGTGTTTTGTTTTATTTTAAAGTTAGGGATGATGTTGATGTTAAAGTAAAAGGGAGTTTGGGTCTATTTGTAATTCTCTATAAATAAGAGAAGCTAACCCTAATTAGGGTTAAGCATTGATTAGAGAAGAAAAATTGTGTGATTACCTGACCGTAATCTTCTCTGGCATGATGCCGAAGCCCCATTTTCCTCCCTCGGGCGTGAGGCCAAACCTCCCTTCTTCTTCTCCTGACGGAAGTCAAAACCCCATTTCTTCTCTTCTTCGTTTTCTCCCCTACTCGACTCCCTTTTCTTCCTCTCGTTGTTGCCCTGTTGGTCTTCTCCCTCCACTGAGATCCACAAACCACCCTATTCTTTATTTAAGTTTTTTTTTCTCCAGTCATTAAAGTCTTTCCCCTGGCACCATACTTCTCCCGTACTGGTCATCCCCCTTCCCCGTTTGCACCCTCCACTGTGAAACACGGACGCAGCGGCAACCATTGCCGGTGCGGTGCCACCATCGTCGCCCTCCGCCCATCGACCCCGCACACGACCAACGCCTGGCCGGCCAGCCGCCGCGTCGCCCTTCCCCTGCAACCGCGCCTGTCGAGCACCGGCGACCCTTCCCACCCGGTGCCACGTGGGTGCAGAGCCGCTACGGTCGCCCTGCATCCTCCATCGTAGCGCGCCAGTTGCTCGTCGTTGTCCCGGTTCTTGAGCGTTGGTTGTCGATGACAAGCCGACCTGCTGCAGCCCATAAGACCGGTATTTACTGCTGGCTCCAATCTGCTTAAATTTGATTTGCCATGACTCCATCATTGGACACAACCCACCTCATTTGAAAGAGGCCAATATCTCCACGTTATAGTTGACGTCGATTTGCTTGTCCGAGGGAAGGATCACAGTCATGCATTGGTGGGTTATGCCACATAAACATGGTGAGATGCCTGAGACATGATTGTGAATTAAATTTATATGTGTAACGACGACTGCATGCATACACCTAGTCGTATCAACCCGTCCTGCATCAGCAAGTGGTTCTTATTTACAATGGGGATTGGACTTCCTTCCACCAAGCCATAAAATGCTTCACATCCTTGTCTGTCCTAGGTGTAAACCCAGCAATATCTAGTTAGTATTAGGTAGTGGCATTAACTATTTCACATTGAATAAAGGGGTGATCTCATAGGCACCTGCTCCTGATATCTGGGAGCAACGTAAGTCTGTCACACAAGTCAGGAGGATCTTCAAAGCCACTTTCCAGAAGAACGTTATCTTGTTGGGAAACAGTCTGGAAGAGATTGTCCACCAATGTCTTTGATAAAGACTTAATTGAGAAATGTCCCTTTAGTTCCCATCTTCAAAGATCGATGTTCCCTCACCATAGAATCACTGTCAAAAGGATTTCTTCTAAGCCCTATCTTCCCTTTATCCACTGCCAACATAGACAGTCTCTGGATCTTTCAGAGGAAGCTCTTTTTGACAACCATGGTTCCTCTCAATTCTCCTATCCCCCAACAGTATGGACTTATGGAAAATCAAAACTTTGAATCCATAAAAAATGGAAAACCTGACAAAACCAATAATAACAAATCCCTTAAATCTGTTATCATATCCTGAATTCCGCACCCCAAGCAGGCACAACAAATCCCCTGTAAAAATGGATCATTTTTTCTTGTCGTGTATTAACGCGGACTTGGAAATGTTGGATGGCTCTATACAGCTGATAGGGTAAAAGAGAAATTTCTTTTAATTCATGTGTTAATTCGATTTCTTGAAGGAGTCCGACATTGCATAGGAGTTGGACTTTGTCGGGCTTTGGTGTCCCTGAGATTTTGGCATAAGTAAGATATTGTTGATGATGGATGCCCATGGGTGATCTGTTTCATCAAAGTTTCTTAAAAATTGTTGTATTTCAATCCAGGCTTCTTGGCTTATTCCTGCTTTTGTTTCTTCGGAGAGAAAGGGTTTTTTGGGTTCAAAGAGTCTGATTTTTCCTAAACGTGTTAATTTGTTGATGGAAGAAGTTTCTGTCATGGTAATGGCTTTGCTATAGGTAGGTTTCAGGTTCAGAATTGGTTTTTCTTGTACTATTTCGGCCTTTTCTGGTGTGATTTGAAATTTTCCTTTTTCTGCTTTGGTCGGTAGTTCTTCATCGTCTTCATTATTTGTTGATTCATGCATATGTCACATGTTCATGCTTGTATCATAAGATATGTTGGATATCATCTTCATGGTTTCTTCAAGATGAATAATCTTGATATCTTCTTCAAGTTTTGGCTGTAAGGTTGGTGGAGTAGGTTCAGGTGAATGTGATCTTAGTGTAGAAGAAGAAGAGGCAGATTTTTTGTGAGATATATTTTTGATTTTGATTTTTATTAGGGCTTCTTCTGCATCAAGAATAGTGCGTTTTAACAATGTAAAAATAGTATCATTTTTACAAGGGATTTGTTGTGCCTGCTTGGGGTGCGGAATTCAGGATATGATAACAGATTTAAGGGATTTGTTATTATTGGTTTTATCAGGTTTTCCATTTTTTATGGATTCAAAGTTTTGATTTAAACATGTTTGGTATTTTACAGAATAGCGAGAAGGCATCGCGGAAATAAAGATATTTCAGATATAACATGGTAGCATAAGATGGACATGATGATCTAAGAGAATTTAAGATATCAAAAGAGTTCGTTTGTTTAACAGAGCTCAAGCTCAATCGCTGCTGCCCCACCTGGGTCTTACATCGCGACTCTAGAGCCTCCAGAGTTGCTAAACTCACGAAGTTCTTCATCGTCTTCATTATCTCTTGATTCATGCATATGTCGTTCATGCTTGTATCATAAGATATGTTGGATATCATCTTCATGGTTTCTTCAAGATGGATAATCTTGATTTCTTCATGATGTAAACTGATATGTATGAAGCTGATATGCAATACAATATCATGAACATTCTTGCAATATGAAATATGCAATCTGAATTTTATTGAATATGTCCCGAAGGACTAAAGGCGTAGGACTGACATTGCTTCGATGGGTTGGAGGAGAATTCCTCCTGAATTAGATGGATGATTTCCCCAAGGGATGAAGAATGATCTTTACGAATGAATCCTAGCTCCCTTATATAGATGTGGAGAGCTCTAAATGAAATGCAAATGTGTTGTACATTCACATGTAATGCGAGTACAATAATGCAATGGGGGATGTGACATGATGTGATAGAAAGTGACTTCTTGTGAATTATGGCTCCCCGGGGCTCAATAATTCATTCGATGTCTCTTTCATGGTGACTCATTTGGTATTTACATAAAGTAAAGATGTTTGAGTTTGACATAAAGTAGATTCCTTGCATAATGCATTGCTTGATTTGATGTCTTCTTGACTTCTTGCTTGATATTTCCTTGCTTGATGTCGACATAAAGGAGGATGTGACATAAAGCTTGATTCTTTGTGATAATGCTTAAGCATAAGTCCAAAAGACTTTGCTTTGATGTCGTTTTCTTTTGCTTGATGCTTGACAAGTGTCTTTGATGGTGATATCTTATAGATAGCCTTTGGCTTGCTTCGTATCTTTCTTGGCTTTTGCCTTTGTGTAGATCCTTACTTTGCATGCTTTGTTTGACAGTTGTATTGCTTAGCTGTCATGCTTTTGTTGTTGTGACCTTTTGGCCTTCTGTTGAATTTTCTGAATTTTTTTCCTTCAAACATATCTGACAGGAATGATTTGGAACTTGTCCGGCATAGAGCATACATAGTGTTTGCTTTGTTTGCTGGCTGACTTGAAGTTTATTGTCTAGGAAGAGTGCTTCAAACTGGTTTATTCTTTCAGCATCTTCAGTAGATAGTAATTTGCTGTAGCCAGATGTGCAGAGTATAGTATTATTGCAGAAATTGACTTTGACTGATGAAATTTCATCAATCTTGGCTATGCCATTGAGGACTTCAATAATTGCCTCGATTCTGCGTTCTTGAATGTATTCTGGTGTTAAGGCGCCATGCATAATTTCTTGTGCTTTTTGTGTATACGGTTTTATCCGTATAATTTGGATATAATGATGAGCTGGAAAAGTTTTGCCTTCTGCCTATTCAGGAAGGGTAGAAAGAAGACGGAGTTTCATTTTTTCTTGTCGTGTATTAACGCAGACTTGTTAATTTGATTTCTTGAAGGAGTCCGGCATTGAATAGGAGTTGGACTTTGTCGGGCTTTGGTGTCCCTGAGATTTTGGCATAAGTAAGATATTGTTGATGATGGATGTTTAACCATGGGTGATCTGTTTCATCAAAGTTTCTTAAAAATTGTTGTGTTTCAATCCAGGCTTCATGGCTTATTCCTGCTTTTGTTTCTTCAGAGAGAAAGGGTTTTTTGGGTTCAAAGAGTCTGATTTTTCCTAAACGTGTTAATTTGTTGATGGAAGAAGTTTCTATCATGGTAATGGCTTTGCTATATAGGTAGGTTTCAGGTTCAGAATTGGTTTTTCTTGTACTATTTCGGCCTTTTCTGGTGTGATTTGAATTTTTCCTTTTCTGCTTTGGCCGGTAGTTCAAGTTTTGGCTGTAAGGTTGGTGGAGGAGGTTCAGATGAATGTGATCTTGGTGTAGAAGAAGAAGAGGCAGATTTTTTGTGAGATATATTTTTTATTTTGGTTTTTATTAGGGCTTCTTCTGCATCAAGAATAGTGCGCTTTAATTGAATTTTGATTAATGCATCTTGAAGGCCTTCTAGTGTAGAATCCATTGGAGTCTGAAAAAGATATCAGAAGTATATCATAAGTATAGTATTGAGTGTATTGAGTATATATGCTACCGACGTATATAACATCAGAGACTGCTTCGGATATTTCTTCTGTAATGTATATGGCTCTGTGGCCTGCTTCGGATATTTCCTTCGGGACTTATTTGAACACTTATTTGTGTCAAATATACACACGGCACGATTCCGAATCGAATTTCTTTCCGAAGAATTACCATGTCGCACTATATTTTAACAATGCTGGTTTACCAATCCACAAACACCACATCGTTTTGAAGTCGGACTCAAAAATTTTAATACTTTATTCACGCGAACAAATCGCGACCCCTACATTTTGAAAGAATCTACAACTAGGCAAATAATCACCTTAGAAATTGATTCCACAAAAATACGTGTGTGGAACTTACCCCATTACATTGAACATCCCAATACAGGCTATCAACTTCTACAAATTGGTAGTGAATTTATCAATCCCACTTTCGATATACAAGAACTCCATGAAAAATCCACATATCAATATATTCGATGGTGATGTATGCATTCAGACATACATCTAACAAGAAGCCTAAGAGCTATACGATACAGGAGAAATATCTGAAGCAGGCCACAGAGCCATATACTATACAGGAGAAATATCCAAAGCAAGCCACAGAGCCATATACATTACAGGAGAAATATCCGAAGCAGGCCACAGAGCCATAAACATTACAGGAGAAATATCCGAAGCAGTCTCTGATGTTATATACGTCGGTAGCATATATACAATACTCAATACACTCAATACTATACTTATGATATACTTCTGATATCTTTTTCAGACTCCAATGGATTCTGCACTAGAAGCCCTTCAAGATGCATTAATCGAAATTCAATTAAAACGCACTATTCTTCTACACCAAGATCACATTCACCTGAACCTACTCCACCAACCTTACAGCCAAAACTTGAACTATCGGCCAAAGTAGAAAAAGGAAAAATTCAAATCACACCAGAAAAGGTCGAAATAGTACAAGAAAAACCAATTCTGAACCTGAAACCTACCTATAGCAATACCATGACAGAAACTTCTTCCATCAACAAATTAACACGTTTAGGAAAAATCAGACTCTTTGAACCCAAAACACCCTTTCTCTCCGAAGAAACAAAAGCAGGAATAAGTCAAGAAGCCTGGATAACACAACAATTTTTAAGAAACTTTGATGAAACAGATCACCCATGGGCATCCATCATCAACAATATCTTACTTATGCCAAAATCTCAGGGACACCAGAACTCGACAAAGTCCAACTCCTATTCAATGTCGGACTCCTTCAAGAAATCGAATTAACACATGAATTAAAAGAAATTTCCCTTTTACCCTATCAACTGTATAGAGCCATCCAATATTACCAAGTCCGCGTTAATACACGACAAGAAAAAATGAAACTCCGTCTTCTTTCTAACCCTTCTTGAATGGGCAGAAGGCAAAACTTTTCCAGCTCATCATTATATCCAAATTATACGGATAAAACCGTATACACAAAAAGCACAAGAAATTATGCATGGCGCCTTAACGCCAGAATACATTCAAGAACGTAGAATCGAGGCAATTATTGAAGTCCTCAATGGCATAGCCAAGATTGATGAAATTTCATCAGTCAAAGTCAATTTCTGCAACAATACTATACTCTGCACATCTGGCTACAGCAAATTACTATCTATTGAAGATGCTGAAAGAATAAACCAGTTTGAAGCACTCTTTCTGGACAACAAACTTCAAGTCAGCCAGCAAACAAAGCAAACACTATGTATGCTCTATGCCGGACAAGTTCCAAATCATTCCTGTCAGATATGTTTGAAGGAAGAAAATTCAGAAAATTCAACAGAAGGCCAAAAGGCCACAACAACAAAAGCATGACAGCTAAGCATACAAAGCAAGGATCTACACAAAGGCAAAAGCCAAGAAAGATACGAAGCAAGCCAAAGGCACAAGACATCACCATCAAAGACACTTGTCAAGCATCAAGCAAAAGAAAACGACATCAAAGCAAAGTCTTTACTCAAGCATTATCACAAATAATCAAGCTTTATGTCACATCCTTTATGTCGACATCAAGCAAGAAGTCAAGAAGACATCAAATCAAGCAATGCATTATGCAAGGAATCTACTTTATGTCAAACTCAAGCATCTTTACTTTATGTAAATGCCAAATGAGTCACCATTGTCTAGTCATCATGAAAGAGACATCGAATGAATTATTGAGCCCCGGGGAGCCATAATTCACAAGAAGTCACTTTCTATCACATCATGTCACATCCCCATTGCATTATTGTACCCACATTACATGTATTCAACACATTTGCATTTCATTTAGAGCTCTCCACATCTATAAGGGAGTTAGGATTCATTCGTAAGGATCATCCTTCATCCCTTGGGGAAAATCAAGTAAGGATCCTCCTCCAACCCATCGAAGCAATGTAAGTCCTACGCCTTTAGTCCTTCGGGACATATTCAATAAAATTCAGAATTTTGGTGCTTTTAACAAATCAGGCACAACACAGTTAATGATGTATCAGTTGAATGATACATCCTCGAAACTGGATAATATGATTTGGTGATCCTCGAAACAGATGCCTCGCAAAATTACTGGAGTGCAATTCTCAAAGCTAAAACTGAAACTAAAGAAGAACTCTGCAAATATACCTCTGGAACATTCCAACTCGCACAAATTAACTATCATTCAAACGAAAAAGAATTACTCGCTGTAATACTCGGTATACGAAAATATAGAATTTATCTTTTACCAAAACATTTTCTTATTCGAACCGATAACAAAAAATTAAGTTACTTCCAAAAACAAAAAATCAAAGGATCTCGCAATGAAGGCAGACTTATCCGATGGCAACTTGAATTAAGCCAATATAACTTTACAATTCAACACATTGATGGAATTAAAAATAGTTTACCTGATGCCTTAACAAGAGAATTACATCCAGCCTATACAATAAGCCAAGAATAGTTGATCTTATTCATGAAGAACAAACTGTTATGATACACCAACAACAAATTAACGATCACTTAATTATGCATACACAAAGCCCCCAGTATACACGCTACTATCAAACAACGAAACACTTACTTTTGTCAAATATACACATGACACGATTCTGAATCGAATTTCTTTCCGAAGAATTACCATGTCGCACTATATTTCAACAATGTTGGTTTACCAATCCACAAACACCACATCGTTTTGAAGTCGGACTCAAAAATTTTAATACTTTATTTACGCGAACAAATCGTGACCCCTACATTTTGGAAGAATCTACAACTAGGCAAATAATCACCTTAGAAATTTATTCCACAAAAATACGTGTGTGGAACTTACCCCATTACATTGAACATCCCAATACAGGCTATCAACTTCTACAAATTGGTAGTGAATTTATCAATCCCACCTTCGATATACAAGAACTCCATGAAAAATCCACATATCAATATATTCGGTGGTGATGTATGCATTCAGACATTCATCTAACAAGAAGCCTAAGAGCTATACGATACAGGAGAAATATCCGAAGCAGGCCACAGAGCCATATACATTACAGGAGAAATATCCGAAGCAGCCTTTGATGTTATATACGTCGGTAGCATACACTCAATACTATACTTATAATATACTTCTGATATCTTTTTCAGACTCCAATGGATTCTGCACTAGAAGCCCTTCAAGATGCATTAATCGAAATTCAATTAAAATGCACTATTCTTGATGCAGAAGAAGCCCTCATAAAAACCAAAATAAAAAATCTATCTCACAAAAAATCTACCTCTTCTTCTTCTACACCAAGATCACATTGACCTGAACCTACTCCACCAACCTTACAGTCAAAACTTGAACTACCGGCCAAAGCAGAAAAATGAAAAATTCAAATCACACCAGAAAAGGCCGAAATAGTACAAGAAAAACCAATTCTGAACCTGAAACCTACCTATATTGCAAAGCCATTACCATGACAGAAACTTCTTCCATCAACAAATTAACACGTTTAGGAAAAATCAGACTCTTTGAACCCAAAAAACCCTTTCTCTCCGAAGAAACAAAAGCTGGAATAAGCCAAGAAGCCTGGAACAACAATTTTTAAGAAACTTTGATGAAACAAATCACCCATGGTTAAACATCCATCATCAACAATATCTTACTTATGCCAAAATCTCAGGGACACCAAAGCCCGACAAAGTCCAACTCCTATTCAATGTCGGACTCCTTCAAGAAATCGAATTAACACATGAATTAAAAGAAATTTCCCTTTTACCCTATCAGCTGTATAATAGAGCCATCCAATATTACCAAGTCCGCGTTAATACACGACAAGAAAAAATGAAACTCTGGATTATATCCAAAACTTTTTCAGCTCATCATTATATCCAAATTATACGGATAAAATTGTATACACAAAAAGCACAAGAAATTATGCATGGCGCCTTAACGCCAGAATACATTCAAGAACGCAGAATCGAGGCAATTATTGAAGTCCTCAATGGCATAGCCAAGATTGATGAAATTTCATCAGTCAAAGTCAATTTCTGCAACAATACTCTGCACATCTAGCTACAGCAAATTAATCTACTGAAGATGCTGAAAGAATAAACCAATTTGAAGCACTCTTCATGGACAACAAACTGCAAGTCAGCTGGCGAACAAAGCAAACACTATGTATGCTCTATGCCGGACACGTTCCAAATCATTCCTGTCAGATATGTTTGAAGGAAGAAAATTCAGAAAATTCAACAGAAGGCCAAAAGGCCACAACAACAAACGCATGACAGCTAAGCGATACAACTGTCAAACAAAGCATGCAAAGTAAGGATCTACACAAAGGCAAAAGCCAAGAAAGATACGGAGCAAGCCAAAGGCTATCTACAAGACATCACCATCAAAGACACTTGTCAAGCATCAAGCAAAAGAAAACGACATCAAAGCAAAGTCTTTTGGACTTATGCTCAAGCATTATCACAAAGAATCAAGCTTTATGTCACATATCTTGATTTTAGAATTCAAAACTTTGAATCCATAAAAAATGGAAAACCTGACAAAACCAATAATAACAAATCCCTTAAATCTAGGATTTGTTGTGTCTGCTTGGGGTGCGAAATTCAGGATATGATAACATATTTAAGGGATTTTTTATTATTGGTTTTGTCAGGTTTTCCATTTTTTATGGATTCAAAGTTTTGATTTAAACATGTTTGGTATTTTACAGAATAGCGAGAAGGCATCGCGGAAATAAAGATATTTCAGATATAACATGGTAGCATAAGATGGACATGATGATCTAAGAGAATTGAAAATATCAGAAGAATTCGTTTGTTTAACAGAGCTCAAGCTCAATCGCTGCTGCCCCACCTGGGTCTTACATCGCGACTCCAGAGCCTCCAGAGTTGCTAAACCCACGAAGTTCTTCATCGTCTTCATTATCTCTTGATTCATGCATATGTCGTTCATGCTTGTATCATAAGATATGTTGGATATCATCTTCATGGTTTCTTCAAGATGGATAATCTTGATTTCTTCATGAATATGATTCATGATGTAAACTGATATGTATGAAGATGATATGCAATACAATATCATGAACATTCTTGCAATATGAAATCTGAATTTTATTGAATATGTCCCGAAGGACTAAAGGCGTAGGACTTACATTGCTTCGATGGGTTGGAGGAGAATTCCTCCTGAATTGGATAGATGATTTCCCCAAGGGATGAAGGATCTCCAAGGGATGAAGGATGATCCTTACGAATGAATCCTAGCTCCCTTATATAGATGTGAAGAGCTCTAAATGAAATGCAAATGTGTTGTACATTCACATGAAATGTGGGTACAATTATGCAATGGGATGTGACATTTTTTTTTTGGAATATAAGATAATTCATTCATTTAAAACGGACAGAAGATACAAGCGAAGGACAGTAGCAGCCCAACAAAACATACAAAGCCACCACCGAGCCACAACAACGATCTCCACACGGGAAGATAGGATGACAAGCTGTGAACAATACAGTACAGAGATAACTCGCGGGAATGAGGATACTCGGAGACCCCGGAAATGGGACTGTTGCTGGAGTAGGAAGCAGGCATCATCCTCGAGGAGCGCAAAGCTACCGAACCGCACTATCTGTTGGCGGTGAGACAAAGGTACTCGGGAGGCCGTCACCGCGAAAGGTGAACGGGGAGGAAGCGCAGAGTCTCCGAGTCCTTTTGAGATCGAGAGAGGAGGTCCGCAACCTGCAACACAGAACAAACCCACACAACTCCGGGTGCTCGGGGGATCGCCCATCAACGAGAGAGACGGACACTGGGGAGTAGGAAGGGGATGGGAAGATGGGATGGGAACAAAGAGAGAGGGAACGGAGAGAACGGGGGATGATCACTATGGGGTCGGGGACGGAGGGAGTGGGGAGGGAACGGAGATCGGAGGGGCAGTGGGGAGGGGAGAGAGGGGGGAACTAGGGAGGGGGGTTTTGGGCTGGGGGGAGGAAGAGGGCACTGGGGAGGGGGGTTCTGGGCAGAGCGGGGGGGGGGGGTACGGGACGGCGAGTGGAGGACAGGGGTCGCGAGGGAGGGGTCAAGGGGGGGGAGTGAGAGGCGGGGTGAGGGATTGATGGTGGCGGGGGGGGCACCAGACAGGTGACGGCGGAAAGGGAAGAGGAGGCTCAGGGCGGGGGGGGGGGGGGGGGGGGGAGGGTCGGACACGGAGGGAAGGAATGGAGATTGCAAGGATGGGCTGGGGGAACATAGGGGGAAAGGAACACAGAGGGAGGCGGGGGGACAAACGGCCAAGGAGGGGGAAAGGGGGGGGGAGATTTCCAGGAGGGGAGCTCCTGATCGATCCAGGTAGGGTTAGAGAGTCCCCCTGACAAAAGCCCAGTAGAGGCCCGGAGGGGACTCACCACCTGGTAAGGGCCTCCCGGAGGGGAGACGGAGACGTAGAGAGGGGGGGGGGGGAAGTCCCGGAGAGGAGCCCCCGCCGGACGAACCGCGAGGAGCCCCTGCCACTGGGGAGGCAGAGAGGACGCTCTCACCTGGTAAGGGCCTCCCGGAGGGGAGACGGAGACGTAGAGAGGGGGGGGAAGTCCCGGAGAGGAGCCCCCGCCGGACGAACCGCGAGGAGCCCCTGCGACTGGGGAGGCGGAGAGGACGCTGCGCGCCGAGCTTCCTCGCCTCCTGGCCCGATAAAGAACTACCAATGAGGATGTGACATGATGTGATAGAAAGTAACTTCTAGTGAATTATGGCTCCCCGGGGCTCAATAATTCATTCGATGTCCTCCAACATATCTTGATTTAGATTGCACCGAATCAACAGAAGACATGAAAAAGAAGATCGATAAATGGGCAAATGAAATGAGTATTCTCATTCAAACATCACCTATTCTCGACAATCCAATTAATCTTCAAACTATCAAGAATTACATTCATCTTTCCTTAATCGAAAATGTCCAGGATTGGGCATCTCGACTTCTACATAACGTACGAAGAGATTGTACTGGTTATCAATATTTACAATTTATGATTAATAGTATGTATATGGAATTCTTAGGCGAAATAAAAGAAACTCTTGATGCTCGACAATTAAACTTACAAGAACAACGCTCAGAATTTATGTATACGATGTTGCAGCGTTTGCTACATCGAACTATTTTTATGTGATTATCAAAAATCATATTACCAATTATTCAACGCCTCAAAAATCATCCAATTCAAAGATAATCTCTTTGATAAACTACCCCCAAATTTTGGCCTCAAATGTAAAGAAAAATTTACTCAAGATGCATTCAAGAATTACCCAGATACCCTTGGCGGCCGCATTCGATTAATAAAAGCTCAAATGACAAAAGATTGCATTAATACGAGCTAAAAAAGAAGTTAAAAAGGCATTAAAAGAAACCAGTCTAAAATGTTGTGACAAACAATACTTTGTACCTAAAGAATATGGATGTTATAAATCGAAACATCGAAAACATCACAAAAAACATAAAAACGCCGATATTCCAAAATTATTGATAGACAACAAAGATCAAATAGATCATATCGATATCGTCCTTATCAAAGACACAAGTTCCGTAAATCTTTTTGGAAATCAAATTATCAAGGAAAATTCTTTAAAAAATGGTCATTCAAAAAACATCAACAAAAATAACTTGAAGAACTGAAAAAACCTCCTTGTCTGAATGGCAAAGGAAAACAATGCAGATGTTAGATCTGTAATGAAGAAGGACACTATGCAAATGAATGTCCTATCAGAAACACAAACTACAACAAATTTAAATTTTAAAAATTAAAACTCTTAGAAGAACAATCATTTTACCCTATTGAAAATTATTGTACTTCTGAAGAAGATGAAATCTATTACGTAGAAACTGATTCTGATTCTTCTACCGATTTCACTACCAATTCGACTGACGAAAGTTCTGACACAAATGATACCTCAGATTCTGATAATTCTGATGACTCCGATTAAGTATTCAAACAATATACAAATCCACATAGCATTATATGCAGTGGTGATGTATGAATTACATCTAAGAAAAGGCCTAAGTGCTATATATTACAGGAGAAATATCTGAAGCAGGCCACAGAGCCATATATATATATATTACAGGAGAAATATCCGAAGCAGTCTCTGATGTTATATACATCAGTAGTATATATAAGTTATTTATATATTTATTTCTTCTATATTTTCAGCCTTTCAGCCTCTACAAAGCTTCAACCTTTCAACAACAACAACAAATGACTCTATTTGAAATATTACTAGCTTCAGGGATTTCACATCCCATTGAATTGAAATATCAAAGTTACAATTCCCTTACACCTCTAGTCAAAAATGGCTATGAATACAAACACCATTTTGCTACAATATGGGATCATTATGACTCTTACCCAACAAGAGACCAAGGCCTTCACTATTCAAACCCGGCCTTAAAAACATTCCTAATCTTTGAAGACAATAATGTTGAACTAGTTATGCCAACTTATATCCCGATAGTACCTCAGTTCAAGCCTGGAACCAGATACAACCAATGGCATTCCATCGCTTTTCCCTTAGAAGAAATATGCAATTGGGACGGTATTGTAATGAGTGTTTACTCATCTAACTGTCGATATTTTACAATTTCACACATTGTACCATATGACGCACATTTCATACCAGTATTCAAAGAAATCTCAGTGAACACTCCAATGGCCCCATTATCCAATTTCACACCATGTTACAAGCTTTCACCAGCCCAACACCTTTACACCATGAAAAAGATTTTCATTATCAACTGTCACGTTGGGCACCTCCTCGACCCAAAGATTTACAAATATTACGTCCTGTCGCTCAACGAGCTGCAAGATTCAGTACATTCATTGCCATAGAACACCCTGCTACCTATTTTAGGCGACAAAATGATCCATTATTATTCAACAACTGTTACATTTTCTATGGACCAATACTGTCACCAGAGCAGACAGCCAAAGTCTTTATCCATACATAAAAATTACAAAAAGATTATACACAGTTCAATGTATGTACACTCGTACATCCAAAAAACCTGACAGCAGAAGCAACGGCGGTCATTTATGAAGAAGAACCAGTTACTTCAGATGAATTTCAGAATGAAGTTTCCAAGCTCTCTGCTCTACTCGAAGAAGCAATTCAAGTCACGCCACCTGTACAAGTTGGCACAGTATTAATATTTGCACCATTCAAACAATCCAAAATGAAGCGAGATAAACATCTCGAAGAAAGCACAGATGAAACAAATGAAGCATCAACTTCTTCAGCATTATCTTCGAAGAAGTACAAAGCAAGACGAAAGAAATGAAATTCGACAGCAAGGCATTCCAGCTGTCCAACAAACACAGTCAAATAATACATGCAAAGCACGGATCTACACAAAAGTAAGGAAAAGCACTCTCAAGCCAAGAAGATACGAAGAAAGCCAAAGGCTATCTATCTACAAGACATCACAATCAAAGACACCTGTCAAGCATCAAGCAAAAGAAAACGACATCAAAGCAAAGTCTCTTGGACTTATACTCAAGCATTATCACAAAGCATCAAGCCTTATGTCACATCAAGCAAGGAAATATCAAGCAAGAAGTCAAGAAGACATCAAATCAAGCAATGCATTATGCAAGGATTCTACTTTATGTCAATATCAAACATCTTTACTTTATGTCAAATGAGTCACCATTGTCTAGTCATCATGAAAGAGACATCGAATGAACTATTGAGCCCCGGGGAGCCTTTCAAACCATGCAAAATAAAGCGAGATAAACATCTCGAAGAAAGCACAGATGATGAAGCATCGACTTCCTCAGGCATTATCTTCAAAGAAGCACAAAGCACGACGAAAGAAATGTATATATATGGCTCGCTTTTACCTTATTTCAGGGATATAATTGGGAGAATGTTGTACAAATTGGTTCTGATTATCCAATACTTGGACAGCACCAAACACTGGCGTCCATTTGTACAAGATATATCCTGATTCGTTGGGAGAATGTTGGTTCTGATTATCCTCATTTGTATAAGATATACAAATGGCTCTGACATCAGGAAAGAAATTGGAGGAGAACTCCTCCTGAATTTTTATAAGAGAAATAATTGGATACATCATTTAACGATAAAAATGATAATATTTTTGTACTCTTTTGCTTTTCTCAAGAGTACAAGGTAAACAAACACTTGGATACTTGGACAGCACCAAACACTTAGCCACACAGTTGACATTTCATTATAGGATTTCAAAATGAGTATACATCAACAATTCTTTGAATTACTTAATTAGAATGTAAGTATTTTATTTATCTTTCAACATCTTATGTAAATTTCAATTGATTGTACTACTACATGAATGCAAAAATACAAGTGAACATGTCTATATCTGTATACCTTTCTGTGTCCACGTTTATTAACATGTGCTTTCCTCTACACTTGAGAATCATGTCCACCACGTCCTACAATCATAGACAGACATATGGGTCTGCCTCTTGTAGATGTTCCTTGCAACAAACATTTGATGGTTTTGACAGCTTGTCTCTCAAAACTCCATGTATTTTTTAAGGTACTGTCTGCCACCCGACTTCTGAGTTTTGACACAGTTTACAGTAAAAACATGCAAATCTTCATTAGCTCCCTTGCAATGTGAAGGATCTCCTGAGTTATTATCCTTATCAGACTGTTGGATTGATGGTGCTTCTACACCATCTCTACAGTCCAGATTGCTGTCAGTGCTCCTCTTGACTCACCACCGCCACCCAGATCAGCAGATCATGTTGACGTTGTTGGCAGCTGTTTAAAATCTCCCTCCAACTAGCTTCATAACTTCAATAGGCAGCTGACAGCTGACAACTTCTGCCCAGGACCACTGTGTTCTTTCTCCCTGTAGTTATGGCCATAGAGAATCTCTAATTTTAACATCCTATAATTTGTATGTAGTCTAAAACTTGTACGCACTTTAATTCTCCTGTTTGAGCACTTGGAGGATGCACTTGACTTCCAGTATGGAATCTTGGCTTCTTTAACACTCATTTTGTTTGTGTACAAGTACAGCCATAATACATCAACTGATAACTCAAAGGGCCTTGATGAAACATTCAAGAGAGAACACAAAAATAAGAACTCCTTCCTGTGAACATGTAGAAGAGAGAATAAATGAAATTTGACAGGCAAAACTTCGGAAAATTCTCTTTACACCGAATGTAGTAAATGTGATTTGTTTGAGTGTTGAAGTTCCTTCACAGAACCTGCCTAGTTAGAGAACCAAAACCAGATCCCAAATTCTTGAATAAGGGAATGTTTCTCCAAAACTATCAACATAAAAGGCAGATGAGAGAACTATCCAAGTGAATCTTCAGGCAAAATATCACCCCAGATGAAGAAAACAGGGTCATTGGAAAATGTAGGAAAAAAAGAGAGCTGAATAGTTACTCAACACCCAAACATGGCATCTAATATTGAAGGCCAGCTAGAATTAGGGTTTTGAAGCATGATGTAGGACCAGAATAATGTAACTGGAGCACTTTCAATGGATTGGTTTGGTTGACAAAGGAATTGCCACACTAAACATAGAAAACTAGTTTAATCAGCATAACATATGTTTTTCCAAAAAACAACAAACAAGGAAGCATCCCATGTGTGATATAAAATCCAAAAAACAAACTGGCTAGAGAAGCATATGAAATGGCCAGTCACATTGTGCAATACAAATTTAATTTAGCATAAAAAACAAATGTAATATTTACTCTTACAAAAGCATTGAATTAAAGCATCTCAATGCTGTGGTCTAGGGGGTTACCAAGAAATAATAAATGGGATCAACCCTACAGTCCAATTGGTACCAGAGAATTCTGGACGTCTCTTGCAGCAAATGCAACCAGCAACAGCGTTAATAATTGCTTGGGCCATCATAAGTGCCACTGCTGCTGCCAGTCCGAGTGCTAAAGCTGGGCTTCTTGGATATATGCATACACCTGGTGTTGTTGTTTGAACATCAGAGACCTGCAAATTAATAACAGACAATTCTAAGCCAGAGCCATATTCCAACTTCCTACATGCAAAAGAATGTAGCAGAGATAGAGGCAAATGTGACTCAGTCAACTTCTAGTCTCAACAAATGCAATAAAACAAAGGGTTTTTTGCAAATAAACCATGCTTAGAGACGAAATTACATATTTATCATTCTTGGAAACGTATTAGTGTAGGCATATCACTGTCTTTGACAAAAACTTTCAAAAATGTCATTGTGGTTAACAGCCGTCAAAGGGGACATGAATATTTCACAAAGATTCCATGATTCTAATTAAATGGTCAGAAAATGACCAAAATACCCCTCTCCTCCTCACCAGTTGGGGAGAGAGAGAGAGAGAGAGAGAGAGAGAGAACATGTGGGAATCCCCCCCAACCCTGCCTTTCCCACCAGCCCCTTGAAGATCGACCAGTCGGCACTCACTGGCAAGTCCCTCCCCGTCACAAAGAACCCCGACGATGAGGACTTCTCCGGATCCACCCGTAAGCAGGGCGAGATCAAGGTCATCGTCATCGCCACCGACATCCAAACCTTTGGCAAGGCTGCCCATCTTGTTGACAGCACCAACAACGACGACCACTCTCAAAAGGTTAGAAATTAAGTCTGTCTACTGCAGTCAGGTTATGGTTTGCAGCTTCCGGTCCTGTGTGATCCATATATATCTGCATGCGAGCAGGTGCTGATGGCCATCGGGAACTTCAGCATCTGCTCGATTGCGGTGGGGATGGTGGTGGAGATCCTCGCCATGCCCATAGTGTTGTCGGAGACCATGGCCACCAGGTTCCACCGTCTGTCGGAGCAGGGCGCCATCACAAAGAGGATGACGTCAATCGAGAAGATGACGGGCATGGACGCCCTCTGTAGTGACAAGACCGGGACCCTCACACTCAACAAACTCACCATCGACAAGTCCATGATAGAGGTCTCAATCATGCGTTCTATGTTATTAATTTGTACCACTTGGGACTTAGATGAAATAGACCCTACAACACTATAGTCCCCCCTCCCCCAACCCTACAACCCTACTACCCCCTTGCAATCACCCTCCTCGCCAGAGTCTCCCCCCCCCCCGCCCCACCGTGCAACCCTCGGATCTGGAGGTCGACGGCGCAGTCTGCGCCCCCTTCATCTCCTTGACCCTCTCACCTCCTCCCTCCGATAGTGTGACCTCCCCTCCTTCCTTGCGACCTCACTGCCATCCCCACAGCCGCCGCCACTCCCCCCCTCTCCCATGCACTTCTTCCCATCCCTCCTCCTCGTGATATAGGAGAACCTAGGAAGACAGAGTGAGAGAGACCGTTAGACTGTAGTAACCCGATGAAAATAAATAAACAAACAA
The DNA here is from genome assembly GCA_022559845.1 of Amorphophallus konjac. Classification (NCBI taxonomy): domain Eukaryota; kingdom Viridiplantae; phylum Streptophyta; class Magnoliopsida; order Alismatales; family Araceae; genus Amorphophallus; species Amorphophallus konjac. The sequence goes on along the minus strand of CM040121.1, from coordinate 557,791,125 downwards.
ATATTTAAATTAAGTTTGATAATTGAAGTATTAATTCAATGATGAAATTACATTGTTATTACATAAAATAGATTTGATAATTGAATTTTCCTTGAAATAAATTAAAATTAAATATTTTAAATTTCAAAAAAATTATAAGGGACCTAATTAATCCCTAGAATTGATCACGATCAAATCTTGGGCTAAAAGATAACCCTTATTGGGCGCCCGCATTGGGAATTAAAGGGTTAAATAGGTTTAAATTCGAAATAAACCCTAAACCCTAATTTTCTATGGAGAAATTGACCCAAATTCTAGAAGATTGGTTTAGAATTCAAACCCTAGAACCATAGCGCCCACCAGAAATTTCACACCTTGTCTATTTGTCCAATCCTATTAAGGGAGTGGAGAAGTTTGAATTTAGGGTTTTGAATGTTGAATTCGAAGGTGGAGAATCTTGAATTTTTGGAGTCGGATCTTGACCATTTTGGCATTGATCAATGAAATAGGTGTAGATGCATGTCTAGTTTGTTTCTATACCATTTTCCCCTATTTTTATCGAGTAATAAGCATGCTAGATGGGTTTTATTGAAGAGGTATCGTCGTTTCCGTCGGAATGAGCTTAGTTTCTGATCGCGGTGGTCACAGAGGTTGTGTTCTTATCGCGGTTCCCCGACACACCGCGATGACACGAGACCCTAAAATTTGAAATTTTGAACGACCTTCTAGTCGTGGTCATCACTTAGACCGCGATCTGGAGGCGGTCCTCAGATAGATTGCGACCTCCCGGACTTCGAATTGTCTCATCTTCTGTGTGAAATTTGGACTGAGCCAGAGGGACTGGAACACGGTTCCTCTCCTATCCGCGAACAGAACGCGGTCATATTGTAGGCCGCGACCAGACCTAGACCTCCCCTCGGCCCCGGTTCGCACCGCATGTTCCGTTTCACATCATATGTTCCCCTTTTAGGCGTCCTTATGAGCGACACAGGCAATGAGGATGTCCAGACAACTGGACATGGGTTTTACTTTGAGATCCTTAAGCGTTGGAAGTTTCGCCTCGGATCACGGTGTCGAGCGTGTTCCAGATGCACGATCTTCGTGACAACGTTGTTGTTTTCAGGTTCTAACTGAACCAAATCATGCTAGATTTGTTAATTTCAAGTTCCAAATCATGTTATGTTTGCATGTCATTTAATTAAACACATGATTAAGTTAAGTATATGTATATCATTCCATAATTCGTGTTATCTTCATGACATCCTTTGATCTCCATGATTACATTATCTTTTTTCAGCATGTTAAAAGGAGTAGATAGAATCTTATTAAACTGCATGTGCTTATTTTCATAGCCCTCTATCATGATTGCGTACATCGTGCCACTACGGATTCCATTTCTTACAAAGCCCTTCTTGGTGAAGTTAGAACCCTCCACCGGACACCCCTTCCGTCGGATCGAAACTTCTTCATCTAAGGCCTCCGTAAGACTCCGCGAGTCATGGACTCTCTCATGACTGTCGAGCTGGTGGTACATGAATACCCTTGGAAATCATTGGGATCATGTCTTACTGGTTACAGATACGAGCCTATTGACTTTCAGAACCACGGAACGAGGTTCTGCGTGGTTTTATCTTTCTGTTTCTGAACGCGTCCTGATGAGAGACCGCACTCACCCTTCTGTCACCTGAAAATCGGTGCCCAAGGACTGTGTTCAGGGTCAGTCAGAGGCTGTTTGCGCTTCTGGTAAGATTTTCTGAACGCGGTGTCCCTGGGGACTGCGTTCTGGACGCGGCCTAGGGGACAACCGCGTTCATCCCTGAACCTGATCTCAGATCGCGTCCAGCCCAATTTTCGATAAATTTCATTATGCATGCGGCTCCGTCTATGTCGACATCTAATCATAAACCCTTGATAGACCATGTTCCAATAAAGGAAACTCTCCTTATTGACTCATTGTCGTAGCACATCATTGAATTCCTCTTATTAATGTCGTTGAACATGATGCCTTGAATGAAAAATTTTGCTAGATCTGTACTTTATTTCATGAGCTTTACCTTGAAATTCATTGGCCATACATATAATGTGGGTGTCCAAACTACAATGCCTAGTATTAATGGAGCCCGGTTTGGTCCTAAGAGGAGCACCTGAAAGTACTTGTGCCCATGAGAGCTTTTGTTGACCTGGTGTGACATTGCACCAAATACAAGCTTGCTAGATTTGTTTATGACATTCCACTTATTCATGGCATACTTGAACTTGCTTGAATTACTTGAAATACATGAAATACTTGACTTGTACATGCTTGCGTGAAATAGCCAATCAAATGATAATACTTGCTACATTATCGTTCTCTACTTGAAATATTATTCTTGACATCATATCTACTTGTGATCGTATATACTTGCATCTCTTATACCCTCATGTTCATGACCCATGTTTTATTTACGTTTCTCGACATAGCACATTTATTTTATCAAACATGTTAATCATTTAAAGATGCCTGATATAGAGATATAAATCCTACTGAGCTTTTCGTCCTGCGTTTTTTGTTAATGTTTCAAATAGTTCCGATGAGGAACCACAAACTGATGGGAATGGGCAAGAGTGAAAAGAGTGACTGAGCTTATCCTAGAACCCTTATCTTTATATTGTTGCTTTTGCTAGAATTAAGTATTATTTGTAAGTTGTAATTTAATTATGACCATTCGAGACTTTGGGAATGTGTAAAACTCTTTTCGACGTAATGCTAGTTATCATTTCTTTATTAATTTTCCCTCATGATTGGTCCCCTTATCTGCATGCTCTGATCGACACGAGTGTTACGACTCGTCGCGCCTCGATATTCCACGTCGGGGCGTGACAACCTTTGTGATATCAGAGCCTAGGCTTCTTAAACCCTAGGTTGTCCTTGATATAGGGTCTAGTGTTGACTTATACCCCTAGATCTTGAACCTTACCGGTGAGATTGGGTAGAGCCATGGGCTAAGCTTTAAAGTATGATTAATCAAAGAAATAAATAAATCACTTAAGTTGTGTAGCTGTAATTGCAGGCTTAGTTCTCACCAATGGCTGCCGAGAGAGCACAGTGGTGCGAGATGTAGAGGACAGTGCAAGGTCTGACCCAAGTGCTGCAACAGATGGCTCGGGGAGGAGCTCACCGAGGAGCGGGAGATTTACATAGGAATTTCAAAAGTATGAACCCTCCTAAGTTTGCGGGTTCAACGGACCCAGATGAGGCCAAACATTGGGTGAACGAGATTGAGAGGATTTTCTGAGTTATGCAGTGTGCTGATGAGGAGAAAGTTCTACTAGCTACCTTTCAGCTAGAAAGGGATGCCCGTGCATGGTGGGAATTAGTTGAAGCAATACCACATGATCAAGTGTTGTGGGAAGAGCGTTTAGAATACTTCAACAACAAGTACTTCTCCGACAGGGTGCAGGAGAGGAAAGTTGCCGAATTTATTTCATTGAAGCAAAGAAGCATGACTGTGGCTGAGTATGAAGCCCAATTTTCGAGACTATCCTTGTACGCACCACCCCTTGTGAGTACCGAGAAGATGAAGGCAAGAAGATTCTTGAATGGTTTGAGGCCCCATTATATTACTCAATTAGTCCCGATGGATATCCAATTGTATGTCGAAATGGTGAGAAGAGCCCAACTTCTGGAGGATGCTACTGATCTGTCTAATTATATTCGAGGGAGAGATGCTAAGAAGGAGTAAGTCACTAGCCCTGGTAACTTCAAGCCCTCGTTCGGGAAGAAGAGGCCCAATTTTAATGGGCATAATTTTCACAAAGACGATAAACCAAGAGCATATGACAAGCAGATTGTCTTTGTTGCTGCCCCATCAAAAGAGATCTGCAAACATTGTGACAAGCCATGACACAAGGCGAAAAAATGCTGGAAGAGACTAGGTGCATGTCTTCGATGTGGGAGTCGGGACCATAGGATCCCGAATTGTCCACTTCTCAATGAGCAAGCCTCGTCGAGAAAGCATCCAGTTGCTATTAAGAAGCAAGGCAGACTCCAAGCTCTCTTGGGAGCAGAACCTATTGAGGAAGGCGGCGTTGTGGAAGGTGCTCTTTCTGTTTGTTCAAAGCTCGCCTCTGTTTTATTTGATGATACTAGAGCTACACATTCATTTATATCTGAGAACTTTGCTGATACTCTGTCGATGAGACCTGTTCCATTAAAATCTAAACTTGTTATTACTACTCCTATTGGAGCAGAATTGGAGATTAAGTGTTTTTATCCTTCCTGGGAAGTTCTTGTTAGTAGTTGCAACCTACCTGCTGACTTAGTCTGTATGAAGATGGAAGGTTATGATATTATTTTGGGAGCTGACTGGTTGTCTAGACATGGTGCTTGTGTTAGCTACAAGTTGGGTACGGTAACCTTTAGTGGGTACCCCAAACTCTCCTTTTCTAATGTCAGACATTCTAGACATCCATCCCTTATTTCTACCCTTAAAGTTGATAAATTATTAAAGAAGCTTTTGTTATTGTGGCCGAGCGTAAAGAACCTAATCTGGAGGACAATCCTATTGTTCGAGATTATTCTGATGTATTCCCAGATGAGTTGCCTGGTATTCCTCCAGAGAGGGAAGTTGTGTTCTCTATTGATTTGATTCCAAGAGCTGCAGCTCTTTCTAAGGCTCCTTATCGAATGTCCCCTGCCAAAATGAAGGATTTGAAAGAGTAACTGATGGAATTATTGGAGAAAGGATTTATCTGACTAAGTACTTCACCTTGGGGATTGTTCTATTTGTCAAGAAGAAGAACGGGTCTACCGACAATTGAACCAGTTGACAATTAAGAACAAATATCCATTGCCAAGAATTGACGAGCTATTTGATCAGATTTCTGGAGCTCGATATTTTTCAAAGATTGATCTTAGATCTGATTATCACCAATTGAAGATCAAGGAAGAGGATATTCACAAGATGGCATTCAATAGCAGGTATGGGCATTATGAGTTCATTGTTATGCCTTTTGGCCTAACCACAACATCATTTATGCAGTTGATGAACAGTGTATTCAGGCCATACCTCGATCAGTTTGTGGTTGTCTTTATTGACGATATTTTGATCTCTAAATCCAAAGTGGAGCATGAAGAACATCTCAAGAAAGCCTTATTAAGAGATCACAAACTATACGCCAAGTTTAGCAAGTGTGATTTCTGGCTTGAAGAAGTTTCTTTTCTAGGTCACTGTTTACACGCGGAAAAAAAAATATAATAATTCCGTTCCGGTAAGGAAACAAAACATGCGTATCTGTATTTTGACTTTTTAAACTCGCATGTTATGATTTCCGTGCGCGTGATTTATCAGACGATTTAAGAGTTCGTGTACTGGACTCTTCCCCACCGAATGGAATTGGTGTTAATTTACATCGGACAAGTCCGAATACCCTTGATTAAAATTGCTAAATGTTCCTTTCTTGCCCTCATCATATTGATTCTTTTCACCGAAATATTAGTTCGAGAGAAAATATTTCTTTTTACCCCAAGGTAGGGCATTATTGCAATCATCTCTCCTAGGAAGGATTTATTTGTAATATTTCCTTCATGGCAGGGGTTTTAATGCAATTGTCTATTCCCATCTTAGCAGGAATTTTCATGCTTTTTAATATTTGCTTTTTCTGAAATCTGCACATATTTTGGGTATCTGCACAATATCACAAACTTTAAGGGTATATTTGCAAGGTGAGATTTCTTTGTGAACTTGGTATAATAATTTTTTCATCAACTTTGGATACATTAGGGATCATAAGAACTTTTCCATAGAGTTTCTGATTCCTGTTATTCTTGCCCAATTCTGTAGGGGCATTTACATAATTTCCCAAGATGTAGGGGTAAGTTCATAATTTTGCACATAGAGGCATTCCATAAAGTCTTGGATATAGCAGAAATGTTTTAAACACACCTCTTAGTCAATCAACATGACTCCTGTACTTAAAACCACTTGGTTTCATCTTGTACACATCATGCTTAACAGGAGGGTATTTTAGTAAAGTCCCCTCTTCAAAGTAAAACCTTCACTTAAAAAACAGATTTTTATCCATAAGAGAGACCCGGAAGGTGGCTGCGACTTGTTGAAAAACAGAAGGCTGCTGGCTGTCCTTGTCTTCTTTTTCTTCCCTTGTATTCTTTCTCCTTCCTTTTTTTTATTCTTGCCACCTCTTGTCTTCTTGCTGCTGTCCCTCTCTTTCTTTTCTTGTGGTTGCTTTCCTTTTTGCTATGGCTGTCCCCTTCCTTGGCTCCTAGTGGGAGCCTTTTATATTGGATTGGAGAAAGGGCGGAGGGACATCCTCTTCTTCTCCTCCGGTGGAATTTGAAAAGATAAGCCCTTCATCTTCTCCTCCCTGCCTTTTCATATGCTATAACTGCAGCATTTATTTTCCTTCCTTCTTTCCTTTTCTCTTTCTTTTCTCTTTTTTTTTTTTGGTAACCGCAAGACCATGGGCGGAGGAAGGCCTCCTCCGGCCTGCTAACAGGGCGGAGGAGGGTCCTCCGGCCTGCTGGCAGGGGGAGGGCCCCTCCGGCCTGCTGGCAGGGCGGAGGGACTCCCTCCGGCCTGCTAACAGGGCGGAGGAGGGTCCTCCTGCCTGCTAGTAGGGGGAGGGCCCCTCCGGCCTGCTGGCAGGGCAGAGGGACTCCCTCCGGCCTGCTAACAGGGCGGAGGATTTTCCTCCGGCCTGCCAGCAGGTTGGAGGGCCCCTCCGGCCTGTCAGCAGGGCAGAGGAACTCCCTACGGCCTGCTAACAGGGCGGAGGGTTTTCCTCCGGCATGCCAGCAGGTCGGAGGGCCCCTCCGGCCTGTCAGCAGGGCGGAGGAGCACCCTCCGGCCTGCAGGCAGGGTGGAGGGCCCCTCCGGCCTATTGGGGTCTCTTTCTCCTATAAAAGGAGTCCGTACTTCTTAAAAAAAATTTCCCCTCAACACGTGGAAAGCTTCTTTGTGTTCTTTGACTTGTACGGAGGATTCTCATCTTGTCTTTGGCTCTTTTCTTGTGAGACCATGTGGGTGACTTCCTTCAAATTTTCATTGCTATGTAGTAATAATTTTTTGTTGCTGATATATATAATAGTGGGCCTATCTGATGCTGGAAACACATACGAAGCGTGATAGGCTGTGTTCCCAAAGACACTTTTTTCCTATCAGATAGCTCACCAGTAGTCAAGCTCAACAGAAAGTTGAACAGGTGGCCATCTCCTAATGCATACTTGACATGCATTCCGCTCTGCCACCTGATACGTTGACATTCTCAAGAACTGAAAGTGTCGTGAGATTTTCTTGGACAGTAACATCAAGTGATATGGTTTCCATGACATCATAAGCACTACATTCCTCAGCTAATAGCTCTTCTGATGAGTTCAGAAAGGAATCTAGGCTTTTGGTGCCTCTAGAATTTCTTCCTTCTGGTGAATTAATTTCATCAAGATGAACTAAGTCCTTTGAGTGCATAATTCTTCCCTTTGAACTGCAGCTTAGAATATCTTGACCTCTTGAAGCATTTAGACTAAGATCACCACTAAAGGAGCTTCCCAAAGCAGTAGGACCATTTTGTCCATGATTTCCAAGTTAGAACACTCTGAAAGTGAGACTTGACTGGAAATGATGGTATCAGAGTCCTGGGACTTGACAGGTTTGCTTGCCACTTTAGTCTGTGCCCACTTTGGAAGCCTTGAAATCATAAATGTCAAGTCTTCTCTGAAACCATTGTCAACAGCAACTCTGTTATCTTCCTTGTGTGATATTACCACCTTTGGGCCACAATCATAGTCAACATTAGGACGTGGACTTTCCACTTTGCACTGTGTACCCTCCAATGAGGTAGTTGATTGGGTTGCAACTGGTGTAAAGAGCCAACCAGCATTTTCCTTGGTCTTCTGCAATATTTTGGATGATAATAGAGCATGCAGCTTCCATATAAAGATGCAGCTATCACCACTGACCTGAACCACAGCCAAAGTCCACCAGGCTAGCTACATGGGTATTTGTTAATGATTTCCACTGCAAATTCAGCACGCTGCTTCGATAGAGGGGGGCTGAACAGAGCCTGCTCCATTCTGTCTTCTGCAGGTTCTGTTATCTGAAGTAGTTCCGAGGAATACTCCAAAAAGCAGCCTTAAGATCCAGGAGATGGGGTGTTCCCAATCTCTGGAACTCTATTTATTAAAGGAATGAAACCATTTTCTTTGTTTCCATCATATTGCACCATAGTGAGTGAAGCAAGTGGACAACATAACCCCTGGTGACAGCTTAATGCTGTATTGGATTGTCATCCATTCACATATATTCTCCATGGTTGGAAATGAGTACCAACATATATTGTCTTCTATCACTCTTGACTTTCATTGACGACCCTTAGTCGTCGCTTGTTGAATATGTGCATATTTCTTCCTCAGAAGTTTTTTTTTAATCTGAATTTTGTAAAATTATTTTATGGGGTCAACAAATGTCCCCCACGGGGGGTCCGTCGGAGCCAAGGGTGACGGCGGCCACCCCGTGCATTCTTGACTTTGTCAGTTCGCTATCAATTTTATTTGAAATTGACCATTCATCTTTTCTTTTTTTTGTTGTTGTGTTGTTTTGTTTTATTTTTTTTGCAGCAGCCATCATGTCTCGTGCTAGGGAGAGCAGTGGTCGCTGGTCAAAGGGGATGTACAAGGAGACAATCCCAATCACTTCCAAGAAGTTGATGCCTTCGTGGGGTTCTCCGAGAATAACTGCGGAGAATATTTTTTCACTTGATCGGGGGCTTTCCATGATTGCTACTGGCCCCCTCCCCAGAGGATGAATCTGAAGGTGGTGTAGTTGACTTGAGCTTGCTTATTCCTCATAGAGGCTCCTATGTATATCAGCGACCACGCGGATATCCGAGGCATTTTCCCTTGGACAGGCATTTATTTCCTTTCATTCAGAATTTTGTTCCCCCAGACATGGAAGAGGGTGATAGTTGCTTGTCTGCGGCCCGGTGTCAAATTGAGAGGGCGATTCTGGTGAGTCGTGATAGCATGTTGGGGACTTGCAAGACTTCATTCCCCAGTTTTCCATTGGGTAATGGTCGTCATATTCAGTATCCGGCCTCCTCCCAGCTAGGCTTCTTCAGTGCTGAAACAGGATGTCCGATCAAGGTGAAATCCTTTGCACCTGCTATTTGGGATTTAGGGGGTAATCACAAGATTTTGTCAGATGCTGCTTCTGGTTGCTTTTTATCTCCCTCGGGCACAGAATTTGATGGTGAAGGGTATAACAAGCTATGTTTGCTCGATAAAATCGTGAGTGGGTCTTCTCCCAGCTGGTATGGAAAATGGTCAGTGATTCCCTCCCATAAATTTCATTTAGGAGCCACAGAATGGCTGTCGGGCGTACTTTATCATTATAGCGGGCTTCTGGACCTTGTGGGCATTCGGCATGCAGTTACAGCAGCATTATATAAATACCCGTGTCATGTTGAGTTGCTTCAGGCTTTGGCGGAGCGTTTCAATCGCCGCTACAATACTTTTGCTACTGCTGAGGGTGAAACCTCCCTTGATTTGTGGAGTTTGTACAGGATCTCAGGTTTACCCATCTCGGGGCGGCCTTATGAAGAAGTTACTCTCGATGATTTGCACCGGAACTTCTCCACAGGACTGGGAGAGTATGGTTTATCCTTTAGCTTCCGATACCTGATGAAGGTATGGCGGGATTTGGCCCGGGCTGAGAAAAGCAAGGCCCCTTCTGCTTCCTCTGGTGCTGTGAGGGTCAGCCTCAATGCATGGGTTTCTTATTTCTACAATGGGCCGTTCTGTTTTCATGAGAGCTTTGCAGAGGATGACAGACCTTTGACTCAGAATTATCAGCTTATCTTGCATCCTCAAGAGAGTAGCCGCCATTTACCTGCGCCGGTGAACGCGGGGTGGAACCCCCGCAACATTCCAGACCGGACCTATCTTGCCGCTTATCTCGTTTACTGGCTTGCTACTTTTGTTGTACCTTATGGAGAGGAGGGCCTTGTTCGGCCCGAGCTTATTTATCCTACTTGTACTCTTGCAGATGGACATAGACTCGCCCTTGCACCTGCTGCTCTTGCAAATATCTATCATGGCTTTGGTGATTTGACGTCTCACAGCTCTCCGAGAGATCGGAGTCTATGTATGGCCACTCATTATCTGAGTGCATGGGCTAGTCTTTTGCTGCCCTCTTTGTGTCAGAATATTTCAGTTGAGAACCCAGCAGCCCCTTTAATTTTCTTATTCAGGAACCGTCCGGACCCACGTCCATCGGATCAGCTATGGAAGGCTCGTAAGTTATTATCTTTTGTTCCTACACAGGGGAAAGAGGGCTTGCCTATAGCCCATTGCTCTTACGACTTCAGGCCTTTTGTGATTGAGAGCTCAGATGGGATTTCTTATGGCATCCCGTATTGCCAGGTTGCTGACCCCTCATTTTATGAAGCCTGGCTTTGCAGTATTCGACCCAGTGTCCTTGTTTTTAGGAAGGGCAACACTGTTTTCTTGGAGCCTTATTTTCCCCATCGTTTCGCACGAAACTTTGGGTATGACCAGTCAGTTCCTCCAGACGCTGATTTCGGCTTGACCGGGCGGATACACCGGGGTCCGGACATTCACTTGGTTACTAGCAGCTGGTGGGATTTCTTCTTCAGAGGATCATCAGGACCCCGTTGTACCTTTCCAGATGCCAGGAGGGTGGGTCAAGTTGATATATATTATGCCCGCTGGTGGTTCAGGCGCAGTAATGTATTTAGGCAGCCTCCTCATGAATTAAAAGAAAGAGAAGAAGCTCGTCTGAAGCAGGTAGATCTGCCGCCTCTAATTATTGACAGATCTTTCCTTCATACTCATTTCCCGCAAATTGCTAGAAATGTACGAGACTTTCATGCTGAATGGGAGGCGAAGAACGGGCCAGTTACTATTGATCGGCAGGCCTACACTGGGGCCATTAAGCCCTTGAGGCGGCGTACCAGTGCTCCCTCAGAACACGGTACAGCTGCTGCAGTGCATAAAGTGTATTCATGGTGGGAGCATTTCTTGTCAGACTACGGCTACCCTCCGAATGCTGATAAAGCCATTCGCCTTCATCCTGAAAGCTTCAGCAACAACTTGTGGCCACAGTGGCAAAGACATTTGATGAGTTCCATTGTGCGCATCGGCCCGTCTGAGCAACTCTCCTTACTGGAGAATAGTGTTTGCCTGCAAGATGTCTGGGATGTAGTAGTTACGGTAGGGGAGATTGTTGGCCTTCAGGCTGAGCAAGCAGTGCTAAGGCCCACTTTCTCGCCTGCCCCTGAGGGTGAGTACCACTAACTTTTGTTCCCTCTTTTTCCTTCTTTTCCTATGATTAGTTGAGCTGTTCTTTATGCTTCACTTATATGTGGTTTTGATTTTCTCCTCTTCCTCCCCCTTTTTTTTTCGCAGGGAGCTTTGTCACAATAGCGAATGTCGCTGTAAAAGGGAAGAAAGCCCCCGGGCCGGCGAAGCGGGTAAGGTCCTCCGAGGAGGAGGGACCAAGAGCCCGAGCTCGTCTACCTCGCTCCAAAGGGAGCTCCTCGAAAGGGCGACGAGGTGACCTTCGTGGGTATAAGCCTTGCCTTTTGAATACTTCGTAATGCTTCATTGTTGACCCCTTTTTCTTTGATCTTCAGGTTCTTCCATCGGCACGATCATACCCACATTTTCCCCCACACATGGGGTGGTGGTCCCGGGGTCAGAGCGTGACATGGAAGATGGAGAGTTACATGATGATGATTATAATCCTATGTCTAGTGCCTCACCCCCATATTCATGTGGGGATCGCCATAACTCCGTTGGCTGTGGTATGATGATCTCGAGACATTACATCATCTGCCTTTCCCTTGTGTTGTTCTTTTGATCCCCCCCCTTTTTTTTGCCCTTGTTGACATGACTTCTCTCTTCCTTTTCCCTTTTTATACCAGAGGTTCATGAGGATAGGGAGATAGCTGCGCCTCGTAGGCATGAGTCGGAGTCGACCATCGCCTTACCTTCTTCGAGTAAGGATGTACCTCATTCTTCTTTGAGTTGATTTTGTGGGAGGTGACTTGACAATCTCATTTCCAAGTGGTTTGGACGCATCCGCAGCGATTTCTGTGCAGGAATTCACTACACTTCTTAGCTCCGGGATGAATATGGATTTGCCAGATTATTCTGCCAATCCTTCCGCAGATAAAGAGATGGTAGACAAATATTCTCAAACTCTTCTCGATGAAATCTATAGAGAGCAAACTCCACCCTCAGAGGGACAGAGGCAGGATCCCGGAACTTTGTCAACCTCTCCACTACAGGGAAGTGACCGTATACCCCACACAACAGGTAGTTGCATTTAATGTTGAACTTGAAATTGCTGACATTGCTGCACAGATTTATCATCTGAGTATCTTATGCAGCTGGTAACCCTCATGTTCAAAATCCCTTGGAGTCCTTAGAGGGGATAAATAGAGGTGCTGTGCCTTTGATTCAGGGGGTGCTACCTTGGGTGCCACTGCTCAGGACAAGGAGACAGCATTGAGGCGTGATGGTGAGGGCATTGCTGTCATGGAGGAGAGCCCAGTCTTGACTCCTATAGGGGGGAATCCCGAAGGTTCTCCTTGTACCTCAGGAGACACAATCTGTCTTTCTGATGGGGAGGAGACTGGTCAGAGAGGTATTTTACTTCCTCATAATAGTATTTTGTATATTGAAGCGGCTCTGTGAGTTGACCCTTGATTCTTCTTTGCAGGGGACATTCAAGGGGCTGAATTTGCCTCGTTGAGCAAAGATGAAGTGTCCTTAGATTCTGCTGCATTAGGTATCCCCATGCTTTTTCTCTTTCACATGACTAATTGCTTTGATTTTGTCAGCTGCTAACCCTTAGTCTTCTTATGATACCCAATAGGGGGAGTAGAGCTACAGGAAGAAATTCGGGATGTCTCAACCTCCGTTGACCCCCTAATTATAAGAGCTGAAACTTCTAAGTCCTCCCAGCTAGAGAAGTCTTCAGAGATTCCCACCGTTTCAGGTAATCTTTTCTATTCACATGCTATCAAATTTGATGTGGGTTGCAAAATAGGGATCATAGCCATTCTCATTATTTTTCCTCTCTTTTCGCCTTTTTGTTCTGGCAGCTTGTTTCAAGGAAATCCTCTCGCAGATGAACGGCTTCCCATGCCACGGGATTGAGTGGCCGGACGGCCCTCAGATTGCGCCTTTTGTGGGGGCGGCCCACATGGTTGATACCCTGATTGGCGGCGTCCGGAGTTTGTTCCTGGGGGTCGAGCTTCCTCCAGTGGAGACTGTTTGCAACACCCTTAAGGCTGCCACGCGAAGTTATCATGGGTTAGGGCTGCCGAAAGAGCCATGGATGGCGGCAGTGGACAGTGCTTGGCAAGAATTTCAGCATATGTATGAAGCCTCAAATTGGAAAGCCCAAGAGTTAAGGATCAAGCAGCTGGAGGATGAAATAAAAATAATGCGCGACCAAGTCCGTGAGAGGAGATCTCAGGCCGAGAGGGTTCGAGAGCGCCGCGACTCCCTTGAGACTGCCGTAGCTGAGAACAGGAGTCAAATTGCCTCGCTCCAGGAGACTGTGCGGACCATCTTGCAGCGAATCGCTTCCTTGGAGGCTTCCGGTGAAACTAATGTCAAAGCGATTCAGGAGGCGCAGGCCGAGGAGAGCTCTCTTGCTGTGGAGTGCTCAAGCATGGAGGAGGCCCTTGCCACAAAAGAACATGAGCTTGCCGATTTAATGAAGCAAAAGCCCTCTCATCTTTGAGTTTGTATATTTCTTCTTCTTGAGCCCATTGTTCGTTTCATATTCTTTTCCATTCATCATTTTGTAGTTACACCCAGGGGCTTGTCTTGGGCTCCAGTTTTGTAGATGAATAGTGCAATTGTTCATACATTAGTGGAGGCATATGTTCTTTTGTTCTAGAAGCTTCTGAGAATTTCTTCTTTCTCTTTTTTTTTTCTTTTTTTTTCTTTTTTATTTTACATTACCAACTTCAGCGCCCTTTCGGGTTTTCGCCGAAGCTGGCCCCCTTTAGCTTTTTCCAGCGCGCCCTTTCGGGTTTTCACGTTGAGGGGTTACCCAATTTTGCCTGAGACGTCCTTTCGGGTTTTCGTCTCAGCCGGGTTATGACCTTTTTACCCTTGAGTAGCCAGAAGATTGACCACTCAAGTCCGTCGGGGCACCTCTAAAGCCCACTTTTTTTTTGGGATTTTAGATTTTAGGGTGGCTGACCAATGGAATTGGAAAGCCGAAACTTGGATTTTGGATTTAGGGTGGCTGACCAATGAAATTGAAAAGCCAAAGCTTGGATTTTAGATTTAGGGTGACTGACCAATGAAATTGGAAAGCCGAAACTTGGATTTGGGATTTAGGGTGGCTGGCCAATGGAATTGGAAACTTAGATTTGGGATTTAGGGTGGCTGACCAATGAAATTGGAAAGCCAGAGCTTGGATTTTGGATTTAGGGTGGCTGACCAATGAAATTGGAAAGCCGAATCTTGGGATTTTTGATTTTGGGTGGCTGACCAATGAAATTGGAAAGCCGAAACTTGGGATTTTGGATTTTGGGTGGCTGACCAATGAAATTGGAAAGCCGAAACTTGGATTTTGGATTTAGGGTGGCTGACCAATGAAATTGAAAAGCCAAAGCTTGGATTTTGGATTTAGGGTGGCTGACCAATGAAATTGGAAAGTCGAAACTTGGATTTTGGATTTAGGGTGACTGGTCAATGGAATTGGAAAGCCGAAACTTGGATTTTGGATTTAGGGTGGCTGACCAATGAAATTGGAAAGCCAGAGCTTGGATTTTGGATTTAGGGTGGCTGACCAATGAAATTGGAAAGCCGAATCTTGGGATTTTTGATTTTGGGTGGTTGACCAATGAAATTGGAAAGCCGAAATTTGGGATTTTTGATTTGTGACTGACCAATGAGATTGGAAAGTCGAAACTTAGGATTTTGGATTTTGGGTGGCTGACCAATGAAATTGGAAAGCCGAAACTTGGGATTTTTGATTTGTGACTGACCAATGAGATTGGAAAGTCGAAACTTGGGATTTTAGATTTTGGGTGGCTGACCAATGAAATTGGAAAGCCGAAACTTGGGATTTTGGATCTAGATCCAAGCTCGGTGGGACAACTATGTTGGAAAGCATAATTGGAAAGCCAACTATGTTGGCAAGCCAGAACTTGAAATTTGAGATTTGGCACGGTGGGACATGAACGAGAATTGTTCGAAGCACCTGTGACATTTGAGTTTTTCATGGGGGGAAAACTCCCCTATGCTTCCTTACTCTCCCACGGAAGAGGGCAAGTCTTGTGTAGGTTGTTGTTGGAACTCATGCTCAGGAGCATAGTATAATTTTAAAAGCTGTGGACACCAAAAATTACACGCACAGATATCCTGCTCGGCCTAGCATCAACAACGGCACCGAGTGAAGAAGCCCTGGAGAGATTAGTCACCCGGGGTCCCCAAATATGCACACTGCCGTGAAGCCATCTCCGGAGTCACGACAGTGAAGAGAAATCAACCACCAAGAGCCCCACAATCAATGGGCCTCGAAGAAAATCAAATGGGCCACAACTCGCACTCTCAACAGGCTCAAGACTGCCCATTTAGGCCTTCAGCGACACGCCCCTGGAACCCTTCTGTGGCACGCCCCAGGGCCCTTCAACGGCACGCTTCTGGCGCCCTTCAGCGGCACGCCTTGAAGCCTTCAGCGCCACGCCTTCAGGTCCCTTCAGCGGCACGCCCCGCTGGTCTTCAGCGGCACACCCCGCCGGCCTTCAACGGCATGCCCTGCACGCCCTGGCAGCCCTTCAGCGGCGCGCCTTGGCAGCCCTCCAACGGGGAATAAAGAAAAGGAGAAAAGGGAAGAGAAGATGAGAAGAAGAAAAGAAGAAGAGGAAGCTCCCCTTGTGCCTCCAGCGGCACACTCCGTGGGATGCCCCAGCGGCACACCCCCCTGGTGCCTCCAACGGCACACTTCCTCAAGCCTCCAGCGGCACACCCTTGTGCTCCTTCAACGGCACACTAGTTCATGACCTCCAGCGGCACACCCTTTGTGCCCCTTCAACAGCACATTCCCTATGCCCCTTTAGTGGCACACCCCTTTTCAAGCCCACTGGCGACACACTTCTTCAGCCCCTCCAACGACACACTTATTGGCCTCTCTAATGGCACACCTCATTGGCTTCTCCGCTACAGTGCGTGGCCGAGCACTGTAGCATGACCGAGCACTGTAGCAGATCGAGCACTGTAGCAGTCCGAGCCAAATTTGAAGAAGGCCATGCTATTGTAGCAACCGAGCCTGAAGAGAACAATATAGCATGGCCGAGCACTGTAGCATGACCGAGCACTGTAGTAGGCCGAGCACTGTAGCAGACCGAGCACTGTAGCAGGCCGAGCTAAAGTTGGAGAAGGCCATGCTATTGTAGCAACCGAGCCTGAAGAGAACAATATAGCATGGCCGAGCACTGTAGCATGATCGAGCACTGTAGCAGGCCGAGCACTGTAGCAGACTGAGCACTGTAGCAGGCCGATCTAAAGTTGGAGAAGGCCATGCTATTGTAGCAACCGAGCCTGAAGAGAGCAATGTAGCAGGCCGAACACTGTAGCAGACCAAGCACTGTAGCAGTCCGAGCTAAAGTTGGAGAAGGCCATGCTATTGTAGCAACCGAGCCTGAAGAGAACAATATAGCATGGCCGAGCACTGTAGCAGGCCGAGCACTGTAGCAGACCGAGCACTGTAGCAGTCCGAGCCAAATTTGAAGAAGGCCAACCGAGCCTGAAGAGAGCAATATAGCATGACCGAACACTGTAGCAGGCCCGAGCACTGTAGCAGGCCGAGCACTGTAGCAGTCTTCCTGTCTGACAAAAGGACCACTTTTGACCAGTAGTCTCACCTTTTTGGCCGACAGCTCATTGTCTTGCACTACAAGAAGCCATCTTGTATGATGGAGACTTGGACTTCTAATACAGTGAAGAAACGATTTCACGTCCGTCTGTATAAATGAGGCCTCCCAGAGGGCTGAAGGGAAGAGAGGGGAAAACCCCGGTGAAAAGAAGGAAGAGAAGAAGAAGAAGAGAAAAGAGAGAGGAAAGGAGAAGCTCCTGCTCCCCCTGGCTGCTCCGTCCACCACCGACTGTGTGCAAAATGGAAGAGAAGAAGAAGAAGAGAAAAGAGAGAGGAAGGAGTGGATGCTCTATTATTCCCCCCACTGTATTTCTGTTTTCATTCTCTCCCCCCTGCAATGTACTAGCCCATGTATCTCTCCCCTTTTTATGAGGAATAGAAGAAAAGCTTGCAAACATTTTCTATATCTTCCTACAAATATTCCTTCTATGTCTACATTTCTCGTTTTTGTTTCTTCATGGTTCCCCATTGTCTGTCTCTGAATACCACCGCTTCCCTTATATACATTCACCCGGTCCATCCCCAGTCTATGTCAGCCTAGTGTCCCTCGTTCGGTATTTTCTCCGAGTTTTCTGAAGTTTTCTCAAAGGTGTTGCTGCCTTGGCACCCACCTCAAATTGTCGGGTTCCGCCACTCCTTGTGGGCGCGTTCCCTGTATCTCCCTTACGATCCGGGTCAAGGGGAGATGCTGTCAAATTTTCATCAGAAATAATAACATGGTAAGAGACAAAGGAAGCAACAAACAAATGAAATGAATAATGGTAAAGTGCTTCAACCGAGATAAGAGAACCACAGACAATATGAAGAGAATCGGACCAGATGATAACCAAGCAAATTTGAACATTTGTCATGCAAAGAAGAAAGAAAGGGAAATGATCAAGAGGAGAGAAGAGAAAGCCCACGTGCATTGCATAAGACCAAAGAAGAGAAGAGAAGAAAAGACATAAGAAGATGAAGGAGAAGCCCCTCTTGGGCTTTACCCGGTACACCCTAGCCATGCCTTGCCCGGTACACCCCATCCAAGCTTTACCCGGTACACCCTAACCATGCCTTGCCCGGTACACCCCATCCAAACTTTGCCCGGTACACCCTAACCGCGCCCTGCCCGGTACACCCCTCTTTGGTCTTGCCCGGTACACCCCGTCCAGGTCTTGCCCAGTACACTCTGATCGTGTCTTGCCTGGCATACCCTTCCTAGCCCCTTCTCCGGTACACTCTTCAACCCTTCCGCCCGACACAGCCTCTCAGCCACCATCACCCGGCGCAACCTCGGCATGCCTCTCGCCTTGAATGCAGCAATAAAAAAACAACAACAACATAATAATGAAATAATAATAATAATAATAAATAAAAAGAACAATAATAAAGATAAATAAATAATTTCATAAAAGAAAAGGGAGGACATAATGCACATGTAATATAAGAAGGATCAACGAGGAGCACATGAACTAAATGAATAAACAAACGAATGATGATAACGATAAATAATGGTTGTAATAATGAACAGAACGATGCGGCTCTCATCATCTCCGGCCCCTTTTGGCTCATCTCTCCACGCACTCTCCCGACATAACAAATAATAATAATAATAATAAATAATGATAACAAATTCAAAAAAATGGATGAATAAGTAATAGTAACCAAGGAACATATAATGATAATAATAATAATAAGCTAAAATAAAATATAAGAAGTAAACAAATAACGATAATAATAATAATAATAACAAACTCACAAAAGGGAATAAATAATAATGATGATAAGAAAATAGTAGATAATAATAATAACAAATTCAAAAAAAAGGAGATAAATGAATGAATGATAATAATAAAGAAACAAGTGATAATAACAACAAACTCAACAAGAATAATAAATAGACAAATGGTAATAAAACAAACAAATGATAATAACAAACTTAACAAAAGATAACAAATAAACAAATAATAATGGAATACACAAATAATAATAGACAAATGCACCCCAATATATATATATATATGTATATAGAAAAAACGAACAACAACAATAATACCAACAAAAAATAATAATTAATATTTAAGTAATTGTAAAACGATGAGACCTGCTCTGCAGCCCCGTTTCTCCTCAAGACCCGGTATAACGGGAACATTAACGCCGCCCCTCCAAGTCGGGTTCGGACCTTGGGAGCCATCCCGATATGACTGTAATCCGACATTGCTCCGGGCCGATAGTTCGTCAAACCGAACTTGTTCCCATTGGGATTCGTTTCCGTTCTTTCATTGAAATTGCCGTAAACTTGGCATACATTTGTACGGGGTTGTTTCCATCTACGTCGTACCTTCAATATGGACCTTTGTCCGAATATAAAGTGGTCCGTGAGTGACCGACAGAAATCTGGATAGAACGAGACGGCTCCCGTCATCCCTGGACCCTTCCATGGGAATATCAATAAGACCTCCGTGGGCCACACTTAGACCTCGGGCCTATCCCGATCATGGTCATCGTCTGGCTCATATCCTCGGTCTACAGTCCGCTCCTTTCGAACACGTTTTCGGTTCTAGAGTCTAGTCCCGGAACTCTCCCCCGTTGCCCTCCGGCACTGGAAATATTAATGATGCCCGCGCAAGCCTCGTTCGGACCACGGGAGGCGTCCCCGGTATGGTCCTGACTCGATCTCGCACTGGGCCAATAGATTCACTGGTTTCCGGCTACAATAACCGAGATTCAACCGAATGTTTTCAGTGTCTCGGAATAATAAACTTGCCGTATCCCGGCATGCATATGTTCCAGGTCCTCCCGCGACGATTACAATATTCTCAAGCTGGACTCCCGTCCGAATATTAAACGGTCTCCCGAATGACCGACATGTGTCGAACGCCTGCTTCTCCAGACACAGGGCTTTTCAGCCGATTCAAGGGATACTCCCTCGTCACCTCTTGGCACCGGAAATATTAATGACGCTCATGCAAGTCTTGTTTCGACCGCGGGGGGCACACCGCAGTATGGTCGCAGCTTGCTCTTGCACCGGGCCAACAGATTTACCGGTTTCCGACCGCTCTAACCGAGGTTTAGCCGAACGTTTTTCCGTTCTTCTGAACAATAAATTGCCACATCCTGGCGTACATATGCTCCGGTCTCCCCGCGACGATCGCGCTTTTCTCGAGCCGGACATTCGTCCGAGGATTAAATGGTCAGCACATGACCGACACGATCTCGAATGTTTCCTTCTCGCCCTCGCATGAGGATTTCAATACCTCGTAATGGACCTTTCATGCAATTAATTTCTTGGCCATGAGGCCCTGAATCCCGGCGATTAATCAAGGGTGTTCCCTCGTATGGGGGAGGTAAATGACGTCGTGACCTTTATGGCGCGGCGGGTTTTGGTCCCGACACGAACCACACAATCGTCTGACGAAGTCAGATCGAGCGCACCATGGGCTCTTCGGAGCCCGAATAAATTGTCACTTCTGTGACTGGCACGCCCACGCACTCAATAAACGAATAAACCAACAAGAGAATAATAGGTGAAAAAAGTGCGTCCACAGAAGCTGAAACCTCTTGAGATATCGGAGTGGAAATGGGATAGCATTGGCATGGATTTCATTGTTGGATTGCCAAAGACCCGAAGTGAATTTGATATTATATGCATGATTGTGGACCGATTAACTAAGTCCACTCACTTCTTACCCATCAAAAGTAGATGGACCGTGGATGTTCTGGCTGCACTATGCATTAAGGAGGTTGTGAGGCTACATGTATTCCAACTTCTATTGTTTCTGATAGAGATTCGACACCTCTCATTTCTGGAAATGTTTGCAATCATATTTGGGAACCAGGTTGAACTTTAACACAACTTTTCACCCCCAGATGGACAAACCCGATCATCGAAGATATGTTGAGAGCAAGTACGATAAATTTTGGTGGAAGTTGGCATGAGCACCTGCCTTTGATTGAATTTACATATAACAATAGTTATTAGTCTAGCATTTAGATGGCACCTTTTGAAGTACTATATGGCAGGAGTTACAGATCACCTCTATGGTGGAATGAGGTTGGAGCATAGTAGTCAAGGTGGGCACCTAGGCACCGCCTAGGCGTCCAGGCAATATTGAAGGGGCGAGGCGGTCGACTAGGCGGGCTAGGCGCCAAGGCGGCGGCCTGGTCGCCTCACCCGCGACACCCGTGACCCGTTAACCCCCCCCATCCGAGTCGTGCTCCGACCCATTTATTTTAAACGTCGGATTTTTTTTAACTCCCCCCCCTCGATGGTCAACTACTCATTTGACCCCCCCGTCCCCTTCCTTCGTCTCCCCCCCTCAATCCTCCTCCTCTCCTACTCCCAACCCTAGGTGCCGTCGGCGTGCCGCTGTCCTTCATCGTCGCCTCGACCATCACCCTTGGCGCCATCGCCTCCGCAACCTCCACAGGAGTCTCGTGACTCTCGTCCGACGCCATCTTCCTCCATCGTCGTCGTCTCTTCCGACGCCATCGCCGCGACGCCGCTGCATCGTCCGACGCCATCCCCTTGTCGGTCACCTCCTCCACGGCTGCGACGTCTACCGCCGGCGCCGAAGGAGCTATCATCTCCGCCTCCGGTAAGTCCCACACCACAGTCCTCTCTCCCTCTCTATCTCTCCCCCCACGGCCTCCCTCCTCTCTCTCTTCCCCCATGGCCCCTCTCTGTCTCCCTCCTCTCCCCCCACACCAGTCCCTCCCCTCTCCCTCTCTCCCACCATGGCCCCTCTCTCTGTCTCCCGACTCTCCCCCACAGACCCCACGGCCCCTCTCAGTCCCTCCTCTCTCTATCTCCCTCACGGCCTCACACCACAGTCCCTCCTCCCTCTCTCTCCCTCTCTATCTCCCCCCCACGGCCCCTCTCTGTCACCCCACGGCCCCTCTCAGCCCTCCGCAAGGTCCCCCCCCTCTCTGTCTCCCCACAGTCCCTCCTCTCTCTCCCTCTCTATCTCCCCCCCCGTAGCCCCTCTCTGTCTCCCCCATGGCCCTTCTCAGCCCTCCGCAAGGTCCCTCCTCTCTCTCCCTCTCTGTCTCCCCCCCCGACCCCTCTCTGTCTCCCCCATGGCCCCTCTCAGCCCTCCGCAAGGTCCCCCCTCTCTCTGTCTCCCCACAGTCTCTCCTCTCTCTCCCTCTCTATCTCTCCCCCCCATGACCCCTCTCTGTCTCCCCCGTGGCCCCTCTCTGTCACCCCACGGCCCCTCTCAGCCCTCCACAGTCTCCACTCTCTCTTTCTCTCTGTCTGAGCCCACAATCCTCCTTAGTCAGACAATCACACAAGTTTTCATTATTGAAATTTTTATTTTTAAGATTAAAATTTTTTGAAATTAAAATTGTATTATTTTTCATTATTAGTTATTGTCTTATGTGTAGATCATGACAGAGAATAGTTCCACAGTTGAGACCGAGCTAAAAAAAGTAAAGTCAAAAGACCCGGGATGGAAGTATGCATATTGACCTGATGTAAATGATAAGAACAATGTCAAGTGTGATCTTTGTGGCTTGATTACTAATGGGGGCATCAAAAGATAAAAGGAACATTTGATTGGTGATTTTGGGGATGTGAAAAAATGCCCAAATACTAATAGACAAATTGCTGAAGAGATGTTCAATTGGATGAACAAAAATAAAAAAAAAGCCAAATGAGAGTATTCCGACTGAAGGAGATTTTGATGATGAATGTGAAGTGGAGGGACATGTGAAAAAGTCTCGGCAAGGTTCTTCAACATTGGACTCTTCGACAAAGAGTTCAGGGACGAGCAAACCACCTAAAGCTCAATCCAAAGGGCCAATTTCTTTGCAAGAATGAGTATAGAAGACTTTGTTGATGCTAGAAGAAGTGGGAAGAAAATTCAAACCACGTTAAAAAATAAATGGAACAAAGAAAACAAAATGATGGTTGATGAGTATGTTGCCACTTTGTTCTATGAAGGTGGCATTCCATTCAATGTAACTCGTCTAAAATACTTTGAACATGCAGTGGAGGCTATAGGACGGACCAGGATATAAGTCCCCAAGTTATCACATGTTGAGAGTGTCCCTCTTGAAGGACATGGTGGAGAAGACAAAGTGGATGTATGAGGAATATCAAAAGCATCGGAAGACATATGGTTGTACAATAACGTGTGATGGTTGGACCGATAAAAGACAGAAAGTTAATCAACTTTCTAGTCAATTGTTCGCAGGGGACTTTTTTTGTTGAGTCAGTTAATGCTTCCGATAAGAAGGAAGACACATGGTTGTTATATGAGTTGCTTGATAAAATGGTAGAAAGAATTGGAGAAGAAAATGTGGTGCAAGTTGTAACTGATAATGCATCATATAATGTAGCAGCTGGTCGCTTGTTGATAGATAAAAGAAAAATATTATTCTGGACACCTTGTGCTGCACATTGTTTGGATCTCATGTTAGAAGATATTGGTAAGTTAAAGGGTTACAAAGGTGTAATTACAAAAGCTAAGACGTTGACAGCTTATATTTACACTCACACTCGCCTTCTTGAACACATGAGAAAGGAAACCAAGAGTAGAGAATTAGTGAGATGTGATGTGACTAGATTTGCCACAACATTTCTTACACTGGAGAGGTTGAATGATGATGTAATAAAAAGGGCTCTTCGGAGATTATTTAGTTCTGAAGCTTGGTATAAGAGTATATGGTCATCAACAAATACAGGGAAGAATGTCTCAAGTATTGTCTTTCAGGTGAGATTTTGGCATAGTGTTGAAGATGTTTTGAGAGCCTCTTAACCAATCTTGCAAAGTGTTAAGATTGGTTGATAGAGATGAAAAACCTACAATGCCTAATATATACGTTGCCATGGAGTATGCAAAAGCAAATTATTCAAAATTTTGGCTCCAAGATAAATTTATCATACTTTAATTTGCATAATGCATATACGTTTATAAATAAATTAAAATTTTACCATTCTTTTAAACTCCATCATTCATACAGGAAGTAAAATTTAAGTCAATTCTGAAGATAGTTGATAAAAGATAGCAAGATCAAATGCACTGTCCTTTACATTTGGCGGGATTTTTCTTAAATCCCAGCTTATATTTCAAGGCTATAGAGAAAGATGTTGGTTCATGTGGAAAGTTTGAGAGTGAATTTTTTACATGTCTTGAAAGAATGTTGTCAGATTTAGACCTTCAAGATAAGATAGGTGATCAAGTTGTAATGTATTTGAATGAAAGAGGGATGTTTGGAAGAGAACTAGCCATAAGAGCTCGCGATAGGATAATGCCAAGTGTAATTATCTTTTTAATAATTTTTAAAATCTACTTGGTATTTTTCAAATAATAATATTTTGACATGTTAATTTTTTTATAGTTGAATGGTGGGTAACATATGGTGGGGAAACTTCCGAATTGAAGAATATTGCGATAAGGATTTTAGAGCTTTGTTGTAGTGCTTCTGGGTGTGAACGCAATTGAAGTACATTTGAGTTTGTAAGTTTCACAAATTCATCTAATTCCAAAATTTTCTTTTATATTGATTAATATTATCCTTATTTTTACATTCTCCACTTGTATTCTTTGCATGTAGATTCACACCAAGAAGAGGAACCGCTTGGAACATAAAATATTAACTATAATCGTCGTCTTCAAGAGAAGTTCAAAGAGAGGAAAAAATCATCCACAAAAATATGATCCCATTTGTCTACCAGATTTAGATTGGGGGAGTGAGTGGATGACTCAAAAGTTAAAAAATTTAGTTTATGATGGTGACGATCTTACTTGGGCAGATGTTGAGCTTGCTATGGAAGCACCATATGAAAGACCAACAAGAAGTAGAGCACAACTAAGAGATTATGATGATCCATCAGATGATGGAGAATTACTAGAAGAAGATTCTGAAGAGGATGATGATGATGCTCCATGGGAGTCTAGTGAAGAAATTCAAGCTCACCAAGAAGATGATGAGAATGACAATCATGATGAGGAGGCCATTACAGCAGAAATGCCATTTGGTTTTAGGATTTAGTCTTTTATGTTATGTTAAGATACTTAGACATGGAAAATAATTTGGATGATGTATTAACTAGATGACTAGTATTATGTTTGTGTGAACATTTCTTAGTAGTTATCGTATAACATATTTGCTAAGTACCACTATTTGATTCTTTTTTAATGTTGTGGTTTGTTATTTGTTAATAACTTATTAAGTTATTATGTTCGTATAATTTGTTTTCCATGTTATATCTAATATCTTTCAGGATGGAGCTAATAAAATACACTTTCAAACAAAAAAGATGAAGCTAAAAAAATGTAGCCCATAGGTTAGTGTGTTTAATTTTCTTGATGTTATTATGTTCTTTTGTAATTTTATAAATTTTTTGTATTTACTTCAAAAATATTTATAATTTTTTGATGCAATTTAATTTTCTATAATTGTCATGCAATTTAATTGTTATAATTTCTTCGTGCTTCTGAATTTTTTGTAATATTTTTATATATTTTATTCTTATTTTATATATTAGGAGATATATATTTTAGATTTTTTTAATCAGTGACCAAAGTTTCGCCTAGGCGTTTAGAGATCCCGTGAACGCCTTGGTTCGTCTTGTCGCCTTGACAACTATGGGTTGGAGAGAAAGGATTGTTGGGTCATGATAGTGTTCAAGATACAACTCAAAGCATCCAGTTGACCAGAGAAAGGTTGAGAATTGTTCAATCACAGCAAAAGAGTTATGCTGACAACAGAAGAAGAGACCTTGAATTATAAGTGGAGCATGTCTTTTTAAAGATCTCACCCACATGAAGAATCAAAAGGTTTGGTGTCAAAGGAAAATTGAGTCCATAATTTATTGGCCCTTTTGAGATTGTAGAAAGAATCGGGGAAGTGGCATATAAGTTAGCTTTGCCTCCACAATTAGCTGGTGTCCATCAATATTCCATATATCTATGTTGAGGAAGTATATGTATGATCATTCGCATGTGATTCAATTTGATGATTTGAAGTTACAAAAGGATTTGTCCTATGAAGAGAGACCGATTAAGATATTGGATCGAAAGTTGCATCAGCTAAGACATAGAGCAATACTAATGGTGAAGGTTCAATGAAGTAGACGTGGATTCAAGGAAGCTATTTGGGAGTTAGAAGATTCAATCAAGAAGTATCTAGATTTGATATCATGTTAGTATTTTGACCCCTCTATTTGGATTCTAACTTTACAAGTGTGTGATGTGAATTTGGAAGACCAAATTCTTTTAAGTGGGGGAGAATGTAGTATCTCGATGAAGATAAATAAATAAATAAATAAATAAATAAATATTTAAATTAAGTTTGATAATTGAAATATTAATTCAACGATGAAATTACATTGTTATTATATAAAATAGATTTGATAATTGAAATTTTCTTGAAATAAATTAAAATTAAATATTTTAAATTTCAAAAAAATTATAAGGACCTAATTAAATTCCCTAGAATTGATCATGATCGAATCTTGGGCTGCATTGGGAGTTAATTAATGGGTTAAATAGGTTTAAATTCGAAGTAAACCCTAAACCCTAATTTTCTATGGAGAAATTAGCCCAAATTCTAGAAGATTGGTTTAGAATTCCAACCCTAAAACCATAGCTTGCCAGAAATTTCACCCCCTATCCATTTTTCCAATCCTATTGAGGCTAGGTTCGTGGAGAAGTTTGAATTTAGGGTTTTGAATGTTGAATTCGAAGGTGGAGAATCTTGAATTTTGGGGTCGGATCTTGACCATTTTGGTTGGGTTTTTCCTATAAATAGACCCCTCTCATCTCTCTCTCGGCCTTTGGCATACTGGGGAAGGATTTACTGGCGTTTTGAGGGCGAGATCCGAGGAGGAAAGGGAGTTCTTGTGCAGTTCTTTACGTTCTTCGTCCCTCATCTTTGATCCGATCTCAGGTAGGTGTTCTCTCGTGCTAAACCCAAATTGATCAATGAAATAGATGTAGATGCATGTCAAGTTGTTTCTATACCGTTTTCCCCAATTTTTATCTAGTAATAAGCATGCTAGATGGATTTTATTGAAGAGTTATCGTCGTTTCCGCCGGAATGAACTCGGTTTCAGATTGCGATGGTCACAAAGGCCGTGTTCTTATTGCGGTTCCCCGACACACCACAATGACACGAGACCCTGAAATTTGAAATTTTGAACGACCTTCTGGTCGCAGGTCATCACTTAGAACGCAATCTGGAGGCGGTCCTCAAACAAACCGCGACCTCCCAGACTCCAAACTATCTCGTCTTCTGTGTGAAATTTGGACTGAGCCAGAGGGACTGGAACGCGGTTCCTCTCCTAACCGCAAACAGAACGCGGTCATGTTGTAGGCCGCGACCAGACCTAGACCTCCCCTTGGCCCCGGTTCGCACCGCATGTTCCGTTTTTAGGCGTCCTTATAAGCGACGCAGGCAATGAGGATGTCCAGACAACTAGACATGAGTTTTAATTTGAGATCCTTAAGCGTTGGAAGTTCCGCCTCGGATCACGGTGTCCTTCTAGACCGTGTTCCAGATGTGCGATCTCCGTGACGACCTGGTTGTTTTTAGGTTCTAACTGAACCAATAGTTCGTCCAGCATGCTAGATTTGTTGATTTTAAGTTCCAAATCATGTTATGTTTGCATGTCATTTAATTAAACACATGATTAAGTTAAGTATATGGAAGATAAATGATTCTATTCCTTGAGCTTATATTCCTTCCATAATTCTTATAATCTTCATGACATCCTTTGATCTCCATGATTACATTATCTTTTTTCAGCATGTTAAAAGGAGTAGATAGAATCTTACTAAACGTTTAGCATGTGCTTATTTTCATAGCCCTTTACCATGATTGCGTACATGCTTAGCTTATGACCTTGATCGGCGATTCAAGTGATTGTAGATGTACATCGTGTCACTACGGATTCCGTTTCTCGCAAAGCCCTTCTTGGTGGAAGTTAGAACCCTCCGCCGGATTTCCGCCGAATCAAAACTTCTTCATCTAAGGCCTCCGTAAGACTCCGCGAGTCATGGATTCTCTCATGACTGCCAAACTGGTGGTACCCGAATACCCTTGGAAATCATCGGGATCATGTCTTACTGGTTACAGATACGAGCCTATTGACTCTCGAAACCACGGAACGAGGTTCTGCGTGGTTCTATATTTCTATTTATGAACGCATCATGATCAGAGACCGCATTCACCCTTGTAACCTAAAATTGGGTGCCCAAGGACTGTGTGAGGGTCAGTCGGAGGTTGTTTGTGCTTCTGGTAAGGTTTTCTGAACGCGGCCCAGGGGACAACCGCGGTCATCCCTAAACGTGGTCCTGCTACATACCGTGTTCAGCCCTGATCCCAGATCGCGTCCAGCCCAGTTTCTGATAAATTTCATAATGCATGCGGCTCCGTTTCTATCGGCATTTCTAATCATAAACCCTTGATAGACCATTTCTATTGGAAATAAAGGAAACTCTCCTTATTGACTCATTGTCATAGCACATCATTGAATTCCTCTGATTAATGTCATTGAACATGATGCCTTGAATTAGTCTTGAACTTCTCTTATAATTACTTGTGCTTCTTGTACTATTTGTTCCTTGAATGAAAAATTTTGCTAGATCTGTACTTTATTTCATGAGCTTTACCTTGAAATTCATTAGCCATATATATAATGTGGATGTCTAAATAATTATAAAGGATCGATGATCCAAACTACAATGCCTGGCATTAATGGGGCCCGGTCTGGTCCTAGGAGGAGCACCCGAAAGTACTTGTACCCATGAGAGTTATTATTTGTAATATCCTGGACCTTTCGGATCATTTTTCTTGGGTCCCGGATCTGCTTTCTCAGAGTGTCCAGCTCTGTTGTGTCCGAAATTTTGCTTCGGACATCTTTCATGTTCGGATCAGCGCGATCCGGAGTTGTTTCAGAGGTCCGGAGCGTGTCCGCAACTTTTTCCACGTGTTTTTTTGATTCCCGGTCGTGTTTCCGGTTTTTACCTACGGAACCCCGTAGCGGGTGAACCGAGTCGTTCACCTGGGCGAGAGTGGTAACGTTGCGATCGGTGCGTTCCGAGGATCGCAGATGCATAATTTTTTATTTTTTGATATTTTTTAAAATTTTTGAATTTTCTATAAATACCCCATTTCTTTTTCTACCCCCTCTTCTTTCTTCTTCTTCCTCTTTTCTTCTTCCTTCCCCGACGAGAGCCGCCCCATTTCTCTCTCTCTTCGGCCGACGACGACCGCGACGTGCTCCCCTCCAGTTGCAGACGGCGGTGGGCGACGGCGTAGGCGGCGGTGAGACGATCCCGGTGGTGTGCGGCGTTTGTGAGACGCGTGAAGGAACGAGGGTTCTAAAAGCGTTCTTCGCGGTTTGTGGACGATCCGGCGTGTCTCGAGGCGAGATCGAGGTAGGGTGACGTTCCCTAGCTCCCCGCGTTTCATTCCCGTGATTTCTAGCCTGGTGTGAGGCCGAGAGGGGTCGTTTCCATGCGGGAGGGTAAAATCATGATTTGGGGAGAGTTCGTCCGATCCACATTTTTAAGCCGCGATTCGGCGTTTTGATTCGGCATTTCTAAAAGCATGCTAGGGGTCCCCTTGTTTTCCCCCTCTCCCATGGAGGTATGGGGGCGTGGTTGGTGTTTTGAGTCGTTTCCCGTCGTTTCGCCGTCGGGACGGTGTGACGGTCCTTCCAGTGACCGTCACAGCCTGTGACGCCCCACGGTGGGTGCGTTACATGGCAGTGTTATGCCAACTGGGTGGTCTGTGGGCCTAACGGTCCCACGATAGGCCGCCAGGGCGTGTGACGCGCCTAGGTCGGACCGTCAGGTGGCGATCCGACCGTTGGCATCCGACCGTTACGGTTTTGACCGTTGGGGTCAAGGCCTCTGACACACCCAGGGTGGGGCGTCAGAGCCTTGTGACGCCCCTATGTAGGAGCGTTAGAGCGGATGCGTCCCCACCTTCTGACGCTCCTAGGCCGCCAGGGCGTGTGACCCGCCTAGGTCGGACCGTCAGGTGGCGATCCGACCGTTGGCATCCGACTGTTGCGGTTTTGACCGTTGGGGGTCAAGGCCTCTGACGCACCCAGGGTGAGGCGTCAGAGCCTTGTGACGCCCCTGTGTGAGAGCGTTAGAGCGGACGTGTCCCCACCTTCTGAAGCTCCTAGGCACGACCGTTAGAGCTGTGACGCCCCGAGGGGTGTGCGTCACAGCTGGTTTCGTCCCGTCTCCTGACGCACCAGCGGTGGTCCGTCAGAGACTATGATGCCCCGAGCGGTGTGCGTCATAGTGGGTTTTTCTCGCCTTCTGACGCACTGGATTGGGTGCGTTAGGGCCTGTGACGCACCAAGGTTGGCGCGTCACAACCAGTTTTGCACTCAGAGTCTGGCGCACCTGTGTTGGGCCGTCAGACCGCTGTGACAGCCCAGAGATAGGCCGTCAGAGCTGTGGCACTCTTGTGTTGGACCGTCAGGCTCTGGACTGCACCAGGCGATTCGCAGTCCCGTTTCTTCTCCGACCGTGGTCACCGTGCGACGGTGCTGGTACGTGGGACGGTCCCCGTACTTCGTCGGGTTCGAATGTTATTTTCCGTTGACTTGAGAGTCTACTCCTTCAGTGATCCTCCACTAGTCGTAGCCTGCTTACACGTTTAGTGGTCCCACCAAGGAGTGGTGGAGAGGCTACCCTGAGGACGATTTTTAGACTGGTTTCCATCGGGCCCCGGTTTGCAGCCAGAGTCCGGCTGAGGGGAAAATCAGTTAGAGGCCAGACCTGGGACACGTGATCTGTGTGTGCATACGTGGTTGGGGGCGGTTGGACCCACGCTGACGAGTGTGACCCCAGCTAGTCACTTGCTTTGTGGTTACTTGTATGGTGTCTCAGTTCCCGCTGGGCCGGAAGGAGACACCTGAGACGCAGACTAAGACGTCAGTGGATGCATCCGGCCTTGCTTCTAGTGGGAGGTAATCCTGTCGAGTCGGGAGTGACAGACTGTCAGTCTTTGTGACTTCGACCTTCAGGTTTTGGTCACGTGTGACCGTTGAGTCCCGATTGTTTCGCCGTGGCGCATGTCTCGGTTTTCGTGCCGTGAGACCGGTGTTTGTAGTTGCAGGGCTTTCACTTTTGAGGTACTCGCTTAACTGCTAGCGTAGCAGTTTTCTATTTTGCGAGGTAGAGTTCGAGTGATCCCTACTGAGTCTTGTTTTGAGACTCATTCCCTGCGTGTTTTCACCGCGTTTCAGGTGAGGCGCGGCTTCAGAGGAACGCGTCTGAGGCTCAGCGTGGTTCAGGTGCCCAACGTTAGTGCTAGAGGTCAGAGCCGGGGTATGTCCCGTGTAGCTGTACTTTTCTTTCTTGTCTCTGTACTAGTTGTGGACTACTGTTGTTTATTTTGTTATATCTTGTGGACCATGTATCATGTAAAACGTTAATTATTCCTGCTTAATCATATAACTGTTTAATTTCTGCAATTTTTTGTGATACTTGTGTAGTCTCCACACCATCCTTCTAACCCTTTCGAGTCTTCGGGCTCGTGGGTGGCGGTTCGAGTCTCGGGTTATCGGGCATTCCCGGTAATCGGATTCTCGGGTCGTTACAGCTGGTATCAGAGCGCGATTGTGGGATTATACGAGAATCATAAGTAATTGTAGTGGTCCACTAGTCCACAGCAATGATGTACAGTTGACGCTGACATCGGGCACCGTGTGTTTTTATTGACCTTGCCATTTTCGTGTTTTCTGTCTTTTGCTTTAGAAGCGAGTATGGCGCCGAGGCGGGGGACTCGCTCTCAGCAGGGGCAGTCGGCTGAGGTTCAGGAGGTTCATGAGGAGCAGGAGGAGCAGAGTAGAGTGCCACCAGCGGCCACCAAGGCAGCAGATACTGCGAGGATTCCGGGGGCCGAGGATTTCTTCCGTGGCATGTACCAGCTTATGTCGCAGCAGTTCGGCGGAGAAGCTGGTGAGGGCTCGTCGACCAGGGGTGGGCCAGGCCGAGCAGTGAGGGATTTCATGCAGTTCCATCCACCCTACTATGGCGGCCAGGCAGACCCTGATTTGGCTCGGAGTTGGCTCGACGAGATGGAGCGGGTGTTCAGTTCCATGCATTGTACTGCGGAGGACAGGGTGATGTTGGCCTACAACCAGTTGCAGGGCACGGCTCGGGCGTGGTGGTCTTCCGAGTGGAAGACGTCCTTCCAGTCTCATCCCCTTGAGCTGATTGTGTGAAGCGACTTTGTCAGCGTTTTCGAGCGTGCTTACTGCCCAGAGTATATTGCTACGTAGAGGATGTGTCAGTTTTTGGAGCTGGTCCAGGGCGACATGTCCGTGTTGCAGTACAGGGCCCGATTTGTTGAGCTGGGTCGTTATGCACCTCATATCATGGAGTATGAGAAGGTGAAGACCGGGCAGTTCGTGGAGGGATTGAGGCAGGAGTTGAGGCACCATTTGATCGCGAACGCTGCTACTAATTTGGAGACGGCTTCTGGTGTAGCGACGTCCTTGGAGCTGGATATGCAGAGGACTCGGGGACCGATTAGCCAGGGGCAGTCCTTGTCAGGCCGTAGCCAGCAGATGACTACTCAGCAACAGAGCACGTTCCAGCTTTCTTCTAGTAGTTCGGGGGCTTAGACCCTGGCGGCATCAGCGGCAGGTTTCGCGTCTTTCAGCGCCAAGGTGAAGAAGTTCTTCGGGAAGAGTTTTCGGAAGAAGAAGGAGGGCCGAGAGCAGCGGCAGGCTTCTTTGGGCAGTGTTCAGCAGCCGGCACCTTTGCAACGGCAGGGTTCCGTCGATGATTCTCGGGGGTCGTGTCCCCGATGTGGCGAGTCGCATCCAGGCAGGCAGTGTACGACGCCGGTGATCTGTTTCAGGTGTGATCAGGACACATGGCACGTGACTGTCCGCAATGGCCGCGTCAGCCACCCCAATTTCCTCAGCAGCAGCAGCAGCAGCAGTACCCACAACAGCAGTTTTAGCAGCAGGGTTAGTTTCCGCCACTACCACGGTCAGCGAGTGTGGGCAGGCAGAGAGCTCGAGGCCAGATTACTCACTTGACCAGGGCAGAGGTAGAGTCGTCGCAGCTTGTGGAAGGTACTGTTACGATTTTGGGTTGCGCAGCGTGAGTTTTGTTTGATTCTGACGCGTCCCATTTGTTTATTTCAGAGGATTTTGCGTTTAGTGTCGAGGACCCGGTATCCCAGATGTCTTGTGATCTGATGGTGGAGTTGCCGTCCGGTGACTTCATGATCACTCTGTATTGCTTCGAGAAGGTTCCGGTCTGGATCGAGGGGCAGAGTTTGCCAGGCAGGTTGTATGCGTTGTAGCTTCGGGATTATGATGTGATTTTGGACATGGACTGGCTCGAGACCCATGGAGCGGTAGTGGATTGTGGAACGAAGAGGGTTTACTTTCAGCATCCTCGTAGGCCGACCTTCTACTTCCAAGGTATCCGTTCTACCTCTCCTCGTTTTCTCATTTCTGCGATTCGAGCCCGTCGGTTGCTTGATTCCGGTTGTGAGGGTTTTCTCGCTTCTGTGATCTTGGTAGACCAGCCGTGTCCGGATGTCGAGGACATTCCGGTGGTGTGCGAGTTTCTCAATGTTTTTCTCGAGGATTTGCCTGGATTGCCTCCCCAGCGGGAGATCAATTTTGTTATCGAGGTTGTGCCTGGTACGGGACCCTTGGCAAAGGCTCCCTACCGTATGGCTCCCGCTGAGCTGAGAGAGCCGAGGGCGCAGTTGCAGGAGTTGCTGGCCAAGGGGTACATTCGTCCTAACTTTTCCCCTTGGGCGTCCGTGTTGTTCGTGAAGAAGAAGGATGGTAGTCTGAGGTTGTGCATTGATTACCGGCAGCTGAATGAAATGACCATCAAGAACAAGTATTCGTTGCCGCGGATTGATGATTTGTTCGACCAGCTTCAGTCTGCTCGAGTGTTCTCGCGGATTGATTTGCGTTCTGGTTACTATCAGCTGAGGATTCGCGACTCTGATGTGGAGAAGACTGCGTTCAGTACTAGGTACGGGCATTATGAGTTCTTGGTAATGCCGTTCGGGCTTACCAATGCCCCCGCAGCCTTCATGGACTTGATGCATAGGGTGTTTCGTCCCTATCTGGATCAGTTCGTGGTCGTGTTTGTGGACGACATCCTTGTTTATTCGCGGTCTGCGGAGGAGCACGCGTACCATTTGGGTGCATGTGAAGCTCAGTAAGTGAAGCTCAGTAAGTGCGAGTTCTGACTTCGTGAGGTGCCTTTGTCTGGACTGATAAGTGTGAGCAGAGTTTCAGAGAACTGAAGAGATTGCTCACCTCGGCTCCGGTGTTGGTTTTACCTTCTGGATCGAGACGTTTTGTGGTGTGTACAGATGCTTCCGGGGTCGGATTGGGTGCTGTGTTGATGCAGCATGGTAGAGTGGTGGCGTATGCTTCGCGGCAACTGAAGCCACATGAGGAGAACTACCCTACCCATGACCTGGAGTTGGCAACGGTGATCTTCGTGTTGAAGATCTGGAGGCATTATCTGTACGGTGAGAAGTTCGAGGTGTTCACTGACCATCAGCGTTTGAGATATGTGTTCACTCAGAGGGACCTTAAACTCAGGCAGAGGCATTGGATGGAGTATATGAAGGATTATGACTTCACCCTGTCTTATCAGCCAGGCAGGATGAATGTCGTCACCGATGCTTTGAGTCGGAAGGTCGCGGTCAGTGCCTTGATGTTGAGGAAGTGGAGGCTCTGGGAACAAGTGCCCAAAGTGTCATTCAGGCTCCAGATTCCCAGAGAGCCAGGGTTAGCGGTACTTGCGAGTCTCACTGTCACCCCTGCTATCTGCCGTCAGGTGACAGAGGCTCAGCATGCTTTGGCCATGGCTGATATGGAGCTCGGTGAGGACGGTGCTATGAGGTTTTGTGGCAGACTGTACGTCCCAACCGAGGAGCGGGTTCGTCGTGCGGTGTTGCGCGAGGCTCATGGGAGCAGGTACACCGTACACCCGGATGCGACGAAGATGTATCGGAACTTGCGGAGGCAGTTCTGGTGGCCTGGCATGAAGAGAGATGTTGCCGAGTTCGTGGCCAGGTGCCTGACCTGTCAGCAGGTGAAGGCGGAGCATCAGCGACCAGGAGGTGTGCTTTAGCCCTTGGATGTTCCCGCGTGGAAATGGGACCACGTGACCACGGATTTTATGGTGGGATTGTCGAGGACTCCGAGTGGGCATGGTGGATAGGCTGACGAAAGTGGCTCGGTTGTTACCGGTCAAAGACAGCTGGAGTGTGCCCAAGCTGGCACGTTTGTATGTGGAGCGGATCGTACCCTTGCATGGGGTTCCCATTTCCATTGTATCCGATCGAGATCCGCGTTTCACATCTGGTTTCTAGAGGAGTTTCCAGAGGGCTCTAGGCACCGAGTTAGCTTTTAGCTTGGCATATCATCCTCAGTCGGACGGTTAGTCAGAGAGGACCATCCAGACTTTGGAGGACATGTTGAGGTCGTGTTGCCTAGAGTGGCAGGGGAGTTGATTTCACCACCTACCGTTGGTGGAGTTTGCCTACAACAACAACTATCATTCGAGCATCGGCATGGCTCCTTATGAGGCGTTGTATGGGCGTCCGTGTCGGACTCCACTTGATTGGTTCGAGGTCGGTGAGCGTGTTTTGACGGGACCGGAGTTGGTGCAGCAGTGCGTGAATGTCGTGCACCTGGTTCGTCAGAACATGTTGGCAACCCAAAGTCGACAGAAAAGCTATGCTGACCGGAGGAGGCAGTCTCTCACTTTCGTCGTTGGCGATCGTGTGTTCTTGAGAGTTTCTCCGATGAAGGGGGTGATGCGCTTTGGACGGCGTGGGAAGCTGAGTTCCTGCTATGTCGGTCCTTTCCTCATTGTGGAGCGCATCTGTGAGGTTGCTTATCGGTTACAATTACTGTAACATCCCACCTTGTAATCCGGTTCAGTTCCCAACTCTCATCGGATTTAGGAGAGATGTCACAGTGGGAAAAACCCAACAGAACAGAAAACTAGTTGAAGAATTACATAAATAAAGAGAACAATAAGTAGCGGAAGAAATTTCAAGCCCATCAGTTAATTCCATTCCTCAAAATCTCAACAGCCCAAAAAAAGTCCATTATTACAAATTTTAAATGTTCTAACAATAAATCACCTCAAATAGAAAAAATTACAAATCTTTAAAGACTACACCAAATTTTCGCGTTCGGATTCACTACGCGCTAACTCCTCATCCTCCCCGAGGGAATCACCTGAAAGTGGTTAACAAGTGTGAGTCTAGGAATAGACTCAGCAAGTTACTAACTTTCAATTCGCTCCTTTATCCATGCCTAACTTACTACAAGGGTGAAATAAAATTTTAGAAATATATGAAACATAGAATATCTGGAATCAAGTTGATGAGGACAGAAATAAGTCTAGTAAAGAAACAAGTGCTTATGTGACGGTAGTCTTAGTTTTCAGAATTTGCATATGATAAACCAGATTTCAGATTACAGAATTTTAGAATTTACACATTTTCAGAATTTCATATGCCTTTACCGACTTCAGAGACAGAATTTCATATGCCTTTACCGGCTTCAGATACAGAGACATAATTTCATATGATATATCGCCAGACACAGTGCCCGAACCACCATTAGAAGGTCAGAACAGTCAGATACTCAGTCACCTAGGTAATAGAGACGAGTCTTGGTTATTGCGCAGAACCGGGGAAAGCTCTTCCCACCTTAACCAGTGGAATTTATCCACCTCTAGGAATTCACCTCGTGCCCTCGAGGTCAGAACAGATTGAGCCTCCCCATAGGGACATTTCTATAGTTTGGCTCCAGGCCCTTCTATGGCAGCAGTGTCTATATAGCCAATATAACAGTTTAATTTTTCCACAGATTTCAGGAATACTATAGGTTTCAGAATAGAACAAGCTTATTTTCAAGCTACACATACGTATAAAACAGTTAATAATTATAAGCACAGAATTTTAACAAAAATAAAATTTTTACAGTAAGTTATCAACTTACTCATTTATTATTTCCTAATTTTTTAGATTTTTCTGAATCAACAAACCCTTCCAAAAAACTTCATTTGCAGGTTTCTGGAATTTAGGAAACAAATTTATATTTTGGCCACACATGCATAGGAAATCGTTCATAACTGAGTATAGATTTTCTGTGGTCACAAAAATTTTACAGTATCTTACCAACTTGATATTCTATCATTTTTTAATTTTTTAGATTTTTCTGAATTAATTTGATCCCTCAAAATATACTTTTTCATGGTCGCTGGAAACCGGGACATAACATAGGATGCACCGACCTTAGTCTGTACAAAATCAAGTATGCACTGACCTTAATATGTACAAAACCAAGTATGCACCGACCTTGGTCTTAGCAAACCAAAACATGCACAGACCCTGCCCTTGCTATCCTTGCTATGCACAGACTTTACCCTTGCGCTATGCTCAGACCTTGTGCATACTATGCACCGACCTTGGTCTTTAGTAAACTAAAACATGCACCAACCTTGTCTAAACGTGCACTGACCTGCATGCACTGTCCTTGGCCCCAAGTGAACTAAAACATGCACTGACCTTGGTCTTTAGTAAACTAAAACATGCACCGACCTTGTCTAAACGTGCACTGACCTGCATGCACTGACCTTGGCCCCAAGTGAACTAAAACATGCACCGACCTTGGTCTTTAGTAAACTAAAACATGCACCGACCTTGTCTAAACGTGCATTGACCTGCATGCACTGACCTTGGCCCCCAGTGAACTAAAACATGCACCGACCTTGGTCTTTAGTAAACTAAAACATACACCGACCTTGTCGAAACGTGCACTGACCTATCTAAGCAATATTAAAACATGCACTGACCTATCTAAGCCATGTTAAAACATGCACTGACCTATCCAAACCATATTAAAACATGCACTGACCTATCCAAGCAATATTAAAACATGCACTGACCTATCCAAGCAATACTAAAACATGCACTGAAAAACATGCACGGACCTATCTAGCCATATTAAAACAAAACATGCACTGACCTTGCAGGGCAGAAAATGTCATTTCGGTTTAAAAAGTCGGCCGATCATCACGTAAAATACGTAAATAGATGGAAAATCTAGAATTTCCATAAAAACCTTATTTCTTATGCTTTTCAAATTCTTTTTGACCCAAACACCTAAGAAAATAAAAAAAACAAATAATGACAAAAAAATATTCGGGTTTGGGACTTGCAAAATTATATTAACATATTGGGCTTTTTGGCTACGTAAAAAGAATAAAATCTTAATAAAACTAAAACAGATATTTGAGCTCGTATAAAATAACCTCCTGAGTAAATTAGAACATGCCAAAGGGACATTTTGAAGTTCAGAAACTTGTCTTATCAATGAAAAATCATAAATGAGAGACACCTCCCTTCTATCTTCTTACTCCCAGCAACAAGGGCACTGGCAACCTTCTCAACGCAAGGAGTGGCCTGCTACGGTGTAGAGAATAAATCCTCTGGGCACACCCTTATAAAGCTAAAACCCTTTTTAAACTAGATCTAAATCCTAGTCATTGCTTCAGATCTACCCAAATAGATCTAAATCCTAGCCATTGTTTCAGATCCACCCAAAACTAGTGGCAGGACATTGATATGAAACAATCATGGCCTCCACAAGCCCTTGTTGGCCATTCGAATGTCAATGACGTGAAGGGAATATGGAAGACACTATTCATGGTCCACTTTAAAAATTAATATCTCACAAGGTAAAAATAATTAGAAAAATCTAATTGTTACCCATTAACTACCTTGATTTACTCTATCAGGAAAAATTATCAAATAAATGTTTGGCCTTAAAAATGAAATTGAGTGAACAGTAACAAGTGAAAATGAATAGTGAATACGTTGGGTCATAATCTATCCTAAACTATAGGAATTTGTGTCTATGCCCTTATGTCCTACTAGCGAATGGATATAATAAAAGAAGGACTTATGTTAACAATTAGCTTATAAAATTTTAATTATTCAAATTTCTAAATCTATAATTATCGAAAAACTTATATTTAATACATTATCTATTTTATTTATTTAGTTGTGAATTTAACAAAACATGTACTAAACACTTATTTTCATCAATTTAAATAGCAGAAATAATTTATAATTCTCTAGAAAAATCTCGGGCACTATACTTACCCCCTGAGTTGGCGTCGGTGCATGACGCGTTTCACGTCTCGATGTTGCGGAAGTATATGCCCGATGACTCTCATGTGCTCGAGGATTCTGTTTGGCCCGAGGTGACTTCAGATCTTTCTCTCCCAAAGTTTCCCGTCTGCATTGAGGACAGGCGAGAGCAGCGCCTGCGGAACAAGGTCATCCCCTTGGTTAAGGTGGTGTGGCAGCGGCACTCTGGTGGTGAAGCTTCTTGGGAACATGAGGACGAGATGCGTCAGCAGTTCCCGTACCTGTTCGAGTCAGTTCCCTCTTCTTCCCCCTGAGCTTTGTTCTTAAATTTCGAGGACAAAATTTGTTTAAGGGGGGAGGGCTGTAATATCCCGGACCTTTTGGATCATTTTTCTTGGGTCCCCGGTCTGCTTTCTCGGAGTGTTCGGCTCCGTTGTGTCCGAAATTTCACTTCGGACATCTTTTGTGTTCGAATCAGTGCGATCCGGAGTTGTTTCGGAGGCCCGGAGCGTGTCCGCGACTTTTTCCGCGCGTTTTTCCGATTCCGGTCGTGTTTCCGGTTTTTATCTGCGGAACCCCGTAGCGGGTGAACCGAGTCGTTCACCTGGGCGAGAGTGGTACCGTTGCGATCGATGCGTTCCGAGGATCGCGGATGTGTAATTTTTGATTTTTTGATATTTTCCAGAATTTCTGGATTTTCTATAAATACCCATTTCTTTTTCTTTTTCTCCCCCTCTTCTTTCTTCTTCTTCCTCTTTTCTTCTTCCTTCCCCAACGAGAGCCGCCCCCTTTCTCTCTTCGGCCGACGATGACCGCGGCGCACTCCCCTCCGGCTGTAGACGGCGGTGGGCGACGACGTGACGGCGTAGGCGGCGGTGAGACTATCCCGGTGGTGTGCGGCGTTCGTGGGAGGCGTGAAGGAACGAGGGTTCTAAAAGCGTTCTTCGCGGTTTGTGCACGATCCGACGTGCCTCGAGGCGAGATCGAGGTAGGGTGACGTTCCCTAGCCGTGTTCCATTCCCGTGATTTCTAGCCCGGTGTGAGGCCGAGAGGGGTCATTTCCATGTCGGGAGGGTAAAATCATGATTTGGGGAGAGTTCGCCCGATCCACATTTTTAAGCCGCGATTCGACGTTTTGATGGCTTAGAAGCATGCTAGGAGTCCCTAGGGGGCTTCCCCCTTGTTTTCCCCCTCTCCCATGGAGGTATGAAGGCGTGGTTGGTGTTTTGGGTCGTTTCCCGTCGTTTCGCCGTCGGGACGGTGTGACGGTCCTTCCAGTGACCGTCACAGCCTGTGACGCCCCATGGTGGGTGCGTTACATGGCAGTGTTATGCCAACTGGGTGGTCCGTGGGCCTGACGGTCCCACGATAGGCCGCCAGGGCGTGTGACGCGCCTAGGTCGGACCGTCAGGTGGCGATCCGACCGTTGGCATCCGACCGTTGCGGTTTTGACCGTTGGGGGTCAAGGGCTCTGACGCACTCAGGGTGGGGCGTCAGAGCCTTGTGACGCCCCTGTGTGGGAGAGTTAGAGCGGACGCGTCCCCACCTTCTGACGCTCCTAGGCAGGACCGTTAGAGCTGTGACACCCCGAGGGGTGTGCGTCACAGCTGGTTTCATCCCGTCTCCTGACGCACTTGCGGTGGTCCGTTAGAGACTGTGACGCCCCGAGTGGTGTGCGTCACAGTGGGTTTTTCTCGCCTTCTGACACACTGGATTGGGTGCGTTAGGGCCTGTGACGCACCAAGGCTGGCGCGTCACAGCCGGTTTTGCACTCAGAGTCTGGCGCACATGTGTTGGGCCGTCAGAGCTGTGGCGCTCCTGTGTTGGACCGTCAGGCTCTAAACTGCACCAGGCGATTCGCAGTCCCGTTTCTTCTCCGACCGTGGTCACCGTGCGACGGTGCTGGTACGTGGGACGGTCCCCGTACTTCGTCGGGTTCGAACGTTATTTTCCGTTGACTTGAGAGTCTACTCCTTCAGTGATCCTCCACTAGTCGTAGCCTGCTTACACATTTAGTGGTCCCACCAGGGAGTGGTGAAGAGCTACCCTGAGGACGATTTTTAGATTGGTTTCCGTCGGGCCCCCGTTTGCAGCCAGAGTCCGGCTGAGGGGAAAACTAGTTAGAGTCAGACCTGGGACGCGTGGTCTGTGTGGTTACTTGTACGGTGTCTCAGTTCCCGCTGGGCCAGAGGGAGACACCTGAGGCGCAGACTAAGACGTCAGTGGACGCATCCGGCCTTACTTCTAGTGGGAGGTACTCCTGTCGAGTCGGGAGTGACAGACTGTCAGTCTCTGTGACTTCGACCTTCGGGTTTTGGTCACGTGTGACCGTTGAGTTCTGGTTGTTTCGCCATGGCGAGTGTCTCGATTTTCATGCTGAGATCGGTGTTTGTAGTTGCAGGGCTTTCACTTTTGAGGTACTCGCTTAACTGCTAGCGTAGCAATTTTCCGTTTTGCGAGGTAGGGTTCGAGTGATCCCCACTGAGTCTTATTTTGAGACTCATTCCCTGCGTGTTTTCACCGCGTTTCAGGTGAGGCGCGGCTTCAGAGGAACGCGTCTGAGGCTCAGCGTGGTTCAGGTGCCCAGTGTGTGCCAGAGGTCAGAGCCGGGGTATGCCCCGTGTAGCTGTACTTTTCTTTCTTGTCTCTGTACTAGTTGTGGACTACTGTTGTTTATTTTGTTATATCTTGTGGACCATGTATCATGTAAAACGTTAATTATTCCTGCTTAATCATATAACTGTTTAATTTCTGTAATTATTTGTGATACTTGTCTAGTCTCCACACCATCCTTCTAACCCTTCCGAGTCTTCGACTCGTGGGTGGCGGTTCGAATCTCGGTTATCGGGCCTTCCCAGTAATCGGATTCTCGGGTCGTTACGTTTTTGGCCTGATGTGGCATTGCACCAAATACAAGCGTGCTAGATTTGTTTATGACATTCCACTTATTCATGACATACTTGAACTTACTTGAATTACTTGAAATACATGAAATATTTGACTGGTACATGTTTGCGTGAAATGGCCAATCAAATGATAATACTTGCTACATGATCGTTCTCTACTTGAAATCTTACTCTTGACATCATATCTACTTGTAATCCTATACACTTGCATCTCTTATACCCACCCTCATGTTCATGAGCCATGTTTTATTTATGTTTCTCGACATAGCACATTTACTTTATCAAACATGTTAATCATTTAAAGATCTCTGATATAGAGATATAAATCCTACTGAACTTTTCGCTCACCCTGTGTTTTTAGTTAATGTTTCAGGTAGTTACGATGAGGAATCACAAACTGATGGGAATGGGCAAGAGTAAAAGGAGTGACCGAGCTTATCTTAGAACCCTTATCTTTATATTGTTGCTTTTGCTAGAATTAATTGTTATTTGTAAGTTGTAATTTAATTATGACCATTTGAGACTTAGCGAATGTGTAAAACTCTTTTTGACGTAATGCTAGTTATCCTTTCTTTATCAATTTCCCCTTATGGTTGGTCCCCTTATCTTCATACTTTGATCGACACAAGTGTTACGACTCGTTGCGCCTCAATATTTAGTGTCGGGACGTGACACGGACGACCCCCACCCTGCAATCCCCCTCCCCACCATGGTTGGCAGTATCAGCCGAAACCGATACGTTTCGGCCGACATCAATCCGAAATCGGGCCCCAACACTGTAGTAGGTCCGATACCTAAAAATTTTTTTTTAATGATTTCGGACGAAACCATTAAGGGTTTCGGCTGAAACTGACCTGTTTCGGTCCGAAACCGTCCGGTTTTGGCCGAAACTAGAGAGGATCACTATTTTTTTATTTTTTTTAGTGGTTTCAACCGGTTTCGGCCGAAACCGATACCGAAACTGGTACGTATCGGTTTCGATACCGACCGAAACCGGTACCGAAACTGATACTGCCATCCTTGCTCCTCACTAGAGTCCCCTCACCCTACAACCACCCCCCCACCGGACTCTCTCTCTCTCTGTGTGTGTCCCCCAGATGCTCAGGCGCCCACCCTCGACGCACACATCCGGCAGTTGCCATTGGCAACTCAAACCCCTGACTGAAACCCTAAGAGAGATAATCGAGGGTATTACCGTCTTTTACCAGGTGTAGGTAAAGGTAATCATAGATTGACGAGTGGTAATGGGGGATTACGGCGACAGCATTTTTGAAAGCTTTTGTCAAAGTAATGATATGCCTTCTAATACATTTCTAGGAATGATACATCTGCAATTTCGTCTCCAAGCGTGGTTTTTTTGCAAAAAACACTAAACAAACCATGATAATATTTTAACCCAAAAGACCAAAAAATCCATTGATAACAGAAGCTTTAGTTTGATTAAAATAAGAGAACTCCACCATAGCTCCCAGTCAAAGACATAATCTCAGGGGGATAATTTTTATACATACCCTAGTTACAGAATTTTTGAATTTACCACACAGCTATAATTGTATAGATCTTTCAGAAATTGCCACTTGGATTATGCCATTAGAATATTCTGAATTTCCGAGAATCTGCTAATTGACAGATTGCTTTGAAA
This sequence comes from Amorphophallus konjac, assembly GCA_022559845.1. NCBI lineage: Eukaryota > Viridiplantae > Streptophyta > Magnoliopsida > Alismatales > Araceae > Amorphophallus > Amorphophallus konjac. Next base: position 557,747,554 of record CM040121.1, on the reverse strand, counting down.
AAGTAAAAAGAAAATATCTAAAATGCCCATGGTTAAACACCCAGATGCCTTCCTCTCTATGTGTATGTGTATACAGGCCAATGGCAATGGCGATTCTGAAAGTTTTTAAAAATTTAGATGGGTGAGTAAGCACAGTGAATATGCATGAAATCAATTTAATCCTAATCTTAATATATGTGATATTTTCTTTTTTTGGAAAGTAATATGATAATATGAAGCACAGAAATATTCCGCTATTGCAAGTCATGCCAAACTATAGTACTTTGATTCTTCAGTTAGAGGAATATCTACACCAGCTCCCCTGTAGATAAGGTATCTCCAACTGATAATTCATTTTGGTTTGAAATTTCCAAAAAAAGAAAGCTTTCCATAAATGATCCCCTTCAGGAATTAATCCCAAACACATTTCCAGCTAATTAGACAAATAAATTTATCAAGTATGATCCATTTCAACAAAATAATTGTCTTTTGTCAGAAAATACTTTCTAAAAATCAGAGGCTGAATTGTGTAACTTGAGTAGATTTTGGTGCATGTATTGCAAACACTTGTGTAGAAAACAATCTATATAACCACAATTAAATGGGCAACTGTATATAACATTTACTATTTGGTCCAGAAAAGCTCTTGTAGGACCTATTTTAATAAACAATTGATCAAGTCCAAATTTTTGAACGATGAATAAGCAGAGCCATAAAAGATGGATGCTATAGTATTCCAAAAGAAGCTATACTTACTGAAAAAAGATGAGTTTGTCAAAGACCTATACCATATGGAATAGTCTGAATTTGGATGTAAAAGATTTTTTGAAAGAGCAAACCATTTCAATAATAGAACAAAGTCTATTTCCCCTTGATGGAAACAATTCTTATGAATCCAACAAAGTAGATACTCCCAATATAAGGAACGGAAATAATAAAGTATTGTCCAATTAATGGGGATGAAATGCTGCAGTGAAAATGAGTATTCAGGACCATAGTTCGCTGACTTGGACCGGATTGGTCCAAGTCGGAAGACTTGTACCAAATCATGGCGAGCCCAAGCCATGATCCTATCCACTATTAATTATTTAGATAATAGTTCAGAAATTAGTTTAAACATTTTTTAAATTGAAATTATGATAATGACATAATGATATAACATCACCCATGGATCGTGCATGCCATGGATGAAAAGCATGAATCTCTGTTTTAGAGTTTATTGATTTATGATTATCTAATATGATATAACATTCAGAATTAGTTAAAAATGAAAAATAGACTAAATGACTCATATGTATTTTAGATTGATGAAGTAGTAGTTCTACAACAGAAAATGTAGGGTAAATATATACTCCAAACATTGCAAGAAGTTTTGATTTTGCAAAAATGGAAAATCAAAACATAACCTAAAAACAAGTGACTCGGCTGAGTCAGCCTGACTCATACCAGATCATGGGGGAACCAAGTTAATCTGGATCTTCGATCTGGCAAACCCTGTTCAGGACCCAGATGAATCAGTTCTTTTCTTTCCCATTTTTCTTTCATGTGCTTTAAAACTCAATATGCATCACAATGTTGCTGTCGAAATTGGCATCCAGAGAGTAGGTGGCGGCAGAAGACACCTCCCTGTTACACAGGTTTTGTGTTTCGAGCTCGGAGTTTTCAACTTGGAAGATCTGCCAGGTTATCGACATCCGATAAACAAGACCTCAGGATCATTGGATCTCGGGGTAGATATCGTGAAATGGGTCCGGATATGAATCAAATCCAGGTCGGACCTTCTTGAATCCATCCAATTTGTACCTCCTATGAAGGGTGTCCTTGGAGATCTACCTTGTAATTTTAAGTGGGAGTTTGGGAGGACCAAAGTGAGCCGTTGCATTTGCCCACTCAAATCTAATTTTTCTAATTCAAACCCAATCCCATCAGGCAAATTAATCTGGTAAAACCAAGCTAAAACTTGAGAAAGTGTAGGTACCCCAGTGCTTGCATCCCTAGAGCAAAACAAAAGAACAAATGGGAGAAAAGGGTTACAAGAACTAAACAAAAAAACTATGCATACAATGTATAGAAACCCACAATGCTACTCACGCCAACTACACATACCAACTCACATGAACAGCGAATTCACTAGGGGGACGATACTTACAAGCCTGGCATGGAGGGTGGGAGACCCATTTATAGGAGTGGCACCACTAAATTGACAAACCAAACGGTGTCCACTCTCTTGTCCACAGGACCCACTTGCCACTTGTTGAGTTGGTGAAACATTTAGAGAGGGCAAGGACTGTTATTGGATCATTTTGAGCCTCTCTTAGACAGAGAAGGTTGGCAGAGGACCCTTCTTCGATAATAAGCTGCGTTCCGTTAACATTCCACAACAAACCCTTAAAACTCAAGGTTCACTGCACTGCCGTATGCACTATGCTGACATGTAGTTTTTTTTTGCAAAAAGTATTTTTTATTAAAAATTAATTTTTTAAGAGTAACTTTAAACTTCTAAAAATAGTGGATTTTTTAAAGTGTCTAAGAATAGTGGATTTAACTTATGGAGGGCATACTTAGGTATATATATATATATATATATATATATATTAGTAATATCAATGTCAACGTCATTCAGTTATGTAGAGAAACAGAGTTCTATGTGCTCTAAAGATTTATCAATGTCATTCAGTTAATAATAAAGAAGGTTAAACATCTGAGTCGAAGTGAAATGAAGATACATGCACATCATCCTCGTGACTACAAAGTCTAATTCTATCATAGTGGATGGAGGTCAATGCAACTCCCCCTGTATAGCTTTGACCATTTACACAAACAATGGTGCAAGTGCAGCGGTAGATGGTACATAAAAATCTCTATAAAAGCTCCCACTGCATCGACTAGTGCATCCTTAGAGGAGAAAGATTCGGACAAGTGCTGGTGGAATACTAGAGAAGGATACAATCCTAGATTTCATGACAATAAGACAGCCATCCCGTAACGTTGTGCGAAACTAGACTCGAATCTCACATGAAACAGAAGTACAAGTAACACAATTTCGGCCAACTCCCATGAGATCACATAGCACCCTAAATTTTGAAATGCTGTAAGAATTTTTTTTTTTGAAATGTGGATGGTAGCACGATATATATAAAAGAAGAAAGGGATGTGCAGATACTAGGTAACCATGGTTTGCCGTCCCGCCCCGACCCGCATGACCGACCCGACCCAGGCGGGCGCCGGGTCACACGGGCTGGGGGTCGTGGATGGGACGCACTGGACCGCATGGTCCCGTGCATCCCGCCACGTACCGATCCAGTGCGAGGCGGGACCTGGCTCGGTACGAGCGGGTCGGGGCTGTTCGCCCATTTAACAGGCCGGAGGGGAGGCTATTCCTCCATCCCTCCCACTGGCGAGCAGCGTTGGACGGCGGCTTTGGGCGGCTCAGGGCGGCGATCGGATGTAGGTGAATTTTTTTTTGTTTGTTAAATGGTCTGTGCCTGTGGGGGGCCGCCGGACGTGGGGGAGGGAGGGGTGGGGGGGCGATCAACGTCAGTGGGGGGCACCGGAGGTGGGGGGAGGGGGGGCGATCTGGCCGCCGGAGGGAGGGGGGGCCGATCTAGGCGGTGGAGGCCGTCGGAGGTGGGAGAGGTGGTGGGGAGGCGGTGGTGGCCGGGGGGGGGGGGGGGGGGGGGGGCGAATTGGGCGGTGGGGGCCGCCGAAGGTGGGAGGGGGGGCGTTCTGGGCGGTTGGGGGCCGCAGGAGGTGGGAGAGGGAGGGGGGTCCGATCTGGGCGGTGGGGGTGGGAGGGGGCGCCGGAGGTGGGAGAGGGGGGCGGTGGTGGCCGGGTCGGGGCCGATCTAGGCGGTGGGGGCCGCCGGAGGTGGGAGAGGTGGTGGGGGGGCGGTGGTGGCCGCCGAAGGTGGGAGGGGGGGTTCTGGTCGGTGGGGGGCCGCAACGGGGGGGGGGGGGGGCATTCTGGCGGTGGGAGGGGGGGTGTTCTGAGCGGTGGGGGGCCGCCGGAGGTGGGAGAGGGAGGGAGATTAAAAAATAGTTATTAAATTATTTATTAAATAAATTAAATGTCATTAGTTAGAATAATTTATATTTTGTTAGTTTTTTAAGATTTATTTTTGATGCCTTATGTAATTTATTTAATTATATTATGTTATAACATGTCGTTAAATTTTATAATATTTTTAGTTTAACATGTCATAGATTAATGAAATTAGTGTAACATGTCGTAGAATAATGTATTCATTTTTACATGTTTTAGAATTAAATTTATTATTTTTATTAAAATTTAGTGATAACAAAAATTGTAGATATAAATTGTAACATGTCGTAGAATAATATTTTTAGTGTAACATGTCGTAGAATAAATATATAGTTTTGCATGTTGTAGAATGAGATTATTTTACATTAAATGATAATATTTTCATTAAATGCTATTTGTATAAAACATTGTACATTGAATTTACATTTATTACCTAAATTTGTTAGTTGTAGATGTAGAATAATGAAAAAAAAATTGTGAACCCGGTACATGGTTTAGTGATATTTATTTTATATTAGTGCATTAACAAATTTAGTGATATTTATAATTTGTATTTCTTAATTTTAGGAGATACAGTTAAGCACTCTATGGCTCCTAGGGAACGACCAAATGATATTGGATGGTCACACAGAGTTATGTTGGATGGCAACCGTAGGTGTTGACGTTGCAACTATTGTAAAATAGAACACCGGGGAGGAGGGGTGTCTCGGTTGAAGAAGCATTTGGCAGGAGGAGCCGGTGCAGGATACTCTGAGGTTGCTGGGTATACCCATGTGCCTAGAGATGTGAAACTTGCAATGGCCAGGCACCTGCGGGAGAAGAGAGCTGAGATGTAAGAAAAGGAAAAAAGAAGAAAAGAGATCAAGCGGCAGTGAGCGGAAGAGCAAGCGGCAACGACGAGGAGGAATGTGCATGGACGCCCAGTGACGAAGACCAACAAGCACGTACTGAGCAGGCTAATGTGTATGTCACGGTGAATGATCCATACGAAGCCGAGTTTCGTGAGGCAGTACGTCAGAGCAGGGAAGAGTCAAGACATCCCGAGGAGACGAGATGTGACGACCCGAGGATCCGGTTACCGGGAAGGCCCGATAACCCGAGGCTCGAACCGCCGCCCACGAGCCGGGAGGGCTCGGAAGGACTAAAAAGGAGTGTGGAGGTGCAAAGAAATAGGAAATAAAGCAGGACAATTCAACAATTAACAGAATTAAACAACTACAGCTGCAACAGAGTCCAGTCCAATAGAAAGTACAGTCTAAAGCAGTAAAAACGTACCACATGCCAAGTGAACACTCGGCCCGGCAAGCTGACAACTAGGAACCTCCGCACAGCACCCTCGAACCACGAGGCAGAACCGCCGCACCTGTAACGCAAGGGTGAGCCTCCTGTCACTGGCCCAGTAGGGATCCCGCGGAACCCCAACTGAGAAACAACGGCAGAAGGAAAGCTACGCTAGCAAGACAGCAACGGAAAGAAGTAACTACGAAAGCAGGAAAGTAACTACGGTGGCCGGCAAAACCTCGGCACTACAGCTACTCCTACTGTACCAGAACACACCCCAGACTCACGGCCAAGGGCTACCAAACTACACTAGAACCAGTCACACGGTACAAAAATCGACACACGTGCCACGGCGAGACAACCGAAACTCAACGGTCAACGCGACCAAAAACCCGAAGGTCGAAGTCACGCGACTGACAGTCTGTCACTCTCTGTCCAGAACAGGAGTACCTCCCACTAGAAGAACAACCGGATGCGTCCCCTGACGTCTTACACCGCGTCACAAGTGTCTAGCTACGACGCCCTAGGCGTGAGACTCAGACACACACAGTAACCAGTACCACAACAAGGACTAGCTGGGGTCACGCTCGTCAGCGCGTGTCCCAAGCCCCCAACTACGTGTGCACACACAGACCATCTGCTCTAGGTCGGGTCCTCTAGCTGGATTTTCCCCCCACCGGACTCTGGTGGCAAAGGCAAGGGGCCGACGGAAACCAGCCTAAAAACCGCGTCTCACCGGGTCGCGCTCTCCACCACTCCCAGGTGGGTCCGCACACGCGTGCGCAGGAAGCTACGACTAGTGGAGGATCACTGAGAGAGTAGACTCTCAAGACAACGGAAAACAACGTCCGAACCTGACGAAGTACGGGGACCGTCCCACGTACCAGCACCATCGCACGGTGACCACGGTCGGAGAAGAAACGGACGCACCGCCCACGGCCAAACACATGACCCACTCGGGGATCATCTTCCAGGAAGACTCACGACATGCGGGGGAACTCCACCGCACACACACCGATACACGGTGACTCGATCGAGCAAGAACACGGAAACCCGAAACGCCTGGGGTCACCCGGACCCACCAAGCCCATGGGCACGCTTATCGAGGTAACACGGCACCTCCAGACACCCCTAAACACGGACACGAAACCCACGGGGTGTCCGGGACACACACGGCCCAAGGGGAGCACGATCAGCCGCAAACCACCCGCCCCGGGTAGCCCGGCTGCTCACCTCCATGAACGCGCTATAGGTCCATAGCGCGTTCAAACAGAACGCGCTATACACCTATAGCGCGACAAGTCAGATCGCGCTATAGGCCCATAGCGCGACTGCACAAATCGCGCTAGGGTCACCTAGCGCGACAAAACAGAACGCGCTAGGGACCCCCTAGCGCGACCAAGAAGAACGCGCTAGGACCCCATAGCGCGACAGCAACCGCCTTACTGTTCATCTTCTCCGATGAACGCGCCCCGTCGGGGCAGCGCGACCATCAAGAACGCGCTAGCCGAGGCTAGCGCGTTCTCAGTCCGCGCCCGAAAATGGTGGAAACTGCGGGAAAAACCATTCCACGCCCCGTTCACCCCCAGGTGAAGGGGAAACAAAAGGGAAAACATTCCCCAAGCCCCTAGGCATGCATCTAAACCCCTGGATCGCCCAAAAACACGGTAAAACGGAAGATCCGGCTCACACACCCAAAACATGCATTTTCTCCAAATTACCCCGTTTAGCCCGCTCGGCTCACCACGGCCTACAAAACTCGTGGAAATGAAGTACGCGGGTTGAGGGTCCATCTCCCTACCTCCACCGAAGATTTCGCGCCCCGAACTCGTCGATCCGCGAAGAAAACGCCGTGAAACCCTTGCCGCTCCATGAACCCGCGGCCGAACTTCCACGCGCCACCGGCCCTCGATCCTCGACCCGTTCCCCGTTCCTCGCCTCCCGCCATCGCCGCCTCACCCTCCTCCGCCACCGTCGGCCGCCCGGGGAGAGGGGGAAAGAAAGAGATGAGAGAGAGTGAGAAAGAGAGAATGAGAAGGGGAAAGAGAAAAGGGTTAGTATATATAGGAAAACCCAAAAATTGCATAAATTCAGAAAATTACGAAAAATTACCTCCGCGATCCTCGGAAGGAACACAACGCAGTGGTGCTGTCTCGGAGTCGAAGAACGCCACGGTTCGCCCTGCACAGAGTTCCGAAGGCACATCAGGGAAAACACGTGTAAAGCACAAAATACACTCCGAGACCCACTAAAAGATCCGAGAAAAGGAAAAAAAAACCTGGGACATTACAGCCCTCCCCCCTTAAAGGAATTTCGTCCTCGAAATTCAGGACCTAGCACGAAGTCACAGGGGAAGAACACTGAACCAACTGACAACGCTGTCAGAGCCCCAGCACAGAAAACCTCGGTTCTCACGAAAACACCGATCTTGGGGGACACAGCCAGACTTACAATCACAACCAACACCTCGCTCCGCGCGTCGTTCACACCGGCCAACAGAGCAGGCATATACCAGAGGACACAGTCCAGCATCACCTCAGACACCTCGAAAACCAACATGCACCGCTGCCACCATCTCGCCCATCGAGGAAACACACCCTCGACACGAGAAACAGCTACCGATCCATCCAATGGTCGGCAGACAAAACACACATCAACTTCACAACCAGCTGACCGGTCGCACACCCTTCTCAAGGGAACAACCAGAACAGAGCCTCCACCAGCTCACGCAGCCATCTCAGCAGACTGCAACCAGAACAACAGCTCAGCACCGAGAGTCACCTTAGCGCTGAGAGTCACCTCAACCCAGATCCCGTCCGGAAAGGCACATCTCGAAAACAGCCACCCTAGGTCTCGTTAGCACACGGCTGTCGCCACGCTCGAGCCCCAACAACCAGCATCTTGTGTCTCTGAAAAGACCATCCGCTGGTCACCAGACATTTGTCAACAGGAAACCTCCGCTTGCTCAGGTTCTTCCTTCTTTCCTGGTCCTCCACCAGATCCGAAGGGAACATTCCAAACCTCGGCAAGCCATCCGTTGACTCTCGCACAGACCACCACTATATCCAGATGGATCCCCGCGCCAACTCTACCCTTCAGGGGAGCACGGCGGGACCCAATGACTCCATCTCTCCTCGGTCTTCACGTCACTCGACTTAGACTTACGGGGAATCCTCCCTTGCTGGTCGCAGACGGAGGATCAATATCCCACGTCAACGTCTCATCAGAGACCACCCTCTGACGCCGATCTCACGAAAAAGGCCTCCGCCCATAGGCATCACTCTTCTATCTGGTCTCATCAAATCCTTCGATCAATCCAAATGGACACCTGCCAACCCCTGACTCTAGCCCTTAACACAGGGCCACGGGACACACAACCTCTTACAATCCACGACACACTTCTCCAAAACATGATCTCATCCACGAACGCAACCTCCAACGCAAGAACAGGGTACTCATGCGGCAACCTCGCCAGCACATTTCCCAAACTCTCCACCTGCCAGTGCCATGAACCATAATATCTCAAGCAACGGCACGGCAACAACGCGTCTCACGCCGCCGGATACAACGCACATCAAAGAACCAATCCTCCGCTACTCTACCCTTCTCAGAAACCCACCCGCAGCAACCAATGCTACGATCCACGCACTCTGATCCAAACGCACAGCCACCACAACGCCAACTCGGGATCCACCAACTCGACAACCATCTGCAACCCCACAGACTCCGATCCTCTGCACCTCGGGAACCACAACACCAACCGTAAATCTCAAAACACCGCCCAGCCGGCACTCGTCCTTCTGGAACAGCGCCAACACCCTTACACATCAGGGAACGGGCAACGCTTCTCACAGGCAACCACCTTGCCAAAACGCGGGACGCGTCTTGCACGGACTTCATGGCGCACGAAGGCCAACCAATCCGAACACAGCATGCAAGACGACGAACCCTAGCCCAACGCAATCTCTCCAACCAAAGGAGAAGCCAAACGCACTTCCGACCAACGGAAGAACTCCATGCTCGACCTAACCTCGCACCTCGCACATGCTGGAAACAGCACCATCCAGCACCAAGGAAAACCATCGCTTCCATCAGGTCAGCACCTCCGACACACTCGGCAAGTGTCCCGTCGGACCACAATCACAGCGTCAGCCGACGCACCACCACTGCAATTCCTCGAACTGTAACACGCCACAAGTTCATGCCTGCCAGCAACCTCTGCCCAACGCAGCACAACCAAGGCCACCACCGATGAGGGAGAAGGCTCTCGACCTCGATCCGTAGACCCCGCGCCGGTACGAAAGCCGTGAACAACAACCACCTTCACAGCGCCGCACAGCGCACTCAAGCTCTCAAGCGAGAAACAAAGCGAAAAACATGCACGAAACCCTATGCCAGCTGCCGACTGTACTGGACCTTAAGGACTCTGATCTCTGCAATATCTCGAATTCCCATGTACGTCCACAACCACGCTCTGATACCAACTGTGACGACCTGAGGATCCGGTTACCGGGAAGGCCCGATAACCCGAGGCTCGAACCGCCGCCCACGAGCCGGGAGGGCTCGGAAGGACTAAAAAGGAGTGTGGAGGTGCAAAGAAATAGGAAATAAAGCAGGACAATTCAACAATTAACAGAATTAAACTACAGCTGCAACAGAGTCCAGTCCAACAGAAAGTACAGTCTAAAGCAGTAAAAACGTACCACATGCCAAGTAAACACTCGGCCCGGCAAGCTGACAACTAAGAACCTCCGCACAACACCCTCGAACCACGAGGCAGAACCGCCGCACCTGTAACGCAGGGGTGAGCCTCCTGTCACTGGCCCAGTAGGGATCCCGCGGAACCCCAACTGAGAAACAACGGCAGAAGGAAAGCTACGCTAGCAAGACAGCAACGGAAAGAAGTAACTACGAAAGCAGGAAAGTAACTACGGTGGCCGGCAAAACCTCGGCACTACAGCTACTCCTACTGTACCAGAACACACCCCAGACTCACGGCCAAGGGCTACCAAACTACACTAGAACCAGTCACACGGTACAAAAATCGACACACGTGCCACGGCGAGACAACCGAAACTCAACGGTCAACGCGACCAAAAACCCGAAGGTCGAAGTCACGCGACTGACAGTCTGTCACTCTCTGTCCAGAACAGGAGTACCTCCCACTAGAAGAACAACCGGATGCGTCCCCTGACGTCTTACACCGCGTCACAAGTGTCTAGCTACGACGCCCTAGGCGTGAGACTCAGACACACACAGTAACCAGTACCACAACAAGGACTAGCTGGGGTCACGCTCGTCAGCGCGTGTCCCAAGCCCCCAACTACGTGTGCACACACAGACCATCTGCTCTAGGTCGGGTCCTCTAGCTGGTTTTCCCCCCCACCGGACTCTGGTGGCAAAGGCAAGGGGCCGACGGAAACCAGCCTAAAAACCGCGTCTCACCGGGTCGCGCTCTCCACCACTCCCAGGTGGGTCCGCACACGCGTGCGCAGGAAGCTACGACTAGTGGAGGATCACTGAGAGAGTAGACTCTCAAGACAACGGAAAACAACGTCCGAACCTGACGAAGTACGGGGACCGTCCCACGTACCAGCACCATCGCACGGTGACCACGGTCGGAGAAGAAACGGACGCACCGCCCACGGCCAAACACATGACCCACTCGGGGATCATCTTCCAGGAAGACTCACGACATGCGGGGGAACTCCACCGCACACACACCGATACACGGTGACTCGATCGAGCAAGAACACGGAAACCCGAAACGCCTGGGGTCACCCGGACCCACCAAGCCCATGGGCACGCTTATCGAGGTAACACGGCACCTCCAGACACCCCTAAACACGGACACGAAACCCACGGGGTGTCCGGGACACACACGGCCCAAGGGGAGCACGATCAGCCGCAAACCACCCGCCCCGGGTAGCCCGGCTGCTCACCTCCATGAACGCGCTATAGGTCCATAGCGCGTTCAAACAGAACGCGCTATACACCTATAGCGCGACAAGTCAGATCGCGCTATAGGCCCATAGCGCGACTGCACAAATCGCGCTAGGGTCACCTAGCGCGACAAAACAGAACGCGCTAGGGACCCCCTAGCGCGACCAAGAAGAACGCGCTAGGACCCCATAGCGCGACAGCAACCGCCTTACTGTTCATCTTCTCCGATGAACGCGCCCCGTCGGGGCAGCGCGACCATCAAGAACGCGCTAGCCGAGGCTAGCGCGTTCTCAGTCCGCGCCCGAAAACGGTGGAAACTGCGAGAAAAACCATTCCACGCCCCGTTCACCCCCAGGTGAAGGGGAAACAAAAGGGAAAACATTCCCCAAGCCCCTAGGCATGCATCTAAACCCCTGGATCGCCCAAAAACACGGTAAAACGGAAGATCCGGCTCACACACCCAAAACATGCATTTTCTCCAAATTACCCCGTTTAGCCCGCTCGGCTCACCACGGCCTACAAAACTCGTGGGAAATGAAGTACGCGGGTTGAGGGTCCATCTCCCTACCTCCACCGAAGATTTCGCGCCCCGAACTCGTCGATCCGCGAAGAAAACGCCGTGAAACCCTTGCCGCTCCATGAACCCGCGGCCGAACTTCCACGCGCCACCGGCCCTCGATCCTCGACCCGTTCCCCGTTCCTCGCCTCCCGCCATCGCCGCCTCACCCTCCTCCGCCACCGTCGGCCGCCCGGGGAGAGGGGGAAAGAAAGAGATGAGAGAGAGTGAGAAAGAGAGAATGAGAAGGGGAAAGAGAAAAGGGTTAGTATATATAGGAAAACCCAAAAATTGCATAAATTCAGAAAATTACGAAAAATTACCTCCGCGATCCTCGGAAGGAACACAACGCAGTGGTGCTGTCTCGGAGTCGAAGAACGCCACGGTTCGCCCTGCACAGAGTTCCGAAGGCACATCAGGGAAAACACGTGTAAAGCACAAAATACACTCCGAGACCCACTAAAAGATCCGAGAAAAGAAAAAAAAAACATGGGACATTACACGAGAGTCCGAAGTCGCGAGGCGGCAAGGACCGGAGCATCAGGAAGTGGTGGTTCATCTACGACTCGACAACAACGGGGTATAAGGAGTTTCTCGACTGGTGACTCAGGTTCACAAAGAAAAAGGACACAATCGATCAACATTGAAGATGTGGAGTCCGGTGTACTATCCCGAGAGCATGGCAAGCAAACGAGGATGGACGATGCATATGGCCAGAAGGGGCCTAAATGAAAACTTGGTCAAGCCGTTGCAAAATAGTGGCACCACACGTGTCTGCCTTTCAATGTAGCCAATAGCCCTTACTACAAGCCAATGTTTCAGGAAGCACAGGTCCTTGGGCTACACGTGCAGCCACCTACAGCGAGAGAATTGGCTGACGTATATCTTGATGAACAAGTTGCTGAGATCAAGAGTTACATTGACTCATTCAAACAGAAATGGACAAAGTACGGAGTCACACTGATGTGTGATGGATGGTCAGATACCACAAAATCTTGCATGATCAACTTCCTTGTTTATTGTGACAGACATGTTTTCTTTCACAAATCAGTGGATGCATCTCGTCAAATTCACAGTTACCAATATATTTTGTCATTGATGGAACAAGTGGTATAAGATCCCGGACCTTTCGGATCCTCCTTCATGGGTCCCGGATCTGGTTTCTCGGAGTGTCCGGCTCCGTTGTGTCCGAAATTTCATTTCAGACATCTTTTGTGTTCGGATCGGCGGGATCCGGAGTTGTTTCGGAGGTCCGGAAGCGTTCCGCGGCCTTTCCGCGCGTGTTTTCCGATTACCGGTGTGTGTTTCGGTAATTCCTTCGGAACCTCGATGCGGGTGAACCGGGTCGTTCACCTGGGCACGAGTGGTACCGTTGCGATCGGTGCGTTCCGAGGATCCCGGAAATGTAATTTTCTATTTTTTGGTATTTTTCGGAATTTCCAGATTTTCTATAAATATCTCTCATTTCTCTCTCTCTCTCCCCACCATCTTCTTCTTCCTTCTCTTCTCCCCATCGTGACCACCGCCCCCCTCTCTCTCTCGTTCGGCCGCGGCGATGTCCCCTTCCGACTGCAGACGGTGCGGGGCGACGGCGTGACGACGTGGGCGACGGCGAGGTGATCGTGGCGGCGTAAAGCTTGTGGGGAACCGTGAAGGGACGAGGGTTTTCAAAGCGTTCTTCGTGATCTCGGCATCGATTCGGCGGAGCATTCGCTCCATTGAGGTAGGGTGACGTTCTCTAACTCCCTGCCGTTCATTTCCGTGATTTATAGGCCGAGGGGAGGCCGAGAGGGGCTTGATTAAGCGGGTTTGGGATTTTCCATGATTTGGGGAGAGCTCGCCCGATCTATGGATTTAGCTCGCGATTTCATGTTTTGGTGGCCTAGTGTAACGACCCGAGAATCCGATTACCGGGAAGGCCCGATAACCCGAGACTCGCACCGCCGCCCACGAGCCGGGAGGGCTCGGAAGGGCTAAAAGGAGTGTGGAGGCACAAAGAAATAGGAAATAAAACAGGATAATTCAACAATTAACAGAAATAAATAAACAACTACAACAGAGTCCAGTCCAACAGAAAGTACAGTCTAAAGCAGTAAACGTACCACGTGCCAAGTGAACTCTCGGCCCGGCAAGCTGGCAACTAAGAACCTCCGCATCGCGCCCTCGAACTTCGAGGAAGAAGAACCGCCTCACCTGAAAAGCAGGGAATGAGTCTCCAAAACAGAGACTCAGCAGGGATCCCGCGGAACCCCAACCGGAAACAACGGCGTAGCGGAAAGGAGAGCTACAACTACAGCAGGAACAGCAAACCGGTGGCCGGTCAAAACTCGGCTCTATAGCTACTCCTACTGTACCAGAAAACACGACCCAGTCTCCCATCGGGGGACAACCAAGCCACGCACCCGACCACCCGATTCCACGATCGGGGACCACTAAACACGAGCCGCCCTAGCCACGCTACTAGGAAAACGTCACGATACCTCCGCAGCGGAGGCCTGCCCTCACCAAAAGGGCCCAAGCCAAAACCACACGGTCAGGGAACACGGTCACGACCTCACCGTCGTGAACACAACACTATCTGGGAAAAGGCCCTCGGTGAAACTCACCGGAAACCCCAGACCTCGACTCCGGGAACTCTCCCGAAACCACTCACGAAGTCCCGTCTCACGGACGGAAACAAAACCTGGTACACAACAACTCACGTCACGTGACAGGAGCACCACCCACTAGAAGAACGACCGGATGCGTCCCCTGACGTCTTACACCGCATCACAAGTGTCTAGCTACGACGCCCCGGGCGTGAGACTCAGACACACACAGTAACCAGTACCACAACAAGGACTAGCTGGGGTCACGCTCGTCAGCGCGTGTCCTAAGCCCCCAACTACGTGTGCACACACAGACCATCTGCTCTAGGTCGGGTCCTCTAGCTGGTTTTCCCCCCCACCGGACTCTGGTGGCAAAGGCAAGGGGCCGACGGAAACCAGCCTAAAAACCGCGTCTCACCGGGTCGCGCTCTCCACCACTCCCAGGCGGGTCCGCACACGCGTGCGCAGGAAGCTACGACTAGTGGAGGATCACAGAACGTGGACACAGAAACCACGCACGCACTCATTACGAGTAACACGGAGTAACAGGTGGCACGACGCCACCAGACTCTGGACAGCCCACTAGACCTACAACTCAACGGCCTTTGAGTCACAAGACTCGAGGTCAAGACCGTTGCACATGACAGCACTGAGCCGTCAATCTGGCCTAATCCCTAGGTCCAAAACCACAATGCGAAGACTCACGAGGCCAAGGGTCGACCACTGGGTCACAACCGGGTCGACCGGAGACCAACACAACGCAATCGGAACACTAGAAGGTCACTCGGACCCTTAAACTCACGGGAACGCTAATCGAGGTAAACCAAACCTCTGGACACCCAAAGACACGGTCACGGAACTCCACGGGGTGTCCAGGACACACACGGCCCAAGGGGAGCACGATCAGCCGCAGACCGTCCGCCTCGGGCAGCCCGGCAGGCCACCCCAAGAACGCGCTACACATGCATAGCGCGTTAAGCAAGAACGCGCTATGCAAACCTAGCGCGTTCAGCAAGAACGCGCTATAGGTCCATAGCGCGACCAGACCAGGTCGCGCTATGATCCTATAGCGCGACAACCAAAAACGCGCTGGGACCCTAGAGCGCGACAAGAACCGCCTTACTGTTCATCTTCTCCGATGAACGCGCCCCGTCGGGGCAGCGCGACACTCAAGAACGCGCTACTGGAAGCTAGCGCGTTCTCAGTCCGCGCCCGAAAACGGTAGAAACGGCGGGAAAACCCATTCCACGCCCCGATCACCCCCGGGTGATGGGGAAACAAAGGGGGAAACATTCCCCAACCCCTCTGGCACCGAGAGGACCCATTTAAACCCCAAAAACACGATCAAAACACAAGATTCGGCTCACACCCCAAAAACATGCATTTTTCCCAAATCACCCCGTTTAGCCCGCTCGGCTCACCACGGCCTACGAAACTCGCGGGAATTGAAGTACACGGGTTGAGGGTCCATCTCCCTACCTCCACCGAAGATTCGACGCACCGTGGACGCCGATCCACGAAGAAAACGTCGTTTAAACCCTCGCCGGTTCACGATCCCACGAACCGCCTCCACCACCGCGATCCTCATCCCGTACCCGTCGCTCCACGCCCCACGAGCCACGCCGCCCCGCCCTCGCCGCCTCCGTCGGCCGCCCGGAGTGAGAGGGGGAGAGGAGAGAACGTGAGAGAAGAGAGAGGGAGGGAAGAGAGAAATGAGATGGGGAGAGAGAAAAAGGAGGTTATTATATAGAAAATCCGAAAATTCCCGAAAATACCGAAAAATAGAAAATCACATTTCTGCGATCCTCGGAACACACCGATCGCAACGGTACCACTCGCGCCCTGGTGAACAGCCCGGTTCACCCGTAACGAGGTTCCGAAGGAATTACCGAAACACACACCGGGAATCGGAAAACACACGCGGAAAAGCCGCGGAACGCTTCCGGGCCTCCGAAACAACTCCGGATCGCGCCGATCCAAACACGAAAGATGTCCGAAACGAAATTTTGGATACAACGGAGTCGGACACTCTGAAAAACCAGATCCATGACCCAAAAACAAGGATCCGAAAGATCCAGGGCATTACAGTCCTCCCCCCTTAAAGAAATTTCGTCCTCGAAATTCAGGACTAACACCAAGTCACAGGGGAAAAACACCGTAACCCACTGACAACGCCGTCAGAACCCCAACATAGAAAAACCTCGATCCTCGCAAAAGCGCCAATCATGAAGGATACAGCCAGACCATAATCACGAACAATGCCACGCTCCGCACACCGCGCACACACCGGCCACCAGAGCAGGCATAACACAAGAGCACAAGTCTGGTTTCACCTCAGACACACGGAAACCACTCACGACATCGCTGCCACCCTCTCGCTCACCGGGGGAACGCAACCCTCGCCACAAAACCAATCCACCGGTCAACGCCCATGCTCGGCGGACTAACTAAACGCCAGCTTCACAACCCGCTGACCGGTCTCACACCCTGCACCAGGGGCAACCAATCACTAAGCTTCCACCAGCTCACACCTCAGAAACGGCCACCAGAAGGCCTCGCTTGCACGCCGCTCTCTCCATTCTCGAACCCTTACAACCAGCATCTTCTGTCTCTGAAAAGACCATCCACTGGTCACCAGACATTCGCCAACGGAAAACCTCCACCGGCCCAGCAGGCACGATCCAACACATGACAGGCCATCTGCTGACTCACACACAGACCAACACCACCTCCAATCTCGAACCTCATGCCAACTCTACCCTCTCAGGGGAGCACGGTGAAACCACATGACTCCATCTCCACATGGTCCTCACGTCACTCGACTCAGACTTACGGGGAATCCTCCCTTGCTGGCCACAGACTGAGGATCAATATCCCACGCCAACGTCTCATTAGAGACCTCCACACACAGGCATCAACCACCGTCCTGTCTCATCGAATCCTATCTCATCAAAATCTCCATCTCAATTAATCCAAGAGGATGCCTGCCAATCCCGACTCCCGCTCTTATCACAGAGCCACGGGATACACAACGTCTTACAACCCGCGGCACACTTCTCCAGAACACGATCTTATCCACGAACACAACCTCCAACGCAAGGACAGGGTACTCATGCGGCAACCTCGCTAGCACATTTCCCCAACTCTCCACCTGCCTGTGCCATAAACCACAATATCTCAAGCAACGGCACGGCAACCAACACGTCTCACGCCGCCAGAGACAACACACACCGATGAACCAATCCTCCGTTGCTCTACACTTCCTCAGAAATCCACCCGCAACAACCAACGCTACGATCCATGCACTCTGATCCACATACACAGCCACCACAACACCAACTCGGGATCCACCATCCCGACTACCATCTGCAACCCCGCAGACTCCGATCCTCCGCACATCGGAAACCACAACACCAACCGCAATTCTCGCGAACACCGCCCAGCCGACACATGTCCTTCCGGAATAGCGCCAACACCCTTACACATCAGGGAACGAGCAACACTTCTCACACTCAACCACCTTGCCAAAACACGGAACACGTCTCGCACGGATTTCACGGCGCACAAAGGCCAACCAATCCGGACGCACAGTGCAAGACGACGAACCTTGGCCAAATGCAATCTCTCCAACCAGAGGAGAGACCAATCGCACCTCCGACCAACGGAAGGAAAACTCCGCACTCGACCTGACCTCGAGCCTCGCGCATGCCGGGAATAGCACCTTTCAGCACCAAGAAAACCATCACTTCCGTCAGGTCAGCTCCTCCGACAACACTTACCAAGTGTCTCGTCGGACCATGGTCACAACATCTCTCGATGCACCACCGCTACAATCCCCCGAACTGCAACACGCCCGCCGACAACCTCTACCCAACGCAACACAACCAGGGCCACCACCGATGACGGAGAAGGCTCTCGACCTCGATCTGCAGACCCCACGCCGGCACTCCAACGAGAACAGCAACCACCCTCACCGCACCACACAACGCACTCAAGCTCTCGAGCGAGAAACAAAGTGAAAAAACATGCACGAAACCCTATGCCAACTGCTGACTGTACTGGACCTTACGGACTCTGATCACTGCAATATCTCGAATTCCCATGTACGTCCACAACCATGCTCTGATACCAGCTGTAACGACCCGAGAATCCGATTACCGGGAAGGCCCGATAACCCGAGACTCGCACCGCCGCCCACGAGCCGGGAGGGCTCGGAAGGGCTAAAAGGAGTGTGGAGGCACAAAGAAATAGGAAATAAAGCAGAACAATTCAACAATTAACAGAAATAAATAAACAACTACAACAGAGTCCAGTCCAACAGAAAGTACAGTCTAAAGCAGTAAACGTACCACGTGCCAAGTGAACTCTCGGCCCGGCAAGCTGGCAACTAAGAACCTCCGCATCGCGCCCTCGAACCTCGAGGAAGAAGAACCGCCTCACCTGAAAAGCAGGGAATGAGTCTCCAAAATAGAGACTCAGCAGGGATCCCGCGGAACCCCAACCGGAAACAACGGCGTAGCGGAAAGGAGAGCTACAACTACAGCAGGAACAGCAAACCGGTGGCCGGTCAAAACTCGGCTCTACAGCTACTCCTACTGTACCAGAAAACACGACCCAGTCTCCCATCGGGGGACAACCAAGCCACGCACCCGACCACCCGATTCCACGATCGGGGACCACTAAACACGAGCCGCCCTAGCCACGCTACTAGGAAAACGTCACGATACCTCCGCAGCGGAGGCCTGCCCTCACCAAAAGGGCCCAAGCCAAAACCACACGGTCAGGGAACACGGTCACGACCTCACCGTCGTGAACACAACACTATCTGGGAAAAGGCCCTCGGTGAAACTCACCGGAAACCCCAGACCTCGACTCCGGGAACTCTCCCGAAACCACTCACGAAGTCCCGTCTCACGGACGGAAACAAAACCTGGTACACAACAACTCACGTCACGTGACAGGAGCACCACCCACTAGAAGAACGACCGGATGCGTCCCCTGACGTCTTACACCGCATCACAAGTGTCTAGCTACGACGCCCCGGGCGTGAGACTCAGACACACACAGTAACCAGTACCACAACAAGGACTAGCTGGGGTCACGCTCGTCAGCGCGTGTCCTAAGCCCCCAACTACGTGTGCACACACAGACCATCTGCTCTAGGTCGGGTCCTCTAGCTGGTTTTCCCCCCCACCGGACTCTGGTGGCAAAGGCAAGGGGCCGACGGAAACCAGCCTAAAAACCGCGTCTCACCGGGTCGCGCTCTCCACCACTCCCAGGCGGGTCCGCACACGCGTGCGCAGGAAGCTACGACTAGTGGAGGATCACAGAACGTGGACACAGAAACCACGCACGCACTCATTACGAGTAACACGGAGTAACAGGTGGCACGACGCCACCAGACTCTGGACAGCCCACTAGACCTACAACTCAACGGCCTTTGAGTCACAAGACTCGAGGTCAAGACCGTTGCACATGACAGCACTGAGCCGTCAATCTGGCCTAATCCCTAGGTCCAAAACCACAATGCGAAGACTCACGAGGCCAAGGGTCGACCACTGGGTCACAACCGGGTCGACCGGAGACCAACACAACGCAATCGGAACACTAGAAGGTCACTCGGACCCTTAAACTCACGGGAACGCTAATCGAGGTAAACCAAACCTCTGGACACCCAAAGACACGGTCACGGAACTCCACGGGGTGCCCGGACACACACGGCCCAAGGGGAGCACGATCAGCCGCAGACCGTCCGCCTCGGGCAGCCCGGCAGGCCACCCCAAGAACGCGCTACACATGCATAGCGCGTTAAGCAAGAACGCGCTATGCAAACCTAGCGCGTTCAGCAAGAACGCGCTATAGGTCCATAGCGCGACCAGACCAGGTCGCGCTATGATCCTATAGCGCGACAACCAAAAACGCGCTGGGACCCTAGAGCGCGACAAGAACCGCCTTACTGTTCATCTTCTCCGATGAACGCGCCCCGTCGGGGCAGCGCGACACTCAAGAACGCGCTACTGGAAGCTAGCGCGTTCTCAGTCCGCGCCCGAAAACGGTAGAAACGGCAGGAAAACCCATTCCACGCCCCGATCACCCCCGGGTGATGGGGAAACAAAGGGGGAAACATTCCCCAACCCCTCTGGCACCGAGAGGACCCATTTAAACCCCAAAAACACGATCAAAACACAAGATTCGGCTCACACCCCAAAAACATGCATTTTTCCCAAATCACCCCGTTTAGCCCGCTCGGCTCACCACAGCCTACGAAACTCGCGGGAATCGAAGTACACGGGTTGAGGGTCCATCTCCCTACCTCCACCGAAGATTCGACGCACCGTGGACGCCGATGCACGAAGAAAATGCCGTTTAAACCCTCGCCGGTTCACGATCCCACGAACCGCCTCCACCACCGCGATCCTCATCCCGTACCCGTCGCTCCACGCCCCACGAGCCACGCCGCCCCACCCTCGCCCCCTCCGTCGGCCGCCCGGAGTGAGAGGGGGAGAGGAGAGAACGTGAGAGAAGAGAGAGGGAGGGAAGAGAGAAAATGAGATGGGGAGAGAGAAAAAGGAGGTTATTATATAGAAAATCCGGAAATTCCCGAAAATACCGAAAAATAGAAAATCACATTTTTGCGATCCTCAGAACACACCGATCGCAACGGTACCACTCGCGCCCTGGTGAACAGCCCGGTTCACCCGTAACGAGGTTCCGAAGGAATTACCGAAACACACACCGGGAATCGGAAAACACACGTGGAAAAGCCGCGGAACGCTTTCGGGCCTCCGAAACAACTCCGGATCGCGCCGATCCGAACACGAAAGATGTCCGAAACGAAATTTCGGACACAACGGAGTCGGACACTCTGAAAAACCAGATCCAGGACCCAAAAACAAGGATCCGAAAGATCCAGGGCATTACACCTAGTATCATGCTAGGGGTCCCCAATGGTCTTCCCCTTTGATTTCCCCCTCTCCAGTGGAGGCATGGGGGCGTGGTTGGATTTTTTGGGCTTTCCCCGCCGTTTCACCGTCGGGCGGGTGTGGCGGTCCTTCCAGTGACCGTCACACCGTGTGATGCGCCTGGGCGGGTGCGTCACAGCCCTTGTTTAGTCAACTGGGGTCTGGGAGTGTGACGGTCCCACGATAGACTGCCACAGGCCTGTGACGCGCCTGGGGTGGGCTGTCAGAGCGTCCCGACCGTTGGCATCCGACAGTTGGTTTGACCGTGGGGGTCAAGGCGTGTGACGCACCAGCACTGGCGCGTCACAGCCTTGTGACGGCCCAGCGTGGGTGCGTCCTAACTTGTTTTACCCCCAGGCCATGTGACGCTCCAGGGCTGGACCGTTACATGCGTGTGACGCTCCAGGAATGGACCGTCACGTGCTGTGACGCACCGAGTGGCACGCGTCACGGATTGCCCTTGTTTTTCGCTGTGACGCACCTGCATAGGCGCGTCACAGTCTGCAACACACCAGGGCAGGTGCGTTACACTCCGTGTTACGTTCAGTTTTACACTGGGAGTGTGACGGCCTACGTTGGACCGTCAGGGTCCTGTGACGGTCCAGCCTAAGACCGTCAGGCGTCTGTGACGGTCCCGCCTAGACCATCAGAGTCCTATGACGCGTCTAGGGTAGATCGTCAGGCACCGGGTTGCCCCGGGTGGCTTGCAACCCTGTGTCTGTTCCGACTGTGGTCACTGTGCGACGGTGCCGGTATGTGGGGTGGTCCCCGTACGTTGTCGGATGCGGACGTGATTTTTCGTTAACTTGAGAGTCTACTCCTTCAGTGACCCTCCACTAGTCGTAGCCCACTAGTATGCGGTGCTAGTCTCACCAGGGAGTGGTGTACGGGCCGACCCTTAGAGACGGTTTTAGACTGGTTTTCGTCGGGCCCCACGTCTGTAGCCAGAGTCCGGCTAAGGGGAAAACCAGTCAGAGGGCCAGACCAGGGACGCGAGGTCTGTGTGTGCACACGTGGTTGGGGGCAGTTGGACACACTCTGACGAGCATGACCCCAGCTAGTCACTTGTTTGTGGTACTTGTTCGGTGTCCGTGCCTCGGGTAGGCACTACCATGTCAGGCAGTTCACCTGCGGTGCGGTGTAAGTCGTCATGGGACGCTACCGGCTGTGCTTCTAGTGGGAGGTACTCCTGTCGAGTTGAGAGGGTCAGACTGTCAGTCATTACGGCTTCGACCTTCGGGTTTCCGCCGTGTTGGCCGTTGTGTTCCGGTTGTTTCGCCGTGGCACGTGTGTCGATTTTTGTGCCGTGAGACCGGTGCTTTGTAGATGGCAGGGTTTCCCTTTTTGAGGTACTCACTTACTGCTAGGGTAGCAGTTTCTCCGTTTGCGAGGTAGGGTTCGAGTGATCCCTACTGAGTCTTGTTCCGAGACTCATTCCCTGCGTATTTTCACCGTGTTTCAGGCGAGGCGAGACTTCAGGGGAGTTCGTCTGAGGCTCAGCGCGGTTCAGGTGCCCAGCGTTAGTGCCAGAGGTCAGATCCGGGATATTCCCCGTGTAGCTGTAATTTCTTTTCTTGTCTCTGTACTAGTTGTAGACTACTGTTGTTATTTTATTGTTATATTGTGGACCATGTAAAACGTTAATTCATTACCTGCTTATTTATATAACTGTTTAATTCTGCAATTATTTGTGATACTTATGTAGTTTCCACACCATCCTTTTAACCCTTCCGGGTCTTCGGACTCGTGGGTGGCGATGCGAGTCTCGGGTTATCGGGTCTTCCCGGTAATCGGATTCTTGGGTCGTTACAGCTGGTATCAGAGCGCGATTGTGGAATTATACGAGAATCATAAGTGATTGTAGTGATCCACTAGTCCACAGCGATGAAGTACAGTTGACGCTGGCATTGGGTATCGTGTGTTTCTCTTAACCGTGATGTTCCGTGCTTTCTGTCTTTGCTCCAGGTGCGGGTATGGCGTCGAGGCGGGCGACTCGCTCTCAGCAGGGGCAGTCGGCTGGAGGTCAGGAGATCCAGCAGGAGGTTCAGCAGGAGCAGGAGGAGCAGAGTAGAGTGCCACCTGCGGCCACCGAGGCAGTGGATACTGCGAGATTTCCGGGGGCCGATGATTTCTTCCGTGACATGTACCAGCTTATGTCTCAGCAGTTCGGCGGAGAGGCTGGTGAGGGCTCGACGACCAGGGGTGGGCCAGGCCGAGCAGTGAGGGATTTCATGCAGTTTCATCCACCTTACTACGGCAGTCAGCCAGACCCTGATTTGGCTCGGAGTTGGCTCGACGAGATGGAGCGAGTGTTCAGTTCCGCGCGGAGTACTGCGGAGGATAGAGTGGTGTTGGCTTCCGACCAGTTGCAGGGTATGGCTCGGGAGTGGTGGTCTTCCGAGTGGAAGACGTCTTTCCAGCTTCGTCCACTTGAGCAGATTGTGTGGGGCGACTTTGTCAGTACTTTCGAGCGTACCTACTGTCCAGAGTTTATTGCTACGCAGCGGATGCGTCAGTTTTTGGAGCTGGTTCAGGGTGACATGTCCGTGTTACAGTACAGGGCCCGGTTTGTCGAGCTGGGTCGGTATGCACCTCATATCATGGAGAATAAGAGGGTGAAGACCGCACAGTTCGTTCAGGGCTTGAGGCAGGAGCTGAGGCACCATTTGATCGCGAATGCTGCCACCGATTTGGAGACAGCGTCTCGCGTTGCGGCTTCTTTGGAGATGGATATGCAGAGGACTCGAGGACCGATTTGCCAGGGGCAGTCTTTGTCAGGTCGCAGCCAACAGTCGGCTACCCAGCAGCAGGGTTCCTTCCAGCATGCGTCGGGTGGTCTAGGAGCGCCGGCACCGTCAGCGTCAGTGACAGGATCCGTGTCTTTCGGCTCGAAGGTCAAGAAGTTTCTCAAGAAGGGTTTCTCCAAGAAGAAGTCCAAGGGTCAGGGGCAGGCTTCATCGGGCAATGTACAGCAGCCGGTTCCGTTTCAGCGTCAGGGAGCCGTGGGTGGATCGCGAGGACCGTGTCCACGGTGTAGCGAGTTCCATCCGGGCAGGCAGTGCACGGCGCCGATTATCTATTTTCGGTGTGACCAGCCAGGGCACATGGCGTGTGACTGTCCTCAGAGGCAGCAGCATCAGTTTCCTCAGCAGCAGCAGGTTCCCCAGTAGCAGAGGCCACAGCAGCAGCAGCAGCAGGGACAGTATCCGCCGCTACCCAGGTCAGCTAGTGTGGGAGGCAGGCAGAGAGCTCGAGGCCAGATCACACAGTTGACCAGGGTAAAGGCAGTGGCGTCGCATCTCGTGGAAGGTACCGTTCAGATTTTGGGTCGTGCGGCTCGGGTTTTGTTTGATTCTGGCGCGTCTCATTCGTTTATTTCGGAGGATTTCGCGCTGAGCATCGAGGAGCCGGTGACCCAGTTGTCCTGCGATTTGGCAGTGGAGTTACCTTCGGGTGATTTTATAATCACTCTGTATTGCTTCGATGAGGTTCCCGTGTGGGTGGAAGGGCGGAGTTTGCCGGCTAGGCTCTATGCGTTGCCGCTTCAGGACTTTGATGTGATTTTGAGCATGGATTGGCTCGAGGCACATCATGCGTTGGTGGATTGTGGCTCGAAGAGAGTTTATTTTCGGTGACTTCGTGGACCCACCTTCTATTTCCAAGGTATCAGGTCTTCCTCTTCCCGATTCCTTATTTCGGCGATTCGAGCTCGTCGTTTGCTTGATGCGGGTTGTCAGGGTTTTCTCGCTTCTGTGGTCTTGGTAGATCAGCCGCGTCCGGATGTCGAGGACATTCCGGTGGTGTGCGAGTTTCCCGATGTTTTCCCGGAGGACTTACCTGGATTGCCTCCCCAGCGGGAGGTCGATTTTGTGATCGAGGTCGTGCCGGGTACGGGACCATTGGCGAAGGCTCCTTACCGTATGGCTCCCGCTCAGTTGAGGGAGTTGCGGGCGCAGTTGCAAGAGTTGCTGACCAAGAGTTGCTACCGCCAGTGTTGTTCGTGAAGAAGAAGGACGGTAGTTTGCGGCTGTGCATTGACTACCGGCAGCTGAATGAGGTGACCATTAAGAACAAGTATCCGTTGCTGCGGATTGATGATTTGTTCGACCAGCTTCAGTCTGCTCGAGTGTTCTCGCGGATTGATTTGCGGTCTGGTTACTATCAGCTGAGAATTCGTGAGTCCGATGTGGAGAAGACTGCGTTCAGTTCGAGGTACGGATATTATGAGTTCCTGGTGATGCCGTTTGGGCTCTCCAATGCCCCCGCAGCCTTCATAGACTTGATGCAGAGGGTGTTTCGCCTGTATTTGGACCAGTTCATGGTCGTATTTGTGGACGACATCCTTGTCTATTCGTGGTCTGTCGAGGAGTACGCGTATAATTTGGGTGTGGTGCTGCAGACATTGTGAGATCACCAGTTGTATACAAAGCTCAGTAAGTGCGAGTTCTGGCTTCGTGAGGTGCACTTTTTGGGGCACGTGATTTCTGGTGATGGTATTTCCGTGGACCCCGCCAAGGTCGAGGCAGTAATGCGATGGCCGAGGCCGAGGTATGTGACCGAGATCTGGAGTTTCTTGGGGCTTGCGGGTTATTATCGTCGGTTTATCTAAGATTTTTCTCGCATTGCAACCCCGATGACTAGACTCACACGGAAGGATGTGCCTTTCGTCTGGTCTGAGGAGTGTGAGCAGAGTTTCAGGGAGCTGAAGAGATTGCTCACCTCGACTCCGGTGTTGGTTTTGCCTTCTGGGTCGGGAGGTTTTGTGGTGTGTACAGATGCTTCCGGCGTGGGATTGGGCGCTATGTTGATGCAGCATGGTAGAGTGGTGGCTTATGCATCTCGGCAGCTGAAGCCCCACGAGGAGAACTACCCTACCCATGACCTTGAGTTGGCGGCTGTGATCTTCGCGCTGAAGATCTGGAGGCATTATCTGTACGGTGAGAAGTTCGAGGTGTTCACTGACCATCAGAGTTTGAGGTATGTGTTCACGCTGTGGGACCTTAACCTCAGGCAGAGGCGTTGGATGGAGTATATGAAGGATTATGACTTCACCCCGTCCTATCAGCCGGGCAGGATGAATGTCGTCGCCGATGGTTTGAGTCGGAAGGTCGCGGTCAGTGCCTTGATGTTGAGGAAGTGGAGGCTCTGGGAACAAGTACCCGAAGTATCTTTCAGGCTCAAGATTCCCCAAGAGCCAGGGTTAGTAGTGCTTGCGAGTCTGACTGTTATGCCAGCTATCCGCCGTCAGGTGACAGAGGCTCAGCATGCGGACCCTGAGTTGCCCCGGATTCTGGCTATGGCTGATGTGGAACTCGGCGAGGACGGTGTTGCGAGGTTTCATGGCAGGCTGTACGTCTCAGCCGAGGAGCGGGTTTGGCGTGCGGTGTTGCGCGAGGCTCATGGGAGCAGGTACGCCGTACACCCGGGTGCGACGAAGATGTATCGGAACTTGCGGAGGCATTTCTGGTGGCCTGGCATGAAGAGAGATGTTGCCGAATTTATGGCCAGGTGCCTGACCTGTCAGCAGGTGAAGGCGGAGCATCAGCGACCAGGAGGTACTCTTCAGCCCTTGGATGTTCCCGCGTGGAAGTGGGACCACGTGACCGCGGATTTTGTGGTGGGTTTGCCGAGGACTCCGAGTGGGCAAGATAGTATTTGGTTGCTGGTAGATCGGCTGACGAAGGTGACTCGGTTGTTACCGGTCAAGGTCAGCTGGAGTGTGCCCAAGTTAGCTCGTTTTTATGTGGAGCGGATCGTTCCGTTGCATGGGATTCCCATCTTCATCGTGTCGGATCGGGATCCGCGCTTCACGTATGGATTCTGGAGGAGTTTCCAGCGAGCTCTTGGCATGGAGTTGGCTTTTAGCTCGGCGTATCATCCTCAGTCAGATGGACAATCTGAGAGGACCATCTAGACTTTGGAGGATATGCTGAGATCCTGCTGCCTGGAGTGGTAGGGGAGTTGGATTCACCACCTACCGTTGGTGGAGTTTGCCTACAACAACAGCTATCATTTGAGCATCGGCATGGCTCCTTATGAGGCGTTGTATGGGCGTCCGTGTCAGACTCCACTTGACTGGTTTGAGGTTGGTGAACGTGTTTTGACGAGATCGGAGTTGGTGCAGCAGTGTGTGGATGTTGTGCACGTGGTTCGTCAGAATATGTTGGCGGCCCAGAGTCGGCAGAAGAGCTATGGTGACCGGAGGCGGCAACCCCTCGCGTTCGCCGTGGGCGATCGGGTATTCTTGAGAGTTTCTCCGATGAAGGGGGTGATGCGCTTTGGACGGTGTGGGAAGCTGAGTCCCCGCTATGTTGGTCCTTTTGTGATTGTGGAGCGCATCGGTGAGGTAGCTTATCGGTTGCAGTTACCCCCTGAGTTGGCATCGGTGCATGACGTGTTCCACGTCTCGATGTTGCAGAAGTATATGCCCGATGACTCTCATGTTCTTGAGGATTCTGTGTGGCCCGAGGTGACTCCAGATCTTTCTCTTCCAGAGTTTCCTGTCCGTGTTGAGGATAGGCGAGAGCAGCGCCTGCGGAACAAGGTCATCCCCCTGGTAAAGTTGGTGTGGCAGCGGCACTCTGGTGGTGAGGCTTCTTGGGAACGTGTGGATGAGATGCGTCAGCAGTTCCCTTACATGTTCGAGTGAGTCTTCCTCTCCTTTCCCCTTGGGTTGTTCTCAATTTCGAGAACGAAATTCCTTTAAGGGGGGAGGGCTGTAATATCCCGGACCTTTCGGATCCTTCTTCGTGGGTCCCAGATCTGGTTTCTTGGAGTGTCCGTCTCCGTTGTGTCTAAAATTTCATTTCGGACATCTTTCGTGTTCGGATCGGCGCGATCCGGAGTTGTTTCGGAGGCCCAAAAGCGTTCCGCAACCTTTCTGCGCGTGTTTTCTGATTACCGGTGTGTGTTTCGGTAATTCCTTCGGAACCTCGCTGCGGGTGGACCGGGTCGTTCACCTGGGCACGAGTGGTACCGTTGCGATCGATGCGTTCCGAGGATCTCGGAAATGTAATTTTCTATTTTTCGGTATTTTCTGGAATTTCTGAATTTTCTATAAATATCTCTCATCTCTCTCTCTCTCTCTCCCCACCCTCTTCTTCTTCTTCTTCTTCTTCTTCTTCCTTCTCTTCTCCCCACCGTGACCACCGCCCCCCCCCCCTCTCTCTCTCGTTTGGCCGCGGCGACGTCCCCTTCCGACTGCAGACGGTGAGGGGCGACGGCGTGACGACGTGGGCGACGGCGAGGTGATCGTCGCGGCGTAAAGCTTGTGGGGAACCGTGAAGGGACGAGGGTTTTCAAAGCGTTCTTCATGATCTTGGCATCGATTCGGCGGAGCATTCGCTTCATTGAGGTAGGGTGACGTTCTCTAGCTCCCTGCCGTTCATTTCCGTGATTTATAGGCCGAGGGGAGGCCGAGAGGGGCTTGATTAAGCGGGTTTGGGGTTTTCCATGATTTGGGGAGAGCTCGCCCGATCTATGGATTTAACCCGCGATTTCACGTTTTGGTGGCCTAGTATCATGCTAGGGGTCCCCAGGGGTAATCCCCTTTGATTTCCCCCTCTCCGGTGGAGGCATGGGGGCGTGGTTGGGTTTTTTGGGCTTTCCTTGCCGTTTCGCCGTCGGGCGGGTGTGGCGGTCCTTCCAGTGACCGTCACACCTTGTGACGCGCCTGGGCGGGTGCATCACAGCCCTTGTTTAGCCAACTGGGGTCTGGGAGTGTGACGGTACCACGATAGACTGCCACAGGCCTGTGACGCGCCTGGGGTGGGCCGTCATAGCGTCCCGACCGTTGGCATCCGACCGTTTGTTTGACCGTGGGGGTCAAGGCATGTGACACACCAGCACTGGCGCGTCACAGCCTTGTGACGGCCCAGCGTGGGTGCGTCACAACTTGTTTTACCCCCAGGCCATGTGACGCTCCAGGGCTGGACCGTTACATGCGTGTGACGCTCCAGGAATGGACCGTCACATGCTGTGACGCACCGAGTGGCACGCATCACGGCTTGCCCTTGTTTTCCGCTGTGACACACCTGCATAGGCGTGTCACAGTCTGTAACGCACCAGGGCAGGTGCGTTACACTCCGTGTTACGTTCAGTTTTACACTAGGAGTGTGACGGCCTGCGTTGGACCGTCAGGGTCCTGGGACGGTCCAGCCTAAGATCGTCAGGCGTCTGTGACGGTCCCGCCTAGACCGTCAGAGTCCTGTGACGCGTCTAGGGTAGACCGTCAGGCACCGGGTTGCCCCGGGTGGCTTGCAACCCCGTGTCTGTTCCGACCGTGGTCACCGTGCGACGGTGCCGATACGTGGGGTGGTCCCCGTTCGTTGACTTGAGAGTCTACTCCTTCAGTGACCCTCCACTAGTAGTAGCCCACCAGTACGCGGTGCTGGTCTCACCAGGGAGTGGTGTACAGGCCGACCCTTAGAGACGGTTTTAGACTGGTTTCCGTCGGGCCCCACGTCTGTAGCCAGTGTCCGGCTAAGGGGAAAACCAGTCAGAGGGCCAGACTAGGGACGCGAGGTTTGTGTGTGCACACGTGGTTGGGGGCAGTTGGACATACGCTGACGAGCGTGACCCCAGTTAGTCACTTGTTTGTGGTACTTGTTCGGTGTCTGTGCCTCGGGTAGGCAGTACCATGTCAGGCAGTTCACCTGCGGTGTGGTGTAAGTCGTCAGGGGACGGTACCGACTGTGCTTCTAGTGGGAGGTACTCCTGTTGAGTCGGGAGTGTCAGACTGTCAGTCATTACGGCTTCGACCTTCGGGTTTCCGTCGTGTTGGCCGTTGTGTTCCGGTTGTTTCGCCGTGGCACATGTGTTGGTTTTCGTGCCGTGAGACCGGTGCTTTGTAGATGGCAGGATTTCCCTTTTTGAGGTACTCGCTTACTGCTAGCGTAGCGGTTTCTCCATTTGCGAGGTAGGGTTCGAGTGATCCCTACTGAGTCTTGTTCCGAGACTCATTCCCTGCGTGTTTTCATCATGTTTCAGGCGAGGTGAGACTTCAGGGGAGTTCGTCTGAGGCTCAGCGCGGTTCAGGTGCCCAGCGTTAGTGTCATAGGTCAGAGCTGGGATATGTCCCGTGTAGCTGTACTTTCTTTTCTTGTCTCTGTACTAGTTGTGGACTACTGTTGTTATTTTATTGTTATATTGTGGACCATGTAAAACGTTAATTCATTTCATGCTTATTTATATAACTATTTAATTCTATAATTATTTGTGATACTTGTGTAGTTTCCACACCATCCTTTTAAGCCTTCCGAGTCTTCGGACTCGTGGGTGGCGGTGCGAGTCTCGGGTTATCGGGTCTTCCCGGTAATCGGATTCTCGGGTCGTTACAAGTGGTGACTGAGATTGGGGAGGAGTACATTGTACAAGTGGTGACTGACATTGGGTCGAAGTATAAGAAGGCTGGGTAGGAGCTAATGAGGAGCAGACAACACATTTTCTAGACCCCCTGTGCAGCACACTGTGTAG
This sequence comes from Amorphophallus konjac, assembly GCA_022559845.1. Taxonomy (NCBI): domain Eukaryota; kingdom Viridiplantae; phylum Streptophyta; class Magnoliopsida; order Alismatales; family Araceae; genus Amorphophallus; species Amorphophallus konjac. Next base: position 557,716,729 of record CM040121.1, on the reverse strand, counting down.
ATCTAATGCTGAAGGAGATTGGGCAGCTTCGTGTGGTAAAATCTGTGGTCGAGGTGGCATAAAAAATCACGAAATATATCTACAACCACACACTTGTATTGGCATGGATGAGGGAGCATTGTGGCGGTGAACTGTTGAGGCTTGGAATCACACGATTTGCCACCAAGTACATCGCATTGCAGAGCCTTCTGAAGCACAAGAATGGGTTGAAGCAAATGTTTAGAGGTGAAACCTGGTCGAGTTCCTCTTTTGTTGCTTCACGTGAAGGAGGGGAGGTCGAGGGATTGTCAACACCGTGAATTTTCGGGATAGAGTGAAGGTATTAGTGTCATTGATAGAGCCACTGTATGAGGTATTACGATGTGTGGATGGGGACAGAGTACCAACCATGGGGTTGGTGTACAGCAAAATTGAAGCTGCCAAGCGGAAGATCCTTGTAACGTCCAAAAAATATGCATCTACCATCTTAGAGATTGTGGAGGACAGATGGGATAGACAAATGAGCCACGGTCTTCACATGGCTGTTGACACCCGTTTTAGCCCACAAGTTGTGTCATTTCTCTTATTCATCATTTTTGATGCCCCGGATTAGCCATTGTTTTGGAGTTTTCTCGGATAGATTTCAAGCCCATTTTTACCATTTCATATCCTTTGGGTCTTGGAGATCATGATTTTATAGAGCCCTGGAGCTTATCTTATCAAATTCCGGCTTCCAAGTCAACTTACGGCCCATTTAGGCCGACTTCTCTCAAGTAATCGGCTCTCTCTCACTGCGCAGTCCTGAAAGTGGTCCTTTTTCACCCTCTTCCAATCCTATATTCAAAACGTTGTCTTCACAAAAGTTGTGCGTCTTTCAAAGATCTACAATTTCTTCTTCTACACTGTTGGCCAGTTCTACCCCGTTTGTGAGCTATTTGCATTTTTCCAGCAGGCTGTGCTGTTCACATATTTTCTAGAATTTTCCTCTCTCTTCTAGCCCTATTTTCTCCCTCTTCTGATCATTTTCTCATCTTGCTTTCTTCATGAAAGTTGTTCCTCTCTCAGTTATCTACAATTTCTTCTTCTACCACTTTCGCTAGTTCTGCCCCGTTTGAGAGATACGCTTCAATTTCAGAAGTCGCGCGTAGTCTGCCCAAAATCTACCTCCATCAATGTGACGGCCCTATACAGGTGCGTTACATCAGTGTGACGGTCCTACGATAGACCGTCACACCGAAACTTGCCCGAAACACCCTGTTCAACCCCCAGAATGTGGCGGTCCTACCCTAGATCGTTAGAGTCCATGTGACGGTCTAGTATGGGTGCGTTACATAGAAACTTGCCCGAAATCGTCCCGTTCGACCCCTAGAGTGTGACGGACCTACCCTAGTCCGTTACATCACTCTGACGGTCCGTCGATAGACCGTTACATACACCTGAGAGTCCAATTCGTGCTGGACTCTGCTCCGTTTCTGTGTGTCGTGGCCCTCTTGCAGAGTCCATAACTTCTTGAATTCTGCTCCGAATTGAGCGTCGTTTGTTCCTATGGTTTCTCCTTGGTATTATCTTAAATTTAGTCCAAAGAACTCCAAATTGCATTGGCTATCTTGCTCAGAATCACGCTTAAAAGTTGAGGGTTTAGGTGTCCTGGTTCAACTCAAACTCTGCAGATTAAGCTCCGGGGCTCCCTTCTAGAAGCCATATCTTCCAGATCCTTCATCCAAATAGAGTCATGTTTTCTCCTATGACTTATCTTGACTATTATCTCGAGGTTGATCCATAGATCTCAAGATTTGATGGACTCTATCTCTTAAACTCGTGGAGGAAAGTTGGGGGTTTCATCACTTTTCTATAAAAACTGCCCAGTTCGCAGTCGCAACGGGGGGCTGTTTCCAGACGTGGGGCGAAGCCATGCTACAACTCCAACTCACAACTTCGACCCTATCTTGGAGACGGAAGTGTTAGCTTTCTATTCCATCCTTCTGGGCTTGATTTCATGGTCTACACTCTTAGTTCTAGTCTCCTCAAAATCACAAATCATCACAGTTTTCTGCATTTTCTGCTACATATGTGTTTTTCTCTGTTTTGCATCAATGATTTCTCTCTATTCTCTTAATCAAATCTCGTGATTTCAAATCTCATGCATGCACAACACACCCACCTATCTTTTCCACCCTTCCACATGGGTTAAAAACCTCCCCCCGGTGCGTTCTCCCCCTTTTATTCATGCTATTTTATCACTTTGGGCAGATTTCTACACTTCATGTTCTAATGGATTTTTACCTTTGTGTTTCATCTTTATTTTGCAGGAGAGCATGAATACAACGTGAGGCCCTCTTCATCTAGCCGGCTGGAAGGAGAGGAGGTCGATCCCATACCATTCCCCGCATCACGTTCTTAAGCGCGATCAAGTCTTCATCCCTTTCCGAGGTACACGGCACCGTTACACTCCTTTCTTCATCCTTACGGCGTTGTTAATCCTTGGTGGCGATCACAGTTAGTGTTTCTTATCCTTTCATCCCCCTTGTCTTTGATTCACATGCATGTATGTATTTAAAGGGGGCGGGATAGGAACCTAATTAAAAAAATAAATCAACAGTTTTTTGGCGATCACGGTGGGACTTCTGATGCCCATCACGTTTGTTTTCATGCTCTTTTGTTAGTTGGGTGGGTACATGTTCATATTTAGGTGATATTTCCTCCATCCTCCCACTATTTTTGGTGTTTTACGAGCTCTGGTTATGTGACGGTCTTATGGTAGACCGTCACTGTCATGTAACGGTCATTTGGTAGACCGTTACAGCTTCTGGCAGTCCTGCGCGCATGCTCACAGGGCCGTGTTCATCGAGGCATAACTTTTGATCCCGGAGTCCGATTGAGCTGATTTTTGTTGCGTTGGATAGCCCTTTGTATTGTCTTTCCATCCATATATCATTTGCATCATTTGGTTAACATTTGCATATTCTAATATTGCCCAACTTTTTGAATTTTTTGCATAAGTTCTACAGGCAGGCTTAGGGACAGGTTCACAGGTACATCTTTACTCAGTGATTTGACTACCTTCCCAATGTCTGATTGCACTGATTTTTATTCCATTGGATAGCCCTTTGTATTGTCTTTCCATCCATATACTACTTGTATCATTTGAGTCACGTTTGCTTAGTTAAAAATTATCATCATTTTAGCATTTTGTCTATAAAATCTGCATGTGGTCTGTGCACAGGTTCACGGGGGCAACTTTGTTCAGTAATTTGATTCACCTCCCGGGGTCAGATTGATTTGTTCTTGGGCCCGTTGTGCAGACCTTTGTATTGTCTTTCCATCCATATACTATTTGTCTTAGTTGGATCATGTTTGCATAGTTTAATTTTGTCTTGATTTTCTAGTTTTAGGATAGAAATTACATGCACTCCGGTGCACATAGGGTCATACATTGCATATCATAGTTGCATTTCCTACCTTGGTAAGTGATCCTCTCGCTCCCATATTCCTTGGGCTCGACTAGGTGATCTTATCCGGGACCTCCATAAGTCCCCGCGAGCCGTGGATTCCCACACGGACGCCGGGCCGGTTGTACCTTTCCACACCTTAGGTTTGCATTTGCATACGTGTGAGGGAGTTAGCCTTAATCAACACAAAGTTTGGACCTTATTCCCATATGATTCCTATCTTGAGGGAATTTTTCCTAATTCAAATCATTAAAAGGTCTATTAAAACCCCTAAAAGATTTCCCATCATATTAACTTGTTTGACTTGGGTGAAAACTTTCACATTGCATTGTTTATGTTGTTTGGGATTGTCCAAGCCCATTAGTGGTGTTTTGTGCTGCATCCACATGTTTTGTTGTTGTTAGGCCCACTTAAGTCAGTCCATTTTGTTGGTTCATTGTCCAGTCCATTGTCCCGTGGTCTATTGTCCATTCGTCTTTGTATTAGTGGGTCAGCCCCCCTTGTTCTCAAGCCCATTAAACCCTTGCTTCCCTGTTTGTATTATCCTTGATCTCCTTGTATTAAGTCTCCATTTGCCCTGATAGAGTATCATTTCAACCCCTTGTATCATCTTTTTTTCCAATCTTCTTCCTATTCCCGTATGGAATCATCTTCCCATGCGAGCCCATCTTCCCGTGGTCCTTCTGATCCATCCAAGGAACAGGCTAATCCCATGGCCCATCTTTCAAGCCTTGTTCACCAAATGGACCCGGCCCAGGCCCAACGTCTTATTGCATCTCATCTTCATGAGCCTTCTTCTCATAATGAGCCATCTTCTATTCATGGGCCTCCTCCTTCTTCTTCATATGTTGCTGGCCCAATTGCTAATGGGCATTATTCTCTTAATGGGCCTCATTATTCTGCCCATGTTGCTGCTGGCCCATTCAACCCATGTTCCAACATATCTTCCAGGCCCGCTCACCCTTCCATTCCCAGAATGGGCCCTTTTTCTTCTCAGCCCGGATCCTCTTATCCGGCCCAATACCATGCTCCTGGTCCTAATTCACAACCTATTGCTCAAGCTGGCCCATATTCTTCTCGATCTCTCCCTACCCAGGAGATGATTACTCAAACCTAACGTCAGCTTGATGAGCTTCAACGTCGGATCGATCCCAAATCCTCTTTAAGTGTTCCGTTCGCATTTCAAGGTCTTCGGCTTCCGTCTCCATCACAAATTCCCACATATCGTCGTTATAGTGGAGTCGGTGACCCGTATGTGCACTTGAAAGAGTTTGTTTATGAGTTGGCCAAATTTCGACATGACCAACACTTGATGGCTTATCTGTTTGGTCTGTCATTGGAAGGCCCAGCTCGGGATTGGTTTTTCTCTCTTTCACAAGAGCAAGTTGTGAATTTTCAAGCTGTACAAGAGGGATTTATTCAGCAGTTTCAAGACCAGGTTGGGCCCAAGTACTCTATTGTGGATCTGGCCCATGAGATGATGAAGCCCGAAGAGGAGTTCTCTACCTTTGCCGATCGTTGGCGTCGCCTTGCCGCGCAAGTCCTGGGGTACATATCGGAGGGAGAACAAATCAAGATGCTGATATCCAATGCCGCGCCCGAGTATCGGTTTATCTTAGCCCTCAACGACATCACCTCCTGGCAACAATTATACAGCCGAGCCCGCTTCATTCGCCAACAAATCCAAGATTCCCTTGACCTCGACTCTCCACCATCCACCTCCATATATCAACCTTCACCCTCCACGTGCCAACCCTACGCTCCCATGAGTCGGCCTGCCATGAGTCAGCCTTCCGCCGCATATCCCTCCACGAGCCAACCTCCTGCCTCTACGTACCCATACGCCTCCGCATATCAACCTTCCATGAGTCAGCCTCCTGCATCCGCATACACGTCTCCATCTCCACTTCCGATCAAGGGAACACCACATCCCCAGCAAGTCGATGCCGTCTACATACCCCCTCATCCTGTTCCACGCATGCCATCATCGAAGCCCTCCACCACTAGCCACGCACTCTTGCCTACGCAACCTCCACCTCCGTCTCCACAACCTTCTCCACCATTACATATCCCTCGACATCCACCTTGCCCGAAGCGGGCTCCTCGTCTTCCGTTGTCGGAGTGTTTCACCGATATATTTCGGGCTTTGATGGCCACTCACGCGTTGCCGCTCTCTCCGGTTGTGCCCTGCCGACCCGCGGTCGGGGATATGCTTCAATATTGTGATTATCACCGCCAGCAAGGGTATTTGGTTGAGGATTGTCCCGAGTTCCGGGATTATGTTTATGATCTGGAAGCTAAGAAAAGGATTGATTGGGCCGCTATGCACAAAGTCATTTTACATATTCGCATCCAACAGCAGCAGCAAGAAGTGCCGCCCGGGCAGCCGTCTCCCTTACTTCAAGGCCAGGAGCACCCCTATGATTCCTCATTTAGTGCTGCACTCGCTCCACCACCTACTCCGTTACCTCCGCCATCTCTTACCCCGGCTCCATTGCCGCCACAAACCCAAGCCTCTGCTCATGCTAGTGCCTCCCCTTCTTCTCCCACCGCCACTACCACTACTTCTATCCCTAACACCACTTGACGCGTTATGTCGACACGTCGACGGTGGACACCACAACCTCCCTCTTCACCCTCTCCACCTCCATGTCCACTACCCCCATCACCATCATCTATCTCCACCACCATCCTCTCCATCGCCTACACTATAATGCCCCGGGTTTTTCGGATCCTCGTTCGTGGGTCTCAGATCTGGTTACTCGGAGTGTCCAGCTCCGTTGTGTCCGAAATTTCATTTCGGACATCTTTCGTGTTCGGATCGGCGCGATCCGGAGTCGTTTCGGAGGTCCGGAGGCGTTCCGCGGCTTTTTCCGCGTGTGTTTTCCGATTCCCGGCGTGGGTTTCGGCTTTCCCTTCGAAACCTCGTTGCGGGTGAACCGGGCCGTTCACCAGGGCGCGAGTGGTACCGATGCGATCGGTGCGCTCCGAGGATCGCGAGGGTGTGATTTTCTATTTTTCTGGATTTTTTCGATTTTCCGGATTTTCCTATAAATAGCTTTTTCTCTCTCTCCCCCTCTCATTTCTCATTTCTCTCCCTCTCTCTTCTCACGCTCTCTCCTCTCTCCCTCTCTCTCCGGCGGCCGACGGGGCGGAGCATGGGCGAGGCGGGGACGGCGCGGGCGAGGCACGGGCGAGGATGGATGAGTATCGAGGCGGTGGAGGCGCGTAGAAGCTCGGCCGTGAGTTCGTGGAACGGCGAGGCTTCAACGGCGTTTTCTTCGTGGATCGGCGTCCACGGTGCGCGTAATCTTCGGTGGAGGTAGGGTGATGGACCCTCAGCCCGTGTACTTCCTTTCCCGCGAGTTTCGTAGGCCGTGGTGAGCCGAGCGGGCTAAACGGGGCGTTTTGGGCAAAATGCATGTTTTTGGGGTGTGAACCGGATCTCCCGTTTTATGGTGTTTTTGGGCGATCCAGGGGTTTAGATGCATGCCTAGGAGCTTGGGGGAGGTTTCCCCTTTTGTTTCCCCTTCACCTGGGGGTGAACGGGGCGTGGCATGGCTTTTCCCGCGGTTTCTATCGTTTTCGGGCGCGGACTCAGAACGCGCTATACTCCAGTAGCGCGTTCTTGATAGTCGCGCTGCCCCGACCGAGCGTGTTCATCGGAGAAGATGAACAGTTTGGCGGTTCCTGTCGCGCTATAGGGCTATGGCGCGTTCTGGACTGTCGCGGTATGGAAACATAGCGCGACCTGGATTGTCGCGCTATAGGTTCCTAGCGCGATCTGCGTTGTCGCGCTAGGGATACCTAGCGCGATATTCCTTGTCGCGCTAGGGTTCCCTAGCGCGTTCCGGCTTGTCGCGCTAGGTGATCCTAGCGCGATCTTACCTGTTGTCTTGTGCTCCCCTTGGGCCGTGTGTGTCTCGGACACCCCGTGGACTTCCGTGACCGTGTCTTTGGGTGTCCAGAGGGTTGGGTTACCTCGATTAACGTGCCCATCGGTTTAAGGGTCTGTGAGACCTTCTGGTGTTTCGATTGTGTTGTGTTGGTCCCCGGTCGACCCGGTTGTGACCCAGTGGTCGACCTTTGGCCTTGTGAGTGTCCCGGGTACCCCGTGGGTTCTGTGTCCGCGTTTCTGGGGTGTCGGGAGGGACCGTGTTTCCTCGATTAGCGTGCCCGTAGGTGTGGTGGGTCCGGGTGACCCCACGTGTTCCGGGCTCTTGTGTTACGCTTGATCGAGGCACCGTGTGTCGGTGTGTGTGCGGTGGGGTCTCCCCCGCATATCGTGGGTTCCTTTGGAAGGCGATTCCCGTGTGGGCCATGTGTTTGGCCTTGGACTGTGAGTCCAGTTGTCCGGCCTGGGGCTCGAGGTTTCCCGCTTGCTTCGAGATGGGAAATCGTCGTGGCGGCTTGTGTGCTACCTTGGGAATCGTGCTTCTGTGTTTTTCGTGTGGCCCGTGTGAGTGGCCTTTGTCCCTTGCGTTCCCTTCCCAAGGGAATGGTCTTGGCAACTCGTGTGTTGTCTCGGTATTCGTGATATCGTGGTTTTGGACCTAGAGATTGGACTAGATCGACGGCCTTGTGCTGTTGCGTGCAACGGTCTTGACCCCGAGTCTTGTGACTCAAGGACCGTTGGCTGTAGTGTGTCTAGAGGACTGTCCATAGTCCAGTGGCTTAGCGCCACTTGAGTTTTCTCGACTCTAGTGCACGGTGCGTGCGTGGCCGTGGACTGCGAGTCATGTTTCTCCTCCGACTGTGGTCACCGTGCGATGGGACCGGTACGTGGGGTGGTCCCCGTACGTCGTCGGATTCGGATGTTATTTTCCGTTGAGTTGAGAGTCTACTCCTTCAGTGACCCTCCACTAGTCGTAGCCCACCACTACGAGGTGCTGGTGTCACCTGGGAGTGGTGTACGGGCACCCACCTTTCGAGACGGTTTGTGGACTGGTTACCGTAGGCCCCTCGTCGGTAGCCAGAGTCCGGCTACGGGGGAAAACTGGTTAGAGGACCAGACCTAGTGACGCAAGGTCTGTGTGTGCACACGTGGTTGGGGGCGGTTGGACCCACGTTGACGGGCGTGACCCCAGCTAGTTACTTGTTTGTGGTTACTTGTACGGTGTCGCGCCTCGGGTAGGACCTACCACGTCAGGCGGTTCACCTGCGGTGCGGTGTAAGACTTCAGGGGACGCTACCGGCTGTGCTTCTAGTGGGCGGTACTCCTGTCGAGTACGGAGTGACAGACTACCAGTTTTCGTGGCTTTTGACCTTCGGGTTTTTGGTCGTGTCGACCGTTGAGTCCTTCGGCTGTTTTGCCGTGACGCGTGTGTTGGTCTTCGCGTTGCGAGTCTAGCGCTAGTGGCTTTACCGAGGTTCCGTCTTGTGGTGCGGTACCCGCGATCGGATGGTCGGGGTTGCACCTTGGACAGCGTGTCCAGGTCGGCTGTGTCCGGGGGACAGGCCTCTACGGCGTGGTTGCCGTGTGTTTTTACTTCGGTAGGTGGTACTAGCGTGGTTCGGTAGCTTCGTCTGCGTGATCGAGGTGTACCTTCCGGTACAGTAGGAGTAGCTGTAGTGCCGAGTTTTTGACCGGCCACCGGTCTGCTGTTCCTGCTGTAGTCGTAGCTCTCCTTTCCGCTACCGCCGTTGTTTCCGGTTGGGGTTCCGCGGGATCCCTGCTGAGTCTCTATTTTGGAGACTCATTCCCTGCTTTTCAGGTGCAGCAGTTCTTCCTCGCGGTTCGAGGGTGCGGAGCGGAGGTTCTCAGTTGCCAGCTTGCCGGGCTGAGTGTTCACTTGGCATGTGGTACGTTTTACTGCTTTAGACTGTACTTTCTGTGGGACTGGACTCTGTTGTTACTGTCGTTGTTCTTTCTTTCAGCTTGTTGTTGTTGGTTGTCCTGCTTTATTTCCTATTTCTTTGTGCCTCCACACTCCTTTTAGCCCTTTCGAGCCCTCCCGGCTCGTGGGCGGTGGTGCGAGTCTCGAGTTATCGGGCCTTCCCGGTAATCGGATTCTTGGGTCGTTACAGCTGGTATCAGAGCGGTGGTTGTGGACGTACATAGGAATTCGAAATATTGCAGTGATCAGAGTCCATAAGGTTCAGTACAGTCGGCAGCTGGCTTAGGGTTTTGTGTTCGCTTTCCGCCTTGTTTCTCGCTTGAGAGCTTGAGTGCGCTGTGCGGCGCTGTGAAGGTGGTTGCTGTCCGCGGCTTTCGTGCCAGCATGGGGTCTAAGGATTGAGGTTGAGAGCCTTCTCCCTCATCGGTGATGGCTCTGGTTGTGCAGCGTTGGGCAGAGGTTGCTGGCAGGTGTGAGCTCGCGGTGCTGCGTTCGAGGAACCTGCAGCGTGGTCAGGTGTCTGGTGCGGATTGTTCGTGGTTAAGTGGCCGTGAGCGTGCTCTGAGGGAGTTGCTATCGATTTTGGCCACTCCAGCTTGAGGTTTGTCCAGCTGCTGAGGCGTTCTGATCGAGAAGTGTGCTTGGGTGAGCAGAGGATCTTCTCGGTGAACTGTTGTTTCGTCGGGCCTGATGTCCTTGTCGCGCTCTGTGGCGTCAGAAATGACGTGTCGGTCCTGATCGTTCTGCTGATTTCGAGGCAGGATTTGGCAGAGATGTCCCGTTAAGTCTTTGCTCCTGCGCTTATGTCAGTGGATGGGTTGTGTTCGCTCTGGAGTTGGCTTGAGATGTGAAGGCTCCATGGCGAGTTCGGGACTCGAGGATGAGCGTCGGCGGTTGTCGGTTATGGCTCGTGTTGCGGCTCTTGGCGTGGTGTGTTGCAGTTCGAGGAATTGCAGCAGTGGTTCATCGAGAGATGCTGTGATTGTGGTCCGACGTGACACTCGTCGAGTGTGTCGAAGGCGCTGACCTGATGGAAGCGATGGTTTTTCTTGGTGCTGGATGGTGCTGTTTCCAGCGTGCGCGAGGTTTGAGGTCAGGTCGAGCATGGAGTTCTTCCGTTAGTTGGAAGTGCGCTGGTTTCTCCTTTGGTTGGAGAGATTGTGTTGGGCTAAGGTTCGTCGTCTTGCATTGTGTTCGGATTGGTTGGCCTTGTGTGCCATGAAGTCCGTGCGAGACGTGCTCCTTGTCTTGGGCGGGTGGTTGTCTGTGAGAAGCCGTGCCCATTCCCTTGTTGTGTGAGGGTGTGCTGGCGCTTTTCCGGAAGGACGAGTGCTGGTTGGGCGGTGTTCGCTTTCTCGGCTGTGCGCTCGGATCAGAGTGCGCAGCGGAAGCGTGGTGGGCTTGTGACCCACTGGTTCAGGATCGTAGCGTTGGTTGCTACGGGCGGATTCCTGAGTTTGCGTTGAGCATCGGAGTATGGATTCCTCGGTGTGAAACGTGTTGTTGACCGTGCCGTTGCTCGAGGTTTTGTGGTTGTTGGCACTGGCAAGATGGAGTGTTGGGAAAAGTGCTGGCTAGTGCGCCGCATGAGTACCCTGTTCCTGTGTTGGAAGCCGTGTCAGGCGTCGGTGTTGGACCTGAATGGGGTTGTTGAGAATGTCGCCTGACGGTGGTCGAGGACGTGATGGTCGGAGTCGGTGGCTTGGTGTCCGACTTGTGTTCCCAGTCGTGTCCTCGGATGAGATCGTGCTTTGAGGATGTGGTCTCTGCCAGGCTGTGGGTTCCCGTTGGTTCTACGGTCTTGTCGGATTGTGACGGTGGAATGTTCGTTGCTTAGGGACCCGTGAGCTCTGTCCAGGTGGTGTCCCGTGGCTCTGTGGTAAGGGCGGAATCGGGATTGACAGGTGTCCACTTGGGTTGATCGAAGGATTTGATGAGACCAGATGGAAGAGTGACGCCTTAGGGCGGAGGCCTCCTGTGAGGTTGGCGTCGGCTTGGTGGTCCCTGATAGGACATTGGTGTCGCAAGGTTATCCCTGGTTTGGCGACTAGCATGGGGTGGTTCCCTATAAGTCTGAGTCCCGTGAGGTGATGACTGAAGACGCCATGTTCTGTCATTTGGTTTCGTCGTGCTCCCCGAGAGGGTCGAGTTGGCGAGCAGTTGGTGACCAGTGGATGGTCTTTTCAGAGACAGAAGATGCTGGTTGTTGGGGCTCGAGCGTGGCGAGAGCCGTGTGCCAGCGAGACCTTTGGTGGTCGTTTCTGTGATGTGCCTTTCCGGATGGGATCTGGACTTTGTCGGAGGTTGTCTTCTGACAAGGGTTGGCACAGTGTTATGACCGGCTTTCGGCTTGCCATGTGTGAGGTGTTTCTTGGTGTTGAGCCGATGAGCTAGTTGCGGTCCGTTGAGATGACTGCTTGAGCTGGTGGAGGCTCTATTTTGGTTGCTCCCTCGAGGAGGGCGTGCGACCTGTCAGCTGGTTGCGAAGCTGTTGTGCGATTTGTCTGCTGACCATTGGATGGATCAGTAGCTGTTGCTCGTATCGAGGGTTGTGATTCTTCGGTGAGCGAGATCGTGGCTGCGGCGCCATGGTGGATTCTCGTTTGGCTGAGGTGATGCCGGACTGTGTCCTTTGCTATATGCCTGCTCTGTTGGCCTGTGTGCTCGGCGCGAGGAGCGAGGTGTTGTTTGTGATTGCAAGTCTGGCGGTGTCCCTCAGAATCGGTTTTTTTCATGAGAATCGAGGTTTTCTGTGCTGGGGCTCTGACAGCGTGTCAGTTGGTTCAGTGTTCTTCCCCTGTGACTTTGTGCTAGGTCCTGAATTTCGAGGACGGAATTCCTTTAAGGGGGGAGGGCTGTAATGCCCCGGGTTTTTCGGATCCTCGTTCGTGGGTCCCGGATCTGGTTTCTCGGAGTGTCCAGCTCCGTTGTGTCCGAAATTTCGTTTCGGACATCTTTCGTGTTTGGATCGGCGCGATCCGGAGTCGTTTCGGAGGCCCGGAGGCGTTCCGCGGCTTTTTCCGCGTGTGTTTTCCGATTCCCGATGTGGGTTTCGGCTTTCCCTTCGGAACCTCGTTGCGGGTGAACCGGGCCGTTCACCAGGGCGCGAGTGGTACCGTTGCGATCGGTGCGCTCCGAGGATCGCGAGGGTGTGATTTTCTATTTTTCTGGATTTTTTCGATTTTCCGGATTTTCCTATAAATAGCTTTTTCTCTCTCTCCCCCTCTCATTTCTCATTTCTCTCCCTCTCTCTTCTCACGCTCTCTCCTCTCTCCCTCTCTCTCCGGCGGCCGACGGGGCGGAGCATGGGCGAGGCGGGGACGGCGCGGGCGAGGCACGGGCGAGGATGGATGAGGATCGAGGCGGTGGAGGCGCGTAGAAGCTCGGCCGTGAGTTCGTGGAACGGCGAGGCTTCAACGGCGTTTTCTTCGTGGATCGGCGTCCACGGTGCGCTTAATCTTCGGTGGAGGTAGGGTGATGGACCCTCAGCCCGTGTACTTCCTTTCCCGCGAGTTTCGTAGGCCGTGGTGAGCCGAGCGGGCTAAACGGGGCGTTTTGGGCAAAATGCATGTTTTTGGGGTGTGAACCGGATCTCCCGTTTTATGGTGTTTTTGGGCGATCCAGGGGTTTAGATGCATGCCTAGGAGCTTGGGGGAGGTTTCCCCTTTTGTTTACCCTTCACCTGGGGGTGAACGGGGCGTGGCATGGCTTTTCCCGCGGTTTCTACCATTTTCGGGCGCGGACTGAGAACGCGCTATACTCCAGTAGCGCGTTCTTGATAGTCGCGCTGCCCCGACCGAGCGCGTTCATCGGAGAAGATGAACAGTTTGGCGGTTCCTGTCGCGCTATAGGGCTATGGCGCGTTCTGGACTGTCGCGGTATGGAAACATAGCGCGACCTGGATTGTCGCGCTATAGGTTCCTAGCGCGATCTGCGTTGTCGCGCTAGGGATACCTAGCGCGATATTCCTTGTCGCGCTAGGGTTCCCTAGCGCGTTCCGGCTTGTCGTGCTAGGTGATCCTAGCGCGATCTTACCTGTTGTCTTGTGCTCCCCTTGGGCCGTGTGTGTCTCGGACACCCCGTGGACTTCCGTGACCGTATCTTTGGGTGTCCAGAGGGTTGGGTTACCTCGATTAACGTGCCCATCGGTTTAAGGGTCTGTGAGACCTTCTGGTGTTTCGATTGTGTTGTGTTGGTCCCCGGTCGACCCGGTTGTGACCCAGTGGTCGACCTTTGGCCTTGTGAGTGTCCCGGGTACCCCGTGGGTTCTGTGTCCGCGTTTCTGGGGTGTCGGGAGGGACCGTGTTTCCTCGATTAGCGTGCCCGTAGGTGTGGTGGGTCCGGGTGACCCCACGTGTTCCGGGCTCTTGTGTTACGCTTGATCGAGGCACCGTGTGTCGGTGTGTGTGCGGTGGGGTCTCCCCCGCATATCGTGGGTTCCTTTGGAAGGCGATTCCCGTGTGGGCCATGTGTTTGGCCTTGGACTGTGAGTCCAGTTGTCCGGCCTGGGGCTCGAGGTTTCCCGCTTGCTTCGAGATGGGAAATCGTCGTGGCGGCTTGTGTGCTACCTTGGGAATCGTGCTTCTGTGTTTTTCGTGTGGCCCGTGTGAGTGGCCTTTGTCCCTTGCGTTCCCTTCCCAAGGGAATGGTCTTGGCAACTCGTGTGTTGTCTCGGTATTCGTGATATCGTGGTTTTGGACCTAGAGATTAGACTAGATCGACGGCCTTGTGCTGTTGCGTGCAACGGTCTTGACCCCGAGTCTTGTGACTCAAGGACCGTTGGCTGTAGTGTGTCTAGAGGACTGTCCATAGTCCAGTGGCTTAGCGCCACTTGAGTTTTCTCGACTCTAGTGCACGGTGCGTGCGTGGCCGTGGACTGCAAGTCATGTTTCTCCTCCGACTGTGGTCACCGTGCGACGGGACCGGTACGTGGGGTGGTCCCCGTACGTCGTCGGATTCGGATGTTATTTTCCGTTGAGTTGAGAGTCTACTCCTTCAGTGACCCTCCACTAGTCGTAGCCCACCAGTACGAGGTGCTGGTCTCACCTGGGAGTGGTGTACGGGCACCCACCTTTCGAGACGGTTTGTGGACTGGTTACCGTAGGCCCCTCGTCGGTAGCCAGAGTCCGGCTACGGGGGAAAACTGGTCAGAGGACCAGACCTAGTGACGCAAGGTCTGTGTGTGCACACGTGGTTGGGGGCGGTTGGACCCACGTTGACGGGCGTGACCCCAGCTAGTTACTTGTTTGTGGTTACTTGTACGGTGTCGCGCCTCGGGTAGGACCTACCACGTCAGGCCACACCTGCGGTGCGGTGTAAGACTTCAGGGGACGCTACCGGCTGTGCTTCTAGTGGGCGGTACTCCTGTCGAGTACGGAGTGACAGACTACCAGTTTTCGTGGCTTTTGACCTTCGGGTTTTTGGTCGTGTCGACCGTTGAGTCCTTCGGCTGTTTTGCCGTGACGCGTGTGTTGGTCTTCGCGTTGCGAGTCTAGCGCTAGTGGCTTTACCGAGGTTCCGTCTTGTGGTGCGGTACCCGTGATCGGATGGTCGGGGTTGCACCTTGGACAGCGTGTCCAGGTCGGCTGTGTCCGGGAGACAGGCCTCTACGGCGTGGTTGCCGTGTGTTTTTACTTCGGTAGGTGGTACTAGCGTGGTTCGGTAGCTTCGTCTGCGTGATCGAGGTGTACCTTCCGGTACAGTAGGAGTAGCTGTAGTGCCGAGTTTTTGACCGGCCACCGGTCTGCTGTTCCTGCTGTAGTCGTAGCTCTCCTTTCCGCTACCGCCGTTGTTTCCGGTTGGGGTTCCGCGGGATCCCTGCTGAGTCTCTATTTTGGAGACTCATTCCCTGCTTTTCAGGTGCAGCAGTTCTTCCTCGCGGTTCGAGGGTGCGGAGCGGAGGTTCTCAGTTGCCAGCTTGCCGGGCCGAGTGTTCACTTGGCATGTGGTACGTTTTACTGCTTTAGACTGTACTTTCTGTGGGACTGGACTCTGTTGTTACTGTCGTTGTTCTTTCTTTCAGCTTGTTGTTGTTGGTTGTCCTGCTTTATTTCCTATTTCTTTGTGCCTCCACACTCCTTTTAGCCCTTTCGAGCCCTCCCGGCTCGTGGGCGGCGGTGCGAGTCTCGGGTTATCGGGCCTTCCCGGTAATCGGATTCTCGGGTCGTTACATACACCATCTCCACCCTCGCCTCCATCTCTGCCATCACCTTTGCCTGAGCCTGAGCAAGCCACACCTTTTCCTTTACCTCTACCCTCAGCCACGCCTTCACCTTCGCCTTTGTCGCCACCCGAGCCCATCATCGCCACATCGCCTGCGCCTTCACTTTCCATCACCACTCCCATTGGAGCCTCCATGCCTTCCAAACCTTCACACGTACCACCCAAACATATTCCCTTTACTTCTCCAACCACTTCCACCCCACGGAGTAGGTGTGCGCTTCCTTTGGTGCCCCTCGAGTCTAATCCCCAGGGAGACAATAAGCCAAGTCAGGATGATTCAGTGCCGGCCGTGCATTTCAAGATTCAAGATTTTATCTGTCGGATGCCGATTCGTGTCCTCATCCCTGGTTATTTTGGGGATGATGTGCCTCTACTTTCAAAGATGAGAGTTGCTAAAAAGAGTTCCCTTGAGTTGATGCCACTTTCTTCCCGAGCGAGGCCGGTGGCAATCTCCTTGCTCGCCGGAGAGTTCACCGTTGATGTTATTATTTGTCCTCGCTCTATTACTGTTCAGATGACCGGCCAAGAAGGGTTCTCTACCCGTGTTGTGCTAACGCATACGGTCGCCAAGCAGATTATGCACTCTATGTTCAAAGGGCAATTGGCCGTATCTTCTATATTCTCCAAGGACATTCTACACATTTTATGCAATCTCCCTTTGTTCATTAGCAAGCCGGCCATGTCAATACCGCGCATTACTCTCCCTCAGTTTCGTCCTGCTCTTCTGGTAAGGGAGTTATGCTTCGTGCCCAGTTGCCGAGTGGAGATGCCGAATCTCATGCTACTTGTGCCAAGTAACAAGACACCATGGTTTTATGATATTCAACATTATGAGGAGTTAGTTGTTCAAAAATGTCCATCTACTGTTGTTAGCACTGGGTGTCTAGGGGCAACTACCCTGATGAAGCTACATATTCATGACCGGGCCAGGCCATCTGTCAGGTGGACCCGTTATCTGAGAAGGTATTACAGATTAAGAAGGTCGAAGGTCCGAGTCCACGCCAGGCAAGTCCATGTTCAAGAAGTATCAACTAAGAAGAGACGGTGGCGTAAGTTTAAGGGCCGTCAATTGTGCAATCAGGGGTCCACTTCTCTTCCTTCTTCTTCATTTCACTCATCATTTCTTCTGCTCGGTTCCCACCCCTGAGTGGTGTATCTGCCCTCTCCTAATTCTCCCTCCACGATTCTCTCCTCCCATCTCGGGTTCGCGAATCCCCGTTCTTCCATTTCCCATCCGGAACTTTCAAACTTTCCATCTCCTCACCATGCTCGACCTCAGCCTATGTCCTCCTCTGATTCTTCTCCTCTGGTATCCTCGGGTTCTCCTTCTTATTCCCCAACCTTGTCGGGTGTCATTCTTCTTCTCCGGCCCTGTCAGATGATTCTCGTCCCTCTTGTCCGACCACGTCGAATGATTCTTCTTATTATCTTTCTACTATCTCCTCTCCACCCTTTCGGGGTTCTCACCCTTTTTCTTGTTGTTTTCGAGGTTTTAGTCCGCCTTGATCTCAGCTAATCTGGTTTATTCTGTATCTGGTTCCTTGTTATCAGAGCCTCAGTGCCTTGACGAGAGAGTTCTAGCCCTCGTCTCTCTTCCTTTTTATCCCTTCTTCGTCCAGTATGATGTCTACCACTCCTCTGTGTTGAGGAATCTAATCATTTGCTCTCCTTTCATCATTTATCCTGGCAAGCAAGGAATGCAAAGCTACTCGCGCTCCTCAAAGCTCGATGATCGAAATCGCTTCAGGATGCTAGTTTCCACACCATGGATCTGCAAAGGTATCTTTATTTTGTGCAAGAACGTGCTTTCATTTCCATTATTTCTATTGTTTCTGCACATGATTCCTTAACATGATTGAGTGGCTTTAGGAGTCTTTGTTTAATTAGATCTTAACTTTGTGTCAAATGAGTTTGCTTCTGCAGCATCCTTAGGCTGGTGATAGCTCCGCGCTGGGAGTCTAGTTCTTTCTCTGATCGTTGAGGGTGACCATTGAGCATGGGTTTTTCACACACTTCACGGCAAGCCATAGCCGATCCCTCTAGTGCAACATCGTTGCTGCTTTGGCCATACCATGGGTATGCACAAAGGTCTTTTTCTTTTCTCTACTCGGCCAAGTGCAGGGGCAAGAGATTGATGGATGAGATGACCAACCTAGGTGCTCCCTAATACGAGAGAGGTCTCAAATAGGGGTAGTCTTGACCCTCGAAAGTGAGATTTCATGCTATATCTAGCCAAACAAGGGCTGCCAAAAATAAATGGACGAATAAATATGCAAAATTATGAATCAAATGCATGGCAAGAGTGGCAGTACAGTTTCCCACGGAACGTCATGAGCCCGGTCGCATGCGTGCCTGATAGATATGGGTCTCAAAATCAAAGACACAAAGCCCCGGCGCAACAGACCTATCTTTTTGAGGGGTAGTGCCCTGGAAGGAATTCAAATCCTGATATCTCCCATCCTGCATAAAGCTTGTCTCCAATTTTCTTCTGCTCCTCCCTCTTAGGCTGGGTTGTATCCCGGGTATGGCCTTAGTAGGGGCACTGTTCTTTAGAGACGGTTGGTTATGGTAAGCCACCCTCACATGCACGCCCTGCTTAAGGGAAGTCTTTAATGAGAGGGGAGAGACGGCGATCCCTGGCCAGTAATTCGAGCTTGTCTTTGGGTGCTGCGGATTGCTATTTTCAAAAATCTAAAAAAAAATAAAATATTGTCAAAAATCCAAAAAATGAAATATTATCAAAAATCCAAAAAAAGAAATATGTCAAAATTTCAAAAAAATCAAATATTGTCAAAAATACAAAAAATCAAATACTTCAAAATTTCAAAAAAAATTAAATATTTCAAAAACCTAAAAAATCAAATACTTCAAAAAAATCCAGAAAATGAAATACTATTGAAAATCTAAAAAAATCAAAAAAAGATCACAAAAATTTAAAAAAAAATGTGTCTTTTTCATGCATTTGCATTTGTTTTAAGGATAGATACGTAATCTGTTTGCTAAGTGTGCATGTTGTAAGTACTCAGGCATTCCTTGCTCTATCTTTCACTTTGTCTCTGCTCATATTCTTCGATTTGTTCTCATCTCTTCAATCCTATCTTTGGATCTATTCTGAAGCTCATGGCCTTCTCAGCTTTCGCTTATCTACTTAATCATGTCTCCATGAGAGGCATTGTCTCACGATTTTGAACCTGGCGGTTCCACTTCATCTGATCTTGGGCTTTGATTGAAGAATGTGTTTGTTATCTTTATCATGTCTATGGTCCTTCATATCTTTTATCTCGTTGTGTCCTTGTCATATCTGTCTATGTCCTCTCGTGATTGATCGTATCTTTTGTACCGCTGTGTCATTCGTCACACGTGTCCCCATCCTGCCATATCATTCATCACACGTGTCTTTGTCCTTCGTGGTATTGTCATCCCACGTGTCTTTGTCCCACCATGTCCTTATACCACCGCGTGTGCTGTCCCACCATGTGCGCGTTGTCTTGTCCCACCGTGCCTTTAGTCGCATGTATGCTTGAGATTTGTTTGTTTGTTATGTTTCATCCATCTTCGTTATGTTATGTTGTGCCATATTTTGTTCATATTTCTCTTATTATGTTATGTTCATGTCATGCTCGTTTATATTCGTTCATGTTCACATCATATTTATTCATATTGTTGTTGTCTTATTTGAAAATCCATAAAAAGCAGAAATTAAAAATTCCAAAAAAATGCCGTTTCGCTTGGCAGGTAAGTCAGGTATGGCTCTCTATCCCTTCTCATTGTTGCATTACTATATGGTATCTACATTATTATAGCCTCTCAAGGACCGGCTGGTTGCTCGTGTGTTCTGGGATCTGATGTTCCCCTTTAACAAAAACAATGATGATCTAGGAGCATACGGTTAATCGTTGGATAGGCCGCTCGGTTGAGTCGGGTGGGGGACGATAGACTCTGTCTCGCACGTCGTGGTTACAAGAAGACTCTTGACCCCGTCTTGCTCGGTCTAGCAATATTATCCTTGAGTACTTTCTATTTTATCTTTCTTTGCATTCGTTTTAATGATTTCTTTATTTTAGCCCAGCATGCATCATGTCATTTTGAGCATTCATATCTCGTGATCCATTCAATGATTTCTCCTCAGCAATGGTTAATTGCACCTCAATTATCTTGGATAAGAGATTCTCATTCCACTCTGAATTTGAACGATTTCTCTGATCTTGCCGCTTGGTCTAGTTGGCTAGCATGATTCTTGTCTGGATTTTATCTCAGTCTTATCTCTCCTTTTCCAGCTCTTATGTTGTGTTTCCTTCCGACCCACTCATTGTTCGTGGATTGTGTCCCCGATGAGGCTGGTCGTGTTTCCTTTCCCTTAGTTAGTTCTCCAGACATGTCTCATCCTTGTCAATCATTCCTTGTGGTTAGTTCGGCATTTTTTGGAGAATTCCTGTCGCTTGTTGGTTGTGACGGGTGTCTTTTTGCCTTGATGCACGCTTTTCAGTTCTCTCCGCTTCATCTCCATTTCACGTCGCTATCGCTTTCGCTCCATCTCTTTTCCATTTCACCTTCGCATCACTTTCGCTCGCTCCCTTGCAAAGCGGACATCAAGGAGGGGCATCTGTTGACACCCGTTTTAGCCCACAAGTTGTGTCATTTCTCTTATTCATCATTTTTGATGCCCCGAATTAGCCATTGTTTCAGAGTTTTCTCGGATAGATTTCAAGCCCATTTTTACCATTTCATATCCTTTGGGTCTTGGAGATCATGATTTTATAGAGCCCTGGAGCTTATCTTATCAAATTCCGACTTCCAAGTCAACTTACGGCCCATTTAGGCCGGCTTCTCTCAAGTAATCGGCTCTCTCTCACTGCGCAGTCCTGAAAGTGGTCCTTTTTCACCCTCTTCCAATCCTATATTCAAAAAGTTGTCTTCACAAAAGTTGTGCGTCTTTCAAAGATCTACAATTTCTTCTTCTACACCGTTGGCCAGTTCTGCCCCGTTTGTGAGCTATTTGCATTTTTCCAGCAGGCTGTGCTGTTCACCTATTTTCTAGAATTTTCCTCTCTCTTCCAGCCCCATTTTCTCCCTCTTCTGATCATTTTCTCATCTTACTTTCTTCATGAAAGTTGTTCCTCTCTCAGTTATCTCCAATTTCTTCTTCTACCACTTTCACTAGTTCTGCCCCGTTTGAGAGATACGCTTCAATTTCTAAAGTCACGCGCAGTCTGCCCAGAATCTACCTCCATCAATGTGACGGCCCTATACAGGTGCATTACATCAGTGTGACGGTCCTATGATAGACCGTCACACCGAAACTTACCCGAAACACCCTGTTCAACCCCCAGAATGTAGTGGTCCTACCCTAGACCGTTAGAGTCCATGTGACGGTCTAGTATGGGTGCGTTACATAGAAACTTACCCGAAATCGTCCCGTTCGACCCCTAGAGTGTGACGGACCTACCCTAGTCCGTTACATCACTCTGACGGTCCGCCGATAGACCGTTACATACACCTGAGAGTCCAATTCGTGCTGGACTCTGCTCCGTTTCTGTGCGTCGTGGCCCTCTTGCAGAGTCCATAACTTCTTGAATTCTGCTCCGAATTGAGCGTCGTTTGTTCCTATGGTTTCTCCTTGGTATTATCTTAAATTCAGTCCAAAGAACTCCAAATTGCATTGGCTATCTTGCTCAGAATCACGCTTAAAAGTTGAGGGTTTAGATGTCCTGGTTCAACTCAAACTCTGCAGATTAAGCTCCGGGGCTCCCTTCTAGAAGTAATATCTTCCAGATCCTTCATCCAAATAGAGTCATGTTTTCTCCTATGACTTATTTTGACTATTATCTCGAGGTTGATCCATAGATCTCGAGATTTGATGGACTCTATCTCTTAAACTCGTGGAGAAAAGTTGGGGGTTTCATCACTGTTCTATAAAAACTGCCCAGTTCGCAGTCGCAACGGGGGGCTCTTTTCGGACGTGGGGCGAAGCCATGCTGCAACTCCAACTCACAACTTCGACCCTATCTTGGAGAGGGAAGTATTAGCTTTCTATTCCATCCTTCTGGGCTTGATTTCATGGTCTACACTCTTAGTTCTAGTCTCCTCAAAATCACAAATCATCACAGTTCTCTGCATTTTCTGCTACATATGTGTTTTTCTCTGTTTTGCATCAATGATTTCTCTCTATTCTCTTAATCAAATCTCGTGATTTCAAATCTCATGCATGCACAACACACCCACCTATCTTTTTCACCCTTCCACAGGGGTTAAAAACCTCCCCCCGGTGCGTTCTCCCCCTTTTATTCACGCTATTTTATCACTTTGGGCAGATTTCTACACTTCATGTTCTAATGGATTTTTACCTTTGTGTTTCATCTTTGTTTTGCAGGAGAGCATGAATACAACGTGAGGCCCTCTTCATCTAGCCGGCTGGAAGGAGAGGAGGTCGATCCCATACCATTCCCCGCATCACGTTCTTAAGCGCGATCAAGTCTTCATCCCTTTCCGAGGTACACGGCGCCGTTACACTCCTTTCTTCATCCTTGCGGCGTTGTTAATCCTTGGTGGCGATCACGGTTAGTGTTTCTCATCCTTTCATTCCCCTTGTCTTTGATTCACATGCATGTATGTATTTAAAGGGGGCGGGATAGGAACCTAATTAAAAAAATAAATCAACAATGGCAGGTAAACACTTACATTCTCGTCCAATAAATGAGCTGTGATCTTCAGTTGATACTAATATGTAATTCATTATCTTGTGATTGCAACGTACTATCTACATCCGGCCTTCCAATATGCTTGTGGCCTTACTTATGACGATACTTTGATAGAATCGGTCAACATTGTGGTAGACCGATTGTCTGCCACCCCAACAGATGCTGCTGCTACGTTGAATGAGGTATACTTAGATATTTTACCACTTAGAATATGAAATGAAATATACACTTAATATTTTTCGATAATGCAAATGAATACATTTAGAGAGGCAATTGGTTCATTTGCGACACCTAATGCCGTGGCCAGTCGTGACAGACTCGATCCAGGTAATGTGTCTTCACAATGTACATTCTATAGCTTGAGAAGTAATTTTTACATCTAACTATTATATTATACGTGATCTGCCTTAATCACAGCTGAGTGGTGGCTAAATTACGGCACAAGTGCACCTGTATTGTATTAAGGAAGATTACAATGAGAGTTCTATCGCAAACATCCTCGTCGAGTGGGTGTGAGCGGAATTGATCGATGTTCTCCTTCTTACATACTAAGCTGAGGAATAGGCTAACACACCGCAGGCTAGACAAAATGGTGTATGTTCATTACAACATGAGGCTAAAGGTTCGGCATGTGCAGATGAATACAAGGAGAGGAGAGGGAGATTACGACCCAACGGATGCTGTGTACTTGCGAGACGATGATGACCCTATGGTAGAATGGGTTGCAAGAGCCACAACCGAGTGTGGTGAGGCAGAACTGGACGATGAGGCTGAAGAACCAGGCGAGACACCACTGTAACGACCCGAGAATCCGATTACCGGGAAGGCCCGATAACCCGAGACTCGCACCGCCACCCACGAGCCCGAAGACTCGGAAGGGTTAAAAGGATGGTGTGGAAACTACACAAGCATCACAAATAATTGCAGAAATTAAACAGTTATGATATTAAGCAGGAAATGAATTAACAATTTACATGGTCCACAATAAAATAACAACAACAGCAACAGTAGTCCACGACTAGTACAGTGACAAGAAAGAAAAGTACAGCTACACGGGGCATCCCCCGGCTCTGACCTCTGGCACTACCTCTGGGCACCCGCACCACGCTTCCGCTGCGTTCCTGACACGCTCCCCGAAGGTGGCGCCTCACCTGAAACACGGTGAAAACACGCAGGGAATGAGTCTCGGAACAAGACTCAGTAGGGATCACTCGAACCCTACCTCGAAAAACGAGAAACCACTACTCTAGCGGTAGAAGGTACCTCGGAAAGGAAAGCCCTGTACTCTACAGAACTAGACCCTAACGGCACGCAAACCGACACACGTGCCACGGTACGAGAAGACCGAAACTCAACGGTCGAACCGTCAAAACCCGAAGGTCGGAAACACACGACTGACAGTCTGACACTCCGTACTCGACAGGAGTACCACCCACTAGAAGCACAGCCGGTAGCGTCCCCTGACGTCTTACACCGCACCGCAGGTGAACCGCCTGACATGGTAGGTCCTACCCGAGGCGCAAACACCGTACAAGTAACTACAACAAGTGACTAGCTGGGGTCACGCCCGTCGACGTGGGTCCAACCGCCCCCAACCACGTGTGCACACACAGACCGCGCGTCCCTGGTCTGGCCCTCTGACCGGTTTTCCCCTCAGCCGGACTCTGGCTGCAAGACGTGGGGCCCAACGGTAACCGGTCCACAAACCGTCTCTAAAGGTCAGCCCGTACACCACTCCCTGGTGCGACTAGCACACGCGTACTAGTAGGCTACGACTAGTGGAGGGTCACAGAAGGAGTAGACTCTCAAGTCTCGGAAAACAACGGTGCAACTGCAGGTACGAGGAACGCTCCTTGTACCAACACCGACGCACGGTGACCAGCTGACAACAACATCTCCCGGTACACTCTGTACGACGAGAGACACACCGACGCAACCCGTACCCTTGAACGGTCCACACTGGGCCGCCCACGGAAGTACGGTCACACAGGGACCGCACAAGGATTAGAACGGTCATATCAGGACCGTTCCACCCAGGGTCCAAACGACAGATAAACGGCCAACACAGGACCGTTCAAACAGATGTGCGGCCAACTCTTGACCGCACGTGGGTGAGGAACGGTCACCTCCTGGCCGCTCGTCTCCCAACGGTAAAAAGCCTGGACGGTTAGTCCTTAGCCGCACTTGGGGAAGGGCGGCTACGGCTTAGCCGTTCAGGTGTTGTGCGGTCAGGGCCAGACCGCACATCCAACCATAGCGCTAGGGGATGTACGGCCAGCACCTGGCCGTGCAAGGGGTTATGCGGTCAGCTCCTGGCCGCACATCCCAGAGCACTGCACAACGGTCACAACCAACGGTCAAAACCCTTGGGGTTGGGCGGTAGCTGTGGGGCCGCACATTAGGATATGCGGTCCCACGATAGACCGCCCAAGCCCACTGCGCGCCAAGCCTCACCCAAAGCGCGCCGAGCCGATGAACGGTCCGAACGGAACCGCATAGGGGTTGTGCGGCCACTGGTTCGACCGCACATCGCTCACCGGCGAGAAAATGGCGAACCTCACCGGAATCGCCCAATCGGCCTCAAAACAAACCCCACGGAGGGGGAAATGGCGAGAGAAGAACCCCCAAGCCCCCTAGCATGCTCCTACGCCCTTAAACCGTGAAATCGGGGCTCAAAACGATGGATCGGACGAACTCACCCCGCGGCATGATCGACCCTTCCCGGCTCAAAATAAACCCCTCTCGACCTCGTCTCGAGCTGAAACTCACGGGGAAGGAAGACATGAGGCTAAGGAACGTCACCCTACCTCCGGTCCGCGACGAAACGCTCCGATCCGAGCTCGAAGTCGCGAAGAACGCCGCTAGAATCTCGCCTCTCCACGCCTCCCACGCTCGCCGTATGCCCGCACGATCGCCACCACGTCACCCACGTCCTCGCGCCGTCGCACCGCCGCCGTCTGCAGCCGGACGGGGGTCGCACGGTCGAACGGGAGAGAAGGAGGGAGAGAGCCGGCCACGGTCGGAGGAGAGAGAGGAGGAAGAAGAAGAAAAGAGAAAAGAAGAAAAAAGAAAAGAAAAGAAAATGGGAATATATAGAAAATCCGATTTTTCGGAAAAATACCGAAAATTAGAAAAATACATTTCCGGAATCCTCGGAACGCACCGATCGCAACGGTACCACTCGTGCCTCGGGGAACTGCCCGGTTCGCCCGCAGCGAGCGTCCGAAGAAAAAGCCGAAACACACACCGGAAATCGGAAAACACGCGCGGAAAAAGCCACGGAACGCCTCCGGGCCTCCGAAACGACTCCGGATCGCGCCGATCCGAACACGAAAGATGTCCGAAACGAAATTTCGGACACAACGGAGCCGGACACTCCGAAAACTAGATCCGGGACCCACGAAGAAGGATCCGAAAGGTCCGGGATATTACAGCCCTCCCCCCTTAAGGAATTTCGTCCTCGAAATTGAGAACAACCCAAGGGGAAAGAAGAGGAAGACTCACTCAAACAGATACGGGAACTGCTGACGCATCTCGTCCTCACGTTCCCACGAAGCCTCACCACCAGAGTGTCGTTGCCACACGACCTTGACCAAGGGAATAACCTTGTTCCGCAGGCGCTGCTCTCGCCTATCCTCCACGCGGATCGGAAACTCTGGGAGAGAAAGATCTGGAGTCACCTCAGGCCAAACGGAAAACTCGAGCACATGAGAGTCATCGGGCATATACTTCCGCAACATAGAGACGTGGAACACGTCATGCACCGACGCCAACTCAGAGGGTAACTGCAACCGGTAAGCAACCTCACCGATGCGCTCCACAATCGCGAAAGGACCAATATAGCGGGGACTCAGCTTCCCACGCCGTCCAAACCGCATCACCCCCTTCATCGGAGAAACTCTCAAGAACACATGATCGCCCACGGCGAACTCGAGGGGCTGCCGCCTACGGTCAGCATAGCTCTTCTGCCGACTCTGGGCCGCCAACATGTTCTGACGAACCAGGTGCACAACATCCACACATTGCTGCACCAATTCCGGTCCCGTCAAAACACGCTCACCCACCTCAAACCAATCAAGTGGAGTCCGACAAGGACGCCCATACAATGCCTCATAAGGAGCCATGCCGATGCTCGAATGAAAGCTGTTGTTATAGGCAAACTCCACTAACGGTAGGTGATGAATCCAACTCCCCTGCCACTCCAGGCAGCAGGATCTCAGCATGTCCTCCAAAGTCTGAATGGTCCTCTCAGACTGACCATCTGACTGTGGATGATACGCCGAGCTAAATGCCAACTCCGTGCCAAGAGCTCGCTGGAAACTCCTCCAGAATCCAGAAGTGAAGCGCGGATCCCGATCCGACACGATCGAAATGGGAACCCCATGCAACGGCACGATCCGCTCCACATAAAGACGAGCCAACTTAGGCACGCTCCAGCTGACTTTGACCGGTAGCAACCGCGTCACCTTCGTCAGCCGATCCACCAGCAACCAAATACTGTCCTGCCCAGTCGGGGTTCTGGGCAACCCCACCACAAAATCTGTGGTCACATGGTCCCACTTCCAAGCAGGAACATCCAAGGGCTGGAGAGTACCGCCTGGTCGCTGATGCTCCGCCTTCACCTGCTGACAGATCAGGCACCTGGCCACAAACTCGGCCACATCTCTCTTCATGCCAGGCCACCAGAACTGCCTCCGCAAGTTCCGATACATCTTCGTCGCACCCGGGTGCACAGTGTACCTGCTCCCATGAGCCTCGCGTAACACCGCAGGACGAACCTGCTCCTCCGCTGGGACGTACAGCCTGCCACGAAACCTCGCAGCACCGTCCTCGCCGAGCTCCACATCAGCCATCGCAAGAATCCGGGGCAACTCAGGGTCCGCATGCTGAGCCTCTGTCACCTGACGACGAATAGCAGGAGTGACAGTCAGACTCGCAAGCACTGCCAACCCTGGCTCCTGGGGAATCTTGAGCCTGAAAGATACTTCGGGCACCTGTTCCCAGAGCCTCCACTTCCTCAGCATCAAGGTACTGACCGCAACCTTCCTACTCAAGGCATCGGCGACGACATTCATCCTGCCCGGCTGATAAGACAGGGTGAAGTCATAGTCCTTCATGAACTCCATCCAACGCCTCTGTCTGAGGTTCAGATCTCTCTGCGAGAACACATACCTCAAACTCTGATGGTCAGTGAACACCTCGAACTTCTCACCGTACAGATAATGCCTCCAGATCTTCAGCGCGAAGATCACTGCCGCCAACTCAAGGTCATGGGTAGGGTAGTTCTCCTCATGGGGCTTTAGCTGCCGAGATGCATAAGCCACCACTCTACCATGCTGCATCAGAACAGCACCCAATCCGACGCCGGAAGCATCTGTACACACCACAAAACCTCCCGATCCAGAAGGCAAAACCAACACCGGAGCCGAGGTGAGCAATCTCTTCAGTTCCCTAAAGCTCTGCTCACACTCCTCGGACCAGACGAAAGGCACATCCTTCCGCGTGAGCCTCGTCATCGGGGTCGCAATGCGGGAAAAATCCTGGATAAACCGGCGATAATAACCCGCAAGCCCCAAGAAACTCCGGATCTCCGTCACCGACCTCGGCCTCGGCCATTGCATCACAGCCTCGACCTTGGCGGGATCCACGGAAATGCCATCACCAGAAATCACGTGCCCCAGAAAGTGCACCTCACTGAGCCAAAACTCGCACTTGCTGAGCTTCGCATACAACTGGTGATCTCGCAACGTCTGCAGCACCACACCCAAATGGTACGCATGCTCCTCAGCAGACCGCGAATAAACAAGGATGTCATCCACGAAAATGACCACGAACTGGTCCAAATACGGATGAAACACCCTCTGCATCAAGTCCATGAAGGCTGCTGGGGCATTGGTGAGCCCAAACGGCATCACCAGAAACTCATAATGCCCGTACCTCGTACTGAACGCAGTCTTCTCCACATCGGACTCGCGAATTCTCAGCTGATAGTAACCGGACCGCAAATCAATCCGCGAGAACACTCGCGCGGACTGCAGCTGGTCGAACAAGTCATCAATCCGCGGCAATGGATACTTGTTCTTAATGGTCACGTCATTCAGCTGCCGATAGTCAATGCATAGCCGCAGACTACCGTCCTTCTTCTTCACGAACAACACGGGCGCACCCCAAGGGGAAAAGCTCGGACGAATGTACCCCTTGGCCAACAGTTCCTGCAACTGCGCCCTCAACTCCCTCAACTCCGCGGGGGCCATACGGTAGGGAGCCTTCGCCAAAGGTCCCGTACCAGGTACAACCTCGATCACGAAATCGATCTCCCGCTGGGGAGGTAATCCAGGCAACTCCTCAGGAAAAACATCGGGAAACTCGCACACCACCGCAATGTCCTCGACATTCGGCTCCATCCGGTCAGACACAACCACAGACGCGAGAAAACCCTGACAACCTGAATCAAGCAATCGACGGGCTCGAATAGCAGAGATAAGAAATCGAGAAGAGGCGGAACGGATACCTTGGAAATAGAAGGTCCTCTTGCTCGGATGTTGGAAGTAGACCCTCTTCATCCCACAATCCACCACCGCTCCATGAGTCTCGAGCCAATCCATGCCTAGAATCACGTCGTAATCCCAAAGCTGCAACGCATACAACCTGCCTGGCATACTCCGCCCATCGATCCACACCGGAACCTGGTCGAAGCAATACGGAGTGACCATAAAGTCACCCGAAGGCAACTCCACAGCCAAATCACAGGACAACTGGGTCACCGGCTCCTCGACGCTCGACGCGAAATCCTCCGAAATGAACGAATGAGACGCGCCAGAATCAAATAAAACCCGAGCCGCACAACCCAAAATCTGAACGGTACCTTCCACGAGCTGCGACGCTACTGCCTCTGCCCTGGTCAAGTGCGTGATCTGGCCACGAGCTCTCTGCCTGCCTCCCACACTAGCTGACCTGGGTAGCGGCGGATACTGTCCCTGCTGCTGCTGCTGCTGGGAAACCTGCTGCTGCGGCGGCCTCTGAGGACAGTCGCGCGCCATATGCCCTGGCTGGTCACACCGAAAACAGATGATCGGCGCCGTGCACTGCCTGCCTGGGTGGGTCCCACTACACCGTGGACAAGGTCCTCGCGATCCACCCACCGATCCCTGTCGCTGCAAAGGAAACGGCTGCTGCACACTGCCCGATGAAGCCTGCCCCTGATCCCTGGACTTCTTCTTGCCGAACCCTCTCTTGAAGAACTTTTTGACCTTCGTGCCAAAGGACGCAGATCCTGTCACCGAAGCTGCCGATGCCGGTACTCCTGAACCACCCGACGCAGACTGAAAGAAACCCTGCTGCTGAGTAGCCGACTGCTGGCTGCGACCTGACACAGACTGCCCCTGGCTGATCGGTCCTCGAGTCCTCTGCATATCCATCTCCAAGGAAATCGCAACACGAGACGCCGTCTCGAGATCAGTGGCCCCATTCGCGATCAGATGGTGCCTCAGCTCCAGCCTCAAGCCCTGCACAAACTGCGTCGTCCTCACCCTCTCATGCTCCATGATATGAGGTGCGTACCGACCCAGCTCGACAAATCGGGCCCTGTACTGCAACACGGACATGTCACCCTGCACCAGCTCCAGAAACTCCCGCATCCGCTGCGTAGCAACAATATCTGGACAGTACGTACGCTCGAAAGCACTGACAAAGTCATCCCACTCGATCTGCTCAAGCGGACGAAGCTGAAAGGACGTCTTCCACTCGGAAGACCACCACCTCCGAGCCGTACCCTGCAACTGGTTGTAGGCCAACACCACTCTGTCCTCGACAGCACTCTTTGCAGAACTGAACACCCGCTCCATCTCATCAAGCCAATCACGAGCCGCATCAGGGTCTGCCTGGCCGCTAAAGTAAGGTGGATGGAACTGCATGAAATCCCTCACTGCTCGGCCTGGCCCACCCCTGACTGACGAGCCCTCACCGGCCTCTCCGCCGAACTGCTGAGCCATGAGATGGTACATGCCACGGAGAAAACCCTCGGCCCCCGGAGCCCTCGCAGCATCCGCGGCCTCGGTAGCTCCCGGAACTCTGCTATGCTCCTCCTGGTCCCTCTGGACCCCCTGCTGGATCTCCTGACCTCCAGCCGACTGCCCCTGCTGAGAGCGAGAACTCCTCCTCGGCGCCATCCTCGCTCCTTAAGCACAAGACAGAAAACTCAGAAACGGAAGGTCAGAATAAAACACGCGGTGCCCCATGCCAGCGTCACATGTACATCATCGTTGTGGACTAGTGGACCAATACAATTACCTATAATTCCCATGTAATTCCACAACCGCGCTCTGATACCAGCTGTAACGACCCGAGAATCCGATTACCGGGAAGGCCCGATAACCCGAGACTCGCACCGCCACCCACGAGCCCGAAGACTCGGAAGGGTTAAAAGGATGGTGTGGAAACTACACAAGCATCACAAATAATTGCAGAAATTAAACAGTTATGATATTAAGCAGGAAATGAATTAACATTTTACATGGTCCACAATAAAATAACAACAACAGCAACAGTAGTCCACGACTAGTACAGTGACAAGAAAGAAAAGTACAGCTACACGGGGCATCCCCCGGCTCTGACCTCTGGCACTACCTCTGGGCACCCGCACCACGCTTCCGCTGCGTTCCTGACACGCTCCCCGAAGGTGGCGCCTCACCTGAAACACGGTGAAAACACGCAGGGAATGAGTCTCGGAACAAGACTCAGTAGGGATCACTCGAACCCTACCTCGAAAAACGAGAAACCACTACCCTAGCGGTAGGAAGGTACCTCGGAAAGGAAAGCCCTGTACTCTACAGAACTAGACCCTAACGGCACGCAAACCGACACACGTGCCACGGTACGAGAAGACCGAAACTCAACGGTCGAACCGTCAAAACCCGAAGGTCGGAAACACACGACTGACAGTCTGACACTCCGTACTCGACAGGAGTACCACCCACTAGAAGCACAGCCGGTAGCGTCCCCTGACGTCTTACACCGCACCGCAGGTGAACCGCCTGACATGGTAGGTCCTACCCGAGGCGCAAACACCGTACAAGTAACTACAACAAGTGACTAGCTGGGGTCACGCCCGTCGACGTGGGTCCAACCGCCCCCAACCACGTGTGCACACACAGACCGCGCGTCCCTGGTCTGGCCCTCTGACCGGTTTTCCCCTCAGCCGGACTCTGGCTGCAAGACGTGGGGCCCAACGGTAACCGGTCCACAAACCGTCTCTAAAGGTCAGCCCGTACACCACTCCCTGGTGCGACTAGCACACGCGTACTAGTAGGCTACGACTAGTGGAGGGTCACAGAAGGAGTAGACTCTCAAGTCTCGGAAAACAACGGTGCAACTGCAGGTACGAGGAACGCTCCTTGTACCAACACCGACGCACGGTGACCAGCTGACAACAACATCTCCCGGTACACTCTGTACGACGAGAGACACACCGACGCAACCCGTACCCTTGAACGGTCCACACTGGGCCGCCCACGGAAGTACGGTCACACAGGGACCGCACAAGGATTAGAACGGTCATATCAGGACCGTTCCACCCAGGGTCCAAACGACAGATAAACGGCCAACACAGGACCGTTCAAACAGATGTGCGGCCAACTCTTGACCGCACGTGGGTGAGGAACGGTCACCTCTGGCCGCTCGTCTCCCAACGGTAAAAAGCCTGGACGGTTAGTCCTTAGCCGCACTTGGGGAAGGGCGGCTACGGCTTAGCCGTTCAGGTGTTGTGCGGTCAGGGCCAGACCGCACATCCAACCATAGCGCTAGGGGATGTACGGCCAGCACCTGGCCGTGCAAGGGGTTATGCGGTCAGCTCCTGGCCGCACATCCCAGAGCACTGCACAACGGTCACAACCAACGGTCAAAACCCTTGGGGTTGGGCGGTAGCTGTGGGGCCGCACATTAGGATATGCGGTCCCACGATAGACCGCCCAAGCCCACTGCGCGCCAAGCCTCACCCAAAGCGCGCCGAGCCGATGAACGGTCCGAACGGAACCGCATAGGGGTTGTGCGGCCACTGGTTCGACCGCACATCGCTCACCGGCGAGAAAATGGCGAACCTCACCGGAATCGCCCAATCGGCCTCAAAACAAACCCCACGGAGGGGGAAATGGCGAGAGAAGAACCCCCAAGCCCCCTAGCATGCTCCTACGCCCTTAAACCGTGAAATCGGGGCTCAAAACGATGGATCGGACGAACTCACCCCGCGGCATGATCGACCCTTCCCGGCTCAAAATAAACCCCTCTCGACCTCGTCTCGAGCTGAAACTCACGGGGAAGGAAGACATGAGGCTAAGGAACGTCACCCTACCTCCGGTCCGCGACGAAACGCTCCGATCCGAGCTCGAAGTCGCGAAGAACGCCGCTAGAATCTCGCCTCTCCACGCCTCCCACGCTCGCCGTATGCCCGCACGATCGCCACCACGTCACCCACGTCCTCGCGCCGTCGCACCGCCGCAGTCTGCAGCCGGAACGGGGGTCGGCACGGTCGAACGGGAGAGAAGGAGGGAGAGAGCCGGCCACGGTCGCGTGAGGGAGAGAGAGGAAGGAAGAAGAAGAAAAGAGAAAAGAAGAAAAAAGAAAAGAAAAGAAAATGGGAATATATAGAAAATCCGATTTTTCGGAAAAATACCGAAAATTAGAAAAATACATTTCCGGAATCCTCGGAACGCACCGATCGCAACGGTACCACTCGTGTCCGTGTGAACAGCCCGGTTCACCCGCAACGAGCGTCCGAAGAGAAAAGCCGAAACACACACCGGGAATCGGAAAACACACGCGGAAAAAGCCGCGGAACGCCTCCGGGCCTCCGAAACGACTCCGGATCGCGCCGATCCGAACACGAAAGATGTCCGAAACGAAATTTCGGACACAACGGAGCCGGACACTCCGAAAACTAGATCCGGGACCCACGAAGAAGGATCCGAAAGGTCCGGGATATTACAACCACGGCCTAATACTTTTCTCGCAGCAGCTGTACAAGAGGTAGTGGGGGAGATGACATCCATGTGCAGTTGGGTGGTGACGAGTCAGCAATGGGACGTGATAATGAAGTTAATTTGGATGAAGACC
This sequence comes from Amorphophallus konjac, assembly GCA_022559845.1. Taxonomy (NCBI): domain Eukaryota; kingdom Viridiplantae; phylum Streptophyta; class Magnoliopsida; order Alismatales; family Araceae; genus Amorphophallus; species Amorphophallus konjac. The sequence continues at coordinate 557,683,438 of CM040121.1, read as the reverse complement.
TCGTCATTGGGAGTGGAGACACATCGTATGCGTACGATGATACAGCATGGGAGCGATTGATGCAACCTCCATCAATTGAGCGTCTACCGCCAGCTCAGGTGAATTAATATATGAAAATCGAATCGCATATTTGATTAGATAGCGTAGTCATATATTGATGTATGATGATGTAAGAAATATATTACAGGTCGGTCCGACAAATGACAACATTGAGGGAGAACAGTGGTCCCGGGTTGTTGCACCGCGGCATTCAATATCTGCGGAACCCAAAAGGTTATCCACTTCAAGAGAGGCTAGGGGGAGTTCCTCATTTAGAGAGGTGAAATTATATTGTCATTTCTACATTTATATGTTGTATTTCATTGGTAATTAAATATATTATTCTTTTAATTGTGTAGTCTTCGGTAGCATCGAAACAACCATCTCAGTTTGCTGTGCCACGACGCTTAACATCTAAGGCACCTAGTCAGTCGTCTCAGGCATTTAGAGGGACACAACATGCAGCAGTTAAGTCGCCCCCTGCTCCACAGAAGAAAAAATCATCATGGACCACATTATTCAGAAGCAAGAAGGACAAGGAACCACCATTAAATCCGATAGATATTGCAGACATAGAGACATTAGATCCCAATGCAGATGATGACACTCCCGAGCCCTTTGTTGAGTCCCGCATCAGTGGGAGTCATGACTCCGATGATGATAGTACACAGATAGGGTCTTCATCCCATGGAGGTGGCGGTTCTCAAGGTGGTCAACGGAGTCGTCGTGAGGATACTAGTGCTGGTGGCAGAGAGTACAGCAGTGGTCATAGTAGAGGTCGTGGGGGTCGTGAGGATGCCGCATGGACAGAGGAGCAGCACTTCACACATGCCATGCAAGATGAGGACCACGGTGCTCCACCGTCAGGGACGAGACGGGCAGCTGATCATTGGGATCCCTACTATGGAAGTTCGGTTGCAAATAGTACCAACTATCAAGGCATGTTGTCTGATTTTGAGAGGATGAGCACACATGACTCTCAGGGATCTGGAAGCTCGTATGGACGGTCATGGCCGCATCAGCCGATGTATCATGGCGACTCAGATAGCAGTAGTTCATTTTTCCCATCGTATCCATATCCTTATGCCGCAGTTGCGCCAGTAGAGGTCGTGTACGCACAAGGTTCACAGTAGTATGAATACTACGTACGCATGTACTGGGAGAACTATGTAGGTTCAATGCGCTATGAAGACTATCTGTCCTATCTGCGGACCACATTTAATGTCAGATTATTTGGAGATGGGCACTGGCCCAGTTTGGGTCCATACACTTAATGAGTATGTATCATTTGGTTATATTTATAACTAACTAATAATTAATTATAAATTTCTTAATATCTTGAGTTTTGTACTTATCATTGAAATTACGAATGTAAACTTTTACATCATTTGCAGGTCATCATGGATGGACGGCGTCACCCTGCGTGGGAGCATGGATACTCTGTTGAGGGTGATGGACATGTGCACTGTAGATACTGCGAACATCGCGTCACCGGTATACACAGATTTGCGGAGCACATTGCAGGAGTGGGACGCGATGTTCGTGCATGCGATCGAGTTCCGGGAGATGTTCGACATTCCTTTCGGACACAGTTACAGGAGAGATACGGTTCTCGTAGCACACCCAGGGCATCTTCTTCTACGTCTCGGGTACCCCCACCACGAGCACCGGGCGGAGCAGGATCTTCCTCCACGTCCAGAGTTCGAGCAGCACCAGTACCAGCACCAGTCGCACCAGTAGCACATGATAGAATTGAATGTATAGATGTAGTGAAGACTTTTTTTAGAGATTTTTATGTACCATCCACCGCTGCACATGACCCATCATTTGTGCAAATGGTTACATATTTTTAGTCCCACCCACATGTACCTCCACCCACTATGATAGAGTTAGATTATACGGGTGATCAGTCTCATGTATCTGATGATGAGTTTTGGGATTCGGGCTTCACTGATGACGAGGATTAGTGAGTTTTGGGATTCGGACTTCACAGATGAGGAGGATGAGTGAGTTTTTGTATTTTATACTTCATGAATGAATGTCATTATTATGTCACTGTTTACTTTAACATATTAAGTAATTTAAGTGAATTTTTATGTATTGTATATAATAAGATGTTTAATTAAGTGGTGTAATATGTTATTTTTATATAATTAATTATGTGTAATTTAGTATGGATCTATTATCATAAAAAACTCTACATTATAATATTTTTAAATATATATAATATTTAATCTTTAAATAAAATTTTATTAAAAATTAAAAATAAATAAAAAATCGCGCGTCGAGAACCCGAGAGGGTGGATCGGGTCGCTGTACGACCCGACCGACCCGTCCCGTGCCGAGACCAGGTCGACCGGGTCGACAAACCTTATAAGTAACCGCCATCAAAACCCCTTTACAAAAATGAACCACCACACCAAGAAGGTTTTCCCAATTAACTCCCCGGTCCCCAAAAGAGAGACGAAGTTACTAGACTCCACTTTACATAAACGCTTTGCCCAAAAGACCATTATCGCAAACAAAAGAAAATAGGTTATCTTCTGATCTCGCTCCCTGAGCCAGAATCAACAAAGTTAGAATGGACAAATGAGGAGAAGGCCGAATCCATCGGCTTAAATCGCTGATTTGAAAAAAAAAGAGTAAAAGCACTGATTTCAAACCATGGCCATTGCCGTGCCCACGGATCGTTGGCCATTGCTGGCCTGTGGCTGCCACGGCGACCCGCGGGCCGCCGCGTGCGCCGCCGGCCATTGTTTCTAAAACTTTGATTGCATCCTCCTCGAGGGCGGATCCGGACAAAAGAGGTGAGAGCAGAGCACTGAAGACGCGGTGCCCGCAGATTGCTAGCCATTGCCGGCCCATGGCTGCCACAATGACCCACGGACCGCGGCATTCACCGTCGGCCGCCATTTCCCAGACAGCAATCCATCCTCCTCGATGGCTGATCTGGACAGAGGAGGCGAGGGCAGAGCACCAAAGACGCCGTGATTGCGGACCGCGGCCTGTGGCTGCCACGACAACCTGCGGGCCGCGACATTCACCGCCGGTCCTGTGTGCATTGTACAAAGCCTGACGTTTCCCGGACGGCGATCCATCCTCCTCGGCGGTAGATCCAGACGGAGGAGGCGGAGGTGGAGCGCCGGAGACCTATGGATCGCCGGCCTGCGCCTGGCACGGTGAACTGGGGGGCGCGGCGTTTAGTGTTACTGCTCCCCTACTCTCCGGCATTCCCTAGATGGCCCCGGCCGGACAGTGAATCGATCGCCTTACCAAAACAAGAGAGAGAGAGAGAGCAATAACTCACCTTCTGCAGCCGATTCAATTGCTGGACAGAGGGAACCTTGGCATGCCGACCTGCAAACGAGAAGCCTTCTTGCGGAAGCCTAATCCCCAGCTCGTCTCGCCCTTTCCGTTGCACGATCCGGTATCGGATTGTGCATACCGGCCGCGTGCCGTACTGGATCGTGTGATCCAGGACGGCAGAGACAATCCGACACCGGATCGATTGTGTATTGGCATACCACTGTACCAGTTTTTGGCCGACACGATCTGGTATGTGCGATACACACCAATCCGGTGCAGCATGGCAAACCCTATCAAAACCTCACTGATTTTCAGACATGGAAGGACCCCTTTAGAATGACCATCAATATGATGGGCACTCAAAACACACATCAAAGATCCAAGGGGCATGGGTTAGCTAGGTGGTCTTAGCATTGTTCACGTTGGTGGTTAGCATTAGAATCCCCCACCAAGACAAGGAAGGGCGGGGTAGGTCGCATAACAGTTGAAGCACTCGAATGGGGAGGTATTAAAAGAAAATTTAAAAACACACCCTCTAAAATCTTGGACAAGTGAATCGGAATCCGCATACTCATCAGTCATCAACATTTTCCAGAAGATGGTTGATAAAAATATGAAGAACCACATCCAATGGCAAAATCCGATGCAAAAAGGAACTACGCCAAAAACTTCACGAACGATCTAGCAGAACAACACATCAGCAAATGATGGCAACGCAACGCGATAAGAGTATCCTTAGCAAAAAGGCGCCCAGTTATCACACTGAAAAAGAACCAACGGCAACTTTTATGTACGGAGACCGAACCAAACCAGAACATTTCGAGTAACAGCAGGAGCCACTGACAGTCCATCAACAGAAAACCCAGAAAGGACATACCTTGATCCTCTTTGCCTCCGCAGCAAAGCCCAGAGCGGCAGACAAGACACCCAGGAAGCCCACCACTGTGCACACAGCCAGGACCTTCCTCTCCATTATCCCTCCTCCCTTACCCGCCCGGTGGGATTCTCGGCTGTCCTACGGCAGATGCATGTGGAAGATGACACGGGGGAGAAATCTGCGGGTGGTGATCGCGGCGGTGTGGTGTTGGGTTGGAAAGAACGTGCAAAGGAGAAAAAGAACAGCCGTGGAAAGCTGACAGGTCACTTCGCCCGTAACATTCTCGTCATTTAAACATATACGTAGTACGTAGTCTTAAATTTATAAAAGTACCCTTATCATGGATTTTTAGGTTTTACCCCAAAACTTATAATATTTTTAAAAAAGTCTTTTTATTTTAATATCTATTTTTTAACCGCCATAATTATACACTTACAAGATTATCTACCTACCATGTGTCTTTTTTAAAAATAAAATAAATATTTTATGAAGTATTAAACAAATAATTTTAGATTGTGAAAGTATCACATGCAACTGTCATTATTAGGGGGTATTAATATTTAAATGTGATAAATTCATGCGACCCTCCGTCACTCCTAGTCTAAGGAACGCGCTATTCGTGTAATAAAAATTAAAAAAATATATATTATATTATGTCATAAAAATATATGTGACCAAAAATTATCAATATATTAGTCATATTAATTTTTAAAGTTTAAAAATAAAAATATTTGAAGATGCTTGAAGAGAACGTGAACTTGATTTTTAAAGTCGACAGACTCAAAAGAATCAAACTCTTAAATTAAACAGATTCAAAATTTTAAAAAATATAATTATAAAATATTAGACATAACTAATTTATTTTGAATATTCTTTAACAATATGACATCTAATGACACCAAATGATTCATAGTTCATGATGATAAAATTTATATTCCCACCATTGTCCTTAGGAATACATAAAAGTATTCCCACCACTGTCATTAGAAATACATAAAATATAGTTCTGGCTAATATTCAAGATCAATGACATCCAGAAAGATAAAATGAATTAAGAACCATTAGACCAAAGTTCTATGAATCAAATTTATAGAATTCAATGTACACAACTAAGAAATATGACTACCTCCCGTGCGAATACATGATGAACTATAAATGACTCAACAATTTAGAAGAGAAAAATGACTTAAAAAATTATGTAACAGAGTATTAGGCTATTAGCAATTATAATGATCGACGTGTAGTTTTCCTTCACAAGTTGGACTCTATGTAAGGTGATAAAGCGACTAGAGATAAAGGCTAGAAGATATTTCTTAGTTCGTATTTTCTATTCCAAACATTTATCTATTGGTTTAACCTCTTGATGAGATATAGGTTGTACTCTTAGATAGATACATGACTCTTGGCATGCGGTTCCACCTTTGAGAGTTCTAAACGTAAAGAGTTCAATTCCTTATTATATTATTGTAAACTCTGTAGGGAAGAGAAAAAATGAGAGTCATAAAAATTTGAATAGAAAGAGACACGTAATTGAATTGGAGAAAAAAATAGAACAATTCTAACTGAATCGGAGGAAATCAGAAAAGATACGTAACTAAACTGAAGTAGAAAAATCAAACAATTCTAACTGAGCAAGAGGAAAAAATTGAACAATTCTTTTATAAAGAGTCAAATTCCTTATTGTATTATTGTAAATTTTGTAGTGAAGAGAAAAAACAAGAGTCATAAAAATTTGAACTGAAATAGATATATAACTGAATCAGAAGAGAAAAAAATTTGATAATTCTAATTGAATTGGAGAAAAAAATCGAATAATTTTTTTATAGTATATTGTATAGATTTACAATAATATATTTCTTTGATCCACAAAGTTGTCTAGTATCAATAAAATCGTCACCGTCCCACTACAGTGTTCCTAGGTAACATCGTTGACTCTGTGGGGGGTATTTTCTAGTTTTTATGTGCACTCTTTTTTGAAATTTGACCCAAACCGTCGATCACATTGGACCAAAACTTACTAAAGAGAGAAAAGCATTGACAAATAATTAATTTGGTGGCCAAAAATTTGGCCGGGACTCAAATTTCCCTTATACATTTCTCAGTCAATGGATCTATTATTAAGAATTATAGTAGATAGATTAGAAATTAGTTAGGTACCTCTTTTTGGACTGCAACTTGCTTTTCACATCTTAGTTTTGAAATCTTGAATAATAGTTGCTGTCAGGGATATTTTTATATTTAGAATGTGAAGTGCATTTTTTAATTTTTAAAAAATTATCTTGACCTCTAGGCCTATTGACCTACGTGTCCATACAAGACTCATCCTAATTAGATGACTCAAAAAATTCAAAAAAATTTGATTGCTGTTATTTATTTATTTTTTAATTTTTTTTTTCAAGCCGTTCTATTGGGGTGAACCTCGTACGGAGGTATAGATCGGGTTGGTCCAAAGGCAAGATAATAGGTTAATAGATCGTTTGCCCCCTTCTCGGTAGGGCCGTAATATATAGGTGAAGTTCCTGAGTCAATTTTTGGCAAGCCTTATTAGTTCAAGCGCATTTTTTAATAAAAAAAAATCATGTTCGAGCTTGAAATCTGATGTATTCCGATAAGGTCAAATTTCAAGCTTAACTCAAGACCATTGTTATTATTAATAATCTTGTAAATGCCCTTTCGGCTAAAAAGACTTTTAAAGGACACATCTTCTGTGAACAAACCAGACTTAATGTGTAACATGTCTAGAAATATGAATTATACAGGATATTTCTCACGTGCATGCCATTTCTTGACGAGCACAAAGGACACCTTTTTTCTTTTTCCCCTGCACGTGATGAGTTGTGTAGCCTATTGCATTTTTCACTTACATTTCTGAAATCAACATATTTCTTGAAATACTCTAAGGACCTATTTGATAATCGAATAAATCGGATGTGACTTTGCGCATTCCCCGGTGGACTTCCGGTTTCACCAGTAACAAATAAAACTGACTTTGATAAAAATTCGGATTTAACCCCGGTTAGTTAAAAGAAAAGGTGAAAAAAATAGATTTTATGGGGATTAGTCGGGATTACCCATTCGACCGGAGAGGTTGAATACGCTGTCCGCCCTGGTGCAGGCGGACAGGATATTCTGTCCCTCCCCTGCTCCTTTCTCAAATGGGCCCTAACATTCTACGGGGAAGTGCACGTTATTTATATATATATATATTGCTGCCCTTTCAAATTAGCCTAGAGTTATCGTCCGAGGGTACTTGCGACATCGGCTGCCAAGTAGATTAAACTGACATCAGCCCTATCACTTTTATTAGGCTTTTTTTGTTACAAATAAATCACTGTTAAAATTAAAATGACAAAAAAATCATACCTAAAAATATATTAATAAAGATATCCTTCTTTTTGTCCAAATAATGCACAAATGCCATCGTGATTAAATTTTGTCGACAAAAATTTGAATATTCTTCAAAATGTTAAATATTTTCTTTATTTTATAATGAAATGATTAAAATATTCCTTTCAAATCTCAAATTAATAATAATAATAATAATATCAACAACGACAACAACTCCCATTTCAATTTTTTGGTCAGAAATCAAATGGCCATATAAATGCCTTCAAAGTTAGGATTCTCCCCCTCAAAACATAGGGTTGAGCATGAGTGGGAAGTCCAGAAGCACTTCAGATCGGAAGTGACGAGTCACTCAATTCCACCCCAGTAGACCAAGGCGAGCATCTTAACTGACTGGGCCATGTAGTCACTCCATTCGACTTAACTCAATCCACCTCAATCGATTCACCCTCCCTCTGGCAGATTGGGTTGAGGTCAGGTTGAGGCTGGACTGGGTCCGCCCAACCCCCTCCACCACCAACACAGACACCCACGCGCAGCCACCCACGTGGATACAAACACATACACGAATGCAGGCATTCACACACACAATGCACACACGCATCCTTTGTGCCTCTAACAAGCTTAGCAGCAATGAATAGAACCCAGGTTAACATTCGGGCATCCCTCTTATCTCTCTCTCTCTCTCAGCAGCTGAACTTGTCTCTCTTGCTCTGTTTTTCCCCCTACTTACACAGATGATGCCACTGTCCCCCCCTTTTTACCCACTGCCTTTCATCAAGGAAGATGTGTTTCAGGCTTTCGAAGGAACTAGGTATTCACTTGCTGGTTTTCTTTACTGTGCAACTTTTTTTGGCTATCTCTATTATGTTTCTAGTTTCACTGTTTTAAAAGGTAGTTTAGACTGTTCAGCAATGAAGTTGGTTTCCATCCTTCATATGCTCGCTAGCTAATCAGCATCTTCAATATGCATCAAGTTGTCAAATATTCTTCCTGTTTCCTTATGTTCACTAGCTGACATGCTTTAGTTGCTTTCTTATGGTATTATTTGGTACATACATATGTATGAATTTGTCACATGTACTGATGTACCTGTATAAATCTGGTGATGTGGTTGGCTCTATTTGTACGATGTGATACTCAATAATATCTTAGGTATCTCTGACTTTTTGGGGGTAACATGTTGCCTCGTATGCCTAGGCCATCTCTGAGGTGTTTGAGGCTACCCCTCGGTCACCTCTGTCCCCTGACTATATGGATTGGAGAGGAGATTCACGATATGCAAATTCCTTTTCACAGTCAATCAAATAATAACACTCAGTGGTAACACCCAGTCAATCAAATAATAATAATAACAACAAAGTAACGACTTTTTATGGGCTAGAGTTAAGGATTGGGCGGTTACTTCGCCAAATGTGAATCCGGATGTTTCCACTCTTTTTGCCTGTTTGGGGGGCTAGTTCTTCCACACACCTTCTTGGTGTGTGTTTTGTTGTATAGGTTTTGTGGGAGGTTCTTTTTGTGGGGCTTTGGCCCACCTATACATGTACGTTCTTCCTTTTCCTTAATATATTTTGGTGGTACTATCCACTTTCAAAAAAAAAACAAAGTAATGACAATCTCAAAGTCATTGGTCAACAGATAATTTATATGATATTTTATTCACAACATAGCAATTCCCTTAAGTTAATATAAGTACATGTGCAGAGAAAAAAATATTTAGAGTTTGCAAGCACAGATGGAGATGATATAACGTCAGTTTGTCATACATGTTCAGAGTTCAGCATCTGCAGCTGGCATTCAACAGCAGCAGCAGAGAACACTAAGCACTGGCCAAAGGAAAATTGTTTCATAAAAACAAGCCTCTATTTACCACAAAGATAAAGATGATCAACCCTACTATTACGTTAATTCAACAAGTGCAGATTCCTGGGATATAAAAATATACAAGCTAAAACTAGGAAGTTGAATCTTAACAATGATTTCAAGATCAAAACAGGACTAGAGGAGTCTAACACTTGCAAATAACAATTAACATTATGGAACATAAGAAATTGCAGAAATGATTATCAAAAGTGGCTCTAAAATTAACCATATGTAAAGAAAAAAAAACAAAAAGTCCTGATGTGAAGAAAATAAGGCATTGAACTACTTAAGGCCCACTTTGTAATCAGGATCGAGGTAGCGTATTCAAGCGCTTGGGCTCGAATACGTTACCCGACCCCAGGCAACAGCCATGTGTGTGTGAGGCACCTCGTGGGGCCCACACACACTCTCACTTCGGATGCCTTACCCCTCTTTCCCCATTCAAATTTCAAAGTGGGCCTAAGAGAATAAACATGAAACAAAGCCGGTGTTGGTAGGATCATGAATAGCATTCATCAGATCAGATGTTCAAGAGTTATAGATATATGACATAGATGACTATCAGTAGAGAGTAAAACCAAGAAAACTTGTGCTATGAACAATAGCTCCCAACAATAGACAGTACATTGACAGCAGCTCTTCTATAAGCACAGGAAGACGACGCCTTCTCCAGATGGCGGAAGGGCCTGGCCCTCCTCCTCCCGTCCATTCTCTTCCGTCGGCCTCTCCCCATCCCGTTGGTTCTTCTCATGGCGTCCCATCTCCAGATCCTCCCCCCGTCATGCTGCTCTGCCCGTTTCCTCTCCAGCTGATGGGGGAAACTTGGAGACTTGCCGGTGCTGCTGATGTTCCTCTGGGTTCTTCTCCAGCTGATGCTGTCCCTGCGCCATCTTCTTCAGCGTGGAGACCAGAGGATCGTTCCTCTTTTGCCAAGGTTGTCCGGCTGTCCATGGCTCCTCCGGCCATCTCCGTTTCTATCCACCCGCCGGCGTTTACAGATATGGGTGATCCTGCTGCGTTTTTTTCTTTGGCTGAGATTGAAGCCTCCTGCAGACCTCTCGAGCATGCTATTGTTGCTTATACTCCCTTTGGGAGGCCCCCGTTCCCAGAGATTAGAACCCAGCTTGCACAGCGTTTCCAATTTCAGAGGGATTTTGCTATGAGCGCGCTGGACAACCGCCATCTCCTTCTTCGTTTTCTCAGTCGTGAGGACTTTATCAAGGTCCTTCTGAAAGGCTCTTTACCTATTCTTGGTTGGGTTTTCAAGTTCTCTCGTTGGTCGATTGATTTCTCTCCGGATTCCGATTCACCGGTGGTACCAGTTTGGCTTGAGTTCCCTGGACTTCCAGCAAACTTTTTCTTTGATGCTATGATTAGGTCGATTGCTGGGAGTGTCGGGCAAGTTCTTCATGTTGATCAAGATACCGTCTTCTTAGCAAGATCACATGCTGCCAGAGTATGTGTGCTCCTGGACGTCTCACAGAAAATCCCAGATTGTGTTTGGATTGGGATTGGCTCCGATGGTTTTTGGCAACCTATCTTCTGCCCTCATTTGCCCCACTTTTGCTCCTATTGCCGCCGTTTGGGTCATCTACCTGCTAAGTGCAAGAAGGTTGTTGCTCGTTGTAATGCTCCTGGTTCCTCCGGCGGTGTTGCTCTGGCCTCCAGCAAGGGCCCTCTGCCTCCCACTGTTTCTCAGTCGGGGCCCAAGCGCATGCGGAGACCTGCCAAGGCTGCGGTGGAGGTGTCTGCCCCTGCTACGTTGTCTATTCCTGTGGGCTCGGCCTCCTTGCAGCACCACATGGCTTCAAAGGGTCCCCATCCCCATGATGCCTCGGGTGGTTTTGTCGCTGCTCAGTCCCTTTTTCTAGTGGCCCCGGCGGTTCAGAATTCTCAGCACGCGGTTCCCCCCCGAAAGGACTCTTTACCCATCGGGGATCATGCTCCTAAGGGTGCGTTTGATACAGATGTTGGAGAGGGATTTTTCCCTCTCCAATCATTGAAATCTTTCACTTTTTAGAATCCTTTCCAAATGAAACAATGTCCCATCAAACTTTTTTTGGGGCGGATTTCGAGATATAGAGAGATATAGGAAGAAAAGGAGGGAGAGTTGACAATCTCTAAAAGCTCCCTAAAAGGAGCTTCTTCTCTCTCTAGAGGGATTTTGAAAAAATCCCTCCATAAAGAGAGTGCCCAAACGCGCCCTAAGGCTACTCAAGCCCCTACGGTTGCACTTGTTATGCAGCCGGTTACTGCAGACCCTGATGCCTTTGGAGATTCTATTGACGGCTTTGCTGCTGGTGACTGTGCAGGGGATGGTCCCATTGGCCAGGCCGTTTCACTTGGCACCTCTTCGCTGCCTCTCGCGTCCGTTGCTGCCCAAGGCGTTGAAGAGGCGCCTCCCAATTCACTGGTAGGCCCCACTACCACCTCACTACCACCTGTTAGTGTTCTACCCAGTCCCTCATCGCTACCAGACGTCCCAGCTGGCGTTCAGCCTCCTGCTCCCTCCAACGCCCCCGTTTCACTCGTTGCACTTGCTGTGGAAGCGCCATCTACTGTGGCTTCTTCTCTTTCGTTCGCTGGAGGCCTCCCTGTTCCTTCTTTTGATGTTTCGGCCTCACCTCCGCCTGCTTCTCAATCAGGGCCCATGCACTCGAAGCAACCAGCCACGGCTACAGTGAGCCTCACCAGTCGCGGCCTACTGGTTCTGTCGTGGCCGAGGGCTCTACCCCGGTCGCGCCTCGCCTCTCCTTTGCGCAAGCTGTGCGTAAGGCTGCCAAAGGGAAGCCCGGCCCTGCTCCTGCTACACACACCTCTCAGCCTGTGCCAGCTCCCTCCGCCTCTCCAGATGTCTCCCTTGCAACTTCCTCGTCATTGGATGGTGGCATCCTCCAGCCCCCTATTATCTATCAAGTGTTAACGGTTCCTGGCTATGAGTCATCTCGGCCTGTAGATTTATGTCGTGTCCATGCTAACTGGGTTGGCGCTTCCGATCAAGGTCCCCCCAGGCCTTCCCGGCCCTCCAGGCCTTCTCGTTCTCGCCGTCCTCCGCGCAGATTCAGATCCTTGAGTCCCGACCGCGATCAGGATTGATGTGTCACCTTCGTTTGGCGACTGTGGCTATGGTTGTTCTTGTCTTTTGGGCTTGTCCCCCATGTGTTTTTATCTTGTTCCTTTGGGCTGGACTTTATGCACTGCGTAGGGTGTCTTCTGTTAGCCCACGTATCCTTGTAATCTCTCTCCTTTTCCGTTATATTAATAAAACGCCTAGCTGATCTTCGGATCTGCCTAGGTATTGCCTTAGTTAATAAAAAAAAATCCATAGTCTTTCCCATTATTCCTGTCAATGTAACTATGCTCCATTCAAAATGTCAAGGTAAATAAGGTGCATAAAAGGACAACACAGCAGGGTTTCATTACATCTACACCTGATATAAAGAACACAATGAACAACTCACAAACCACACAGTAAAAGAGTCTCTTCGTAAAAACTGGTGGACGAAATATCGTTCCCCAACATCAGTGCAAAGAAATCCGGTAGTGGATGCGAGAAAATACCATGTGATCTTTGATAACATATTTGCTCCCTATGACCATGTCACATCAAGCACCTTTAAGAAGCAAGTGAATCACAACTGAGAACCAGTTGAATGGAGCTATCCAAACCAGAAATTTGTTTTTTTAACTCCAGAGAATTTGGTCTCCATTTAAGCAAGTCTCAGTCAATGGTGTTATCTACTGCCACTGGGCTACTTGTAGAAATTGGCTCTCTTCTTTTGGGGAAGCCTGGAGGCTCTATCCTTTGCCCTCTATACTTTAAATCCCCAACTCCCCCGAAAGCAGAGTCAGTAGCAGCAGACCTGAAGGGAACCGCAGGTCCACCAGCATAACGAGAAGGCAGAGATATATACCTCCTCGACGGCCCTCTAAGCCCACTGCTCCCGATGTCCCTGAGGTCAGATCCAACGGAACCATCTCCAAAACTGCGATCTCGGTCCCTGTCCCGATCGCCACTGACAACAGCACCCATCCTACTGGTGGATCCAGCTATGGAAGGATTGAAGACCTCATCTTGTGTCAAACCCAGAACATCTTCCTTCTTCACATAGAAATGCCATATCCCAATCAGAAGGAGGAGGAATACCAGCGCAGGGCTACTCCACAGCACGGCGTTGGTCTCAGCTCTGTGCAATGGGAAGTTCGACCTGTACACCCCAACATATCCACCGCCCAGGCCCAGTATGAGCAGCTTCTCGCGGTCGCCGGCGATCAGGGGGGTTCCAGGCCGCATTGCCCAGTCCTCAGCAGCGCCACGGGGATCCAAAAACAGCAGCTTGATCTCCTCCAGTGTGGCAAAGAACAGCTGGCGGGGCACCCCAGCCCGGCCGTAGTAATGGGAAGAGACATTGTAGAGGAACACCTTCTCCTGGGTGACGGCCAGCAGGTACCCCTTGACGGCCAGAGCTGCGACGGGGCCGTCGATCTCCGATTTGCGCATTGACCGGACGCGGCATTTCACGCCGGCGGCATCTCCCAGCAGGACAACGTTGATCAGGTGGCCGCCGGTGGTGAAGCCGTAAGCCTTCGACCGCTCCAAAACGTCGAAGGCGAAGCTTCTAGCTCTGTGCGTCCCGTTGAGGCCCTCGCAATCCGTCTCCCACACCGCCATCGTGCGGAGGTCGAGCGACCCGGCGCCGGTCTCCGTGAGGAAAAGGAGCCGCTGTTTGACGAAGGCCAGTGGGCGGCTGGAGGCGGTGGCGGTGCCGTAAAGGGTGCCGTTCTCCGTGAAGACCCGGATGCGGCCGGCGCCGTCAGAAGCGATGACGTACCTAACGCGGCCCAGTTGGTGGACTTCCAGGCCGAGGACGGCGGGGGAGTCCCAGTCCCCGCTGACGAAGGAGCGGGAGCCAGCAAGAGCGAGGGTGGGCCAGTCGTCGCCGCTGGCGATGGACTCCCACAGGCGGTGGGCGGCGACGGAGCCGTCGCCGTGGCCGATGACGAGGAGGCTCTCGTTGCGGCGGGGGAGGGAGTAGGCCAGCATGGCGGTCACGGGGGCGGTGGCAGGGGAGGACGGCGGCGGGGGGAGCTCGACCAGGACGTCGCCGGCGGAGGAGAGAACGAACGCGCGGCCGAGGGCGTCGCCCACCGCGAAGTTCTTGGCGGCCCCGTCTTGGCCGACGTAGGGGAGCACGGCGGCGGCGGTCGCCTCCGAGTCCAGCCTAGCGGCCGCCGCGAACTGGAAGCGCTCTGCCCAGGACGGCTTGTGCTTGGTCACCACCACACCGGCCGGCCGCCGGGGCGCGGCCGCATCCCCGGCGGCCGATCCCGGATTAGCCAACCCGGTGACGGCCCCCGGCGGTCGGGCACACTCCGAGAGGGCCGATTGGAGGCGGGTGACGGCGGCGGAAAGGGACTCCACGAGGGACGCCAGCCGGACCAGCTGAGCGTCCTCACGATCTAGGGTGGGGACGCCGCCCTCGCCCAGGGGATCACCGACCTCGGGCTCCGCGGTGGCGGGGGGGAGGCAGAGGAGAAGGAGGAGGAGCACAAAGGTGGTACCTTTGTGCGGCGACGCGGCCGCCATGCGTTCGGGGAATGCGAAGCGAGGGGTTCCTCGAGTTTGGTTCCCCTCCGTTTTCTCAGATTTCCTCCATTCGGAGAGGGCGAGGGGTTTCTGATGGCCCTGCCAGTGCTAGGGTTTGAGAGCAGAGAGAGGTGGAAGAAAAAGCGTCTTCGTCTCTCTCTCTCGTCTCCCTCCGTCTCTCTCCATTATCTCTCCCTACACACACGGGCACACGACCTCCCCGACTCTGAGAGGATCTGATGCGAACTAATATAAGGTTCGAGGAGTTTAATGTTGTTGATACGGACAAAGGAGGCAGAGGATGGTGGAGGGGTCCTTGTGCAACTCGCAGGTGATTTCAATAGCAGGGAGGGGAGGGAACTCAGGGGACTTCTAGACTAGAGGACCCTGGAGAGGTTAATTTTTTATGAGTTTTTTATAAATAAATTATTATTAAAATTTTATTTATAAATATATCGTCATTAAATTTATTTTAATAAAGATATTCTTAATTTCATCACAATATTATAAAAATCTCGTTGTAGTAAACATTCAACAGGCTAACGAATATTCTACAAAACTTCGAATATTTCATCTATTTGATAATTAAAGGATTAAAATATTCTTCGTGAATCTCAAATTCTCCGCACCAAAAGAGAGATGAGTTGGAGAGGGAGATGTGTGAGAGAGAATGTGAGACAGAGGTGAGAGAGAGAGAGAGATGGCCCTGGTTGTAACGACTCGAGAATCCGATTACCGAGAAGGCCCGATAACCCTAGACTCGCATCGCCGTCCACGAGCCGGGAGGGCTCGGAAGGGCTAAAAGGAGTGTGGAGGCACAAAGAAATATGAAATAAAGCAGGACAACCAACAACAACGAGCTGAAAGAAAGAACAACAACAGCTACAACAGAGTCCAGTCCAACAGAAAGTACAGTCTAAAGCAGTAAAAACGTACCACATGCCAAGTGAACACTCGGCCCGGCAGGCTGGCAACTGAGAACCTCCGCTCCGCATCCTCGAACCACGAGGAAGAACCGCAACACCTGAAAAGCAGGAAATGAGTCTCCAAAATAGAGACTCAGCAGGGATCCCGCGGAACCCCAACCGGAAACAACGGCGGTAGCGGAAAGGAGAGCTACAACTACAGCAGGAACAGCAAACCGGTGGCCGGTCAAAACTCGGCACTACAGCTACTCCTACTGCCAAAAGGCAGACCTCGATCACGCAGTCGAGGCTACCTAACCACGCTAGTACCGCCTACCGAAGTGACAACACACGGCAACCATGCCGCAGAGGCCTGTCCCCCGGACAGAGCCGACCTGGACACGCTGTCCAAGGTGCAACCACGACCATCCGATCGCGGGTACCGCACAACAAGACCCAACCTCGGTAAAGCCACTAGCACTAATCTCATGACGCGAAAACCAACACACGCGTCACGGCGAACCAACCGAAACTCAACGGTCAACACGACCGAAACCCGAAGGTCAAAGACACAGAAACTGACAGTCTGTCACACCGTACTCGACAGGAGTACCACCCACTAGAAGCACAGTCGGTAGCGTCCCCTGACGTCTTACACCGCACCGCAGTTGAACCGCCTGACGTGGTAGGTCCTACCCGAGGCGCGAACACCGTACAAGTAACCACAAACAAGTGACTAGCTGGGGTCACGCCCGTCGACGTGCGTCCAACCGCCCCCAACCACGTGTGCACACACAGACCACGCGTCCTAGGTCTGGCCCTCTGACCGGTTTTCCCCTGGCACTGGACTCTGATGGGACGAGGGGCCTACGGTAACCGGTCCACAAACCGTCTCGACAGGTGGGTGCCCGTACACCACTCCCAGGTGAGACCAGCACCTCGTACTGGTGGGCTACGACTAGTGGAGGGTCACTGAAGGAGTAGACTCTCAACTCAACGGAAAATAACGTCCGAATCCGACGACGTACGGGGACCACCCCACGCACCGGCCCCGTCGCACGGTGACCACAGTCGGAGAAGAAACGGGACTCACGGTCCACGGCCACGCACGCACCGTGCGCGAGAGTCGAGAAAACTCGAGTGACGCTAAGTCACTGGACTCTGGACAGTCCTCTAGACACACTACACCCAACGGTCCTTGAGTCACAAGACTCGGGGTCAGAACCGTTGCACGCAACAGCACAAGGCCGTCAATCTAGTCCAATCTCTAGGTCTAAAACCACGGTAGCACGAGTACCGAGACAACACACGAGTCACCAAGAACACTCCCTCGGAAAGGGAACGCAAGGGACTAGGGCCACTCACACGGGCCACACGGAAAAATGCAGAAGCATGATTCCCAAGGCAGCACACAAGCCGCCACGACGATTTCCCATCTTGAAACAAGCGGGAAACCTCCAGCCCCAGGCCAGACAACTGGACTCGCAGTCCAAGGCCAACCACATGGCCCACACGGGAATCGCCTTCCAAAGGAATCCACGATATGCGGGGGAGACCCCACCGCACACACCGACACACGGTGACTCGATCAAGCGTAACACGAAAGCCCGGAACACATGGGGTCACCCGGACCCACTACACCGACGGGCACGCTAATCGAGACAACACGGTCCCTCCCGACACCCCAAAAACATGGACACAGAACCCATGGGGTGTCCAGGACACTCACAAGGCCGGAGGTCGACCATTGGGTCCCAACCGGGTCGACCGGAGACCAACACAATGCGAACGGACGCTAAAAGGTCACCCGGACCCTTAAGCGCACGGGCACGCAAAACGAGGTAAACGGAACCTCCACTAGGTGTCCAAGGCACACACGACCCAAGGGGAACACCAAACAACTAACAAGATCGCGCTAGGGATACCTAGCGCGACACGGAAGAACGCGCTAGGGAACCCTAACGCAACAGGGAAGATCGCGCTAGGTCTCCCTAGCGCGACAGGGACCATCGCGCTAGGGAACCCTAGCGCGACAGGGACCATCGCGCTAGGTCCTCCTAGCGCGACAAGGATAATCGCGCTAGGACCCCATAGCGCGACACGAACCGCCCTACTGTTCATCTTCTCCGATGAACGCGCTCGGTCGGGACAGCGCGACCTCCAAGAACGCGCTACTGGAGTATAGCGCGTTCTCAGTCCGCGCCCGAAAACGGTAGAAACCGCGGGAAAAGCGATGCCACGCCCCGTTCACCCCCAGGTGAAGGGGAAACAAAAGCGGAAACCTTCCCCAAGCCCCTAGGCATGCATCTAAACCCCTGGATCGCCCAAAAACACCATAGAACGGGAGATCCGGCTCACACCCCAAAATCATGCATTTTGCCCAAAACGCCCCGTTTAGCCCGCTCGGCTCACCACGGCCTACGAAACTCGCGGGAAATGAAGTACACGGGCTGAGGGTCCATCACCCTACCTCCACCGAAGATTTCGCGCACCGTGGACGCCGATCCACGAAGAAAACGCCGTTGAAGCCTCGCCGTTCCACGAACTCACGGCCGTGCTTCCACGCGCCTCCACCGCCTCGATCCTCGCCATCCTCGCCCGTGCCTCGCCCGTGCCGTCCCCACCTCGCCCGTACTCCGCCCCGTCGGCCGCCGGAGAGAGAGGGAGAGAGGAGAGAGCGTGAGAAGAGAGAGGGAGAGAAATGAGAAATGAGAGGGGGAGAGAGAAAAGGTTTATATATAGGAAAATCTGGAAATTCGGAAAAATTCAGAAAAATAGAAAATCACACCCTCGCGATCCTCGGAACGCACCGATCGCAACGGTACCACTCGCGCCCTGGTGAACGGCCCGGTTCACCCGCAACGAGGTTCCGAAGGGAAAGCCAAAACCCACGCCGGGAATCGGAAAACACACGCGGAAAAAGCCGCGGAACGCCTCCGGGCCTCCGAAACGACTCCGGATCACGCCGATCCGAACACAAAAGATGTCCGAAACGAAATTTCGGACACAACAGAGTCGGACGCTCTGAGAAATCGGATCCGGGACCCACGGAGAAGGATCCGAAAAACCCTGGGCATTACAGCCCTCCCCCCTTAAAGGAATTTCGTCCTCGAAATTCAGGACCAAGAACGAAGTCCCAGGGGAAGAACACTGAACCAACTGACAACGCTGTCAGAGCCCCAGCACAGAAAACCTCGATTCTCACAAAACACCGATCTTGAGGGACACCGCCAGACTTACAATCACAAGCAACACCTCGCTCCTCGCACCGAGCACACATGCCAACAAAGCAGGCATATAGCAAAGGACACAGTCCGGCATCACCTCAGACAACGCGAGAACCAATCATGGCGCCGCAGCCACGATCTCGCTCACCGAGGAATCACAACCCTCGACACGAGCAACAGCTACCGATTCATCCAATGGTCGGCAGATAAATCGCACATCAGCTTCGCAGCCAGCTGACAGGTCGCACACCCTCCTCAAGGGAGCAACCAAAACAGAGCCTCCACCAGCTCAAGCAGCCATCTCAACGGACCGCAACCAGCACATCGGCTCAACACCAAGGAAGACCTCACACATGGCAAGCCGAAAGTCGGACATAACACTGTGCCAACTCTCGTCAGAAGACAAACTTCGACAAAGTCCAGAACCCATCCGGAAAGGCACATCACAGAAACAACCACCAAAGGTCTCGCTGACACGCGACTCTCGCCACGCTTGAGCCTCAACGACCAGCATCTTCTGTCTCTGAAAAGACCATCCACTGGTCACCAACTGCTCGCCAACTCGACCCTCTCGGGGAGCATGACGATACCAAATGACAGAACCTGGCGTCTTCGGTCATCACCTCACGGGACTCTGTGGACGCACTTTTTTTCACTTATTATTCTCTTGTTGGTTTATTCGTTTATTGAGTGCGTGGGCGTGCCAGTCACAAAGTGACAATTTATTCGGGCTCCGAAGAGCCCATGGTGCGCTCGATCTGACTTCGTCAGTCGATTGTGTGGTTCGTGTCGGGACCAAAACCCGCTGCGCCATAAAGGTCACGGCGTCATTTACATCCCCCATACGAGGGAACACCCTTGATTAATCGCCGAGATTCAGGGCCTCATGGCCAAGAAATTAATTGCATGAAAGGTCTATTACGCGGCATTGAAATCCTCACACGAGGGCGAGAAGAAAACCATTCGCGGTCATGTCGGTCATGTGTTGACCGTTTAATGTTCGGACGAATGTCCGGCTCGATAAAATCACGGTTGTTGCGGGAAAACTGGAGTGTATGTATGCCGGTATATGGCAATTTATTGTTCAGAAGAACGGAAAATGTTCGGCTAAACCTCGGCTGGAGCGGTCGGAAACCGGTAAATCTGTTGGCCCGGTGCAAGAGCAAGCTGCGACCATACTGCGGTGGGCCCCCCCGCGGTCGAAACAAGACTTGTATGAGCGTCATTGATATTTCCGGTGCCAAGGGAGGCGACGAGGGAATATCCCTTGAATCGGCTGAAAAGCCCTATGTCCGGAGAAGCGGGCGTTCTAAACGTGTCGGTCATTCAGGAGACCGTTTAATGTTCGGACGGGTGTCCGATATTGGGAATATCGTAATCGTCGCGGAAAGACCGAGAATGTATGTGTGCCGGGACACGTCAAGTTTTATTATTCCGAGACACTGAAAACGTTCGATTGAATCTTGGCTATTATATCCGGAAACCCGTGAATCTATTGGCCCGGTGCGAGATCGAGTCGGGACCATGCCGGGGGCGCCTCCCATGATCCAAACGGGGCTCGCGTGGGCAGCGTTAATATTTCTGGTGTCGGAGGGCAACGGGGGAGAGTCCCGGGACTGGATTTCAAAACCGAAACGCGTTCGAAAGGATCGGGCTATAGACCGAGGATATGAGCCAGACGATGACCATGATCGGGACAGGCCCGAGGTCTGAGTGTGGCCCACGGAGGTCTTATCGATATTCCTATGGAAGGAGTCCGGGGGTGGCGAGAGCCATCTCGTTCTAATTCAGATTCTGTCGGTCACTTGCTGACCTTTTCCTGTTTGGGCAGGGGCCCATATTGAGAGTGCGACGCGGGGTGGACGCGACCCCGTACCAATGTATGCCGAGTTTACGGTAATTTTAATGAAAGAGCGGGAGCAAATCCCGATAGGAACGGGTCGGAATTGGTGAGCTATTGGCCCAGGGCAATGCCGGCTCACAACCATGTTGGGGTAGGAGCCACCGGCTATGAAAGTCGCTCACGGGCCTCTTCATGTTCGGACATGGGTCCGTATTGAGAACTCGGCGGGAATCGACGTGAACCCGTTCAAATGTCTGCCGAACGTGCGGCAATTTCAGTAGCGACTCGGAAGGAATCCGGCCGAGAACGAGTCTGGTTTAATCGGAATGTTAGCCCGAGGCGAGGTCGGGTCATGGCCATTTCGGGATAATTCCCAAGACTCATGCCCAGCCCGCCAGGGCGGCATTGTTGTTCCTTCGGCACCGGGTCACGGGAGAGACGGGGCTGCCGCGTGGATTACATTATTTTATTGTTATTTAAAATTTTATCATTATTATTCGTTAATTTATGCGTGTCTTTGAGTGAGTTTATTATTACTATTTATTCATTTTTCTTGTGATTTATTCATTTACTATTGTTATTATTAGGTTTGTTATTGTTTTTGTTCGTTTTATTATCATCGTTGCTTGTCGTTCGTTAAGTTAGTTATTATTATTTATTTTGGTTACATTTATTTATTTATCATTCATTCTTATTGAGTTTGTTATTATTATTCGTTCATCTTTGTTATCATTTATTGATCTAATTATTATGATTGTTATTATTTATTTGAAGCTTATTATTATTATTGTTTGTTCCTTTATTATGCTTATTTATTTATACATTTTAGAATTTGTTATTATTTATTATTTGTTATTATTATTATTCTTATCATTACTCATATTTTCTGGAGAGAGAATGGGCCATTAGAGGGCTAAAAGGGGTGTACCGCTGAGGGGCTAAGGGCGTGCCGCTGAAGGGCTAGGAGGGTGTACCGCTGAGGGGCCTGGGGGTGTGCCGCTGAAGGGCTAAGGGAGTGTGCCGCTGGAGGCTGGAGTGTACCGTTGAGGGCCAAAGGGGGCGTACCGCTGGGGTCAAAAGGGTGTACCGTTGAAGGCCAATGGGGGTGTGCCGCTGAGGGCAGTAGGAGTGTACCGCTGAGGGGTCTAAGGGGTGTGTGCCGTTGAGGGCCAAAAGGGCTGTACCGCTGAGGATAAAGGGGTGTACCGCTGGAGGCGTCAGGGGTTGTACCGCTGAGGGTTGGAGTAGGTGTGCCGCTGAAGAAGGAACGAGCTGGAGGGGTGCACCGCTGAGGGTTGGTAGGGAGTGTGCCGCTGGAGGCTGGTGGAGTGCACTGGTGAAGGTCCATCTGAGTGGGAGGTAAGGGCAGGCAAGCCGGTGGAGGTTCTTTCTTTTATTACTTATTTTAAGGCTTTTCTTTTCTTCTTATCTTGATTTTCAAGTAGTTTTATACAAACTCTTCCCTTGCCTTTGTTCTGTTCAGTCTCTCCTCGCAGGTCGGATGTTCGGGCTGTCAGGCAGTTAATCAGCTCAGTTCTCGTCACGGTGCCGGCAGCGGCTCGATTAGTCGGAACGTTTTATCGTTGATTGCTTTATTCGTTAGTTGCTTCCTTTTGCCTCTTTTAATTGTTTATTAGTTTCTCACAAAAATTCGGCAGCATCTCCCCTTGACCCGGGGCGTAAGGGAGATACAGGGAACGCGCCCACATGGGGTGGCGGAACCCGACAGCTGGAGGTGGGCCCCCGGAGGAGCAACACCTTTATAGAGCCTCGGAAAATGCGAAGGAGAACGACGGACTGAAGGCCGCTTAGGGGCCTGG
The DNA here is from genome assembly GCA_022559845.1 of Amorphophallus konjac. Taxonomy (NCBI): domain Eukaryota; kingdom Viridiplantae; phylum Streptophyta; class Magnoliopsida; order Alismatales; family Araceae; genus Amorphophallus; species Amorphophallus konjac. The sequence continues at coordinate 557,660,623 of CM040121.1, read as the reverse complement.
AGAGTGTGCCGCTGAGGGCTGAACAAGGGTGTACCGGCCAAGGGCCAATCTGGGTGTGCCGGCCGAGGAGTATGCCGGCCAAGGGTGACAGAGTGTGTGTGCCGCTGAGGGCAGAAAGGAGTGTGCGGCTGAGGGCAAATGAGGTGTGCCGCTGAGGGCTGGGCAAGGTGTACCGGTCAAGGGAGTTGGGGTGCACCGTTGGAGAGTGAAAGGAGTGTGCCGGCGAAGGGGCCAGGTGAGTGTGCCGCTAAGGGCCAATCTGGGCGTGCCGTTGAGGGCCAATCTGGGCGTGCCGCTGAGGGCCAATCTGGGGTGTACCGGTCAAAGGCCGAGCAGGTGTATCGCTGAGGAAATGGCAAGGGAGCCAAGTGCCCGGGCTTACAGGCTAGTTAGGGAGTAAATGGGAGCATGAGGCCAAGGAAAGGTCACTGGTAACTGGGCGTTCGGAGAGAGGGCGAGGGTCTCCCCCTCTCCTTAAGTTGATGGGCACGACAAGTGGCCACGGCAGGGGGTGGTGAAGAGCCCATGGGGGCCAGAGCTCGCGGAGGGAGAGTCACGTTGCGACGGAGGCACCAAGAAACACCGACGGAAAAGGAAAAGAACAACACATCACATGCATCGTGAAGGCGGGAGTAAAACAACAGAAATGGCAGGAGAGACCCGAGAAGGGTGATTTTCATTCATGGGAAGCAAAGGGACCGAAGCCCTACACATACATCGACGGACATGTCCGAGCCAAGGCTGCGGCGAGACAGGAGACCCAAAAGCAAAGGGAAGGGGAAAGGGAAATGAAGATAAAAGGGAAAAAGGGGAACGGAGCATGGGCCCCCCCCTCCCAGACCTCACTCCTCTCTTCTTCTCTTCTTCTTCTTCTTCTCTTCTCTCTTCTCCGGCAATGGTCGACGGGACAGTAGGGGGAGCCTCTCCCTCTTCCTCTTCTCTTCTTCTCTTCTTCTTCTCTTCTTCTCCTCTTCTCTGTTCGTCTGTGTGTGTCTTCCTCCTCTCCTCTGTTTGCAGCGAAGAAGAGGGGTTTTATACCCCGGGCGGCGGGAGCGTCCGAAGGCGGGAACGCCCACGGCCGAACGTGCAGCATTAAATGGGATTTGATTTGGGCTGTCCTTGGTGGCAGGGAATAGCCCTCGTGCCCCCATCTCTGCTTGACACCTCAGCTAACTTGCTGCGCGCCAAGGATCTGTAGGGGATGGGCTTCACGTCGTCCGTTGACAAGCTTCACCGCTGTGCCGCTGGCGGGTTGAAAAGGCGTGCCGCTGGAGAGCCAAAACGGCGTGCCGTTGAAGCACCTGGAGGGCGTGCCGCGGAATGGCTTGCAGGGTGTGCCGCTGAAGACCCCTGCAGGGCGTGCCGCTGGAGCCCCTGCAGGGCGTGCCGCTGAATGGCCTGCAGGGCGTGCCGCTGAAGACCCCTGCAGGCCGTGCCGCTGAAGCCCCTGCAGGGCGTGCTGCTGAAGACCATTGGGGGCGTGCCGCTGAAGGCCATTGGGCCGTGCCGCTGAAGGCCATTGGGGCGTGCCGCTGAAGGCCATTGGGGCGTGCCGCTGAAGGCCATTGGGCGTGCCGCTGAAGGCCATTGGGCCGTGCCGCTGAAGGCCATTGGGGGCGTGCCGCTGAAGGCCATTGGGCCGTGCCGCTGAAGGCCATTGGGCCGTGCCGCTGAAGGCCATTGGGGGCGTGCCGATGGAGGGCCAAAATGGGCAGTTTTGAGCCAGTCGTGAGCACGAGTCGTGGCACATTTAATTTTCTTCGAGGCCCATGGATTGTGGGACTCTTGGTGATTGGTTTCGCTTCAATGTCGTGACTCCGGAGACGGCTTCACGGCAATGTGCATATTTGGGGAGTCCGGACGACCAGTCTCTCCGGGGCTTCTTCACTCGGCGCCGTTGTTGACGAGAGGCCGGGCATGATATTTGGGTGTGCAATTTTTGGTGTCCACAAATGCCCCCCACCCACGGGTAGCGCAGGCGAAGGATGAGCCGGGCGGTGCCCGCGGGTGTACTTGTCTCTTTCCTCTTCGTCGATGCCGACGGGATGTTGAGAGCTGGCGTAACATGTTGGTCTCGTCTTCTCTTCGTCAGTGCCGACGGGGTGTCGGGAGCCGACGTGGTATGCTTGTCTCTTTGTTTCTTCGTCAGCGCCGACAGTGTGCCGGGGGCTGACATGGCATGGTATGCCGACCTCTTTGTCTCTTCGTCAGTGCCGACAGGGCGTCGGGTGCTGACATGATATGCTGGTCTCTTTGTCTCTTCGTCAGCGCTGACAGGATGCCGGGGGCTGGCCTGATATGTTGATCTCTTTTTCTCTTCGTCAGTGCTGACAGTGTGTCGGGAGCTGACATGATATGTTGATCTCTTGGTCTCTTCGCCAGTGCCGACGGGGTGTCGGGAGCTGGCCTGGTTTGTTGGTCTCTTTTTCTCTTCGTCAGTGCCGACAGTGTGTCGGGAGCTGACATGATATGTTGATCTCTTTGTTCTCTTCGCCAGTGCCGACGGGGTGTCGGGAGCTGGCCTGATTTGTTGGTCTCTTTTTCTCTTCGTCAGTGCCGACAGTGTGTCGGGAGCTGACATGATATGTTGATCTCTTGGTCTCTTCGTCAGTGCCGACAGGGTGTCGGGAGCTGGCCTGGTTTGTTGGTCTCTTTTTCTCTTCGTCAGTGCCGACAGTGTGTCGGGAGCTGACATGATATGTTGATCTCTTGGTCTCTTCGCCAGTGCCGACAGGGTGTCGGGAGCTGGCCTGGTTTGTTAGTCACTTTTTCTCTTCGTCAGTGCCGACAGTGTGTCGGGAGCTGACATGATATGTTGATCTCTTTGTTCTCTTTTCTTTCTTTTCTTCTCTCTTTTCTTTTCTTCTCTTCTTCTAATTCTCTTCTCTTTTGCTATCCCCTCTTTTTTCTCTCTCTTATGTTGTTTGTTTTTTTTTTGTTTTCTCTTCTCTTCTTCTCTTTCTCCCTTTTTTTTTAAAAGAACTCCGGATAGCCGTCGGCGTGGCTGCCGATGATATAAAAGCTGTCGGCTCAGGGGCCGATGATTGAAAGCTGTCGGCTCAGGGGCCGATAATTGAAAGCTGTCGACCCGAAGGCCGATGTTTAAAAGCTGTCGGCTCAGGGGCCGATGATTGAAAAGCTGTTGGCATGGGAGCCAATAATTGGAAAGCTGTCGGCTCAGGGGCCGATGATTAAAAGCTGTTGGCATGAGAGCCAATAATTGAAAGCTGTCGGCTCAAGGGCCGATAAGTTGGAAGCTATCGGCTTGAAGCCAATAGTTGGAAAGCTGTCGACCCGAAGGCCGATGTTTGAAAAGTTGTCGGCTCAAGGGCCGATGAGGGAGGCTAGGGTAGTCATGGCTGGAAGCGGGCTGCGGGAGCCGAAGTTGGGAGATTAACGAGCCGCGGGGGCAAGGGGTAGGCCATGGGGGCCAAGATTGGGCTCTACGAGCCATAGCCGGGAACGTAGGCTTCGGTGGCCGAAATTGAGTTTATTATATACACACATTTTTATTATTTATTTATCATTTCATTTCATTTTTATTTATTCCTTTTTTTATTTTTTTATTTATTTATTATATATATATTTTTAAAGCATGCAAGCACTCATTAGCAGGCATAACATAGATATAAGTAAGGCAGCTCCCTCTATCGGGGATAGGATAGGGACATCGCCCGTAATTCGTAGATGCGGTGCGGGCCGCGAGGCACAATTGAGGGGTGGTGCACCCGTCAAGAGGATATCGCATGTCTCGCATGCATAGCCTAAATTCACGCATTTCACCCGAGGCAATTCTCTGTGGCGTGGCAGTGCGAATGTGTGAGCAAAGGGCCCTAACCATAGGGATATGCAGGTTTTCCTGGTGACGCTCGAGGATCACTCTAGCGCCTACACATTAGTTCCAGACTTTCGACTTTTGGTAGCTTCACACAGCCCCCGTCTGTTTATTTTGGTAGCGGATTTCACCGTTCGGCGCGAGTCTCCTCATGTGTCTCAATGGGGATTCTCGGCTACTAGGATTCATCCTTATCGTGATTTTATTACGGATTCCACCGTTTGACGCGAGTCTCCTCATGTGTCTCAATGGGGATTCCCGGCTAATAGGTTTCATCCTTATTATAATTCGCTTCACCATTTCGCGCGAGTCTCCTCATGTGTCTCAATGGGGATTCCCGGCTACTCGGATTCACGTGTCTCTCTTTCTTTTTTCCTCTCTTTTTTTCTCTTCTTCTTTTTTTTTAGTGGGGGTAGGCAGCTTTTTCCTCACGATTGCCTTTCACGCGAGTGCAGGAATTCGAGCCTCCGTAGAGTGCTAAGAAGAAATTCGGGCAATCCCTATAGTTGAAGGCTTTTGGACACATTAAGTGCGAAGTGTGGGAGCGTTGCCCCGGGTTTATTTTGTGAGCTGGGCTTAGCGATTCAGCCATGACTCTTCCCCTTGACGTGTGCACCTGCCATAATTGGGTTCCCTTCGAGCGTGCGCCGCGACGTGCGTGCATCCGGAATTAGGGCGATATTATTTAGCAAGGAAACACGGTCCTAGAAAATTCCAAGGAGGTGTATTATTCTATATTAAGCAACCACGCAAGCAGGGCAATCAAGCATCCCCTTTTTCTTTTTGTTTCAATTTTCTTCCTTTTTTTGTTTTGTTTTGTTTTTGTTTTTTTTTGGTGGCGTTGTTGTCTTGTTTTATTTTTTTTTGTTTTGTTTTTTTTGTTTGTTTGTTTGTTGTTTTTTTTTTGCATAGGAAAATATCGTCGTTACGTATAAGTGTAGTGGTAGTAAAGGTATTAGGGAAGCGGGCCGCAAAGGGGCTGAAAGGATATTAGGGAAGCGGGCTATAGAACCCGGGGGACATCACGGGAGTGAGCCATAAGGGCCAACGATGAGATAGCTGTCGGCCAGGAGCCGATGATGAGGTAACTATCGGCTGGGGGCCGATGATGAAGTAGCTGTCGGCTAGGAGCCGATGATGAGGTAACTATCGGCTGGGGGCCGATGATAAGATAGCTGTCGGCTAGGAGCCGATGATAAGGTTGCTGTCGGCTTGAAGCCGATGATAAGGTAGCTATCGGCTGGGAGTCGATGATAAGGTAGCTGTCGGCTTGAAGCCGATGAGGAGGTAGCTGTCGGCTTGAAGCCGATGATGAAGTAGCTGTCGGCTAGGAGCCGATGATAAGGTAGTTGTCGGCTTGAAGCCGATGACTGAAAGTTGGCCGGTTTAACATCTCGTCGGCGGAAGGTCTAGTCGGATTAACGCCCCATCGGCGAAAGAGTTTAGTCGGTTTAACGCCCCGCTGGCGGAAGGTCTAGTCGGTTTAACGCCCCGCCGGCGGAAGGTCCAGTCGGTTTAACGCCCCGTGGGCGGAAGGTCTAGTCGGTTTCTGTTTGTCGGATGGCTGGAGGTCGGAGGTAAAAGTTTGTCTCGTGACCCTTCTTTCTCTTCTTTTCTTCTTCTTTTGTGTGGGGCGGCGGGCTCGAAGACCGCGTCTGCCTCGGGACTCTTTCTTTCTTTCCTTCTCTTCTTCTTTTATGGAGAGGCGGGTGCAGGGACCATGTGTGCCTCGTGATTTTTTTTCTTCTTCTTTTGTAGAGAGGCGGGTGCAGGGACCATGTTCGCCCCATGATTTTTTTTCTTCTTCTTTTGTAGAGAGGCGGGTGCAGGGACCATGTTCGCCCCATGTCTTTTCTTCTTCTTCTTTTGTTCTATTCTTTTTTCTTGTGGAGAGGCAGGTGCAAGGACCATGCTCGCCTCATGGGTGCTTTCTCTTCTATTCTTCTTTTTTACGGAGAGGCAGGTGCAAGGACCATGCTCGCCTCATGTCTCTCTTTTTTTTTCCTCTTCTATTCTTCTTTTGTGGAGAGGCAGGTGCAGAGACCTTGCTCGCCTCGTGTGTCTCTTCTTCTTCTTCTTTTGTTCTATTCTTTTTTTGTGGAGAGGCAGGTGCAAGGACCATGCTCGCCTCATGTGTGCTTTCTCTTCTTCTTTTATGGAGAGGCAAGTGCAAGGACCATGCTCGCCTCATGATTCTTTTTTTTTCTCTTCTATTCTTCCTTTCTTCTTTTGTGTAGAGAGGCGGGTGCAGGGACCACGTTCGCCTCATGTCTTTTCTTTCTTTTCTTCTCTTATTTTGTAGAGAGGCCGGTGCAAAGACCATGCTCGCCTCGTGATCTTTTCTTTCTCTTCTTCTCTTCTTTTGTAGAGAGGCCGGTGCAAAGACCATGCTCGTCTCGTGATCTTTTCTTTCTCTTCCTCTTTTATGGAGAGGTAGGTGCAGGGACCGTGTTCGCCTCATGCCCTTTCTCTTCTTCTCTTCTTCTTTTATATGGAGAGGCGGGTGCAAAGACCGCGTCTGCCTCGTGACTCTTCTTTCTCTTCTTCTCTTCTCTTCTTTTTGTTTGGTGAGGCGGGCTCGAGGGCCATGTCTGCCTCATGTCTCCCCTTTTTTTTTTGCGGGGAGGCCGGTGCAAGGACCATGTGTGCCTCATGATCATTTCTTTCTTTTCTTCTCTTCTTCTTTTGTGTGGAGAGGCGGGTACAAAGACCGTGTTCGCCTCATGCCCTTTCTCTTCTTCTCTTCTTCTTTTATATGGAGAGGCGGGTGCAAAGACCGCGTCTACCTCGTGACTCTTCTTTCTCTTCTTCTCTTCTCTTCTTTTTGTTTGGTGAGGCGGGCTCGAGGGCCATGTCTGCCTCATGTCTCTTTTTTTTTTTTTGCTCCTCTTTTCTCATTAGCGCTTCCGTGCTGGAGCGTATTTCTCTTAATGTGCCCCCAGGTTGGGGTGTAGCTTCATTGGGTGTGCATCCCCCCTTGAGGGGTGTGTTGTGCCTCTTTGCTTCTGCGCCCCCCGGGCGGGGTGTATTTTTTTTGGCTTCTATGTCCCCAAACCAGGGTGTGTTTTTTTTTTAATGCCCCCCGAGGCGGGGTGTAGCTCTCTTCAAATGCCCCCATGGTGGGGTATACTCTTCACGGCTTCTATGCCTCCAGGTGGGGTATGTCTCTTCTTCATATGCCCCTAAGCCAGGGTGGACTTCTCTTCATATGCCCCTGAGCCGGGACGTGTTTTTTATAGCTTCTAGGCCCTCGAGACGAGGTATGCTTCTTCTTCAAATACCCCCGAGACGGGGGTGTGTTTCTTAGCTTCATATGCCCCGGACGTGGGGTGTATCTTTTGTTTCTTATGCTCCCGAGCAGGGATGTAGCTTCTTGACCTCATATGCTGCCGAGGCAAGGGGTATGTTGCTTTACGTGCCCCTGGGGGGATGCATTTTGCCTCTACTACCCCGTGGCGGAGTATATCTCTTGGATTCTTACGCCCCCCCAAGGTGGGGTGTGTTTTCTTCTTGTGCCCCCGGGGTGAGGTATATCTTTCGCTTCTTATGCCCCCCCCCCTTGAGGCGGGGTGAAGTCTTTGCTTCAAATGCCCCCTAAATCGGGGTATAGTTTTGTCTCATATGCCCCTGGAGCAGGGGTGTATTTCTCTTCATGTGCCCCTGGGAATGGGGTGTATCTTTGTTGCTTGTTGTGCCCCCAGAGGGAGGTGCCTTTCTCTTCATGTGCGCCGGGTACCGGGTGTATCTTTGCTTCTTTTTTTTTATAGATATGCCCCCGAGGGGGGATTCTTCTTTTTCTGCCCCGACACACTGGGGAATGTCTGCTTCTTGTGCTCCCAAAGTGGGGTGGATTCTCAACGGCTCTTGTGCTCCCGTTGGTGGGGTGTATGCTTCTTCTTCAGATTACCCTAAGGCGGGGTGTATTCCTTGTTTCTTCATGTACCCCCGAGTCGGGGTGAATTCTCTTCATGTGCCCCCCCACGGCGGGGTGTACTCTCTTCATGTGTCCCTAGGAGTGGGGTGTGGTTTGCTTCATTTGCGCCCCAGCAGGGTGTATCGCTGCTTGCAATGTGCCCCGAGGCGGGGTATCCTTCTTCTTCAAATACCCCTAAGCCGGGGCGTGTTCTTTATGGCTTCTATGCCCCCTGGCGGGGTATGTTTCTTATTCAAATACCCCTAAGACGGGGTGGACTCTTTTCTTCTTATACTCCCAAGGCAGGATGTAGCTTCTTCAAGTGCCCCTGAGCCGAGGCGTGTTCTTTACGGCTTCTATTCCCCCAGGCGGGATATATTTCTTCTTCAAATACCCCTAGGCCGGGGTGGACTCTTTTCTTCTTATACTCCCAAGGCAGGATGTAGCTTCTTCAAGTGCCCCTGAGCCGAGGTGTGTTCTTTACGGCTTCTATTCCCCCAGGCGGGATATATTTCTTCTTCATATACCCCTAGGCCGGGGTGTATTCTTGCTGCTTCTCATGCTCCCGAGGCGGGATGTGACTTCTTCAAATGCCCTTAAGCCGGGGTGTATTCTTCATGACTTCTATGACCCCTGGCGGGGTATGTTTCTTCTTCAAACGCCCCTAAGCTAGGGTGTGTTCTTATGCTTTTTTTTGCGCCCCTCAAGGCGAGGTGCATTCCTCTCCATATGCCCCTAGCATGGGGTGTGCTTTTTTCTTATGCCTCCAGGCCGGGGTATGCTTCTTGGCCTCATATGCCGCCGAGGCGGGGTGTATGTTGCTTCATATGCCCCCGGGGCGGGGATGTATCTCTTGCTTCTTATACCCCCCCATGGCGGGGTATGTTCTTGGCTTCTTATGCCCCCAAGGTGGGGGTGTTTTCTTTGTTTCTAATGCCTCCAGAGTGGAGTGTATTGCTGCTTCCGATGCCCCCAAGGCGGGGTGTAATTCTTGCTTCTTATGCCCCCGAGGTGGGGTGAACTATTCTTCTTTGCTTATGTGCTCCCATATCGGGGTGTATTCCTCTCTTCATATGCTTCCCTAAGCCGGGGGATGTTGTTTGTTCTGCTTCAGATGTCTCCCCCGGGGGGTGCATGTTGCTTCATGGACTCCGAGCCTGGGGTATGCTCCTTCAAAGGTCCCTAAGCCGGGGTGGATTCTCTTCTTATGCTCCCAAGGCGGGATGTAGCTTCTTCAAATGCCCCTATGCCGGGGCGTATTCTTTATGGCTTTTATGCCCCCAGGCGGGGTATGTTTCTTTTTCAATTGTCCCTAGGACAGGGTGTACTCTTCTCTTTCTCGTGCTCCCGAAGCAGGATGTAGCTTCTTCAAACGCCCCTAAGCCGGGGCGTGTTCTTTATAGCTTCTAGGCCCTCGAGGCGAGGTATACTTCTTCTTCAAATACCCCCAAGACGGGGGTGTGATTCTCCCGCTTCCTCTGCCCCAGAGTGGGGTATACTTCTCTTTGTATTCCCCTCAGTCAGGGTGTATTCTTTTCGCTTCATATGCCCCCAGGGTGGGATGCGCCTTCTACTTCTCATGACCCCGGGATGGAGTGTATTCTCTTCATGTGCCCCCGGCACGAGGGTATATCTTTACTTTTTATGCCCCCGAGGGGGATTCTTCTTCTTTTGCCCCAACACGCCGGGGAATGTTTGCTTCTTGTGTCCCGAAAGTGGGGTGTGTTCTTGATGGCTCATGTGCCCCCGTTGGTGGGGTGTATGCTTCTTCTCCAAATTCCCCTAAGGCGGGGTGTATTCTTTGTGGCTTCACGTACCCCCCAGTCGGGGTGAATTCCTTTCTTCTTACGCCCCCATGGCGGGGTATGTCTTTTGCTTCATGTGCCCCCATGTCGGGGTGTATTTCTCTTCTTCAAATGCCCCTAAACTGGGGTGCAACTCTATCTCTTCTTATGTCCCCAGGTCAGGGCGGGTTCTTCTTCAAATGCCCCGAAGCCGGGGTGCAGCCTTTGCTTTGTGCCCCTCAGTCGGGGTGGATTCTCTTCATGTGCCCCTGGGGAATGGGGTGTATCTCTTTTTTTGCCTCTTATGCCCCTATGTCGGGGTATATCTCTTCTTCTTATCCCCCATGGCGGGGTATGTGCATGCTCTCATCGGGGATGGTGGCCGTGCTCGGCCTCATTGCTATAAAGCATTCCGCACAGCAAGCAGCAGTTCTTCAAGCTACAGTTGCGGCTTGTTGGGTCTTTTAACAGTCACCCAAGGGGCCGTCTTATGCCGGATAGAGGCAGCAGGGAGGAGGAACGGGCAGGGTCAGAGCACCGCGGCCTCGGGGCCCCGTAGAGTCGGGTTGGATGCCGTCCTTCGTCTTGTTCTCTTGGTCGGCGATGCTGGCCAACTTTTCTTCTTTCTTTCTTTCTTCTTCTCTTTTTTTTTTCTTCTTTTTATATGATTGACCAGGGCAGAGGTGCATGAGAGCGCTCACCCCCTCAGAAAGGGGATGAGTGGTTCACTCCACCGCATCAACCCCGTAGTGGTAATCTTTGTTTAGCACGGGTCTCGATGGACGTGGCCGTGCAACCCTCTCTTGTCAATTCTTTCTCTTCTTTTTCTTTTCTCCCCTTTTTTCTTCTTCTCTTCTTCCTTTCTTCTCTTCTTCTTTTCTCCTTTTCTTCTCTTTCTTCTCGAACAAAGGGGGTTTGATTTCCCCTCCCTTCTCTTCTCTTTCTCTTATCTTCTCTTCCCCCTTTTTTTTATAACAGCCCCCATGATTCTTGGAAGCTGCACATACTTCGAAGCAGTGTTCTCGAGGCCGCAAAGGCAGCTGCACCGATCCAGGCTTTTCTCCCCATAGGACTGGCGAAGACAGCACCTGCAATTCATCAAAGCAGGCAAACATCGTTTATTAGGGGGCCATGAGGCCCTGAATCCCGGCGAAGAGATGAAGGGTGGTTTGGTCCCACCGGGCGTGCCAGAATTGTGGACGCACTTTTTTTCACTTATTATTCTCTTGTTGGTTTATTCGTTTATTGAGTGCGTGGGCGTGCCAGTCACAAAGTGACAATTTATTCGGGCTCCGAAGAGCCCATGGTGCGCTCGATCTGACTTCGTCAGTCGATTGTGTGGTTCGTGTCGGGACCAAAACCCGCTGCGCCATAAAGGTCACGGCGTCATTTACATCCCCCATACGAGGGAACACCCTTGATTAATCGCCGAGATTCAGGGCCTCATGGCCAAGAAATTAATTGCATGAAAGGTCTATTACGCGGCATTGAAATCCTCACACGAGGGCGAGAAGAAAACCATTCGCGGTCATGTCGGTCATGTGTTGACCGTTTAATGTTCGGACGAATGTCCGGCTCGATAAAATCACGGTTGTTGCGGGAAAACTGGAGTGTATGTATGCCGGTATATGGCAATTTATTGTTCAGAAGAACGGAAAATGTTCGGCTAAACCTCGGCTGGAGCGGTCGGAAACCGGTAAATCTGTTGGCCCGGTGCAAGAGCAAGCTGCGACCATACTGCGGTGGGCCCCCCCGCGGTCGAAACAAGACTTGTATGAGCGTCATTGATATTTCCGGTGCCAAGGGAGGCGACGAGGGAATATCCCTTGAATCGGCTGAAAAGCCCTATGTCCGGAGAAGCGGGCGTTCTAAACGTGTCGGTCATTCAGGAGACCGTTTAATGTTCGGACGGGTGTCCGATATTGGGAATATCGTAATCGTCGCGGAAAGACCGAGAATGTATGTGTGCCGGGACACGTCAAGTTTTATTATTCCGAGACACTGAAAACGTTCAATTGAATCTTGGCTATTATATCCGGAAACCCGTGAATCTATTGGCCCGGTGCGAGATCGAGTCGGGACCATGCCGGGGGCGCCTCCCATGATCCAAACGGGGCTCGCGTGGGCAGCGTTAATATTTCTGGTGTCGGAGGGCAACGGGGGAGAGTCCCGGGACTGGATTTCAAAACCGAAACGCGTTCGAAAGGATCGGGCTATAGACCGAGGATATGAGCCAGACGATGACCATGATCGGGACAGGCCCGAGGTCTGAGTGTGGCCCACGGAGGTCTTATCGATATTCCTATGGAAGGAGTCCGGGGGTGGCGAGAGCCGTCTCGTTCTAATTCAGATTCTGTCGGTCACTTGCTGACCTTTTCCTGTTTGGGCAGGGGCCCATATTGAGAGTGCGACGCGGGGTGGACGCGACCCCGTACCAATGTATGCCGAGTTTACGGTAATTTTAATGAAAGAGCGGGAGCAAATCCCGATAGGAACGGGTCGGAATTGGTGAGCTATTGGCCCAGGGCAATGCCGGCTCACAACCATGTTGGGGTAGGAGCCACCGGCTATGAAAGTCGCTCACGGGCCTCTTCATGTTCGGACATGGGTCCGTATTAAGAACTCGGCGGGAATCGACGTGAACCCGTTCAAATGTCTGCCGAACGTGCGGCAATTTCAGTAGCGACTCGGAAGGAATCCGGCCCGAGGAACGAGTCTGGTTTAATCGGAATGTTAGCCCGAGGCGAGGTCGGGTCATGGCCATTTCGGGATAATTCCCAAGACTCATGCCCAGCCCGCCAGGGCGGCATTGTTGTTCCTTCGGCACCGGGTCACGGGAGAGACGGGGCTGCCGCGTGGATTACATTGTTTTATTGTTATTTAAAATTTTATCATTATTATTCGTTAATTTATGCGTGTCTTTGAGTGAGTTTATTATTACTATTTATTCATTTTTCTTGTGATTTATTCATTTACTATTGTTATTATTAGGTTTGTTATTGTTTTTGTTCGTTTTATTATCATCGTGTTTCGTTAAGTTAGTTATTATTATTTATTTTGGTTACATTTATTTATTTATCATTCATTCTTATTGAGTTTGTTATTATTATTCGTTCATCTTTGTTATCATTTATTGATCTAATTATTATGATTGTTATTATTTATTTGAAGCTTATTATTATTATTGTTTGTTCCTTTATTATGCTTATTTATTTATACATTTTAGAATTTGTTATTATTTATTATTTGTTATTATTATTATTCTTATCATTACTCATATTTTCTGGAGAGAGAATGGGCCATCAGAGGGCTAAAAGGGGTGTACCGCTGAGGGGCTAAGGGCGTGCCGCTGAAGGGCTAGGAGGGTGTACCGCTGAGGGGCCTGGGGTTGTGCCGCTGAAGGGCTAAGGGAGTGTGCCGCTGGAGGCTGGAGTGTACCGTTGAGGGCCAAAGGGGGCGTACCGCTGGGGTCAAAAGGGTGTACCGTTGAAGGCCAATGGGGGTGTGCCGCTGAGGGCAGTAGGAGTGTACCGCTGAGGGGTCTAAGGGGTGTGTGCCGTTGAGGGCCAAAAGGGCTGTACCGCTGAGGATAAAGGGGTGTACCGCTGGAGGCGTCAGGGGTTGTACCGCTGAGGGTTGGAGTAGGTGTGCCGCTGAAGAAGGAACGAGCTGGAGGGGTGCACCGCTGAGGGTTGGTAGGGAGTGTGCCGCTGGGGGCTGGTGGAGTGCACTGGTGAAGGTCCATCTGAGTGGGAGGTAAGGGCAGGCAAGCCGGTGGAGGTTCTTTCTTTTATTACTTATTTTAAGGCTTTTCTTTTCTTCTTATCTTGATTTTCAAGTAGTTTTGTACAAACTCTTCCCTTGCCTTTGTTCTGTTCAGTCTCTCCTCGCAGGTCGGATGTTCGGGCTGTCAGGCAGTTAATCAGCTCAGTTCTCGTCACGGTGCCGGCAGCGGCTCAATTAGTCGGAACGTTTTATCGTTGATTGCTTTATTTGTTAGTTGCTTCCTTTTGCCTCTTTTAATTGTTTATTAGTTTCTCACAAAAATTCGGCAGCATCTCCCCTTGACCCGGGGCGTAAGGGAGATACAGGGAACGCGCCCACATGGGGTGGCAGAACCCGACAGCTGGAGGTGGGCCCCCGGAGAAGCAACACCTTTATAGAGCCTAGGAAAATGCGAAGGAGAACGACGGACTGAAGGCCGCTTAGGGGCCTGGAGAGTGTGCCGCTGAGGGCTGAACAAGGGTGTACCGGCCAAGGGCCAATCTGGGTGTGCCGGCCGAGGAGTATGCCGGCCAAGGGTGACAGAGTGTGTGTGCCGCTGAGGGCAGAAAGGAGTGTGCGGCTGAGGGCAAATGAGGTGTGCCGCTGAGGGCTGGGCAAGGTGTACCGGTCAAGGGAGTTGGGGTGCACCGTTGGAGAGTGAAAGGAGTGTGCCGGCGAAGGGGCCAGGTGAGTGTGCCGCTAAGGGCCAATCTGGGCGTGCCGTTGAGGGCCAATCTGGGCGTGCCGCTGATGGCCAATATGGGGTGTACCGGTCAAAGGCCGAGCAGGTGTATCGCTGAGGAAATGGCAAGGGAGCCAAGTGCCCGGGCTTACAGGCTAGTTAGGGAGTAAATGGGAGCATGAGGCCAAGGAAAGGTCACTGGTAATTGGGCGTTCGGAGAGAGGGCGAGGGTCTCCCCCTCTCCTTAAGTTGATGGGCACGACAAGTGGCCACGGCAGGGGGTGGTGAAGAGCCCATGGGGGCCAGAGCTCGCGGAGGGAGAGTCACGTTGCGACGGAGGCACCAAGAAACACCGACGGAAAAGGAAAAGAACAACACATCACATGCATCGTGAAGGCGGGAGTAAAACAACAGAAATGGCAGGAGAGACCCGAGAAGGGTGATTTTCATTCATGGGAAGCAAAGGGACCGAAGCCCTACACATACATCGACAGACATGTCCGAGCCAAGGCTGCGGCCGAGACAGGAGACCCAAAAGCAAAGGGAAGGGGAAAGGGAAATGAAGATAAAAGGGAAAAAGGGGAACGGAGCATGGCCCCCCCCCTCCCAGACCTCACTCTTCTCTTCTTCTCTTCTTCTTCTTCTTCTCTTCTCTCTTCTCCGGCAATGGTCGACGGGACAGTAGGGGGGAGCCTCTCCCTCTTCCTCTTCTCTCTTCTCTTCTTCTTCTCTTCTTCTCCTCTTCTCTGTTCGTCTGTGTGTGTCTTCCTCCTCTCCTCTGTTTGCAGCGAAGAAGAGGGGTTTTATACCCCGGGCGGCGGGAGCGTCCGAAGGCGGGAACGCCCACGGCCGAACGTGCAGCATTAAATGGGATTTGATTTGGGCTGTCCTTGGTGGCAGGGAATAGCCCTCGTGCCCCCATCTCTGCTTGACACCTCAGCTAACTTGCTGCGCGCCAAGGATCTGTAGGGGATGGGCTTCACGTCGTCCGTTGACAAGCTTCACCGCTGTGCCGCTGGCGGGTTGAAAAGGCGTGCCGCTGGAGAGCCAAAACGGCGTGCCGTTGAAGCACCTGGAGGGCGTGCCGCGGAATGGCTTGCAGGGTGTGCCGCTGAAGACCCCTGCAGGGCGTGCCGCTGGAGCCCCTGCAGGGCGTGCCGCTGAATGGCCTGCAGGGCTTGCTGCTGAAGACCCCTGCAGGCCGTGCCGCTGAAGCCCCTGCAGGGCGTGCTGCTGAAGACCATTGGGGGCGTGCCGCTGAAGGCCATTGGGGGCGTGCCGCTGAAGGCCATTGGGCCGTGCCGCTGAAGGCCATTGGGGGCGTGCCGCTGAAGGCCATTGGGCCGTGCCGCTGAAGGCCATTGGGCCGTGCCGCTGAAGGCCATTGGGGTGCCGAGCCATTGGCCGCTGAAGGCCATTGGGCCGTGCCGCTGAAGGCCATTGGGGGCGTGCCGATGGAGGGCCAAAATGGGCAGTTTTGAGCCAGTCGTGAGCACGAGTCGTGGCACATTTAATTTTCTTCGAGGCCCATGGATTGTGGGACTCTTGGTGATTGGTTTCGCTTCAATGTCGTGACTCCGGAGACGGCTTCACGGCAATGTGCATATTTGGGGAGTCCGGACGACCAGTCTCTCCGGGGCTTCTTCACTCGGCGCCGTTTGTTGATGAGAGGCCGGGCATGATATTTGGGTGTGCAATTTTTGGTGTCCACAGACTCAGACTTATAGGGAACCACCCCATGCTAGTCACCAAACCAGGGATAACCTTGCGACACCAATGTCCTATCAAGGACCACCAACCGACGCCAATCTCACAAAAGGCATCCGCCCACCGGCGTCACTCTTCCATCTGGTCTCATCATATCCTTCGATCAATGCAAGTGGACACCTGCCAATCCCGATTCCGCCCTTACCACAGAGCCACGGGACACCACTTGAACAGTGCTCACGGCGACCTAGTCGCCGACACCACGACCAAAGCACTCTGGGTCCCCGATCGATTATACATCTCACTGTTACAATCCGACAAGACCGTAGAACCAACAGACACTGCTGTGGTCGGTCACACGGTTAGGCTCACCAGCCACTCACAGCCGCCAACCGGGACCCATCGTCTGCCCGAGACCACATCCTCAAAGCACGATCTCATCCGAGGACATGACTGGGAACACAAGTCGGGCGCCAAGCCACCGACTCTGACCAACACGTCCTCACCCATCGTCAGGCGACATCCTCAACAACCTCATCCAGGTCCAACACCGACGCCTGACACGGCTTCCAACACAGGAACATGGTACTCATGCGGCGCACTAGCCAGCACATTTCCCAACACTCCATCCTGCCAGTGCCCACCACCACGATATCTCGGGCAACGGCACGGCAACAACACGTTTCACACCGAGGAACCAATCCTCCGATGCTCAACGTAAATTCAGAAATCCGCCCGTAGCAACCAACGCTACGATCCTGAACCAGTGGGTTATGGGCCCACCACGCTTCCGCTGTGCACTCAAATCCGTGCGCACAGCCGAGAAGGCAAACACCGCCCACCTAGCACTCGTCCTTCCGGAACAGCGCCAGCACCCTCACACGACAAGGGAATGGGCACGACTTCTCACAGGCAACCACCCTGCCAAGACAAGGAGCACGTCTCGCACGGACTTCATGGCACACAAGGCCAACCAATCCGAACACACAACGCAAGACGACGAACCTTAGCCCAACACAATCTCTCCAACCAAAGGAGAAACCAGCGCACTTCGACCAACGGAAGAACTCCATGCTCGACCTGACCTCAAACCTCGCGCACGCTGGAAACAGCACCATCCAGCACCAAGGAAAACCATCACTTCCATCAGGTCAGCGCCTCCGACACACTCGACGAGTGTCACGTCGGACCACAATCACAACATCTCTCGATGCATCACCGCTGCAATTCCTCGAACTGCAACACGGCATGCCAAGAGCCGCAACACGAGCCATAACAACAACCGCCAATGCTCATCCTCGAGTCTCGAACTCACCATGGAGCCTTCACATCTCAAGCCAACTCCAGAGCGAACACAACCCATCCACTAACAGAAACGCAGGAGCAAAGACTTAACGGGACATCTCTGCCAAATCCTGCCTCGAAATCAGCAGAACAATCGGGACCGACACGTCGTTTCTTACGCCACAGAGCACGACAAGAGCATCAGGCTCGACGAAACAGCAGCCCACCGAGAAGATATTCCGCTCACCCGAGCACACTTCTCGATCAGAACACCTCAGGAGCTGGACAAACCTCAAGCTGGAGTGGCCAAAACCAACAGCAGCTCCCTCGAAGCACGCCCACGGCCACTTAACCAAGAAAAACCCTCTCCAGCCACCTGACCACACTGTAGGTTTCTCGAACGCAGCACAGCGAACTCGCGCCTGCCAGCAACCTCTGCCCAACGCAGCACAACCAGGGCCACCACCGATGAGGGAGAAGACTCTCAACCTCGATCCTTAGACCCTACGCTGGCACGAAAGCCGCGGACATCAACCACCTTCACAGCGCCGCACAGCACACTCAAGCTCTCAAGCGAGAAACAAGGCGGAAAGCGAACACAAAACCCTAAGCCAGCTGCCGACTGTACTGGACCTTACGGACTCTGATCACTGCAATGTTTCGAATTCCTATGTACGCCCACAACCACCGCTCTGATACCAGCTGTAACGACCCGAGAATCCGATTACCGGGAAGGCCCGATATCCCGAGACTCGCATCGCCGCCCACGAGCCGGGAGGGCTCGGAAGGGCTAAAAGGAGTGTGGAGGCACAAAGAAATATGAAATAAAGCAGGACAACCAACAACAATGAGCTGAAAGAAAGAACAACAACAGCTACAACAGAGTCCAGTCCAACAGAAAGTACAGTCTAAAGCAGTAAAAACGTACCACATGCCAAGTGAACACTCGGCCCGGCAGGCTGGCAACTGAGAACCTCCTCTCCGCATCCTCGAACCACGAGGAAGAACCGCAACACCTGAAAAGCAGGGAATGAGTCTCCAAAATAGAGACTCAGCAGGGATCCCGCGGAACCCCAACCGGAAACAACGGCGGTAGCGGAAAGGAGAGCTACAACTACAGCAGGAACAGTAAACCGGTGGCCGGTCAAAACTCGGCACTACAGCTACTCCTACTGCCAAAAGGCAGACCTCGATCACGCAGTCGAGGCTACCTAACCACGCTAGTACCGCCTACCGAAGTGACAACACACGGCAACCATGCCGCAGAGGCCTGTCCCCCGGACAGAGCCGACCTGGACACGCTGTCCAAGGTGCAACCCCGACCATCCGATCGCGGGTACCGCACAACAAGACCCAACCTCGGTAAAGCCACTAGCACTAATCTCATGACGCGAAAACCAACACACGCGTCACGGCGAACCAACCGAAACTCAACGGTCAACACGACCGAAACCCGAAGGTCAAAGACACAGAAACTGACAGTCTGTCACTCCGTACTCGACAGGAGTACCACCCACTAGAAGCACAGTCGGTAGCGTCCCCTGACGTCTTACACCGCACCGCAGGTGAACCGCCTGACGTGGTAGGTCCTACCCGAGGCGCGAACACCGTACAAGTAACCACAAACAAGTGACTAGCTGGGGTCACGCCCGTCGACATGCGTCCAACCGCCCCCAACCACGTGTGCACACACAGACCACGCGTCCTAGGTCTGGCCCTCTGACCGGTTTTCCCCTGGCACTGGACTCTGATGGGACGAGGGGCCTACGGTAACCGGTCCACAAACCGTCTCGACAGGTGGGTGCCCGTACACCACTCCCAGGTGAGACCAGCACCTCGTACTGGTGGGCTACGACTAGTGGAGGGTCACTGAAGGAGTAGACTCTCAACTCAACGGAAAATAACGTCCGAATCCGACAACGTGCGGGGACCACCCCACGCACCGGCCCCGTCGCACGGTGACCACAGTCGGAGAAGAAACGGGACTCACGGTCCACGGCCACGCACGCACCGTGCGCGAGAGTCGAGAAAACTCGAGTGACGCTAAGTCACTGGACTCTGGACAGTCCTCTAGACACACTACACCCAACGGTCCTTGAGTCACAAGACTCGGGGTCAGAACCGTTGCACGCAACAGCATAAGGCCGTCAATCTAGTCCAATCTCTAGGTCTAAAACCACGGTAGCACGAGTACCGAGACAACACACGAGTCACCAAGAACACTCCCTCGGAAAGGGAACGCAAGGGACTAGGGCCACTCACACGGGCCACACGGAAAAATGCAGAAGCATGATTCCCAAGGCAGCACACAAGCCGCCACGACGATTTCCCATCTTGAAACAAGCGGGAAACCTCCAGCCCCAGGCCGGACAACTGGACTCGCAGTCCAAGGCCAACCACATGGCCCACACGGGAATCGCCTTCCAAAGGAATCCACGATATGCGGGGGAGACCCCACCACACACACCGACACACGGTGACTCGATCAAGCGTAACACGAAAGCCCGGAACACATGGGGTCACCCGGACCCACTACACTGATGGGCACGCTAATCGAGACAACACGGTCCCTCCCGACACCCCAAAAACATGGACACAGAACCCATGGGGTGTCCAGGACACTCACAAGGCCGGAGGTCGACCATTGGGTCCCAACCGGGTCGACCGGAGACCAACACAATGCGAACGGACGCTAAAAGGTCACCCGGACCCTTAAGCGCACGGGCACGCAAAACGAGGTAAACGGAACCTCCACTAGGTGTCCAAGGCACACACGGCCCAAGGGGAACACCAAACAACTAACAAGATCGCGCTAGGGATACCTAGCGCGACACGGAAGAACGCGCTAGGGAACCCTAGCGCAACAGGGAAGATCGCGCTAGGTCTCCCTAGCGCGACAGGGACCATCGCGCTAGGGAACCCTAGCGCGACAAGGACCATCGCGCTAGGTCCTCCTAGCGCGACAAGGATAATCGCGCTAGGACCCCATAGCGCGACACGAACCGCCCTACTGTTCATCTTCTCCGATGAACGCGCTCGGTCGGGGCAGTGCGACCTCCAAGAACGCGCTACTGGAGTATAGCGCGTTCTCAGTCCGCGCCCGAAAACGGTAGAAACCGCGAGAAAAGCGATGCCACGCCCCGTTCACCCCCAGGTGAAGGGGAAACAAAAGGGGAAACCTTCCCCAAGCCCCTAGGCATGCATCTAAACCCCTGGATCGCCCAAAAACACCATAGAACGGGAGATCCGGCTCACACCCCAAAATCATGCATTTTGCCCAAAACGCCCCGTTTAGCCCGCTCGGCTCACCACGGCCTACGAAACTCGCGGGAAAGGAAGTACACGGGCTGAGGGTCCATCACCCTACCTCCACCGAAGATTTCGCGCACCGTGGACGCCGATCCACGAAGAAAACGCCGTTGAAGCCTCGCCGTTCCACGAACTCACGGCCGAGCTTCCACACGCCTCCACCGCCTCGATCCTCGCCATCCTCGCCCGTGCCTCGCCCACGCCTTCCCCGCCTCGCCCGTACTCCGCCCCGTCGGCCGCCGGAGAGAGAGGGAGAGAGGAGAGAGCGTGAGAAGAGAGAGGGAGAGAAATGAGAAATGAGAGGGGGAGAGAGAAAAGGTTTATATATAGGAAAATCTGGAAATTCGAAAAAATCCAGAAAAATAGAAAATCACACCCTCGCGATCCTCGGAACGCACCGATCGCAACGGTACCACTCGCGCCCTGGTGAACGGCCCGGTTCACCCGCAACGAGGTTCCGAAGGGAAAGCCGAAACCCACGCCGGGAATCGGAAAACACACGCGGAAAAAGCCGCGGAACGCCTCCGGGCCTCGAAACGACTCCGGATCGCGCCGATCCGAACACGAAAGATGTCCGAAATAAAATTTCGGACACAACGGAGTTGGATGCTCGAGAAACTGGATCCGGGACCCACGGAGAAGGATCCGAAAAACCCGGGGCATTACAGCGGTGAGGTGGGGGTATGAGAGAGGAAGAGGGGGGAGAGAGAGCAGAGAGGTGAGAGAGAGATAGATGCTGGTGGGTGGGAGCCTGAGAGAGAGAAGAGATATGAAAACGAGAAGAGAGGTGAGAGAGAGAGAGAGTTGTTGGTGGGTGGGGGGCTTTAGAGAAAGATGAGACCGAGCATAGAGGTGAGAGAGAGGGAGAGATGCCAGTGGGTGGGGGTCTGAGAGATAGAAAAGAGAGAGAGGGGAAGAGAGAGTAGAGAGGTGAGAGAGAGAGAGAGCCAGAGTGGGGGGAGTGGATCTGCCGGGTGGGGTGGGGGTCTGAGAGAGAGAGAGAGAGAGAGAGAGAGAGAGAGAGAGAGAGAGAGAGAGAGTCGGAGTCGGGGGTGGGTCTATCGGGTGCAATGGGGGTGAGAGAGGGAGAGAGAGTAGAGAGGTGAGAGAGAGTTCATTTTTTTATTTTTAAAATAAAAGTTGTTCCGCGTGGGAACGACTTTTATTTGAAGTCGCTCCCATAAGGAGAGACTTTCATCTGTGTGTGTGTGTGTGTGTGTGTCGAAGGGGGGACGCCCGTCTCTCTCCCCCACTCCTCAGGGGACTATTCAAGGCAATGAAATAACTGTGAAAAGACTTTGCAAGGGTTCTGGTCAACTAGGATTACAAGAATTTGCAAGTGAAATCAAACTTATTGCAAAGCTGCAACACAAAAATCTTGTTCGTCTTATGGGTTAGTGCAACTACGAAGATGAAAAGACATTGATCTATGAATACATGCCCAATGGAAACTTGGACATGATCATTTTTGGTTCGTGTTGTTTTCCGGTATGTAGAGGTAGGAAAGTAGTTCCTAATCCTCGTACCACACTTTTAAAATTTGTTTGTTGAGGAAGAACAATCGACCACCTGTGAAAGCCTGCGAATACTAGAAAAGAGGCGTCAGAAGGAGTCCTGGACGTGACCCCGACCAGGGGACAACCCTCCGATGCTTAAGTCAGAGACGTCCTTCAGAAATAACTATAATAGTAGGAGAGTTTAAGAGTGGAGTGGACAAGCCTGTGTGTATGAATGAAAGCTCTCGAAGTGCTCGGAGAGCCTGGGGAGTGTTCGGAACAGTAAGAGGAGGCCTCTTCTCTCTCTATGTGTCTATGTCTCTGTATGTGTGTGTGCTCGTGTCCCTTCCCCTTAGGTTCAATGGGGGACCTATTTATATGGGTTGTCTTGGCAATGGTAGCCTGTTCCTAAACAGAGAAAGGGCATGGGTCGTGGAGTAACGCCTCCTTAGTTGTGGGGGAGAGTCGCCCGTTGTGCATCTGCCTATTCCGGAAGGGGGCCTCGTGGCAAGAATCTTGGCATTGTGGGGGTGACTCATTCCTTTCTAGAGATAGCCCTGTGACGGTGGCATCCGCCCCACTGGACAAATGTTACGGCGCTTATACTGCGCATGATGATTTCTCTGATGGGCCGTTGGAGCTTTGTTGGGCCCTAGTTGGGCCACGGCACCCGGGTCAAGGCTCGGCCCGCTTTAGCTTTCCCGCGCTTGGTTGAATCGGGCCTATACTAGGCCTTGTGACGTTGGGGCATAACGGGCCTGGTGACATTGGGCCGTACCAAGCCTGGCAGCATTGGGCCCTTCTGGGCCTGGTGAGCATTCCCCTTCCCATGGTATATGCCAAATGTTTATTTGTTAGTTCACGTATTTATCTATAAGTATATTTGTTTAGCCTTTGTCTTGGGGTTCTTCCCCAGCAATGCCAGCAGGAATAAATACGTGGGATATGGTACAACATGTAGCATCTTGGGGAAGACGGTGGTGTGGGTCACCAACATAGAAGCCACATCTGTTGGCAGAGTTTCAAGCACCTGACAGACACCGCCCTGCCCACTCTGCAACTCCATTTGGACTTCAAAACTGGCGAAGGCCAAAGCTTGATAGGATGGAAGGATGCACCCTCCTTCCACTCAGCTCCCCTCGCCTCCCCTGCCACGACTCCCATCCCCGTCGCGCTCTGCCCTCCCTCCACCCGACCATCGTCACTAGAGAACACATCGCCCCCTCTCTCCTCCTTCCTCCGTAGCAGTTTCCACCACCAAAACCCCAACACCGGCGCCAGTCATGTGCCACCCCCCGTGACCCCCCCATTGCTCCCATCGTTCCCCTCCCTCACCTCGTCGGAGCTACTCTTCCTCTTTCCAAAGGCCAACCTCCGCGAGCACAGCTGCCGTCACGGCCATCACTACCAGCCTCGACGCCACGGGCACCCATAGCACTCCACCTCGACATCCTTGACGTTGCACCCTCGCCCTCGTCACCGTCGTCATCACCGTCCCCTCCACCACTTGCAGCAGCCCCGACACCCCTTCCAGACGACCACCACATCCCCTTCCCACCCCGACGGGCACCTCCTCACTACCGGTGCCTTTCATCATGATGTAGCTCCAACGACCTCTTCGGTGCCAGCAAGAGCAGCAGCGGCAACAAGAGTAGCAGCACCTCACCGCCGGCCCCTCCACCACTTTCACCTCTTCTTGCTCTCGAGGCTTCCCCTCCGGCACTGGCAAGAGTAGCAGCAACATCATTAAGAACACCAACAGAAGTTGAGGCAGGAGGTGGAGGTGAAGAATGGGTCATGGATGAAGGGAGGGGAGGGGTAAAACCCCTGAGATCTCTCCTCTCTGTCACCTCTCTCTTGTTGGAGTTAGAGGTGAGAGAGATCGGTCTTTTTTTTCAAACTATGGGTATTATTGTCTTCTGTCAAGTATAGTTAAACTTAACTAGAGTTAGATTCACGGCGGATAACAGAGGGTTACGGTGATGATCTTTTGCACTATTTTGACGAAACCAAGATATCTTTGTTAATGTAAATTCAAGAGTGATATATTTGTAAATACACGTTTGACAGTAGTTTATTTTAAAAACTTATATTTTATTCTCGAAAAACATCCCTTGGACCCGGGGAGGTGTGTTAAAGGAGTTTGTGCTGGAAAATGTCGGTGAGCTAAGGGGGAGGTGACAAATCTTGTTGGATAATCGGTTGTTTGGGAATGGGACATGTCTTCCCACGTAGCAATTCATAAGACGATCGGAATCATAAAAGCAGCTAATAAGTGGAATCCGCTTCAACGAGTGTGCACGAAGCGTTTGTCGAAACGACTCCAAACAAGTTTCTCCATTCTGATGACAATCAGATGGCCATACTTCTAGATAGAAACACTATTTAACCTTTGGAGCACACTTTTCCAAAGGACTTTTTTTTTTAGCGTGTGGGGTTGGGGTTTTAACTTGATAAAGTGTGTATGCGTGATGCTAATTTTTGGCTGATTTTTTTAATCTATATTTTATGATCCATTTGTTTCCGATGTCGAGTTTGAGATTTTTATAAAAATATCTGACATGTAAATAAAAGTGACACAATGCATATTTTTGAAAAAAAATATAATAATCTCGTTTGACTGATTTTGGCACGTGGATGTCCAACATTGACGAAGTGGCGAGAATGACGATTTTAACTCTCGCGACTGTTGTGTGAATATTCAACAGCTTATATCGTCAATCATGCACGTGTGCGAATACCAAATGTGTGTTGCTTTTTGATGGCATACTTTGTAAAAAGATGGAGCAGCATGGTTGAAACGAGAACTTGGGGGGAGAAATCTCACGAAAACTTGTGAAAAACTCACTCTAATAAGTTATTTTTGGGGATTTTGGGCAATCTCTCTCTCTTCCGAGATCATAATCTAGGTCGATATAGAAGTCGAGAGTTATCGACGGATATAGTTAAAATTGTTGAGATGTAAGAGATTCTAATGATTAAAATCTCTACTATAATTTAAAGCAAACGGACCCTTAGAATCTTGTTAATTCCACGGAGATTTATATAGTGAACGGGGCACATTTTTTTCATCATGTCTTTCCCACTACAATGATATGGGAACATGATCTTTGTATTCTCCATGGTTCAATTTGAAGAATTGGATGGTAGAGGGTCCATATACTCCAAGAATGACCGGAGCAATGAAGGTGAAAGAGAAGATTTTATGATAAATGAAGTGTATATATATATATATATGAAAAAGGGCAGATCAACTAGTTTGGAAAATAGCGTGCACTATTTCATAGCTTGTATGATGTTGAGAATGATTATTCATTGTTCATAATCCGTTGTTTTGCTGCCCAATATGTAGTTCATTCTAGTTTCTTCATTTAAATACAATAACTATGTTTCTTTACATGCGTCTCTTGGTATATATATAAAATTGACAAAAAGTGAGCCCCCACACACTATATATTTGACCTACCGAGAGATATAACGTGTAATAAATTTAGATAATAAATATTTCTCTGCATTCAATCATGAGAGCGTACAGACCCTCCATTCCATTTATGGTGTTGGTTTGGACCAGGATCCACTTGGGCTACCGGTACGTTTAAGGCTACGACATAAATGGTTACGCCCGCCAAACTGAGCCCAACAACCGAGTAATAATACTCGCCGCACAGCCACCAGCGTGTGCGGTAACTCGCTTCTCGCCCCACCTCTAATATTGGTCGATGAGACTTTAATGTTAAAGAAAAATTAATTCTCACATACAACTTAATAGAAAAAAATTTCTTTAAAAATAGAAAAATAAGCATATGAGTTTTCAAAACTTTAGATTTTTAATCTAAATAAATCAATTTCTAGCATGCACCTCACCCATGAAGATTTATAAAAGGTATGGTTTTAATGTTGGGAAGAGTGCTAAATGATTTTCTATTTCAACAAATTTTATAACTAAATGGTTCATTCGTTTAATTGATTTACAAGAAAGGGTCATTAATTATTAGCCTCTTAAAAGTTGGAACCGAAATACAAATCAAATCCATTCATAATTCTGAAGAAATTTGGATATAATCGATTCAGTTTCAAACTATATATATATATAGTTTGCCTTGATTTGGCCTCATGAATAATTCTCAAATGCCTGAACTGGATCTTGGGTCCTGCTTGTGACTAGTTCTAGAAACAATGAGCCTTCAATTGGGTCATTTTTTTTAAAAAAATCCGTGAACAAATCAATTGGGAATACTAGCACGATCAACCGTACGTCATGAGCTGCCTTTGGATTGGTCGGTGAAGTGTGTTTTCTTTCCGTACAGGTAAGCACGTGGCGTAATTTCTACCTGGCCTTTCGGCATGATGTGTTCGAATCTGATTTCCCCAATAAGGTAATGGGCCCACATTTGGATTTTCTAGGTGGATTCAAGTAACAGTGCACATTTCTGGATCAGACGATCGGCCAAGAAACCTATTTAGTTTCTTCGTGGTGACATCTAAATGAGATGGAGTACTCCATGGGCGCCAACAGTTGGTATCTTACGTTAAGGCAAGAATTGAATATATATATTAATGCTATCTTGGCAATTAGGCATACAAAAATAGCACACAATCTACGGAAAGAGAAAATGATGTGTTACTGTTTTATAGTCCTTGGCCTGTGACTGTGATGTGGAAAATGGGAACTTCGGCACAAATTAACTCACCAATTATATATATATATATTGGTGATATAAAGACATTAAGCTTGAAAATTCATCATCATCGTTCGTCATTATCGTCAAATCTTATCCCATTAATTTCTCGTCAATTAGACCTAGTGCGAAGGATCCAAGTGTTTAATTAGCAAAAGTATTTCAAGAGATTTTATAAGGTCCACTTTGATAACGGAATAAGTCCGGTTATGATGATTTATCCGGGGTCGGGAGAGTTGTTCTAGTTTGATTTATTTTAATTTAACCAGGATCGGATAAAAATTATGGTGAGTTTTCTCGTTCTCATAAAAATAGGTGAAATAGTTTAACCAGAGTCGGATAAGAATAGGCGGCAGGCACGTCATCTCGGGTACGTCACCCGCCCCTATTCTAATCCGTTATCAAAGTAAGAGAATTAGCTTTGGAAGCTCAATTGACACTGCTTTTCTCAAGATCTAAGAGTGTGTGCTTGGTGAAGTTTTCAGTTGAAAGTCATTGTTTGACTTCTAAAATATAAAAAGTATAAGTTGACATTAATTTCCTAATTAATAACCTAATTTTTATTTCATCTAGAAACTACGATTTGAAACTTTTCGATGAATGTTATATATATAGAAACAATCTCAAAATTACATAAATAACTTAAAAAAACTACTATTCTCTCTTTAGCATAACTAGATTAAAGCTTATAGAAACTCAAAACTATGTCTCGTTAGAAACCATGGCAGATATAATTAACCCAATTTTCAGTCATGTAGAAGCTGAACTGATCGGCTTTATGAATGGTAAGCATCCACCCTGGATTCTTTAGTTTGATTAGGAGAGAATTTCGATCGTTCTATTTGATCGAACTGGACTATCTCTTCAATGCTCCGATTTATTATAATTATATATGGCCTGCGGACCACTGATGGGATTCAGGTGAAGCTCTTCGAATAACGCTTCAACATGCATGATCAGAAGAGAGAAATGGAAAACCAATTGTTTACGAGGAAGAGGCAAGCAATATTAATTGCCCTTAACACATATATATAACAAGGTGGGGGCATGCATATATAAATGCTTAATTACCTCACTAATTCCTCGACAATATTAATGTTGCCTCTATGTTCTGCCAAATAGGGTATTGAGATAATCTAGGTATTAAGCCAAGGAAGATGAAAAAAAAAGTAATGATAGTACGTATGAAAAAGATTCCTACGTACTAAGGGATAATTTGCATGCATGGTTCGACGCGAACTGCGGCAAAGTATTATGAAATACCGTATTGATTTTATGCTTCACACAATTAATATACTATATTATATTGTTTTACACAGTATTAACTTAATTGGAGTCAAAATAAACAGCTCCTACGTACGTCAAGATCTAAAAAGGTTAGTGCTCAGACTTCAAATGGAATGCTTCCCATCGGGATTGACGTATACGTACACATTGGGCGAGAGAATGGTGAGAAAGGGAGGGACCTCTGGACACACACGCACACACACACGTATATATACATATATATAAAAGCTGAAGCCGCATGCATATGGATACTTCACTGGACAGGATGGAGCAGACATAATATTATTTTAAATGGATGCTTCAATACAAAGTTTACAATCACAATTAGGTCTGAATGCGCTGATCCAATAATTGGGAAGTCGATCAAGGTTGGAAATGACTCAGAAGCTTCTTTTTAATACATTTTTTTAGTTCTGGGGTCCCTTTCCAAAGAAATAAGGATCTCTCTCTCTCTCTCTCTCTATATATATATATATATATATATATATATTCTCCTTGGAGCTAATTAATTAAAACTATCGATCTGACATTGTTTTTGTGTGGATGCACATCATCATTGTGTGAGAGAATATCAAAAGGCCAAACTGTAGAAGGTTGTGCAAACACAATGAGTTTCACATATGATATTATGCCTTTGACTCAAGGTCATATATATATATATTTATGGGTTACGTCTTCCGAATAAAATAAATTTAATTTAATGTATACCCACTAAAAAGTCTAAATTATATCGTACAGTCCAAAAATACATTGCCAGTAAACTGGATAAAAAACTGAATTATTCTGTGAAGTTTCCCCATCTGGGGGGCCATGGGTAACAGGGCTTGCCTTTGTGTGGAAACGTCCGGTATTTGCCAGGTAGCCCCTCTCGGCTAGCTCCATGATTAAGTTGACCATGTCTCTTCCCAGGGTCCACAGTGTTGATTTTGAAATCGTGAATCACACTACACTTTTGCACGTGGGAGCTAATTATTGGTGTTATAATAAAAAAACAGCAGAATATATACTAATGTCAATAATTAGTATATATATATGTATGCTCATGAATAAAAAAAACTTCCCAGTGTTTTAAAAAGTATAGAGTAGATTCCAATATATATATGTATGCTCTTGAATGGAGTTAAATATATAAGGACAAATTAATTAGTCTTGTTCTTTCTCAAATATTAATCCAAAGTTACGGTAAGCAATCCACAAATGATATTGATGGGATTACGAGTGTGTGATTGATTACAATTTATTACAGAAATACATGTAATAGTGTTAAAAATATAAAAGCATATATATACAATAAAATATAGTGGACTAATTAAGATCTGTATATATTATTGTGAAAAGGTACAATTAATGTCACTGTTTTTATTATATAATTGTTTGCCATCCTTTTTCATGCGACAAGCAAATTAATCCCGTGGCTGTTGATATTGAGATCATTGAATTTAAATTCCGAGTCGGTCTCATCTTAAACGTTTGATCACAAAAAGATAACATTATAACATTAATTGCTCTACCTTAGTATCCTAAATAATAATATATATATATATATATAGTCTATACGCTGTACCCCTTGCCAAGTGTAAAGTCTAATCTTCCCCAGCTATTATTATATAAAGACTGTGAGGAAGGCATCACGTTCTTGGTCTCTCTTCCCAGGTAGGTCCTTCCCTCCACATCTTCGCCTCCCTTGCCCATTAATACGTACAGGCAGCCATAGAAAGAGAGAGATGATCAGGAGCAACGCAGAGGATGTCGTGGCGGAGATGGAGGCGAGCAGGCCCGCGGGGAGCGGCGTCGTCGGCGGGCTGAGTCCGCTGAGCGAGACGCTGTGGAGGGATAAGACCGACGTTGAGCTCGTCGGCGACGTGTCGGCGAGGCTGACATGGAAGGATCTGTCGGTGACGGCGATGCTCGGCAACGGGGAGACGAAGGCGGTGCTCGCGGGACTCACCGGGTACGCCGAGCCCGGGACGCTGACGGCGATCATGGGGACGTCGGGGTCCGGCAAGTCGACGCTCCTCGATGCGCTGGCCGGCCGCCTGGCGGCCAACACCTTCCTCTCCGGCACCGTCCTCCTCAATGGCTGCGAGACCCAGATGTCTTTCGGGACTGTTGTGAGTAGTAGCAGAACTGTTCCAAATCCAGGCCGCTCTCTTCTTGTGTGTGCTCTTTTTATCGTATTAAGAACAAGATCTAGAAATCCTCTTTACATGCTGCATGCCGCCATAAGATTTAGAGCTTTTTGTTGCATCACGAGACACTTATCTGATTCTTCTGCTCCCAGTTTCCAATTTAAGGTGTCTAATTTAGGGTTTCCCACGTTCATGTTGTTTGCCCCAATGAGTCTACATAAACCTGTTAAAAAGGGTTACCATTATCTGTTTAATTTGCTCTACTACTCTTCATCTTGTGTGCTGCTCCATACCTTGGAGTTTGCTCTTTTATAGTGAGGCGTAAACTTCAGCTTGCAGTGTTCGATTTGTTCTATCTGATTTAGAGCTTTCTGCCCAGCAGAATCTGTGTAACTTGTAGAGCTACTGTTCAGTTTTCCTCTCTTCTTCTTCTTCTTCAACGGCAACTGAGTGTATCTTTTGAGAAAGAGGAAGGATCTAATAAACGCCATGCATGCCCCCATCTTTCTCAGGCATACGTGACGCACGAGGACAACCTGATCGCCACCTTGACGGTGAGGGAGGCCATATCCTACTCGGCCCGTCTCCGCCTGCCGGACAACATGCCGTGGCCGGAGAAGATGCGCCTGGTGGAGGGCACCATCGACGAGATGGGCCTGCGCGACTGCGCCGGGGCGCCCATCGGGAACTGGCAGCTGCGTGGGATCAGCACCGGGGAGAAGAGGAGGGTCAGCATCGCGCTGGAGATCCTCATGAGGCCCCGGCTCCTCTTCCTCGACGAGCCCACCAGCGGCCTTGACAGGTATTATACAGCAAAACCACGAGGAAGCACGTACCTTCTCGGCAGGGCTTTCTCTGGTTTCTTCCCCTCCGGGCTTTGTTTAAACCTAGCTCGCCATGTGCAGTGCTTCGGCTTTCTTCGTGGTCCAGACGCTGCGATGCCTCGCCAGAGATGGGAGGACCGTGATAGCGTCAGTCCACCAGCCGAGCAGCGAGGTCTTCCAGCTATTCGATCGCCTGTGCTTGCTCTCAGGAGGCAAATGTGTCTACTTCGGCCTGGCTTCGGAAGCATACCATGTATCAAACAAACACATGTCGTTGATTTGAGATCTCATTTTAGTTTGGTTTCTCATCTTAACTGTCACATTCTTTTTTAGTTTTATTCTTTTGATGTCGGAGAACTTAAAATTACTAATAAATCGCAGGCTCACATCTCCGGAGAATACTCTGAGAGTCGAACTCGAGAACTCCCTATTAAGTTATCTTTTTGATGAAATGGTTTTCCTGGTACCTAAGTTCTCTGATTAAATGATCATATAGTTCTTCATAAACAAAACAAAGAATATGATATATATAAATCATGATATCTATTAGGCTATGTTTATCTTTAATTAGTTGTCGATGTTGGAAGAGTTATATATATATTCTTATGGCTGACCATTCTAATTTGCCAGTTCTTTGCACAAGTTGGGTTCCCTTGCGCACCCCTGGGCAACCCATCCGATCATTTCCTCAAGTGCATCAACTCTGATTTCGATAAAGTGAGAGCCGATCTCAAGGCGTCGACCAAGTTCCAGGTATATATATATGCTCATTCATGAATGTGGCGTGTTTATATTAAAAATTGCGCGCTTTCTGAAAGGTATACTCAGAAACATGCATGGTTAATCCAAAACATATTTATCGAAAACCTTACTTCTTACGGGGCATATCTTGAACAAATATCTTAAAATAAATGAATGTTTTGAAATATCTTAAGCAAGACATGCATACCTCCTGAACTATTTCTTGAAAAATATTTCTAAGTTTTGTAATTAAAGAACCTTTTCGATCTTCTTTCCCTACAGTCGGGAAGGAGTGATGATCCCGCTGGGAAAGGGGTGACCGCCACAGAAGCCACTCGGAGGCTGATCGAGTTCTACAATGCTTCTCAATATAGCCGTGCAGCGAGAGAGAAGGTCGAGGAGATCTCCAAAATTGTACGTTCTCGGGTCTACTTAATTCCTTTTATTTTATTATGTGATTAAATTGAACGATTAAAACGAATAGTTATTTTAGTTAGTCAGCTGAGTTCTCTGCAGTGACTAAATTGTGTTGAGGTCAATCAAAAACAAACATTTCCTGACATGAGTGGTGCTACGGTGCCATGCGGGGACCCTCCATAGCTCTATTTAAGTTCGGTGTTCTCCAAACAAAACAAAAAAAAAAAAAAATCAAATTCAAGATCAACTTCTCAAAAAGCGAGATTCAACTCAGCCGCCTGATTTCTAAATCTGATGATTGAGATGAAAAGTGATATGCTGTGTTTTCTTGGGGATGGCAGCGTAACATCATTAGAGGTGAGTGATGGGAATTGAATACTATAAAACTCTAATTAATGAGAGATGCTTGGTGATTAAGATAGCTAGTGATATATCTTAATCATCTAATTTGATATCTGTTTTATGTTAATAATGTCTAAGATATATATTAAAAGGAATATAAACAAAAAATTGGATTATCTACGGGTAATTAGTTGTAGCTCCGTCTAGACCTCGCCGACGTCGTTGATGATGCCGTTTTTTAATTGAAAAGGAGCTTCAAATTAAAAGTCATGTTAAGTGGAGGATCTTGGAGTTTTTTTTTTTTGCCCTTTTCTTTTGGTAGGGTAGAAAAGAAGAGTACCCATGTCTTTTTGACTAGGGATGTAAATAGATCAGGTTCAACTCGGGTAGATTAATATTAGATTTTATCCGTGAAAATTTTACAAATATCATATCCGAACAGTACCCGGTTATTTTCGCGGGTATAGATATGGATATATCCGTCACGGGTACGGATATATCCACGGATATCTGTATTTATCCATAAAGTATGACTGCACATCCACGTCCAAAGAAATATGAGATTTATGAGAATTAAAAAAAATCCGGTCAATTCTTTACTCTCTAAAGTAATTTTTATGTTTTATAAAAATATCCTTACAATTTTAACAAGTCCAAACTCACAAACTCAACAAGACACACAACAGATTGAGTTCATGTCAAAATCATAGACTTAATGTGTACAATAAATTATTAAGAGTGGATTCAGATCGAGTATAGGTTCAGATGCACTAATTAAATCCATACCTTATCTGAATATGAAACGAATATTTTAAATATATCTAAACTCGAATTCATATCCGTTTATTCGAATATTACCTGATCCATCACGAGTCGGATTACGTGAATAATCAAATTTAGAGATATTTTTGACATCTCTACTTTTGACATCAGTGACACAAAGTACTCAACTGAGTTAAAGCTAACTCGATCTTTGCGACACCATATATATCTTGAGGGATATAAATAAATAGACTGAGATATCATTAATGGCGTTGCATGTTGCAGAAAGGGATGGTGCTGGACTCGGGAGGCAGCCAGGCCAGCTTCCTGATGCAGACTGTGACTCTGACCAGTCGCTCCTTCATCAACATGTCGAGAAATTTCGGGTACTACTGGCTGAGGCTCGCCATTTACGTCTTCGTCACCATCTGCATCGGGACCATCAACTGGAACATCGGAACCAGCTACAGCTCTATCCAGGTACGCCTAGTTTCGGTGAGATCGGCGCAGAGGTATCTGCAAGTTTCTATGCAGACGCTTGAAGCTGACCAACTCCTTCACACGGCCTCTGGAACAGACAAGAGGGGCTTGCACTTCCTTCGTCTTTGGGTTCGTCACGTTCATGTCGATCGGGGGGTTCCCCCACTTCGTGGAAGATATGAAGGTGAGCAATTTGCAGCTGCACCGGGGCGAGCAGAGGTGCTGCATGCATGCATCTCTCCATGCTGAGCCCATGACCGGAACGCCTCGTTTGCCCGTCCGCACAGGTCTTCCGGCGGGAGCGGCTCAACGGCCACTACGGGGTGGCGGCGTTCGTCGTCGGCAACACGGTGTCGGCGGCGCCGTTCTTGGTCCTGATAGCCTTCGCCTCCGGGACCATCTGCTACTTCATGGCGCGCCTCCACCCGGGGTTCACCCACTACCTGTTCTTCGTGCTTTGCCTCTACGCCAGCGTCACCGTCGTCGAGAGCTTGATGATGGCCGTCGCCAGCGTCGTGCCCAACTTCCTCATGGGCCTCATGATAGGAGCTGGGATTCAGGTGATGTCGAAGCTCCAATATTACCACGTCCATGCACCTGTAGTTAGTTCTGGATTCTTTGTTCTTCCTTGCTTGCACTCACTCTTTCTGTACGTGGAACTCTAGCTACTCACATGTTTTGTCCATAAAACAGAGGTTTAAGGAAATTAAGAAACCCGAACACTGTCACTCTGAATTTACCACTTAACTATAAAGATTGCTATGAACTCAATTAAGTCCTCTGGCGAATGGAGAATGCCAACTGATATATGACATGGTGCGCATGTGAATGGATCAGGGTATTTTTATGCTGGTTTCGGGGCATTACAGACTTCCCAACGATATCCCCAAGCCGGTCTGGAGGTATCCCTTGTCGTACATCAGCTTTCACTCCTGGGCTCTGCAGGTAAGAATTAGTACATGCACCAGGCAGAAATAATCTCTAGCCACTAGAGAATTTAAGAAAAAAATGTACACCAGGCCAGTGAGGTGCTTCTCATGCTTGTGTTAGTCCAACTGATCTTTTGATTAAGGTGATGCTTTAATATATAATAAGATGCAATTCCTCAAATCATATTAATTATAAAGGCAGTAACCCATCTGATCAATGAAGTAGAGTATTGTTGATCAATGATCAGTACTATTGTGATCAGACTATATATATTGTTGATGATCAATATTGGTCAGTATTGTTATGGCTTATATTTCTTCCTCTATGGGTATAGGCCCAATACAAGAATGACCTGAAAGGGCTTACATTCGATAACCAATCACCAGTTCTCCCCAAGATCCCTGGTGAATACGTGCTCCAACAGGTCTTCCAGATCAACATCCACCGGTCGAAATGGGTGGATCTGTCTGTTCTCTTCGGCATGATCATCATCTACCGCATCATTTTCTTCATCATGATCAAGATGAGTGAGGACATGACTCCGTGGATCAGAAGATACCTCGCACGGCGGAGGTTTCTACGGAAGAAGAGCAGCCAACATGACAAAGATGTGCAAATGGATTGCGTCGGCCGCGCACCATCTTTTAGGACATATGGAGAAGATCCCACGTATAACATGCAGGCTCCATCGGTAGAAGCTGGATAAGGATTTAGATGGGAGTTTCTTGAGGACATACAAGAGGGTGATATCTATGATCTAAATTGTTTAGAAGGTGCCAACTAGGTATATATATATATATGGAATCAAACTTTGTTGTAAATCATAGATATAAGGAGTACAAAATGTGTTAATTAAAGTTGGACGGATTTGGAGGTTGTGTCCTCCCCTTCTATACGATTTGTTAAAATCTTCTTTAGCTACGATTGAATGATGGCTCTTTAATTTATGTTATTTTCAGGCAGTGGGCAATTTGGGTTGCCACTCTTGCAAGATGTGCAGGATCGGATCAGGTAAGGTCAGATCGGTCTCATCCAATCGGTAAGAATAAGAGAGAGAACCCGAGGACGAGAAAGAGTGCAAATAAATAAAAGACTGCAAGGGCTACCGTACTATAATCACTAGGGGCAGTCTGATAATTAAAGAGGTAAGTCCGTTTAGCGTGAGTTATTTAGGGTGAGATGATTTATTATTATTTGTTTTTTTCTTAATCAAGATTAATTAAGGATAAAATTGAGTTTTTTAAATCCAACTAAAAGAGTAGAATAAATCACTCGCGATGGAGTAAGGGTGAACCACCCGGGGTGACGTATTCGCCCAACCTTAACTCACCCTTTTATCAAAGTGACCATAGAGAACTAGATAGACATGACTTGATGGTACAAGGAGCCTTGGTCTACAAAATCTTCTTAAATATTATTAATTTGGTGTGCCACAAGATGTCATAAAGGGTTAATAGGTTTTAGATCTTTTGGATTTTTATCTTGCTAACGGCTTTGGACTGAAAATCAAAAATCAGAGAAAATTAATCAAGGTCATGACAACTGACCAAATTATATTTTACGATATTTTACGTACATCATTTGACAGCATAAGAAATTAACACCTCAGGCGGCAATCAGTGACACCATCGATCTCATGATTTGGACAGGGAGAGCTTCCCTAGCTATTCAGGTACTGTTGGGGAATCAAATGAAATATGAGAAGTTTCTCCCATTCGATCTTGGCCAGAAAGGGAGGCCATCTTTTGTACGGAAAGGCCAAGGTATCTTGCCAAGCGGGTGGGCGTCGTCCATGCATGCCTCCTACAGCTCATGATACGGAAGCTTCGCGCTATAGAAGGCCCTCGATGCTTTGATTGATAATATTCCCGCCTGTCCCTTGTTGTGGGGGGCGAAAGTGCTGACTTAGGCTAATGAATCACATCACACTGTGTGCATATATATATAGGAATTGCTTGTTACCAATGAGTATACATGTCACTCCTTTCCTTTCTACTTGTTGCTTGTTTCCATTGAGTATGAGACAATGTCATCGGGCATAACCTTCGCATATCTTCACATTATTGAAGGTTAATTTGATTTGGGGGGGGGGGGTCCAACTCTCTTAAGGCGTCTTCGATGAACAAGAAATTAAGGTAGGGGTGAAAACGTCATTCATCTTAACTGAGACGAATGGCCCGTTCGACCTCTCTTGGTCGACCTAGTTACGCAGACGTTTATCAAAGCCGGTTAGGATAGTTACCGACGAAACCGGACTCTAACCGGGGAATATGCCATCTTGTTGTCGCCTACTCACTTATCAAAGATGCCCTTAGAAATTATATATATATGCGAAAGTTCTCTTAGGGCGCCTTTGACAACGGAGCGAGGTTAGCTTACTCGACCTCGGAGGGTCGAGCAAGTTAATCGGGGTCGGTTAAGAGATTTGTGCGTGAGAAGAGAGCGCGGGTCTCACTCACATTCTCTCTCGTCGATTGCGGTACCCGTCCGACAATTTAGCTATCAAAGCGGCCCTTAACGTTTGAATACACGTAGAAATCTCTTAGGCCCTCTTTGTTTCTCGGGTAAGATATCGTGTTCAACCCTCCGAGTGTGAGCCCCACCCCCAATTCTCTCTCATTGTTTAACAGATCTCTCGACAATTCGAATTTCAAACCGACCCTTTAAAAGTTTGCTTCGTCTTTAGGTTTGCCACCAGGGTTCAATGACTCGAACCGTTCCAGCGTGAGTCAATTGACCTATATTGTAGTACCAAGACAAAATTGGTACGCCGGGTCAGTGGGACCATATGAGTTCTCTTGTTGCAGAGGAAGACATGGAAAAGAAAAGATCTCAAAGGAAGAGTCGGACTGGCACGGACTTACCGTGCCACTGGGCTCTAATCCGATGATGGCATTGCAAACCATGTTTGCCACAAGCGTTAAGACAGCTAGCAAGCGGTCTAAAATGAAGCATGAGCTGTGCATATTTCAATCACTCGTTGAAGCCCCCACGGCGGTGCATGAAAGATGGGAGGAATTAAAATGGATGGATGATAGATTCGGAATTTTTTTTTTTTGTATGGAAAGGACTCGATCTCAAGGGAGTCTTTTTTAGGACAAATCTTATTAAGTTCAACATTGATTTCATATTGTTGAGTCTTGAGTTTATAGACAAATTACCTCATATGTGCCAAGCAGTGATTTGGTGCTAGGTTTGTGCGGGGGCAGAGACGGGGAAGTCCTGCAATATCATTTATTTATGATTCAGTCCGAGGTTTTATTAAGAGAATATGTATTGATATATGATTTTGAGTTGAATATTCTCACAAAGTTGGATCAAACATTGACATTTCACAAAGATATCTGAAATGACACTGACCGTTTGGAAACACTTTGGGTTTTGGGATTTTTGAAAAAATCTTGCAACCATACAAGCTGTCCTGACAAGTGGACGGATTTTGCATAAAGCCAAGATTGCATTTGGTTCGTTGACGCCAATTTGCGAGAGGGGGAGTTTAAAAGGATGGTTTTTACACTTTGCCACTTTAAAATTTTATTCAGTAGGGTTAATGATAGTTTTTATATAAAATTTTACTATTTTTGATGACATATTTATTCATTATTAAAAATATTTTATAAAATTAAAGAAAATAAAAACTTTACATTGAATAGTACCCGTATTTAATTACGTAAAGTATTTTGACACATTTAAATTTTATCTGGTAGTGTTAATGATAATTATTTTAAAAATTTTATTATTTTGGCGACATATTTATTTTAAAGAATCTATTAAACAGATTTTAAAATATTTAAAAATAAAAAATTTAAAGTGAACAGTGTCCGTATTTAATTACGTAATGCCTTTTGACGTGTTTAAATTTAATTAATAGTGTGATTTATTTGAAAAAATTATTAGCATATTACAACACGTCGATACTTTTTAAACTTCAAAATTAAAATAGCGTATTCCACCATTGACGTTTTCTTAAAATGGAATTAACATCTTCCACCGTCGACCGACGCTCTTTTAAACAAGAGATTTTTATAAACAAATCATTATTAGAAGTTAATTTATAAAAAGATAATTTTTAAAAATATATTAACAGATATATCATTATGTAAAATTAAAAAAAGCATAAATATACTTTTTTATTTACAGTCATGCCATTTCTTTTGACAAAAATTTACAAAAATAATCACGTTTAGACGATCTTACATGGTATTTGAGGAGAGTAAATCCGATTTGACTCAAGAACGGCCCAGTAACGACAGGTCCATGAAAGATAGCTCTCAAGGGAGCGCGCCCAAGCGACGGACATACGGATGTGGTCCACCGAGAGGAGGCCCAGCCCAAAAGAGCATCGAATTCTACAAGGCATAAGTGTTACGGCCTAAGCGAAGTTATCACCGGAGGACTCTCCGACGATCGACCGTTGCCCCCGTGATGTCGGTCTTGACCCCATAACGGGCGAGCACGCCCCACGAGCGCCGTAAGACTCACCCTGGGATCAGCCAACGCCGGGGTAATCGCCCCCTAACGGAAAACTTTCGCCGCTATAGCGGAGAAGGTTACTCTACTACGAACGTCCTTCCCTATCAAGGGATGAGGCCCCTCCCTCCAGGACAGCCCCTATAAAGGGAAGAACGACAGAGAGGACAGACACAGTAGATTCTTCTACTAAACACCCACACTGCTACGCAAGAGAAGAGAGCTACTACCTAAGAGATAACGAGAAGGAAGCAAACTACGACCGACCCTGAAAGGGAGATCTCTCCTCTGGCGACCTTACCACCCAACGAGCACTCTCCGAGTGAGCACTGAGAGCGGCGAGCACTCGCTCTGAGGATCTACACCACCCTTCAGTCTTCGACTACGATTTCTTTCTCTCTTCACTCGTTCTTCTCTGTTCTTCGTTAAACCGTTGTTGACTTAAGCATCAGAGGGTTGTCCCTGGGATAACATCCGGGACTCCTTCTGACGCCTTTCTGACTTCTGGTGTTTGCAGGCTTCCACGGACGCGAGACGACTTTCCAACAAATAAATAAAGAAAGTGGTACGTGACGTAGGAACTATTTTCCAATCTCTACAGTATTTATGTATCATTTAATTTAAATAATGATACGTCTACTAGCATATTTTTATAAATTTATTTTAATAATAATTTATTTATAATTTTTATAATTTTTTACATAAGATATTCTTGCCGATATACACGAGAGGAAATCTTCAAAAATCTCAACAACTCTCTCGAGTCTAAGCAAACGTCCCCTAATTATGGCAGCTCCTGGACCTCAGTGGGTAGTCAAGATGAAAACAAGTACACCTGAGGAGTAACTTGACTTAATTATAAAGAGAGTAATAATATACTGTTATATATATATTATATATCTTTCGTGAAAAATCCATTATGACCTTAATTTAATTATTTGCGGGATCCTGGCAGACATTATGGGTCGGGTTGGGCGGTTAATTTGTCATTCTAACGTCGACACATGCGGCCGGTATTCAAAACTTGCATACACGTAATTAGTTACATCTTTTTTTTAATGCTATGCAAAGTTCTACTCGATCGGGAAAATTAGTGTTGCACAATAATAACCCAACGTTTTTATGTGGCATTCTTGTTCCTTTGTGGACAGGGCCAATATTACAAGAATGACCTAGAAGGGAGGGCGCTTAATTACAACCAACAATATGTTTTTATGGGTGGACGTGTCTGCCCACTCCAGCATGATCATCATCTACGTACCTCATCATATTCTTAAATTTTTGTCTTGATCCGTATGAGTGAGGTTCGATGTGATGTGACTCCACGGATCAGACGGTACCTCACGAGGCGAAGGTTTCTACGGAAGAAGGGCTGCAGCCACAACGGAGATGGGCCGATGGATTGCACCGACCGATCGACAAGCCTGAGGGTAAATGCAGGAGATCATAGATATACATACTTACGTAGAAGGTAGGATAAAAGGTTTAGTTGTGAATTTGTCGAGGACGTTGAAACAAGTGTGTATATATATATATATATATATATATATATATATATATAGACATCAAACTTAGTTGTCAGGTCTCCTCGACAAAACCTATCAAATTTTTTCCGAGTATCGAACACTCTCGCTGCTGGAGAGTGCGGGGCCAACGAGGAAGTGGCAGTTCACCCGGCCCAATAAGGGCCACATAAATCAGCCCACAGTCTATTATGTAGCCTGTCAGGCCTGCAAGAGGATTGACTTGGGGCCCAGACCCCATTCGTCAGGTCCGCCTCTATCCTTCGGCAAGGGCGGCACATCCCAGTAGGCAAAGGAACGTTGGGTCAACGCATGTGCCTCCCCTCCCCCGTATGGCAAATAGGAAGACAACTTATATCTCCACGGTTAGGACAACCCCAGTATCACCAAGTCAAAAGTAAAAGTCAACGAAATGAACTCAAAAAAGAACACCATATAAATAGAACTCTGACTAGACAGTTAGGGAGGTATGCAATCTACGCCCCCCCCCTCCCCCAACCCCAAGCTGTAACTTCTCTTAATACTCTCACCCTTCCTGAACGAGTGAAGCTTCCACCTCCACCTCCTGTGGATTGGCCCACACATCTCTCCATCTCGATGCTCGTCTGAGCACTCTCTTTCCTCTCTAAACTTCGCTCCCCTTCAGCCGAGCACTACATATTTCTCGTCCAAGCTCTCCTCCTCTATGTCGACGATTGTCTGACTTAAGTATTAGAGGGTTGTCCCTTGAGATCTCTCCCAGAGCTCCTTCTGAGACTCTTTCAGTGTTTGCAGGT
Organism: Amorphophallus konjac; assembly: GCA_022559845.1. NCBI lineage: Eukaryota > Viridiplantae > Streptophyta > Magnoliopsida > Alismatales > Araceae > Amorphophallus > Amorphophallus konjac. The sequence goes on along the minus strand of CM040121.1, from coordinate 557,619,488 downwards.
TCCTCCCGAGGGCGGCCTTTTCTTCCCCTACCTAATAAATCTTAATAATGTAGCTTGTGCTTCGAGGTGATCAATCTCGACTTCTACATCTTTAATAAGATAACTAATTATGAATATTCAAAATTTCAATTAAAAATACATATAATAAGATAAAAATTAGTTATTACTTTGATATATTAAACTTCATATTTATATATTTTTAGATAATTTTAAAATCTGAATTATGTATAAATTTGAAGCTTAATATATCAAAGTGGCAACTAATTTTATTATAATATAAAATATTAAATGATTGCTATCTATTATTTAATATTATTAAAAAATTAAAAAAAATCAAAAAATAGAACTAGACGAGCAGCGCAAATGCGTTGTGCACCTAGATGGGAGAAGATAGATCGTTCAACTGTAAGATTTAATAGAGAGTAAATTCAATGGTCATATCTTGATCAAATTTAAATCCAATTGTCAAATTTCAATATATAGCAAATCCAACAATCGATCAAATTTTGATCACACTTAAATCTAAGGATCAAATTATATTAATTGTTAATGATATTTTATCTTATAGTGAGAAGAAGATATTAGAGATTTAGAAGCAATTTTTGTAATTTTTGGCTTCTAACTAATAACTCTTTAATAGAGCCTTCCTAGACTTGGGAAACCAGGGGATTATGGGAGAATGACCGGTTAATGTAGCTGCCGAAAATTATAGATGAGTTTCACCATGAAAGTAGAAGTCAAAGTTGGATTCAACTAGACATTTTGGCAAACATACTTTAAGAAATGTTAAAATATTCTATTTAGACATGTAAACACCCATCCTCCATCAATTCTAAATTTATTAGAAGGGACAACATGGTCATGAAATACGACTAATTAGAGATCATACCACAACCCCGGGATGTTTAATTAGTGCAAGATTCTGTCTACCATCAAATAGAATTTAAGTTACGAACATAGATCCTGATAACTAGACTTGATGTGAGTAAGTAGCTTGGTTTAGCGTAGCCTCTTTGGAAATAGACCTGTGTCTATCACTTAACATTCGTCGTCAAGGACAAGCTCTTTGCTATTTTCGTAGTTAAGCCATGTTCGTCACACGCATTTCACAATGTAAAGTGTAGACGATATGTTGGATTAGATCAACTACGTGGAGTCTGCTTTGTATTCATTCAATGTCTCTATACTCGGAGGTGATAAATAAGATTAGAGTAATGTTTAGTGCACCTCGTGCATTAATTATTTACATTCATCGGTGTAATTAGTGTAATACTTAATATTTTTTTTAAATTTTTTTTGAATAATCTTCACGTCTAATTAATTTGATGTATCGTTCACTTCATCAGATGACGTGACGTGAGGGTCATGTAAAAAAAATTTATCTCCACGTGTGAAATTAATCTAATTTCATTACTCGTAGGGTTAGAATTTATCATTTAATTAACCCTCACGTCACGTCACCTGGTGACGTGAACGACGCACTAAATTAATTAGACATAAAAATTATTAATTATTTTAAAAAATATTAAATATTATATTAATTATACCGGTGAATATAATTAGTATACGAGATGCACTGAACATATGACAGACTCAAATCCTCCTTTCCCTATATAAGAAAAAGTCTTCTATGAATCAACTAGGCCATTTCTAGTGCCCTTCTTTTCATAGGAAAGATAATTTCAGATGAAAACAACGATGATTTAGATAATTTAAAGTAATACTCCAACGAAATGAACCAAAAGATAATGATATTTTCGCAGTCAACTTACGTTAGGATCTATCTATTATTTCAGGGTTCATTTTTGGACATTGATCTTATGTCGCTATTCTAAAAAATATAAATATTAATATCAAAATGAATACCCAGACGAAGTGAATCATAAGCCATTGAAACTTTTGCAGCTCACTTGTAATCCGTCCCAACGTTGCGTATCAGTATAACAACCGAGAGGATACACCCAGGGTTGCTGTACACTCTAAACATGCAGCGTCTTTAAATTTTTTATTTTTTTTAAAAAAAATTAAAGTGAGTTTTAAGATATTTTAACTTGAGATGTAAACCACGTCGTCGTCGAATTATTTAAAAAATTAAAAATTAAATTAAATAAATAACATTTTTTTTAAAAAATCGACATGTTTTATTTTTTTTTTAATAATAGAATGATGATGTTACTCACATCCCAAGTTAGGTTATCTTGAAATCTTCTTTATTTTTTTTTAAATAAAAAAATTTAAAAATATTACACACCCTTGATTTGTAACACCTGAGTGTGTAACAAGTCAAACTCCCGAGTCTAATAAGAACCATGGACTGCCATCTCGGTGATCAATTTTTGGGCGGCGAAGCCCAACGGCACGTTTCTTGTGGATGTGGGGATGGACGGGCCCACCGAATCTGCTCATCTGTGGTCTCTCGGGAAAAGTAGGAGGCCCAACTGGGACAAAGTAAGAGCGGGCGTCACAGCTCTACTTCGCATGGCAATTGCTCTTTAAGCCGCCATCTCACCTGGTGTCACTTATTCAGGCTTTTAAAAAGGTTTTGTGTGGATGCTCTTACTGGGTTAGACTTTAGACTTTAGAGGAGGACCCGATTCTTTATTTTTCTAAAAAAATGTTTGTCCTGTACCCTAGTTCGGAGAATTCTCCGTGAATAGAAGGAATATGTTGTATGTCTTCTATCCGCTGGTCTATCGTTAGAATCAAATCTTGCAAAATATTTGAGAGAATCCGGAATCACCGGGATCAAAACCCTGGCAAACATGATTCAAAGGTGGTCATATCGGGTAATCGAACTTAATTAGTTGTTGCATCGAAGTCACCTTCTCCGCATCCAACGTCTTTTTTTGTTCGACTTTGAGTTTATTGCCAGCTCCAGCCGAAGGGTTAGTCTAATCCAAATTTAACTCCTCGAGGGCGCGTTTGACAATAAATTTCACCTTTTTCATTCTCACGAAAATCCTCTGATCGTACAAATGACTTCCTATTTTAAGATTTTATATGATTACAAATCTACAGAATCTTCTTCTCATCTGCTTCCGTGGATTCTCCCGTGAAGCCCCCTTTTTGTATCCGTAGCTTCTCTCCCGATGAATTCCTACCAGCGCTCAAAAGCCGATACACTGTTGGAAATTTAAGAAAAATTAATTCATGTCGGTAGATCATGGCTCACAAGCCAACGTATTGCCAAATGGACCTGATCAATCTCGTTAAATTAGTTATAGAGTTAAACACATTTTTATTTTGATAATAGGAGAGCGATAGACAGTTCACTTTGTAATAATGACATCTAAAATATCACATTTATTTTTTCCTTTAAAATTTTACTTATATTCACATATCTCTTCAATATTCATTTCAAATTTTAATTTTTAAAATATTTTTACGAAAATTTTCAAATAAATATATTGTTAAATCAATATTTTTTTAATAAAATTATCATGAATATTACTAATTAAAATTTACAAATTACGAACGCTAATGTTTACAATTTAATGATCTTAATCACTTTAAATTTTTTATTTTTTAAAATTTTTAAATTTTTTAATAGATTCTATAAAATAAATATGGAGTCAAAATAATAAAAAATTAATAAAATTTAATTTATACCACTAATTAAAATTTAAAATTGACGGACATTAATGTTTACAATTTAACGTTACTTTTCACTTTAAACTTTTTATTTTTTTAAAAATTATAAATATTTTTAATAGATTCTATAAAATAAATATATCGTCAAAATAATAAAATTTTTAATAAAAATCATCATTAATATTACTAATTAAACTTTAAAATTGATGAACGTTAATATTTACAATTGAACATTAATGTTCACTTTAGATTTTTATTTTTTAAAATTTTAAAATATTTTTATATATTCTATAAAATAAATCTACGATCGAAATAATAAATTTTTTTGATAAAGATTATCATTAATACCACTAATTAAAATTTAACATGATAAATGTTACTTTTTACGATTAGAAGTTACTATTCACTTTAAAGTTTTTTATTTTTAAAAATTTTAAATACTTTTAATAGATTTTATAAAATAAATATGTAGTCAAAAGAATAATTTTTTGATAAAAGACATCATTAATATTATTAATTAAAATTTAAAAATAATAAATATATTATTCTATACAATTAAATGCAACGAAGATGTGTGAGAGAGAGGGGGGACGAGTCAACCCCGGCGAAGTTTGGTCGATGGAATAAGAAATTCAGAGTTAACCTAATTTTGACCCACATCTGCTTCAGATTCAAGAATTTCACCTATCAAAACACGCAACGAATTAACCCAGAGTTAAAACTGGGTTAACTCTAGGGTGATCAAACAAGGGCTCAAAGAACCCACACTTGAGTTATTCTCTGGGAGTTAAGTTGTTAACTTACAGTCTCTTTTTCAACATATTATAAAGTAATGTTCCAGTGCCACATTTTTTTGCCACCTCGCTCTCATTTTATTCGCTTAATTTTAAAATAAGATAAATTATATGAGATCGCACTCAAACTTAAGTTTGATGTACCCGAACTTACGAGTACTATGTGACAAAAGATGTAAACGAAATATGACACCGTAATACTGCTCTATATGCTATACAAGAAGCTCTACTCTTTAAGACTCTACCAAACCCTTTTGTCCCCCCGGATCTTCGGCACTCGTGTGGTCCACCGGACGGAGAAGGTGGTCAGTTGGTCGCACTTGCAGGTGACAGGTATCCCTCGGTTCTTTCAGAGCTCGGAGATGCTGCGCTTCTTCCAAGCACCCCTCGGTTGCTTGTCTCCCGGGTCTCTTTTACTCACCGCTATAGATATATGCGGTCTGGAAGCCTTGCGCTCCTCGAGGATGATATCAATCGCCTTCGATTCGCCAGTTGCCCCATCGTCGTCAGGAGTTTTCCGCCCTCGGGTTGTTGTTATTGTCTCTCTGTTTTCATCTTATGTGGTTCGTTGGGCTGTTGTCTTCAAAGGTCAGAGAGGGTTGTTTCTGTGGTTTGGTCTTTGCCCCCCTTGTATCCTGTTGCTTATGTGAAATGAATGAACTCTCTTGATTCCAAAAAAAAAAAATGCACTATGTAACATCTCGGCGTGCAACATATTTTATTTGTTTTAAAATTTATTTTTAAGTTACTCTCGCATCAAGTTAATTTGATGTGTCGATTATAATATTAAGTGATGTGGTGTGAGATCAATTAAAAATAAAGTTTTAATCTAGTGAATAATAAAAATAACTTATTTTTACTATTCATGAAAAATAATTTTTTAACATAATTTTTACATCACATCATTTGATAATGTGATTGACACGTCAAATTAAATTAACTTAAGATATACTTAAAAAATTAAAAAATATTATACATACGACAATCCGATACCTAATTAATAGAGATGTTATGCTAACTATTACTCACTCTTCGATAGTTTGTAACACGGTTGATAGAATTTGGCATATAAATATCAAACGGTAAGTTCACCGTTATCTAAACATAGAGACATTTATAAAATGGCCGGAGTTAGGTGCGATACAGGAAGAGATAATTTAATTAATAATGAATAAAGACGTATAAATTTGGGATGTCTCTTTTGAGATATTATTTTCGTCACGTTGGGGGACAGTTAAGATTTTATCTTTTTTTTACTGATAAAAATGTCATCAAAGGAGAAGACTTGGGTCTTACTTATAAGTACATGCACATCTTTGTACTTTTCAATATATAATCTTTTGAGCTCCCTTCTTAGGCCTCTACATTAACCCCCCCTCCCCCCAACAAAGGTTGACTTAATTGTACTTATTGGGCCGGGGTTCCCACAGACGGTGCCAGATGAAGACGCGAGATCTTGTGCAAAGTCGCAGACCGTCAGATCTAGGGCAATCGCAGGACGTATCCACCTCAGAGCGAAGCTCTGCAAAGAGAAAGAAAGCGACCAGGGGGTCCGGGGCTGTGATCCCGGGAAAAATCCTCTGATACTTAAATCAGCAAACAATACGAGCGAGGTGCAGAAGGGAGGCAACTGAGGTGTAGGGCATTAGACTGCTCTTCACCAGTTGAAGTGACTAGAAATTGGGTTACCTTTCTAGAGGGGTTCCCTGGGTTTATATAACCACATGCTCCCTTTCTTAAGTAGAAGAAGCGGGAGAGTTTGAGAGCGCTACGTCCTTAATAAGAACTCTCACCGTTCAGAGACTCTTGCCCTATCCCTATCTCCTTAACCTTCTCCTCTCTGAAGACATTGCAACACCCGCTGAGATAATGAGGGATAAGTGTCCATCCACGAGAAGTTCGCCCCGGCTCATTAAGGAGTAGACCTGGCAATTATTCGTTTAAAATTTGAACCGAATTCGAATTCATATTTATTTAATCAGATAATTATTTGAATAAAATATCCGATGAATAATTTAATCAGATATCGAATATCTGACTATTAATCGGATACGAATTTAGATATTGAGATGTCTGTGTTGAATATTATCTGACCGAATATGAACCTTTAGATAAATATCTAAGGATACACATATTCTATATATTATTAACTCAAATCTTAATATGTTGTTTGATTGCTCTTTTTTTTCATTTTTTATCTCAAAATATAATTTAAAAATAAGAACTCCACTTATACCAATTTGGTAAGTTATCTTCTATTTTTTAGGATGAAGTCTAATCTTTTGATAATATCTCTCAAAATAAAAATAACTTTCACTCTTTCTTTTTTTGAGAAAATAATCTACGATGATTTCACACGGCTCACATGACTCACCTTTAAGTAGGTCTAACAATTATCCATTTAAAATTTCAACCGAATTTGAATTCATAATCTAATAATATCCGAATAAAATATCCGACAGATAATTCGATTATTAATCAGATACGAATTCAGATATCACACTATCTGCTCCATATCCGATCCGTTTACAATCTATTCAGGAGTCTAGATGATGGACTAATCTGTTGAAGGATATCCCATGTTTGGATCGGGATCCTGATACTTGGGCACTCCCCGAGAGAGCATTCACCTACCTTTCGGTCACTCGATCGATCGTTGGCCAGACTTTGCCCGAGCGTCGGGGGGGACCTTCGGTCGGGTGCTCGAGCCAAGACTTGGTGGGCCGTCGTCGATCTATTTTGTTAAAGTCTCATGATTAGTGGACCCTCCTAAGACTGTCACTTATTGAGTTACGTAGACCTAAACGAGGGGCAAATATTGGGTCACGAACGTGCCCCTCTCCAAATGATCCTCAAGCGTTAGTCATCTCAATAATAACTGGATCTCTGTCACCGATCTGACTTCTGATTACTTAATTGTGTTTGATGCTCTGGAAAGAATAGTTTAAATTCAGAATGATGGGGTTTTAAATGTAACACATAAAATGACACTAATATTTCTTGAGGAATATTATGGTATCCAAATGCTTTACTATCAGATTTGGCATTTTTTTATCTCAGCCATCTAATCGCGAGCGAGGAGACTATCTAAATAAGATCTACGATCAAACTTACATTCAATATTTTCAAAGACGGAAGAATTTGGTAACATCGAATTTAAATTCACCCCCTTCTATCATACCGTGTGATCTTCAAATCAGATAAACGGAGAGAGAACGTGTCAGAAGTTATGTGGAATAAAAATGGCATCTCGTACCGTAGTCTTGATCATTCAAATAAGGAACCCATCTCTATCATCCCACCCGGCCCTGCGGTGGTACCGCCAGTCTGACCTCCCTCCCTCCCTCTGCCCAATCATTGTGAGATGCTACTTCTACCCCCTCCCCTCTTCCTCCTCCTTGTACCTTCCCCGGACGGAGAGGGCCGCGAGAATCAGCACCGGGGGAGGGGGGGGGGGGCGCATCGGAATTAGGGAACAGTGGAGATTCCCCCCTGTACGGATTTGGACTCTGCGTAAACTGCCAGGGCGACAACAAGAGGCATTACAAAACAAAACGCACGCACCCCGCTCCGCACCCCCCCCCCCACCCCCCACGGGGGGTGGAAGGGGTGGGGCGGTGCGTTTTACAAAGAGATTCCACCGCACACGCTGCATAAATTCCAGATGCCCCCTATCCCCGGGAATAATTACATTTTCTCCAATTCCGAATGCCGAATGCCTTCCCACTTACTTAGTTACTTTGCCTTTAACAAAAGAGCGGGGGGGGGGGGGGGGTCGGAGAGAATAAGAACATTATATAAAGTAGACCACCATGGGATAGGGAATCTTGGACTGACAGGGCATATTGGTCATTTTCATGGGGCTGGCCTTGCTATTTTATGAAATATCCAGGGCATTATGGTCATTTTCTACCGACTTCGGCTGTTCACGTTCGTTGTCAACGGATATATGGGTGACCGTTTATTTGTCCATTTTATTTATTTAAACTTAGACGAAACATAAAAAATAATGTCTACGGATTTTATTTTTCTGCATAAAGGTAAGAAAAGTGTTCATATTCAGATAATTTTAGCTAACAAAAAGAAGAAAACAGTTAGTTCGAAATCTCTATATTATTCCTTTGCTCATTTTAGACATTGATGGCATCTTATTTGCCGTTCTCATTTTGCATCTGCTTACACAATAAAATTCCAATCACATTCCCCTTCGGGCATCTCCGGTCACATCTCTCGTTCCTTAACCTGCTTTCTTAATTTCTCCAATCTCTGTTAAAATATTTATAAAGTTTGATTTTCATAATTTCATGCATATGAGAAGTTAGAAATTTTGTAGACACCAGTTTGGAAGAGTCCATATGCATTTGAATTATGAATGTACAGTGAAAAAAGGGGGGAGGGGGGTTCTACTTCATCTGGAAGTAACAACTTAGATCGACAAATAATATCACCGGATAACTTAACGTCTGTGCACTAATTCCTGACATAATCTTGAAAGATGAAGAAAAAAGGATTAGATATACATGGTAATAAGTATAAGTTATTTTAAATGGTAAGGAAAAGGATGGCGGAATCATCCGGCATATTCTGGTAAAAGTTTTCTTACTCTCACCTAATGTGTCTGAATGCGATGGCGTGGTGGGCCGGCAGAAGCGGAGAGGGACACGCCCCCAGGCACGGCGAATATTCTCGGCCCCCGCCTCGTGCGCACAGGCGCGAAACGTGTCCCCGCGCAGCGCGCCCCGCCACGCTGGCGTCCACGTCGCCTATCCGGCCCGGGGCCCCCAACGGTTCCATCCCCCGCGAGAACACCAGAAACGAAGACGCCCCCACGAATGGACCGCCAGGATTACACGTTTGAAACCGAGGGCCAGGCAGAAACAACTCGATAAGCCCCTGAACCTGAAGTGAATGTTGCGTTGAGCTTGCGGAGCAAGTGACGTTGGATGTTATCCGGTGACAAAGGGGTAGGAAACTTCGTCGTCAAAATAAGCAACAATTTTATCCGTAGATGCTGTTTCTTCTTTAAAAAAAGATTCCCTCGCAGACCAACGCAGCGCCCTCGCGGCTCCCTCTTCGCGCACCACTTCTTCGTCCACCGCCACCACCACCACCACCACCACCTCCTCCTCCTCTTCTTCTTATTCTTCTTATTCACCTGTAGAGTTCTTGTGATCTGGAGGTTTGGATCGTTCTGGAGCAGGCCGTAGCGGAATTCTCCGAATTCGTTTTTCCCAGAGTCGAATCAGTCTAATCCCATCTCCGCTGCATTTGGTTCGAAGCAGCAGCTGCTGTTGCAGTGCTATGTTCCTCTTTTTTTTTTTGGGGGGGGGGGTGTTCTTCGATCCGCTTCTCATGATCTAATTAGCTAGTCTGCGACTTTGACGATTTCGAATTCCTCCAATGAAGTGATCGCACGAGTGGGAACGCCAAAAACGATCTGCTTGTTCTGCTGCCCAATCTGCTGTGTGTGTTCGGAGAGGAGGAGGGGGGCGGGCGGGAATCGGTCTGGTGTTCTTCACCTTCGTCTTCTTCATCAAGAAAGCCTCCTCCCTGTGCATCTATCTATATCTATCTCTGCAGCCCTTTAATTCTCTACAGTTCCCTCTTTGCTCTGTTGCGATCTCTTTATACTCGAGAAGCTTCCCTCGGAAGTGCCTTTTTCTCTCCCCCTTCCACCTTTGCTGTTGCTCTCCTTTGCTTCGGTTCGTCCACTGTAGGAGGAAGGAGCAGCGATCTTTTGCCGAGGAGAGAGAGAGAGAGAGAGAGAGAGAGAGAGAGAGAATGGGAATGGGAATCCCAATCGGGGCAGCCTTTTCTGGATACTAACAAGTAGCGGCAGAGCCCTTTCGCTTTTCCTCCACCCCGCAACATTCCTCTGAACTGCTTCTTGCCTTGTTCCCTCTCTGCTTTAAAAGCGAAAGCAGAGAGAGCAAAGCGTGGGGAAGGAGGAGGGAGGAAGAGGGAGGAGGAATTCGAATACGATCCTCGGAGGAGCAGAGGACAGAGCAGCAGCAGCAGCATAAAGCCACAGAGGTCGCCGGGGAGATCTGATTGGTCTTCGAGGGTTCAGACTTCAGAGGGGAGGCAATGTACGAGCAGATGGAGAGGGCGTGTGGCGGAAGGGGCATGGGCGGCAGCTGCTTCCCATACGAGGCGACGGCGGCGGGGGGGCCGGTGGTGGGAGGAGGCGGGGTGGTGGCGCTGTCGCGGGAGCCGAAGCCCCGGCTGCGATGGACGCCTGACCTGCACGACCGCTTCGTCGATGCCGTCAACAAGCTCGGCGGACCCGAGAGTAAGTCGCCACTCGCTGCCGTGGCCTCCTGTGCCAAGAAAAAGAAAAAAATCTCGAATTCCCGACGCCAATATTTTTACTCATTTTTAGCTTCTTCCTCTGAACGGTAGTGATGAGAGGACTCCATTAAGGGCCACCGATCGTGCGGTCCCAAGGTTTTCCTTATACTGTCCATGATCATCATGAGCTCCACCACCCTTAATAGACATGATGGTGAGTTTCACAGCTACTCTATCATAATGTCACCATCTTCGATCATCGATAATTGTAGTTGGGACGAAGTTAGTCATCAATCTATTACCGATTGAATTTATCCAGCAAACTCTATTTTGGATTTATTACGTGATTTAATTTAGGATATCTTATACGAATAAATTTGTAAAAACATGTTTCTGATTAAGTATTCCAATTCAGATCATGGGAGCAAATGCTCTGACCGTTAAGATTGGTATGTTCTTGTCACATCTCTGTGTGTGTGTGTGCGCGCGTGTTCCTTTCGAGAGCAATTATTCCACACAAAGTCCCAAACACATGAAACTTTAGGTGCAAATATGTGATTATATCTCTCTAGAAGTTATCCAAATTCTTACCTCCAGGGTTGGCCAATGCAATGCCAGTGTGAGGCCGAATCAAAAGCAGGAAGGGACCGGGGGGGGGGGGAGAAGGATTTGGGGAGGCGATTGTAGTTGGATTCTGCCTTTGATTCGCACTTTTTCCGCTTCCTTTTTTCTGACGTTTACATTGCAGAGGCGACGCCAAAGTCGGTGCTGAGGGTGATGGGCATGAAGGGGTTGACGCTCTACCACCTCAAGAGCCACCTCCAGGTGCGCCACCCTTTTCTTCTCTCTCTCTCTCTCTCTCTCTCCACAGTCGCTTTCAGAGCCCTTCCCTTTCTTCTTTTGTCTGCGACTCCTTTTGCAGATTCGTTCCTTAACGCGCCGAGTTTTCTCTTCCTTTTTGCCACCTTCTCTCTTCTTTACAGAAGTATAGATTGGGGAAGCAAGCCAAGAAAGAGACCGGCCCCGGTGAGGCCAAGGACGGTGAGCCCACCCTCCCCTCCATCTTCTTCCTCGTCATGCGAACGAGTAAAGCTAGATGTACATTTCTTCGAATGGGTTTTGCGCAGCAGAGGACATGACCAGTAGTTTACTCCATTATTGGGCCGGGGACGAGTCGGATGGATAGGAGGAACATGATTGCTCTCGAGACACGAGTACTGTTTCGGCGTCTTCTTTTGCATCAGGGCACGCATCTTCCCGTCCGCACAGTGTTTGCATGTGTGTGATGTTTTTGTTTTCTTATCCGCCGCTGCAGGGAAGTCGCCTGGACCGAGCAGCTACGCCTCTTCCCCAGCAGGCAGCAGCGCCCCCAGAGGGGGCAACCAGGGGTATGGGCCTCCTAATCTATTCTTTTCTCCAGTTTCCTTGAGCACCTTTAGCATTTTTTACCCTCTTCAAACTTGTGAAATGAACTGGACTGGAGCTCCTACACAAAGGCTAGAATCTAGCAAAGCATAGGGCGCTTGTATTATCAGATCGGTGAGAAGAGGACACCGATTTATAATATCACAAGAGAATCAAATTTAACACAAAAGTGTAGATGTCTGGTATCCATGAAGAGAAAGAAGGATATATTTTTGACATTACATAGGCTAACCAATAATAATTAAAAGAGAAAATTAATTGGGGGTTCAGAGACTTGTCTATTAGTCCCTCCAAAGAATCTATGTGATTTGAGATTCTCCCGTCACTCCTTTATGGAGAAACTTATTTTCTAATTCTCAGTGTACTCACACCTCTATTAAAACTACTCAAAAAAAATCTAAACTCTCTCTCTCTCTCTCTAATCCCCACCCACATGGGTGAGGGTGATGGGGCCGAAGACCTCTTTATCTCTCTAACCCCCACCTCTATGGGTGGGGTGATTGACCAGAGGGGGATCTCTTCTCTCTCTCTCTCTCTCTCTCTCTCTCTCTCTCACTCACACACACACACACACACACACACACACACACTCGTATGCATATATATATATATATATATATATTGAGTTACGACTAATGTGTTACTAATATTGCATTAAACATAAGCAGATTAATTACATGCTCTAACATTATTGATAACTTAGTATCAATGAGCATCCTTCAAGCTATTGATATGTGGCATCATTAATGATTGTGTCTAATACGGTATTAATAACGTGGTAGAGAGAGAGAGAGAGAGAGAGAGAGAGAGAGAGAGAGAGAGAGAGAGAGAGAGAGAGAGAGAGAGAGAGAGAGTGCTTGACTGCTGCAACGGGACTGACGGGTTCATGCAAGTGGCCCAAGGTAGCATTATCATCTCTACCCATCAGGGGTGGGGGTATATATATATGTATATAGTCATACAGAGAGAGAGAGGGGGGGGGGTCACTAGAGGGGGTATCTCTTTTTAGTGCGATCACCTCCACTCATGGGGTTGGGTGTTAGAGAGAGAGAGAGAGAGAGAGGTCCTTGGAGAGGGTCTCTCCCTTTGATTTCGTCACCCCATCCATGGGCGCGGGGGTTGGAGAGAGAGAGAGAGAGAGAGAGAGAGAGAGAGTGGAAAGAGAGAGAGAGATAATTTGAATATTTTTGAAGTGAATTTAACGGGGGTGTGATTTGGAGGATTGGGTTATAAGTCTCTCGGTAAAGAAGTGACTATAGATTGCATGGATTTTATGGAGGGGTTGATAAATAAGTCTCCCCCATTTGCCAAGACCCCCAATTAATTTTTCCCGCCCTTTCATTCACAAAAGAGTTCTTACTAGTTCCTACGAATTGAGTTTGGCTCAATCAAAGTTCGATACTCTTGTCAAGGTTTTCTTATCGTCGAAAGAACTCCATCATCATGGCTTTGATGGTCACCAATGTTGTCACGTGCGAGACAGATGAGATCCATCATCTCACTTCATAACCCCAAATCACCTCCACTCTTCCTATAAGCACGATCCTCCAAAGGGTGAGACGGATGAGTCCCATCATCTCGCTTGGGTAACCGGCCCTTGGTAATATATTCTCATCCTTCACAGGAGGGTGGAGGGCCAAAACGTTTGCCCCCAAGTACAGACCCCACACAAGGTGACTGTCCAAGCTCCAGAGGGAATAAAATGGTACGAACTGGTAAGACCATCTGATAGCTTCGACATGGAGGGCTTCCACCAACCAGAAACTGCCGAATCCAACGGGACAACCGAAGTTTTTTCTCCTCCGGGCCACACATCGAGAGGCCCCGTCGGCGTGTTGTCAAGTAGAGGTGGGCCTGCATCGCCGCCCCACAGCTCGCGATGAAACTTTCGGCCGAAGGGTCACACGTACGCCGGGTGGGGACGGTCCTCGTTTAGCTCTTTGCTTTGACCGATTATAAGATTCGGTCCGTCTAGTGTTGTTTGGTTCCTGAAAGTAGGGTAATGGGCCCGAGTGTTGATTGCTTGGCATTGGGCTCGTGAGATATCAACAGCTCGCACTCGGGGAGGGCTCATGTGGACCCACCTTTAACTCCCATCTCCTTCCAGGCGTTGTGGTCTACAGGAGACGCATGCACATCGGTGCCACAAGTAGGCCCATTTGTTGGCCTTCGGGTGTTGACGGATAAAACTAAAGTTTTATCTGTTGTACCACATCACGGTGCAGTCATTTTTTTTATCCTAAAGAAATTAAGTTCGACGTCAACTCGATCTATATGTGCTCCCTTTGCTCCGGTATAAATAGTAACCATCTGCTCTTCCACTGTGAGAGGGGCCGATTGGGATTGTTCGAGCAACTCGAGTACTCACGGGCATAGCTTGATTAACACTTGGATGGCTAATATATTAAAAAATATCGGACACACAAGTAGGTCAAAAGTCAGTGGTCCATTATCTCAGACAATCTAGAGTGTTAGGTCTTTATTTTTTTTTAATTTTTTCTTCCAGCCGTCCGATCACCAGTTGAGTTGTACAGACATGTAGATCAAGTTTAGACTGATCCTATTTTTAAAAAAAAACTATAAAAATTGACTGTACCGTTGTGCGGTGCAGCAGAGCAAGTTGAGCTCATAATAATATTAACATTCAGTTTTGTCCTCCGGTTGAAGAATATTTGTGCACATGTAAATGGGTGGGTTGAGGTTGAAGTTAAATTGGTCCGGTTGAAAACAGGCTTCCGTTCAAACATTAGCTGTTAGGTTTATAGGGTGTTTGGTGGCTCTTTTTTACTCTTTTTTTCTCTCAATTTTAAAAAAAAGAGAAGGAGATTTTTTTACCCTGTTTAACATGTCTCTCCTAAATTTTAGGGAGATGATTTACTCCCATGTAAATCTTCCAAAAAAAAAAAAAAAACTCTAGACCAATTTTTTTTTTGAAACTGCAGACTCGTGTCTCTCGTTCCCCCTGCGTCCCCGTCCCCGTCCCCGCCCTCCTCTCCCTCTCCCTCCGCCGCGGCGGATCCCCCCAGCCCCCCTCTCCCTCCCCCCCGGCGACCCCCCTCTCCCTCTCCCTCTCCCTCCGCCACGGCGGATCCCCCACCAGCCCACCTCTCCCTCCCCCCCGGCGACCCCCCTCTCCCTCCGCCACGGCGGATCCCCCCCAGCCCCCCTCTCCCTCCGCCGCGACGACCCCCCCTCTCCCTCTCCCTCTCCCTCTCCCTCCGCCGCGGCGGATCCCCCCCCCCAGCCCCCCTCTCCCTCCGCCGCGGCGACCCCCCTCTCCCTCTCCCTCTCCCTCCGCCGACCCCCACTCTCCCTCCGCCGCGGTGGATCCCCCCCTCTCCCTCTCCCTCCCCCGCCGGGGCTCCGCCGCGGCAGCTCCTCCCCCTCCTCCGGCAGCTCCCCCTCCTCCGGCGGCTCCTCCTCCCTCCCCGTTAGCCCCCCCCCCCCCTCCGGCAGCTCCCTCCTCCGGCAGCTTCTCCTCCGGCGGCTCCTCCTCCTCCGACGGCAAAACTGAGAGCTTTGCCAAACAACACATCCCACTCTTTTTATTAATTTTAAAAATGGAGTAGAAAATTGATGTGTCATAATTTTAAAGATAGAAAGAGTTTTCTTTTTAAAAATGTTCCCAAACACCCCATTAGACATGAATTGTAAACCCCATGAGCTCTGTCTGATGGGTGCCCATTCCTCAAAGTCCTGCACAGGTAGGGCGTCTTGGTTTTGTTATTTTCATTTTTTGTATGGTGGGGGGGGGGGGGGGTTCTGCTACTCCACAATTGAGTTTGTCTAGATTAAGTATACTGACACGAATTCAACCTTTGGTCTATTCCAAATGGGTCTACTTCCAATCTAGGTTTAACTTAGGAAACCCTTAATCTAGACAAACTCAATTCAGGTTGTTTTACTGCTATTATCACTAATTTCTAAACTCTCCTCAAAACTTTCTTCTGCATATTATTTTTACTTCTCTGGCCACTTGTTGGCTTTTTTAGCTCACCAATAGCTCCATTGACATCTACAGGGAACTCCCAATTGCAGAGGCACTAAGATACCAGATAGAGGTTCAGAGGAAATTACATGAACAACTTGAGGTAGGCCTAATGGTTTTCAATCATGTTTCATACACTCGACTAGTTGTATCAACTTATCAAGCACATTGTTCAATTTTAATCAGTTACTCACTATGTTTTCAGGTGCAAAAGAAGCTACAGATGCGCATTGAGGCCCAAGGGAAATACTTGCAAGCTATACTTGAGAAAGCCCAAAAGAGTCTCTCTTTTGGCGCAAGCAACGCGGGGAACTTGGAAGAGGCCAAGGCTCAGTTAGCAGACTTCGGCTTAACGCTCTCGGGTTTCGTGGAGAATGCGACACAAGGATGCGAAGAGAAAAACGAAGGCATTGGGCAAAGCATACCTTTAGATGGCATCAAGATGAGCCAAGGTTCAGCTTTTCAGCTCTACAAGAATGACGGGGAACGAGGGGATATGAAGGTTGAGACAAATGGGGATTCACTAATGCTAGATCTTAATTTGAAAGGGAGCTATGAGCTGTTGGGAGGGATGAGAGGGGGTGAGATGGACCTGAGGGTGCGTCCTCAGAGAGGATAGAGCTACGTATTGCAATATTTTGTTTCAGATTTGGATTTGGAATTGCCTCTTTGCAGTTTTGGTATTGTATAGTGCATATTTGTGGTACACCGATCCATTTATTTGCCTTTGGTTCATAATTAGGAAAATTATACTGTATCAAGAATCTCTGTGTAACTCCTCTAGCCTATTTATTTGCAGTAACTTTCTTGAAGCAGTTACCTTGAGAGATCTTGAAAAAAATACACGGTGGTGATTTAATGTCAACCTTTTTTGCCCCTTCTTTCCTGTACAAGAGACTCGTGCTATTGTCATAACTTTCACTGGTCGGTGGCCATTTAGTCATATGACTCTTGTTAAATATACAAATTACAAAAACAAATTGTTTGCTTAATTGAAGCCATTTGATTCAATGTTCATGACACTTGATGATGCCACAAATTTCCACCTTTTCAAGACATTGAGAGGGAAATAATAGAAAACTTTTAATGTAAATCACTATTGAAATAAAAATTTCAGATTTATTGCTCCTATGTTTAGATTTGCGCATATATGATTAAGAATGCCAACGATGTGCGTGGGTCCAAGTCATTCTGCAGAAGGAAAATGGTCTTCGTTGGCATTCTATGCACATGCTAAATTTGTTGTCCCATAACTTCGCTCCTAATGTACTTATATAAGAGACTCACTTCCCTAAATTTCCTTATATTCATTATGTATCATTACACCTTCGTAACATTTTTCCTAGTATAGTAGTGGCCTGGTGATTGGGCTTGAATCTCTTGACCTCGATGGCTAGCGATTGAATTTAGCCACTGTTTGCAGAGAAGTCTAATCTTAACTGAGTTGAGAAATGTTCTAATGCAATCGGTTTGCCCTAATTCAGAGGGCCTACTTTCCCCTATTTCCTTTTAGAAGATTCCATCAAACTGAAATCATCAGATGAATTCACCTCCCACTCTTAATGATTCAATTACTGTGGAAGACTTTGTGCGGTAAAAGTACGTCCTCTGGACTTTTTGTCTAGATAAACATGTGAAGAAAGCATCACCTAACAAATCTTTGACCAACATTATAATGTAATGGAACAAATGCATGGATGGATATTTTGTGTTCATCAATGTTGAGAGAAAACTCTCCGTTACGGAGACATGGATGGATCTTATGAATAGTCAAATGATCATTCATCACCTACAATATCTCCATTCACTACAAGTAAAAAAAAAAACGTTATTAACAACGAATATTTTGCGATAGATTTTTTGAGCAGAATTAAAGACGAATTTGAGACGGGTTCTTTCCGTCTCTAATACCATTTTTTCTAGTAGGTATATTCACACTTTCACGAGGAATATAAATTTATCCTAGTGTCCAGTTATTGGGCCGTAAAATGATCAACATAATAAATAAAGACATGAATAAAAAGATAAACCCACTCCCAAGCACCGTATATACTCACATCCAGACCGGCACCTAATTAGCATTGCGTGATATGCTTGGCATGGCACGAGACAACAGACACATATGTGCTCATCGTGTGCCAGCATGATAAAATACACGCTTTCCCCTCCATACATTTAATCTAAGAGCTAAAGGAACAGAGAAATATCCTCTACACAAGTTGTTCCTTTTTGTCAATTTTCAATATGAGAGCACAAGGGGACACATAAGAACAAGACGTAATGCATGCTGCAAGGAGATAAACGCATAATACATCAGGTCACTTTCTCGTGCAGTTTTATGAGTTGCTCTACATAATTGACTACAGAGTGTTTGAGAGTAATTTTTTTCTT
Organism: Amorphophallus konjac; assembly: GCA_022559845.1. Taxonomy (NCBI): domain Eukaryota; kingdom Viridiplantae; phylum Streptophyta; class Magnoliopsida; order Alismatales; family Araceae; genus Amorphophallus; species Amorphophallus konjac. The sequence continues at coordinate 557,601,008 of CM040121.1, read as the reverse complement.
AAGATTATTTCTTCTTTGAAAAATATATCACTGTGATGTTTTTCATAATTTTTGAATTTATAAAATCACTTTTGACATGTTTGATAAAATCTAAATAATACTTAAAAGAAGAAGGAGTTTTATTGTTAGGGAGGTGGGTGAAAACAGAGAGAAATGTGGTAATGTGTGTGTGTGTGAGAGAGAAAGAGGTTGGTTATGGGAGGGAGAGAAAGAGGGGTGCATATGTGTGTGTGAGAGAGAGAGATAGTCATGAGAGGGAGAGAGAGAGAGATTGACTCTTTTAAAATAAATAAATAAATAGTTATTTTTGATTTTGAGAAATTTAATGAAGGGTTATAACTCCCTTCCTAAAAATTAGGATGAGTGCTTCAAATAGGGTTTACTCTACATTCTTTCCTCGAAATAAATTTTACAAGAGAAAATATTATCAAAAAAATTGTAACCAAACACCCCATTAATATTGATTGACACAATACAATGATAATTAATAATTAAATATTAATATTGTCTTTGCTTCTCTTGAATGATTCTGACGTGGCATATCGATTAGGTGACCGAAGAAGTTTCAATCTTAATATTGTTTTTGACTCCCTTAAGTCATTCATGTCAAACTTATTATTGAAGATATATTTTGCTTAAAAATTTACACATATGGATCTAAGAATCTTAGCCTAAACAAATTTAACAGATTCAAATGTTATAAGTCAGTTATTTTTATGCCATCATTTAAGAGCTTGTTTATGCTACAAGAACATATATAGAGTATTGGTGACCACTGGAAGTCATCACTAATGCTATCACAAATAATGACGTCCCTAATGTTTTTGTGATGGCTATGACAAGTCGTCGCTAACAATTTTTTATTAGTGACAGTTGGGTGACATTATTAACGACAGCTAACCATCGTCGCTATTATATTTTAAAAATAAAAAATTATGTATATTTGCCACGATTGTGACGACGTCGCTGATACAATTTGCAAAATAAAAAATATTGGCGATGGTTGCTCAGTCGTCGCAAATGCAATTAGTGAAATTAAAAAGTGAGAGTTTTATAGTCATCGCTGATACAATTAATGAAATAAAAAGTACATAAATATTAGTAGCGACGATCGTGTAGCCATCGCGAATAATATTTTCTTACTTCACGTTTCGCAAGTCATATTATCGGCAACGACTACTTAGTCATCACTAAAAATATTATTAGTGACGGCTGCTCAAGCGTCGCCATTGATTATTGCAGTATTATTAACATTAGCTAAACTATTGCTAAAAGTATACAAATTGGTCAACAATATTATATATTTTTAAATAAATCTATTTTTTCATAATAAATATGAAAACATTTAAAATTATATCTGATGGCATACTACATATGATCTGCCTACAATCCGCATATATATAAAACATAAAAATATGAAACAATTCAGACCTACAAATCTAATAAAACCACAATATCACACAATCCATACGTACATATATAGAGTATCAAATACAAAACCATTATGTCCACAATGTCGCATAACCCACCTATAAAACACATATAATAGTCATCCACGAAGATCAGTACGTAAAATCATCCTCTATATTCTTATCATTTTGTCCTTCCACCTCGCTAGGTGGTATGGTGGAAGACCTTATTAGATATATGTTTTCAATAAGAGATGCCATCAAATGCATCTGTTCCTTCAACGAAGAAAGTTCGGAGTCCAATATTTTTTGAAATTTTGTGATTAATTTGATCATTTGTGTCTTTATCTACTGTCACTGTCTCTCTCGAAAGAATCATATTATGAATAAAATGTCTCTCCTCGTCTTCCACATCGAATACGTTTAGGCCTATATATCTTGTCCCATTACTTGGACGAAAATATCATCGATGATAAGTTATGATCTATCACGTTATAACACTCTGATGATGGAGTCACCAATGTTATCATTTAGTCATGTTTCAAGGAAAAACAAAACAATATACACTTTCAACAAAAACAAATAGACATATAAAAGGAATAAACATAAAATATGTCAATTCTTTATTTATCATTAACTCTTTACTTTGCTCATTTGTCCAACACACTCTCCCATAAGATTGTAACCTTATTTGAGACATTTCAAAGATATCGATCGATTCACATAGCTTCTTGACCATAAGTTTTTTGTTGTTTAATTATAAATGGTGATGTTATTTAATTGTAAATAATCTATGTAATAATTAATAAAAATAAATAATAAAACTTACAAAGTCATCACTTAATTGATGAATAATTTTACTCCCTCTTATATAAGTCATTGTCAAATTTACTATATTCACTTTTTCCCTATCATTAATTTTCTATATTCATAAAAAATGTTCTAAAGATTTTATCGCAAACATATTAATAATGATAGACACTATCTAGAAACACAATATCTAATGTTCTTCTTGACTCTATATCTCACACATTGGTTGTCATTGATTGGTATCTATATTAAAAGACCCATTTGCAAGTGCATCATCAAGTTACCCCTCAACAAAAAATTAAAATATGTAAATAGATATATAAGTTAAATAAAAATAAAGATATATTAATATTTAAAATTTAACTGTTTAACGTATCTTTTTCTTCAAAGTACGTCTATATTTTCATTGCATTTTTCTCATGTGTATTATAATTGAGTCGTAAACTAATTAGGGAGACCACTCTAGCTCAAAATTTTACTACATATAAGTAATTATATATCAAAGTCATTACAAACAAGCGTATAATACATATGAAGATAAATATTCAAAATTATTAACGCGAGATATCTAAGGATATCTTTTTTTTTTCTTTAGGAAGTTTGGAGTTATCATGTTGTCAAAGTGGACAGCGGATTTTGTTTAAGACTCTTAAAAATGTTGTGAAGTTTTGACCATTAACTTTAATTGATGATTCACTAATCAAAGTAATTAGCAATATTTATCCTCAAGGTAGATTAATTACATAGTTAGCTATGGCAGGGCCCCTTCCTCCCTCTTATTAGAATGGATAACATATAAAAAAAAGCAATGTTTAGTGCACAGTCAGGGTTAGCACACATCCCAGGTGTGCATTAGGTTTAAGTTTATTTTTAAAATTTTGTGACGTGGAGCTCGATCAAATCACTCTCACTTGTGATATAAGTTGATAACTTCATCCGGCGATTTAAAAAAATTAAAAATAAAATGAATGATTAAAAAAAATAGACTCGACACTATTCATTTGATCTAAACTTTTTTTGAGAATTGTATGGACCGCCCGATGGAGATATTATTTATACCACAAGTTATGCTTACTTGAATACCATATCACAAAAATTTTAAAAAATAAAAAAATAAATTTAGTGCACATCCGGGATGTGTAATAACTCTTGGGTGTGTACTAAATATTTTTTTTTAAAAAAAGCTGAAGTTCTTGGGCTTATCTATGAAGGGTTTAGTGTCGTTCGTTTCATAATCAAAGTAAATCTGCTACTTCAACTTTATTTAAGCTCTCAGTTTTAGGCCCGTATTTTGTATCTAGAATATTTGAAAGATTACGTGCTAAGAAAAAAATGTGCAATAAGCATGAGAGAATGCCATCAATCGCAATCGTGCAAAAGACAGGCCAAGGGCTGAATCAATCACGTTCTTGAAGTTCTATCTCGAGAACTTAGGGACGAGCAGCCATCTGACTGGCCACACGTACAAACAGGTTCCTAATACAAGAAATCTAGTCAAAGTGATGTTTGAAGCTATGCTCGGAGACTGTACAACTTGCCCTTAGTCGTTTGTATGTAAAACTTAGAGGCCCTTTTGAAAATGGAGTTGGGCATTTTATTCACGCCTAGGGGCATGAATAAGGTGCCTCACTTCGGTTAGTGCAAAATGTGTGTGAATAGTAAAAATGTGAGCACCATTTTTCTCTCTCGTCAAGTAAATATTCTCTCTATCCCATTCTAATTTCAAACATGGTCAAAGAAAAAGAGATAAAAAGATACGCGAGATGGAATTGCAATCATCTTACTTTTAAGTAGATTTTGACTCTACCTTTGAACGGTAATAAATAAAATTGTAGCGGCTGAGAATCGGTTACCTAAATTAAGATTCACACTTTCAAAGATTTATTTGATTGGAGAAGGAAGGAGCATTCGTCGGAGGATCTGTGGTCACAAACATACGGTCTGAAGGAGCCCTGAGAATAATCTTAGAGAACAACCCTTCGACGATCAAGTAAGGCAACTGAAGGGGGGCAAGTGACGAGCACTCGAGGAGAGCGGGAGAGAGGGAAACTAGAGGAAGAGAGTGAGAGCTTGAAGTAGTTAGGTCACGTATCTCCCTAGTCTTTGGGTCATGGTTCCATTTATACCGTCGCCGTGGAATTGATCATTGGGCTACTGTGGCTGGAGGAGACGTGAACCGCCCAACTCCTGACGAGGTAGGGAGACGTGAGTGCTAGCTCTCCGTCCCTTCGTGGGAGGGGCAACTCCACCATTAATGCGATATGACTCGCCGACTATTATTGCGGCATGATTTACCAGAGGGGGCGTGAGACTGACTTGTCAATGAGAGTGGTGTGGGCGATGTCCTCCCTTTTCATCGTCGGACTAATGCATCTCCCTCCATTGATACGTTACTGGGGACGTGCGTCGTGGCTGCCGACGGAAAAGGCACATGTCGGTACGTGCGCTAGAGCAGGAAGTGTGTTGGGCTGACGCACGAGATAGTCGTCCAGGTGGAGTGGACCTCCATAGTGGGCTGACCAGGCGGGCCTGAATGGGACGACGAGATACACCCTCCTCAAAAATTATAAACAAAAGATAAGTCCACGTGTGCGTAATGGAAATATATTCTCCACACCCTCGTATCCATATCTTCCCCCTCGGGCGATGTCAAGAAATATGGGAAGTTTTTATATTAACTGAAAAATCAGTTTCTCAACTCTTCGAATGACATTAAAAGGACATAAAAAAGAACAAATGTTCGTATAAAGTCACGTTCTCGATCGTAAGCGTTTATTGGGATCTGTAAATTCCAACACTCATTTCTATACTCTTCTCTCATTGCGTACTACAAGTAAGGTTTGTCGTGTCATTGCTACACAGATCATCGACCCATATTTGCCTTCATATATGTTACGGGTTCTTGTAGTACGGTATGAGTCACAGACTCAAATCAATGTGATGCGATTCGACAAACAATGACTATGAGCTCATAGGGAAGCTCTGCGTACGTACAGTTCAACAGCGGAAAACGATTTCTACTAAGTGTTTAATTAAACTCATATAAACTTCGGTGACACCATTTGAAACAGCCTTTAAGTGCTTGGCTTTCACGATGGCTCAATTCAACATAACTCATGAGCCATGCATCTCATGGATGCTCCCTAACTTGTGCAAAACGAAGCTCGCAAGGTACGTATTTGGCTTTCATTTATTTCTAGAAAACACTGAATCAGAGCACGCGGGATTGATTGATTGTGAACAGTTAGACATCTGTAAAATTTTAATTAAATCAGTAACCCCTTTGACAGTCGAACAGGGTAAGTCACCCTCGGGTGTGTCATTGGGAGAGAGAGAAAGTATGGGAAAAATTTACACTGCTAACCGATCTCAAACACCATATGCAGAGGTCTGGGTGAGAATACAGTACCCTACGCGGACTTATATCAAAGTGACACGAATTAATGTTTTTTCGTTGGAAAGCACAAAATGTATATACAGAGGTTTTAGGTCTAACTTATATGTAATCTGTCACATTAAAAAATATATATATATATACCATGCTTTTTATCACACTTACTTTAAGAATCAGATAACGAAAAAACAAATTATTCAGTTAATCGATTGGCGAACTCATGACAGAAATATGACATAAAATATGACACCATGATATTCTTCGCTTACTGTCTCATCGCTGTCAACTTGCCATGCTATGCTTGTCGCAGCCAGCTACTGACACACAGGTATAGAGATCTACGGATTTTCATCTATTTGTGTTCTTTGGCCCCTGCCGTATAATTAGTTTCAAGTGCATTTCACGCATTTTGGTTGCAGGTGGCAATGGTATTTTCGCCCGGTGCATGCAGACCCACCACTGCCGGCCGTTACTTTTGATTGAGGCAGCCAAGAACCAGGCGTCGCACGCTTCTAATTCGCCTTCCCTCTTTGCATTCTTTGAAAGTGTTCGTCGACCATATTGCAGAAGAAGAAGAGAGAGAGAGGGAGAGAAGGGCTTTGAGTACTCCCAGGGATCCATTGGGGGGGGGGGAGATAATAATGTACGTTGTAGGTTCTGTACCCATAGGAGGAGAACAAAATCACAAAATGACGATATTTTATTGGCTCTTAACATGCACATATATCTCTCATGGAGACCAATAAAAGGTGCATCAAGGAAGATTTTAAGTGGTTTTCAGCTTTTCCTCATGAATTCCCTGGTTGTGATCAAGGGTTTCACCCTGGCGCCCACCATTGATGTCATCGGCTATTAGCCTGGCATCCATGGCGCCTCCTGCTATTCCCATCTTCGAAAGCCCTGCACAGTACAACCCATTTTTTCCCTTCCAGTGGTTCGGGTGGCTCTGCCTCGGGAAGCCGTCGTCTGTCAGCAGGCCTCCATCGTCCTGCAAACGCACGGAAACAATTAAACAGCTCATCTGATCAGCCGCAAGAGAGTGTGTAACAGTGATGATGATGATGATGATCATGAACACGATTAGAGAAGAACAAATGTGGACAGAAGGGAATCAAGGGCAAAGTCCAAAGATATCCAATACCTTGAGCCATTTCTTCGCCGTGCTCCTGTAGCCGGTGGCAAGGATGATGGTATCGAAGCGGCGAGTCTTGCCGTCCGCAAATGTTACCTCGTCACCTTTAACTGAGGTCACCACCTTCATAACCTATAGAAATTAAGAGTTGTTGCTTACGGTAAATACTATAGCAACATCCCACAAAATCGACGTATCTCTATCTTACAAGTGATACTGATTACGTACGTCGACGTCATGTGAATGTAGTTTCAACGACACATTCTAGCCAGCCTCACCTCTATCTCCCCGGACTTGATCTTGCCGACGGTGCCGACGTCGATGATCGGCGGCCGGCCGGTCCTGGACTTGATGGAGAACGGCCCCTCAGCCGGCCTCACGATCCCAAACTTCGACAGGTCCCCGATCTTTAACCAGCACATCATGAGGACCAAGGCGTCCACGAGGTGAACGGGGACGTACTTGACGAGGGCCATCCCAAGGTACATCAAGTCCCTCGACAAAATATGGAACTGCAGATGACAGAGACAGAAAAGGTAAAAAAGAGAGACAAAAACACCGCGGTCTGTAAGTGTAAGGCGATGGATCTCTGCATGCATGTTTCGGACATGGTGGTGTTCGATCGGTTCCGAAATGCTTGGAGGTACGTAGGGGAGGGAAGGGACAAGGGTTACTGCTCATACCGGGCCTCTCAAGGTCATGGCAGTCTTGGCTCCGTGGTTGCACAGATCCAAGGCGATCTCCATCCCGGAGTTACCACTGCCGACCACCAGGACGCGCTTGCCCGCGTACTTGGCCCCGGACTTGTACCGCAGAGAGTGAAGGACCTCGCCGGGGAAGCTGCCGAGGCCCGGGATCTCCGGCACGATGCCTTCGGAGTTCTCGCCGGTGGCCGCCACCAGGAACTTCGAGATGTAGGTCTCGTCCTTCCCCGTGGCGGCATCTCGCGCTGTGATCGCCCACATCCCGCTGCCGCCGTCGAAGCTGGCCGCCTCGACGGACTTGCCGCAGAGGGGCCGGACGCCGAAGCGAGCGGCATAGGCGTCCAGGTAGCCGATGAACTCGTCCTTGGTCAGGTAGGTGGGGGTGGCGGCGGGGTGGGGCATGTGGGGGAGCTCGCAGTACTGCTTGCCGATGTGGAGCCTGAGGCGGTCGTAGCCCCTCTGCTTCCACAAGGCGGCGTAGCAGTCCTCCTTCTCCAGCACGATGTTGGGGATGGAGAGGCGATTGAGGCAGGCGGAGACGGCGAGGCCGGCTGGGCCGCCGCCGACGATCACCACCTCCGTCTCCATTTCTCTCACTAGGTGGAAGCAAGCAGATTCTCTTGACTACCTGGTCTGGTCAGAGTGACGCTTTGTGAGTTTGGCTTCGGCATTGCTTCGAACACCTTATGTAGAGAGGAGTGTTGGCGCGGGTACACGTTTTTTTTTTTCCAGTGTTTCCTCTGAAAGGCCATGGACTGCCCAAGTTGCCCCGCTTCTGAAGCGAAACGGGCACGTCTATTTTGCCAGGATAACTCGAAAACAAGTGGGTTACCTTGGTATCGGGATAAATTTAGTGGAGAATAGGATTAAGTTATTTTAGGTTAATTTATTTTTATTTTTATTTTATATTTATTTTATTTGTGATAATTAAATTATCTTTTTATTCTGAGTTAAAGGACATAATATATATTATTCTCTATTTGAACGAGATTAAGAAGATTTAAGTAAAATTTATTATCTCAACTTATGAGTACAATACATTCTTTTTTTCTATATAGGCACTTATTTTCTTTTTGGGGAGGGGGGAAATAGGGATTGAACCCATGACTTCCTCTTTGCAAAGGGGGGAGTGCATGTGTACACTGCATCACTGGTGGAGGATAAGTACAATGCATCCTCGATTTCTTCGAAGCTAAGATAATTTTTTAAAATTAACACAGTAATGCAATAAGCACAATATATTTGCATATCCTCTCTCAAGGAATGAGGACTGTGATAGAATACAAGTTCTTAATATCATAGATTATTTTACCCAGATTTCCACAGTACATGAGACTATTACTGCAGGTTTGGGGGTCCAACTCAATGCTAGGAAGGCAAGTACTAAGATCTCTCCATGGATCTCGCCATCTGTGAAGAATATAAAGCATGGAGGATCCGATGATCCACACATTACAATAGTTAGAACTAGAATTTGATCTAGAACGGTAATACAACAGTTAATCCTTTCTTAATTAGTAATCTTATTAAGATCTACTTTAAACAGGAATTTGATCTTTGGTTCGATTCTAGGTCGCCATATTGATTTTTAATTCAGGTGCTGCTAACTATTCGTATTAATTTCAGATCCAAAAAGCTTAATGAATTAATTTCTGATCCAATTAGAAGGAAATCGTTGGTTTCTCTTTAACTATATATATTCGTTGTCATGTGATATGCTCTTAGCAGCACAGTGACACTGGTAGATCTAGAGATATATATATCTGCTTTTGTTGTTTGAGAAATTACATGAATATCGGGTGATCCAAAATTAAACTCTTCAATTAATTCCCAGTACTCTATGGACCAGAAAGCATGACTTTAATTTAGTCCATTGACGGGGCTTTTAAAATTCTGGCCTCCATTACGTCAATCTCTTCAATCCAAAAAGCCGAAGTTTCAGACGAAATACCTTCCCTTGGCATTAGTTCTTTCCTGCATAAAACCTGTAGGTGCAAAAAAACCTCTCTTTGTTTGAACGGAATCGTTGCTCCAATTTTAAAGCTCCGTGCTGTGCTCTTTCGAACGAGTTTTGAGCAATGATAAATTCAAAATATAATTGCGTAAACTCTGAATACAATCAGCAATTTCATTTTGATATATACGTGCTGTTCCGATGTACTATATAACCAAGATATGGTTACATTTGATACATGAATAGTCTGAAATTTTTGGTAGAATGTGAAGAATGTAGGTACAATAATATGCAAATTTAAGATTAGGAGAAAGGTATATTTGGATATTTCCCAACCTAAACTTATTAGTGATCTGTGGGGGTACAATGTGAATATGCAAACAAGCCCAGGTTCGACTCTAGAGGAAGAGATTTTATCTGACTCACATTTAATTCTCGAGAAATATGAGCTCGAGATTTGTTAGTCTTACTAAGTTTCCCATCATTTAAAAAACCCACCTCCCTCCCAAAAAAAGAACAAAGAGTATGCAAACAAGCCGGCCGGTATCATGACAGATGATGCTCTTTGGTGTTTAGGAGAAGGGCAGCATTAGGTTTTTACCGACTTGATAGGATGGGCTTGAAAATAAATCTCTCAACTTCTTTGAACAGGTTGCATATGTGAGATATATATGAAGTGGAACTCATTAAAGAATAAGTAATTGAATTAGAAACATGTGTCTAATGCAGTTGGTTCATCACTTTCTCTCTCTCGATCGATGGAAGTCTTGAATTCGAATTCGATTATCTTCTCTCCGTTTTAGAAAAAATATCTATTTAAAAAAATAATTGAACTAAAAATTAATCTAATGGCCCAAAAAATATAGACGGGCCGTTAAATTTCCGTTATTTTGTTTGTGATGTGACTGTTGTGCTTTAATCTGCCCCCTAGCTACTTTACTACTGGCTACTGCACCTCCTGTTTAGTTCCAACAGGAGCGTTTCACGCGTTGGGTTGCAGTTGGCATCGGAGTTTCGCCCGGTGCATGCAGAGAATAATAGGATGCTACATCCACTTTTGAATTGAGCAGCCAAGGCGAGAGGCCGCGCACGCTTCCAGCATTCTTCGAAACTGCTCCTCAACATATATAGAATTAATACAAGGGATTTGAATTGTCTCATGCTTCCATTGGGGGGAAGAATGTATGCTGTATGTTAATTTACACCCATAGGATGATGAATTGAAGATACTTTTATTGATACTAATTACTTGCATGGAGGCTAGCAGGTGCATATGAAGAAAGATTTTAAGAAGATTTCAGCTTTTCCACAATCTCCTTGTTGTGAATGGAAGGGCTTTACCTTGGCGAGCCCTCTCAATGTCATCAGCTGTTAACTTAATTGGCATTATATATATATATATATATATATATATCCATGCATGCATGGCATCTCCTGCATGCTATTCCTATCTACGAGAGTCCTGCACAGCACGACCCAGTGGTTGGGGTACTGGCTCTGGCGCCTGGGGAAGCCGTTCATCTGATCAACTGTACTGGTGATGAACACAAATAGGGAAAGACCAAACGGAAGGGAAAGACAGAGTTGAAAGGTATAATATATCCAATAATGCCTAGCCCACTTCTTCGCCGTACGTGCACCTGTAGCCAGTGGCAAGGATTAATGATGGCGCCGTCGAGGCGGCGGGTCTTTGCCATCTGCAAACTACGATAACTTGTCACCTTTAATTGACGATCATGGGGTCACTACCTTCATAACCTACCTATAGAGAAACCGAACAGTGAGCCCCAGCTGGTACAGTACTGAGACCAAAGCCATGCCCAGGTACATTAATATTGACTCCCTCGGCAAAATTAATATGGAACGTGTGCAGACGTAACTAAACACAGAGCAAAGACGTAAACCGAAACACTGCAGTCTGTAAACAATCTCCGCTGGGAGAGGATTTCGCGACCATCTTGCATTACTAATTAATGCACGAGATATATAATTACCCCACGTCAGTAGCGCACGCTCTGACCTGCGATGTCCGCCCTCCACCACACGACCACCCCCATCTCGCAGGCCCCCTCAACTCCCTTCGCCCCCTTCCCCCAGCCGAGGAATTCCAGTCCAACGGCGACGCGCGGCAAGTTGCAGAAGCCACTGGCTAGCCCCTCGAACCCGGCCAGGGCGCTAGGGTTATTCATAATTAAGTTCAAATCAAAAAATTAAATCTAACTATTTAATTCAGTTCAACTTGATTTGATTTTAAGTTAAATTCGATTTGATTTGATTTCAAAATACATGAAATCGAATCAAATCGAATTTATTATTTATATATTTTTATTAATATTATATATTATAAATATATAAAAATATTTAAAATTTTAATTATATACACATAAAAATATACAAAATATAAATATTTTTATTTTTATTATATATATATCATTAATTATATATATATTATAATAAAATATAAGAATTTAATTTAAAATTAATTTAAATTAAAAAAATTTCGATTTGATTCGATTCAATTTGATAAATAAATTTGATTCGATTCGATTTGAAAAAACATAATCTCAAATCAAATCAAATCCAATCATAATCACCCGGGCAGATTCGGGACGGACGGGGTGTGGGACGTGGCCGAGACGCGTTGGCCCGCACGGTCCCGACCGTCCCGCCGTGTATCATGCCGGTCCGTGGCGGTACTGGGTTGGTACGTGCGGGATGGCTGGTTCGTGTCGGTTCGGCGTTAAAAGCCGGCCGCAGGCGGGGTAGGCGAAGCAGGCTTCAGGCGTTGCAGTGGCGGCGAGGGGCGGTTGGGGCCGGCGATCCACGGTGCAGGCCGGCGGGGACGGACGATCGGAGGGCTCCGACGAGGTTAGTTCAAATACTTCAATATTTAATTTTTTTTCAAGAGGAGGGAGGCCGGAGGCGGGCGGGCGATCGAAGGGCTCCGGTTAGATCTGGTCGTCCGGAGGCCGGAGGGGGGCGACGGCGGCCGGTGGGAGGCCGTGGGTGGCGGTGGATGGTAGGGGATCGTGGGGGGGGGGTCAGGCCGTTGAAGGTGGAGGGTGGGGTGATGAGATGGCAAGGGGCCGGTGGGAGACGGGGGGGGTGGTCTAGGCCGTGGGAGGCGGTGGGGCAGTATGGCCCGTGGGAGGGGGTGGCCGGGGGCATCAGACGGGGGGGGGGGGGGGGGGGTGCCACGGGGGCGATCGTGCCCTGCCTCCCACCGGGGATGGGGGGAGAGAGATGGTGGTGTGGGGGGGGGGGGGGGGGGCGACGGTGGGCGGTGGGAGGCCATGGGCGACGGTGGAGTGGTGGGCCGGTGGAGCGGTGGGAGGCGGTGGAGTGGTGGGCCGCCCATCTAGCCGGTGGTCGGCGGTGATCGAACGGGGGGGGGGGGGGGGGGGGGTAAGACTGTGGCAAGGCCGCATGGGGGAGGGAGATGGGGGGGGCGACGGTGGGCGGCGGTTGCCGGTGGACAGGGGGGTGGGTGGTCGGTGGACAGGGCGGTGGGGGGGTGGGTGGGATGGGTGTAAAATTAAACATTTAAAACATAAAATTTTAAAATATTTTTTCATTTTTTATGTTTCGAATATTTTTAATTTTAGATCATATTTTAGAATAATTTAGTTTTAGAATAATTATAATTTTAATGATTTACATGTTCTAGAAAAAATTTTCATGTTATATTTGTTAAAAATTTCAATTATTCATTAGGTGTAAAACATTAAAAATATTATTTTGAGAATATTTTTAATTCTAGATCATATTTTAGAATAATTTAGTTTTAGAATAATTATAATTTCCATGTTTTACGTGTTCTAAAAATATTTTTCATGTTATATTTGTTAAAAAAGTTAATTATTAATTAGATGTAGAACATTAAAAATATTATTTTTAGAATATTTTTAATTCTAGATCATAGTTTAGAACAATTTAGTTTTAGAATAATTATAATTGTCATGTTTTACATGTTCTGAAAATATTTTGCATGTTATATTTGTAAAAAATTTACTGCACATTTATTAGATGTAGAACATTAAAAATATTACTTTTAGAATATTTTTAATTCTAGATCATGTTTTAGAATAATTTAGTTTTATAATAATTATAATTTCCATGTTTTACACGTTGTAGAAATATTTTTCACGTTACATTTCCTAAAAATTTTAATTATTGATTAGATGTAGAACATTAAAAATATTATTTGTAAAATATTTTTAATTCTAGATCATGTTTTAGAATAATTTAGTTTTAGAATATTTATAATTTCCATATTTTACATGTTGTAGAAATAGTTTTCATGTTATATTCGTTAAAATTTTTAATTATTAATTAGATGTAGAATACTAAAATTATTATTATTTTAAATAAATTCATAATTTATATTTATTAATTATCTTGTTTGGTGATATTTAAAGACCATTTATAAGTTATATTTATATTTTACGTTTATAAGTAGAAAATTAATCATTAAATTTAGAACACTTGACTATTTTAATTTTTAATTCTTAAATTTAGGAGATACATTTATGCACTTCAGGGCTCCTAAGGAACGTCCGAATAATATTGGATGGTCACACGATCGTGCCCTGTCTCCCATTGAGATGATCGATACGACCGAGACGACAAACCTTGATTCACCCCTGCGCATCGCCCCAACCCCGACCCCTCTTCAATAATCCATGTTGGGATATGGCCAACAACCCCAGCCGGAATCACTTGAGCATGGCTCAAGAGGTGGAGATAACACTTAACTGGAGAGACTCTATCTATGATAAGGATAAGACGGAGATGGTTGAGTTCACTGTTCACGTAGTTCATAAATAGAAATCGTGAGAACCCTTCGGATCTCACGGATTAACCATCAGAGCCCTCTCTTTTTATCACCCTCTCATCTACCCGCTCTTTCCTTCGCTGAGATATATATCAGAGAGACTAGATCCACCCCGCCGCACCCCTTCGCCTCGGCTCCACCTCCAGATCTGCATACCTGCCTCGTTGGCGCCACAAGCTCCCACCTCCAGCGTTGCCGGGCTTATGCAGTGGCATCGCCCTCGCCGGCTACGCCCTGATCGCCGTCGGCTTCCCCCATAGAGCATAAACCGCTACCCTGCATCGCCCTCGCCGTAGGCCGCCGCCACGGTGCACCCTCACCGCTGCAAGGTGCCACTACATTGCTAGCGGTCGTCCCGCTCCACCACCGTCGGGCTCCCACACAGATGCCGGCCTCCATCGTGCACCGTGTGCCACCGCGTCGACCACCGCCACTGTGCTCCCGAGCCAGAAGGAGGCGCTCAGCTAGTCCCCAATCAGAGGTACGTGGTCTTCCCTCTGCGATGGTCGAGACCTCTGTCTAAGGAATAAAACAAAGCCCGCCTACCCTGCGATGCATGAACAATAAAAAAAGGGATTTTTACACACACACACACACACACATATATATATATATATATATATATATATATACTCTCGTAAAATTTAAATTTATTAAATATATCTCTCATCTGAATATATTATTATAATTATTTTTTATTTAGATAGAAATATTATGATTATACCTCTTTAATTTACTGTCGTCGATAAAGAAGATTATTCCGTGAAATATGTCATCTAAGATATACTTGACAAAATTAAATTTTATAAGGATATATATACAAAAATTTACTTTTTAACCTACACTTGACTCGATTAAACACACGGGAGTTACGATGACATAATCACGACATTACTCATATTTTAAAGATATTCATAATAATATGTTCCGATGAAGAGTATATTTGATAAAATCAAACTTTATATATATATATATATATATATATATATATATCCTTAAAAAAAACTCATCCCACAGAAGAAAAAGAGGCCTTCTACCATAAAAAGAGAACTTTCTTCTGCTCTACGTAAACTCTTCGAAAAATCGTTGTTTCTTCTGTTTGCGTAGAAAACAACTCAACTCTTCCGAGAGCTGTTAAATCTTTATGTTAAGTATTTTCTAAGTAAAATAATCTTAATCCTCCTTTTTTACCCCCAAAAGAAATTAGAAACCCTCCCATTCGGAATCCTAAAATAAAGAGGTCTTTCACCTTCGGGTAAGTCATTAAAGCCTGATAGAGTACAATTGTACACAAGATTGTCCAGTTAATATTTATATCCATAATTTAAAAGTTTTTTTTGTATATATACTATTGTTTAGACCCGTAAACGGAGCGGATAGTCTGATATCCGAATTCGTATCCGATTATAATCGGTCGGATATCCGAATCCGACACATTCTATTAGGGTGTATTTTTGTCACTATCCGACTCCGAATTCGACGGATATTATCCAGATTCGGATATATCCGACTATCCGATTAGGTGTAATCGAATAGTCGAATACCATCCCGATTCGAATATATCTGACTATCCGATTAGGTATAAAAATATGTTATATGTTCATGATTTTTTAATTTTTAAATATATAAATATATTTAATAAATTAAAAAATATAATAAATATAAAATATGATTATTAATTGAAAAATCTGAGCCAACCTAAAGTGATTCATGCATAATATAAAAAAACTCATATTTATATTCGGTCGGATAATATTCGACACGGATATCTCAATATCCGAATTCGTATCTGATTAATAATCGGATATCCGATATCCGATTAAATTATCCATCGGATAGTTTATTTGGATAATTATCCGATTTAACGAATACGAATTCGAATTCGGTTCGAATTTTAAACGGATAATTGCCAGGCCTACTCTTGTTATTATAACACGAGATCATTGGTTCAAAACGCATAATAAGGCGCATATTATTTTGTTTGTGTAGGGGCATGAATCTGGTTCCTATGTCACGTACCACACTTCTCTATTTATTTGTTGTGAAAAGATCGTCGGACATCCGCGGAAGCCTGCAAACACCAGAAAGAAGGGCGTCAGAAGGAGCCTCGGGCGCTATCCTAGGGGACAACCTTCCGATGCTTAAGTCAACAATAAATCGAGTGGAGAACAAAGAAGAGTGGGAGAGAGAGAGAGAGAGGAGTGGAGGTCGCAGTAGGAGGTCTGAGAGGAGCGTAGGTCATCCGGACGAGTGCTCGCCGACCCCAGTGGACACCCGGAGAGTGTTCGCTGGACGGTAAGGTCGTACGAGAGGGATTCTCTCTCAGGAAATAAACAGTCGTGACATCTCTAGTAGCTAGGTGAGTAGCTCTCTCGCTTGTTTCTCTATAGGCGTTTCTTGGTGAAGTTCACTGTGTGTTATCTATGAAATATTTTCCCCTTCGTCCTCTGCCGAGGTTCCATTTATATAGGGGGTTGTCCTGGTGTCGAAGGCCTATCCCTTAGCAGGGCAACATGTAGATCGTGGAGCAACGTCTCCTGCGATTATGGCGGGAGTTTCCCATTGAGGGGGCGGTTATCCTAGAGTCGGCCGGTCCCCAGGCGAGTCTTACGGCGCCCGTGGGGCATGCTCGCCTGTTGTGGGGTCAAAGCCAGCGTCGTGGGAGGTAACTGTCAATTGTCGGGGAGTCATCCGACGGTCATTGCGCCTGGGCTAGGGCCCTTCACGCTGTCGAATCTAAGGACCGTTCGTCTTGGGCCGTCTGTAGCGGCCCGTTAGGCGCGTCGTGGACCGTAAGTCGAATTGGACTTGCTGTAGATGGGCTCGATATGGGCCGAGCCGGATTTATCCTCCTTAGTTTGTTTTTAACTTTTTCAGAGATAAAAAATCTAAAAAAACTCAAAATCAGGAGGATAGAGCGCACACCACCTAACCAACTGAGCAATGATTTTTTTGAATTATTTTACATATAATATATATACGAAAGGTTTTATTTTATTTCGATATGTGACGGTATCAAACCGTATCAAACCGTATCAATAAAAGACCGGTACAACCGGCAGGAAGATCCGTCAAATCTTGCACATAAAATAAAATCTTAATTATTTCTACACCTGAACTGCAAAATATTTGTATTTACATCTTTGTTCAATGATTCTAGAATATTAAATCGTGCAGATTTTTTATGTGCATTTTTAAAAAGGGATTAGATTTGTAACCTTGATCTACAAATTAATTATAAGAAAATCTACCAGAATTGTATTTCTGATAATAGTTACCCTGCTAAAATATCAATCGCACTTGTATCATGTCCAGACTTAAGAAGCTTACTTAGTTCAAGAAAAGTTATATTTGTGTTCATATCTCAATTTACTGAAATTTAAAGCACATATATAGATAATTATTTTTTGTACTTAGAAATCGATGCATAATTAAAATTTAAAAATTAATATTTTTGATCATATATATATTGTTTGTTATTTAGTGACATTTCATTGAAATCAATTATTTTAATAAAAAATTATAAACTTGCATTATCTTGTGACTAAGAAATTATAAACTTGCATTGTCTTGTGACATTAATATAAAGCATGGCTTGTTAAACTTTGTGCTGGTTTCATGTTGATAATTAGCAGTAAAACAAGGATTTGCTTTGGCTAATTACTTACTAGCTTCACAAATAAAATATAAAACCACTTTATTCATATTATTCATTAAAAAGAAAATGTTTTCACTAAATACCAATTTATATCATTGCTTTATATCTAAGATTCAAATGACTAACAAACTCGTTACTTTGGAATTGGTAAAAATTTAGAAATTGAATGATATTAATTATGAGATGTGGCACAAGAAAATAAGATATGGTCTTATCTATAATAATATTGAACATGTAATTGAAGGCCAAGCTCTAAAAATTCTTCGAAAGCTGATAAGAAACTATTGGATCCATGGACATCAGAAGATAAAAATGTCAAAAGTCTTATGCTCATGTTCATGGAGGACAATCTCATTAATTTTTTTTGAAACTTATGACATCGCCCAGGAGATGTGGAATGCTATCAAGAAGAAATGTAACACCACGACTGAAGTGAATACTTAACTCCTGTTATATCGATATAACTCTTGCTGGATGCAAGAGAGTGATATCATTATTGAACATGTGAATAAAATGATTGTCATAGCTAAGAACTTAGTAAGTGTTGGAAGTGTCATTTTAGAGAAAATATAGGTGGCAACTATTCTAAATAGTATGTCACCTGACCTTGATATGGCTGCCACAAGATTAAGAATGGTTAGTACTGTTAAGCCACTGATTTGCCAACCCGCTTAACTTGTAATTAAGTAGGATATTACAGCCAGATGAAGAGAATTAGAGCTAAATTTATAGGAAGCTAGTACTACACACTAGAAGCCAACATGCCAAATACCAACAAAAATCAGCACCGACCTATTGGATCGAATAGGTCACAATTCAAAGAGAACATATCACAAAAAAAGGGAAGAAGGTTCCTTATGGTGTTTGTAAAAGAAGATATGACTATTTCAAGGCAAACTATACGCAAGGAAAGCACGGAAACAAGAGTAAACACTGAGAACAATTAAGGAGGAACAAGTAAAAGAAAATATGTTGACGTAACTAAATGCAATGCTGTGATGAATAACTCTAATGAATTAATGGTGAGTTGATTCAGGTGTATTTTTTCACATTGCAAAGACAAAAGAAAGGGTTGGCGCTGTTCAACAATCTAAAATCAACAGAGTAGCGTATCTACATGGGAAATAACATCTACTTGGACGTGAAAGGTGTTGACAGATATCAGATGGATCTTGGAGATACCGTGATGGTCCTAAAAGATGTGTTTTTTGTGCCAAGCATAAGACAAAATTTGATTTCTATTCCTGCTCTCATGAAAAATTGTTTAGAAATTCGTTTTTACAATAAACGAGTGTCTATTGGAAAGGACACAAAGTATTTACTATATATGGAAAAATTTATTCATGAGCATGATCTATTTGCTATCTCTATAATAGACACTGAAATCAATAATAATGATGTTACTTTGAATTATTCCTTGAGTTCATTGTCTGAATGTGATCTATAGTATTTTAGATTGAGTCATCTTAGTAAATTTAAAATGCAACAAATGAAAAAAATGAACCTAATGTTCTAGTCAAAGATAGAACTGTCACCTTGTGAACATTGTTTACTCAAAAAAATGACTAAGAAATCTTTGAAGTATGACATAGATATAAAGAATTATTAGAATTGATCCATTCAGATATTTGTTGCTCTCTAAGTGTGAGAACATATGATAACAATGAATATTTCTTAACATTATAAGTGATTCTTCTAGATATGTCTATGTGTACCTTATTCCTGCTAAGTCAGCATCACTTAGTTACTTTAAGAAATATAGAGTATAAGTAGAAAGGTAACTGGGTAGAAACATTAAACTGTTAAGAACTGACAGAGGTAGAGAATACAATTCAATGAAATTTGGGTTATATTGCCAATAGTATGGAATAAAGAAGCATGTTACTATACCTTATATGTCACAACATAATAGTGTGGTAGAAATAAATAATATAACATTGATGAATATTGTTAGATGTATGCTATCATATTCATGTCTTTCTAAAAAATTTTAGGGAGAGGCATTGCTTACGATAACTTATATCTTAAATAGAATACCCACCAACTCTATATAAAGTACACTTTATGAACTTTGGAATGGGAAAAAAATCAAACTTAAGTCACACCAGAAAATGGGGATCAGTAGCCCATGTTCTTATTCCAAGTTAACTTAAAGATAAGTTAGATTTCAGAACATTGAAGTGTATATTCATAGGTTATTGTGATAAGTCATATGGTTATAGATTCTTCCGCAAAGAAAAATAGATCTTGGAATATAGAGATGCTACATTCCTAGCATATACTATATACCAGACCAAACACAACATATGCATTTAAACTTAGTTAGTAGATATCAAAGTAATCATGGCCCAACGGACTAGAAATCTATTAAAAGGATCATGAAATATTTGAAAGGTACTTTGCACCACAAGTTAGTTTATCAAGCTAATACGCTTAAGATATTTGGTTACTCCGATGTTGATTTCGAAGGTGATAAAGATGATGGAAGTCCACTTTGGGACACTTATTCATTTTTGGTGGCACTGCTATTTCTTGGGATAGCAAGAAACAAGGATGTGTCGCAAGATACATGCAAGAAGTTGATTATATTGTTGTTAGTATGGCAACTACTCACGTAGTCTGAGTAAGATAGTTCCTCAAAGATATGGATTTCAATTTAGTAGATGGACCAATTAAGATGTACTGTGATAATTTGGTGGCAATAAACCTGATCAATAGTGGAGCGAATAACTCCAGAGGAAAATATATAGAAATATAATATCGATCATTACATCCGTGATATTGTATAGAAAGGGGAAATAAAAGTGACTTATATTTGCATTAGTGATATGATTGTCGATCATTTAACAAAGAGTATACCGGTAGTGAACTTTGTCAAACATGTTGGTTTGATGGGAGTTAGAAATGTATAAGCCAAAAAAACTTTCATAAATAATGAAAGTGATTATACATCTTATGGATAGTAGTACATCGGAGAAACATAATTGAAAGGAATGTTATACATCTCATAAATAGTGGGAGTGAATGAGTATGAGAACTACATCTCACAAATAATGAGAGTGCATTAAGTAATTATTCGGTTTAGTTGGACAAATGAGAGATGTGGGGATATGGTCAACAATCCTGAACACACCTGGGCATATGCCAAGGGGTGGGGATAAACTTAATTGGAGAGATTCTCTCCATGATATATATGGATAAAGCAGAGGCGGTTCCATAAGGGGCAGAGATGGTTAACGGAGATAATCTTCCTGATTAGCATGGGTTCTCTGCCCATGTACTCTATAACTAGAAATCGTGAGAGCCCTTGAAATCTCACGGTTAACCATTGCAGCCCTCCTCTCTTACCTCTCTTTCTTCTCCCCGCTCTTTCTTTCAATCCACCCCCACATTAATATCTTGCAACCCCCTCTCCATTGGAGTCCGTCGCCCCCACCCCCTCTCCACTAGAGTTCCCCTACCCTCACCCTGCAACCCCCCTCCCTACCCCCTCCCCACCGAAGCCCCCCACACCCTGGAACCCCCCTCCCCACTGGAGTCCCTCCCCCCACCCTACAACCACCCTCCCCGCTGGAGCCCCTCCCCCCTACCACTGGAGCCCCCCCCCACCCCACCCTAGCTAGAAACCCCCCTCCCAATAGGATGCCGGAGATGAGGTCATCCACCTTCTCGATGAGGACCCTGGCGAATGGCCCATCCTTGCGCACGACGATGCCCACCACGAAGGCCCCGAGAAGGGTGTGGATCGTGCCAATGGTGTCAGTGACAAACTCGATGGCGAGCACTTCCACCAGCGTCTCACAACTTTAGGTAACTTTGACGGGCTCCCCCTACGGGACCGCCGGGCCATCCAGGTGAGGTAGGGGTACAACGACCATCAGCATGAAGGCAATGAAGCCCACGTCGACGAGGAGCACCCAAAGGTTAGGTGGTTATGAGATATTTGTTGGAGATCAACTCTTATCGAAGATTTCAATCATTAAAATCTTTGCAAAGGTTGATCCCCGGATGCGCCCTAAATTTTAACAACTTTGTCCCCTAGAGTCTCATTTGTTGTTAAGTCACACGTCCCATAAAAAATCTAGGTGCAAGCCACGTAATATTTGATGAATATCAAAATGTGCATCACATATTACTCAATGTCATGTCGTACTTGTACAACAGCCTCGTGTCCACCGACTTTCCTCTGATTAAGGTGAGTAAATGCGAGGCAGAGGGAGCTACAATGACCCGGTTCATTGCAAGGTAAACAGGCTGCCATGAAACGGTCTTCTTGGTTAAGTCTTCCACCGAGGAATAATACTAGCCAGTTGAAATTTTTATCAAAGACCCGTTCATATAATTAAATTGAAAGAGAATAAATCCTCTCAGTACACCTACTAATGAGAGAAGTCAATTAGTGGATAGAGGAGTATCTACTTAAACATCTTTAAACTTTTTTGATTTTGCAGGGAGGCAATTTTTTTTTTTTATACAAATACTCACATCCGCCCTTTCTGCATCGAGGAATGTTACGTTACCACACAAGTAGTGCCGGAGCAATATTTGTCAGGTAAACTCGATTTTTTTTTGAAAAAATATTTAAATAATTTAGAAATCTTGTAAAATTACCCTGTACTTATATCTTTATCATACTTATCGTACTAACTCTGAAATTCTTAGAAAAAGAGTCATTGTGTCTCAACCCTTAAAACTCCTTAAAATAAAAAAAATACTTCTTTAATTGCCCTAGCGAAAGGGTACAATGAGTCTTTTGTTAAGAATTTTAAGAATATTACGATAAAGATAAGAACATACCAATAATTTTGAATGATTTAAAAGATATAGAAGTAACTTTCTTTTTTTAAAAAACTACATTAATTATAAGGTAGGTAGACCTGATTGATCTGGGGAATATATAGGGTCCACATCCTCACTTATTGTTCTCCTTCATTGCCCATGTTACAAGAATCTTTACTCTCTTATTTTTTATTAAAATAATACTTTCTCTATAATAATTATAAAAATGATTAATAAAAGATTCAAATGGAGATGTGGATCTAACTCCCTGGACTAATCAGATCCGTGTGGCAAATGATCTAGTACCACTCGCATGGTGGCCAGAGTATATTCCTGTTTTGCACTTAATTACAGATTTCTGTCAGTAATTGTGTTGAGAGGATCTACTCACAATTCTAAATGTTGGACGGATAACATTATCTGTCAATCAATCAGTAGAAAGATATGCCACAAAAGAATGCCCTTTTATTATTATGAAAAAAATTGCTGTTCGCTGCTTGCTTACTTGAGAAGGAACAAGAACTCCCTGTGTCGATCGTTATTATGTGTTCCGAAAACTGAGTCTCTGTTTAATTTGGGAAAACGTTTGAATACCTGAGATGACATTTTAATTAATTAACAGATGGCCGAGTTCAATTCTCATGCAACAGTTCCTGTGGAACTTGAGGCTATTAAAATCGGTCCTAGGTTCAGATCATGACGGAATTCAAAGAGAGCTACACTGCTTGGACGTGGATTCCAGACGGCAACTGAACGCCGCACTCACAAACTCAGCTGTCGCTCTGAAGCAGCTTCAGATCACTGGAATGAAGTGAAACATCCGTCGCCATAAACGCTCGGCGTTTGTGTTTAGATTCGAGAAACTTAACTATATAATATATATATCCTTGAAATCTTTTGATATTATTTTTATATCCTTATCTTTATGAAATTTAACCTAATATTGCTCAAATCTTCGTGACATGTGTCTCGTGCCCCTGCCGTCAACAATGTCTCACGATTGTTTACTCCAATTGGGTTACCAGAGGGAAATGATTATTCACGGATAGAGATTTTCTACTAAATCTAAATACGGAAATCAAAGGGGATCAAATGATCAAAAAAAGTAAACTCGGGTCGAAGCGAGTAGTCACTTTTATAAGAGTCGTTCCGCCCCCACTCCGGTATAAATAGGCTTCGTGACGGAACTTCCCCCAAGATACGACGAGCCAGATCGACGGCGGCGCGATGATGCACTCCAACTCACGTTGTCGGGGGCAAACACCACTGCGACAAGAGACTCTTGTAAGAAGAAGAAGACGATGGGAGAGAGGAGCACGAGAGACATAGCCGTAGGGTGAGAGAAAACCTCTACGTCGTGTCTCTCACATGAAATCGACTCTCCTCAAATATCCTCTTGGGAAGTGACTCTTGACCGAGTCACACCCATCCACCCAAAGAGAAGAATCCGAAGAGATGCGAAAAGAATTCAAGAAACGCTTAGTCAAATGGTGAAAAATAAAAAATTAAAAATAAAATAATTATCGAGAACCAAGGCAAGACAATTCGAGTGTGTGTGAGAAAGAGGATACATGCCAAAGAGCCCACTAGCTTAAACAGTCTAACCTCCATAGTCTCTTCAAAAGAGTACACAACAAAGACAAGAGTCTCAACTAAAAGTAGATGGAAACCTTTTTCATTTTCAATGTGAGACTAATCAATACAAAGATAGACTCAAACCTTTTACAATTTAAAGCACAGATTCTAACATTCACCCACCAAGAAAAAATTTTAAAAGTTTAAGACACGGATTTACAAGAGCTTGAAATGACATGCATAAGTGAAAGTGCCTTCCGACTTGAACCTTCACATAGTGATATACTTCATTTCCTCCACAAATCTAAGTGAACTATGTCATGAACTTAGACCCTTATGAAGAAGGTTTCCTACAATACGCATATCATTAGTCAATAGTGGTGTTCTCACGGGATAGCACTTTCTGGTCACGTGCTTTGTATCTTGTTTCATGAGTACTCTAGGGATTATCTGTAAAAATCCCATACATTGTGGCCACATAATCACACTCACATAGGTGAGTCCTTCAAGGTGTACTGAAATGTATCTACACCTCGCCACGTAGGTCTTTAGACTCATTAAGAGTTGTAACTCATCCTTTATCGTTCTAGAATAAGCACTTTCTCATAATGATAGATATTAAGATACCAGTCTCCAACAAGTGCTCTTCAATATACACCCATTCAACTTGTTTTCTCATTGAACCTGTGTTATTAGATCTCTAAACATCAGGTTGGGTACTAGTGATGGTGTTTGAAAATGTGCTTAAGTCCCATCCCCTTCGACAACCAAGTTTCTATTCAACCCCTTGGTTAAAAGATCAATAAGATTTCTTACTGATTTCACATAGTTTAAAGAGACTATTCCTCTGTTCATGTACTCTCACACAAATTTTAATTTCAACCTTATATGAGTACTCAACTTGTCATTTAATTTCTCACTTTTAACCTTAATTATTACAGTTTAGCTATCACAGTGAACATGGATAGCAAGAATTGGCTTACTCAGCAAGGGAAGCTCAACTATAAGATTCTTCAGCCATTCTGCTTCTCTACTAGTCACTTCTATTGTCACTAACTCAGCCTCTATGGTAGACTGAGCTAATATGGTTTGTTTGGTGGATTTTCAGGCAACTGTCTCACCACCCATCATAAACAAAAATCCAGTGGCACCCTTTCCTTAGACTTTTCCAGTCACCTAATTGACATCACTATATCATTCCATTACATCAAGATATCTTCCATAATGCAGTGCATATATTAAGGTACCTTTTAAATATCTGCAGATTCTTTCAAATGCATGTCAATGTATTTTGTTAGGACAATGTGTATATCTACTAAATCTATTCACTATAAAAGAGATGTCAAGTTTACCGCAATTTGACAAATACATTAAACTGCCAATTAACTATGAATATTTGAGTTGTTCAACACATTCACCATGATATTTTTTTAAGTATGACACTAGGATCAAAAGGAGTGCTCACATGTTTACAGTCATATAGACCAAACATTCTCAAGGCTTTCTAAACATAATGAGATTGTGATATAGAATAACCCTCAGGTGACTTTAGAATCCTAAGCCCCAGTATCACCTCTGCCTGTCCCATATCTTTCATATCAAACTTACCATTCAAAAATTATTTAGTTTCATTTATCAATATCAAGTCATTGCCACATATCAAGATATCATCAACATAAACACATAAGATAATGCAAGTATCATCAAATAATTTAATGTGCAAGCGTTTATCAAATTCATACATAGAAAAACCATTATAACATATGACTACGTCAAATTTTTGATGCCATTATTTTGGGGCTTGCTTAAGTCCATATAAGGACTTCAACAACTTGCATATTTTACGCTCTTGGCCAGAAACTATAAATCCCTATGGCTGATCCATATAGATCTCTGCATTAAGTTCACCATTGAAGAATGCAATTTTCAAATACATCTGGTGAACCTTTAGATCATATATCGAGGCCAGTGCAACAAGCACACGGATTGTAGTCATCCTAGTCACGGGAGAATAGGAATCAAAGAAATCTATTCCCTTTTTCTATCTGAATCCCTTAACAACCAGTCTAGCCTTATATTTATCAATGGAGCCATCTGGTCTCAATTTCCTTTTGAAAACCTATTTACAACCAATTGTTTTGGCACCATGTGATAGATCCACTAGTTCCCAAGTGTAGTTACTCCTAATTGATTCCATTTCTCCATTGACTGCTACTTTCCATAAGGTGAAATCACTAAATGACATAGCATCATTAAAGGTTGAAGGATCATCCTCTACTAGGAATGATATAAAGTCATCTCCAAATATTTTTTCTATTCCAGTTCTTTTACTCATTCTAGGTAATATGCATACATCTTGTTGCCCAGTATATGGCTATGACCCAGAGGGGGAGTGAATCGTTAATAAAAATTTAATTGACTTATGTAGATAATTATAAGATGCAACACAAGTATTTAGCAATAATGTGATAGAAATGTAAATCAGAAGACAATCACACAATAGAACACAACAGAGTTTATATTGGTTCGATCGTGACTTCCAGTCACACCTACGTCTAGTTCCTCAGAGTAACACCTGAGGTTCTACTAGTCTTTCCAAGATAAAGTACAATGGGCTATTTTATTAGATGTTCAGCCACACCTCATGTACCCCCTCAATTAGAGTCCCAACTAAATTTTCGGGTATCAGCTAAACCTTACAGAATATAGTCTTTCTGTAGGACACCCTTGTCCACAAGCAAGTGCCACTCTTTTACAAGAAGATAAAAGCTATATTTAAGAAGAGTACACAAATGGTGCCTCGAAGTAGGCTTATGGTGTACAATGTAACACATTAAGTTCAAGATAAAAGATCAGAATAGAAATATGCAATCTTGAACTGTAAGAAGCCTTCTAAAGAATTAAATCAGAGTAATGTAGAAGGCCTGAAGGAATCAGCAGAGTAAGAAAATCAGAAAGACTACAATGGCTGATTCGCTTCTTGCAAAGGCTTGAGCAAGAAGAAGAGTTACATGCGATTGACTTACTTTTCTCAACTCTTGTAATGTGAAATTCTAGCTAAAGATTGCTCGATGAAGTTTGTTATTAGATCTTCCTGTGACTTGCTTATTTATAGCCTGCTCATACTACCGTTAAACTTATTCCTAAGGCTGTTAGACATAGAATAGTTAACACTAGACTCTATAATATATTCGTTAGACATAACTATATGATCGTTAGTCACAAGGAGCCGTGGACGTTAAGCTTCTAATATATTCGTTAGAAACAAGTGTCTTGAAGTTTCTGTTTCTTCAGCAAATCTCCTTCTTCCGTATTGGTCAGTCAGACTGTAGGAAGATCCATATCTGTCATAATATCTGAAGTCAGAGTACCTCTCCGAGATATGTTTATTTTTTAGGTTGTTACTTCTGCACAAAGTAATTTCATTAATTCACTATACATAGTAGAAGAAATAATTTAAGTAGAATATATTTCTTCCTTTGATTAGGCTTTAAAACGTGTCTGTACACTCTATGTACAACGACTATATTTGATAATTGTTTAAAATCAAACAAAGTCTGTAGATGTTTTATAACTAAGTTATATATATATGTAACAATTAAGTGAACTCAGTGCTCATACTATCTTGTCTAAATAACAACTATGTTTTTCATAAATTCAAGTTTATCTATTTCAGTGCAAATTGTTGATTAGTTTTGTTCTTTGTTTTGTTATAACCAAAATCAGTTAATTTTCAAGGGATGTTTATGATTCAAAAAGATGTCAGCCTAACAATATCTCCTTTTTTGGTGATGGCAAAATTAATATGGCAACAAAAGTATAGAGAACATTTTCTCAGTATACCACACTACCAATTTTCTCTATAAACCATATTACACGTTGCATACAATTTTATCTTATGAAAAGAAAAACTTGCATAATTTAACTGAATACGCATTGCATATCAAACATCTTTCTTACCCTTTTTGTCAGTAGCAAAAAGATCACACCAACATACACATAAAACGTTTGACAAAAATGTCTGATGAACTACATGCACAATAAGAAGTACAATAAGAAGTTGAAACCAAAAAGATGTTTCAGCTATGCTTCCTCTTTCTGTCATACTGACGCACATATGTGCCAACAGAAGGGGAGCGGGAGATGGTTTAGACATCTGTGGAGGTAAGGAGATGATAGGGGGTTCATCAATGGGTTCTGAAGAAGGTGGTGGTAAAGCTCCAATCCTCTGGAGTTCAAACTCATAGAAGGTCTCTCGATCATGAAAGGCATCAAAAGAGAGAAAGTATAGTTCTTGCTACTCCCGTTCCCGACACATTTGAATATATAGTTCAAAAAATTTTGGGGCACGTGAAACAACATCAGCAAAGGGCCTGAACGAGAACTAGAGGCACCAGTCAGCAAAATGGATAACTGGTTGGTTCTAGGCCATTCGTTCAACCATTTCTTTATGATAAATATATGTGCATCCTTGAAGCAACGTCACCATTCTAGAAGTGAACGCTTGCAACAATGAAACCTAATTTTGGTAAGAGTGTCCAGAGTCGTGCATTTTTCTCAGACAAATTTCAGAAGAAAGGCATTGAAGCCCAGAGTCCTTTGGTTTTGAATGAAGAGAGCTGTGTTGATTCGGAGCATGCGAATGAATATGGCATGGTGATGTTTATCTTTCACAAATTAAGTTTGAAAAAAGGGAAATATCTGATCATCACCAAGGAGAGGAGATGCTATTTCGAAGGAGCACCAAGCGTTAAACTCTGGATATATTGAAGTAGAAAACCAGTTTGGTGGCATATGGCATAATACGTTGACCAGGTAGCAAGTGAGGGGAATAGGTGCAAGTGGATGTTCAGATGTAGGTGCAACGACGGATGGTGTGGCTTGAGAGGTGGACTCGGTAGGTGGAGAAGGAGGGACATATGAGGGTCCTTCAGAGAGTTGAGGATCCCTATATAGGGAGGAAACTCGACGAGTCTTTCTAGGCGGGGAAGAGGATAAAGAAGGATGTGCAGGTGTAGGAGGGGTTTGATAGACAACTAAGGTGGTAGAGGGATCAGAATGTGGAGTAGGTATAGGAGAGGTAGGTGTTATATATCACCAGTGGAGAGGTGGAAGGACTAACTTGGTCCTTTGGAGCTACGAGTTGCGAAGGAGGTAGAGAAACTGGTGGAGTAGAGGTAGATGGACCTGCAGTCTGGTGAGGAGAAGGTAATGGAGAGGGAGAAAAAGAAGGTGATGGAATGTGAGGAGAACCAGGAGGCGGTTGTGTTGGTGCTCTGGTGATACTGGTAGCAATGGCTTGGACTTGAGCTAACAGAACAATTAGAGGATTCTGATTTGTCTGGGCGGCAGCTTTGACTTCAGCAATATCTTGGCACTGACTGAGTAACTGATTATCAATACTTTGTCAAAATTTGACCAACTTCGCCTCAATAGAACTAGTTGTGTTTCTGAGCTGAATTATTAGAGACTGTTGAGTGCCGGAGAAGGAAAGTAACTGATTTTTCATCTGCATAAAATCTACATTCTGAATCTTCAGTGTTTCACCAACGTCGCTAAGAGCGACAATCATCTGTTTTTCAAGTTCTCTAGATACTCGATGGTTGGCTTCAAAATTGGCAGATAAGTCATACTGAGTCGTGACTAGCTTTTGTTCAATCTCAATATGTGACTCAATTACTATCCCTTTTTATTTCTGCAACCGCTCCATTCATTTGTTCACAAAAATCTTGAAGGGTACTTTTGATGTGGTCAAGTTCACCTCGGAGGGTCTGCATCTCATAGGTTGTAGAGGGTCC
The DNA here is from genome assembly GCA_022559845.1 of Amorphophallus konjac. Classification (NCBI taxonomy): domain Eukaryota; kingdom Viridiplantae; phylum Streptophyta; class Magnoliopsida; order Alismatales; family Araceae; genus Amorphophallus; species Amorphophallus konjac. The sequence continues at coordinate 557,570,961 of CM040121.1, read as the reverse complement.
TGAGAAGAACAATGGGTGGACTTCAGCATGAATCCGCGATGGAGACACTTCAACTCCTGCTGTCTCCCTAACATTCTGAGTTTCTTCTTCAAGGGGCTGCTCCCCCTCAATTCGAGCATCCTGTAAAGTAGAGGGCTCCCCCTCAACGTACGTATGCACTGCCAGCAATATCATGAAGCACTGCATCAATCCGCTCCAAGGTGGTTTCCAATTCTTCCTAGGATGGGTGTTCTTCAACATCTACATTTTCAGGGTTAGTCCTGACTTGGTGCTCTTCTATTTTAACTAGTTCTAAAACAGGTTGTGCCTGGATGGGTGCTGTCTCTCTTGGAACGGGTTCAATAGTAGTTGTGGGTAAAGAGGAGGTACCAACTTGCTCCTCGGTTGGAAGTGTGCTGAAGCCGGATTCGCCTTTTCTAATCCATCGATTGTTCAAATGGGTGAACCCACTTCTCTATAAAGAGGTGACGTGAAGAGGTGTGCAAGAACTGGACTTCTCATTACTGACACCTACATGGAAATATTTGATGATTTTGGTTACCTGTGGCCCATAAGGCAACCAAAAGAACTTCTTATTCCTTCCCTCCTTGGCTATTTTCCTAACTTCGTTTGCTCCTTCAGCCATGACGTCAAAGATGATTGAGGCCAGATTTATTTCCCGCTTCTCCAGGAGGAAGTATAGAAGATTTGAATTTTCGATGATGCAAAGAGAGTGACTTTCATATCTTGAGACCAGGATATAGGTGATGATTAGATGAATCATCCGAGTTTTAGCATCCATCATCATAATATCTAAGTTTTTTTTGTGTTGGTCTGAAATCTCCACGACAGATTCTTAGTCATTTAACTGTCATAGACTCACGGCTGAGCAGGTTTATTCCAGTTGAGGAACAATCCAAAAGTTATGTGAAGAGCTCAGTTGTTACCTCAACCTGTGTGTTCTTGACAGTAATGACCAACTTGTTTCCTTTCATCTTCATGTTGAAGTAGAATACCATTTTCCAGGGTTTCTTCTTTTAGGGAGAAAAACTTTGGAAGCTTCATATCAATAAAATCTTGTTTTAGGCTCAGACCTAGTTGCTCCATTTCATCAAAATCTATATACCTCCCACCAATCATTGGTGAGCTCATACTAAGGAACACTGCTCTGACAGCACTGGTGACGAAGTACTGAGCGTCTATAGAAATAGCCGCCGTGGTCCTAGGGTTCTGAGATACCGAGGAAGGTCGATTGAGGAACTTTGAGAAGAAAAGAAAGTATAGACAAGATTAATGAGGAGAATCGAAGAAGGAATCTCTCTGAGATCCTGTAAGCAGTCTGCCAGAGGAGACGCATGAGAGCTTCCGCAGGGAACGAGACTTGCGTGGGAGCTTGCAGGTTCGAAGGTGGAGACGATGGGTCGAGATAGTCAGTTTATAGTGATAGTGGCTATTAGTTTCCGAGAAAGGTGACCCTTCGAGTTTCAAGCTAGTAGCTGGGATGCTGACGCAATCGGCTATGACCAGTAATACGGCAAAGGATAGTCAATTGATTGATGACCATGGTTTGAAAGAAAAGGATGGTCGATGCGGTTAAAGAGATGATGAAATTTCCTTACGGATAGTTGTTTGTCGGATTTATAAGATAGTTGTACTTATATATCTATCTCTTATTCAAAAAGATAGTTGATGCAAATGAGGATCGACTACCTTATTGGATTAATAAAGTGAAAGAGATAGTCGAACTGAACAAGTGTCTGTGTACTTCTTATGCTAACCTCTTAGGTTCATCATTGATTTTATGTTTTGCATTCAATTTTCTGAGCATCCATTTATTCCAAAGCATACATCCTTAATTCTCTTCGGATTGTGGTAAAGTGTTCTTCAGGGAGAGGCTTGGTAAACATGTCAGTCAATTGATGTATGGTATCAACAAAATTCAGAGAGATATTATTATTTGCAATATGTTCTTTTATAAAATGATGACATACCTCAATATGCTTAGTTTTGGAATGTTGGATAAGATTTTTGGTCAAATTTATTGCGCTTGTGTTGTCATACATCATTGGGATTTGTTTTAACTTTAATATGTAATCCTCCGGCTGATGTTTAATCTACAATAGTTGAGCGTAGTAGCTACCTGCAACAACATATTTTTCCTTTGCGGTTGATAATGCCATAGTGTGTTACTTTCTGGAGGATCAAGATATTAGGCAACCTGAAAAGAATTGACATATACCACTGGTGCTCTTTTTATATAGTAATTTTACAACTAGCGTAGTCAGCATCTGAGTATCCTATTAATTTCAGTGTGCATGATCTTGGATACCACAGACTCATATTAGTAGAACCAGTAAGATATCTAAAAAATCTTTTAACATGCATTAAATGTGAATTTTCAGATTTGCTTGATATCTAGAGCACATGCACACACTAAACAAGATGTCAGGTCTACTAGCTATGAGATATAAAAGAGAACCAATCATACCTCTGTAAGTCTTATGATATGTGAGATGACCTGACTCATCACTGTCTATTTTGGCTGAAGAGCTTATTGGAGTAGTGTGGACACACTTTTCGTTAAGCTCGTTACGTTTGTTCGTCTATTCGGATGGTTGATTCGTCTATTAAGTGCGTGGGCGTGCCAGTCACCGAAGTGACAATTTGTTCGGGCTCCGAAGAGTCCATGGTGCGCTCGATCTGACTCGGTCAGACGATTGTATGGTTCGGGTCATTACCAAAACCCGCCGCGCCATAAAGGTCACGGCGTCATTTACATCCCCCATACGAGGGAACACCCTTGATTAATCGTCGGGAATCAGGGCCTCATGGCCAGGAAATTAATTGCATAAAAGGCATATTCGGAAGCATCGAAATCCCCGTATGAGGGTGAGAAGAAAATATTTGAGATCATATCGGTCATGTGATGACCATTTAATATTCGGACGAATGTCCGGCTCGAGAAAACCCCAATCGTCACGAGAAGACCGAAACATATGTATGCCGGGGTATGGCAAATTTATTGTTCAGATAAATGAGAAATATTCGGTTAAATCCCGGTTAAGGCGGTCAGAAACCAACAAATTTTTCGGCTCGGCGCAAGATCAAGCCTCGACCATACTGCGGTGGGCCCTCCGCGGTCGAAACAAGACTTGTGTGAGCGTCATTAGTATTTCCGGTGCCAAGGGGCAATGGGGGAGAGTCTCGAGATTAGATTCTAAAACGAAGACGTGTACAGAGATAGCTGGCTGTAGGCCGAGGATATGGGTCAGGCAATGACCATGATTAGGGCGAACCCGTGGTCTAAGTGTGACTCACGAAGGTCTTATCGATATTCCCATGCGTAGGGCTCGGGGGTGACGAGAGCCTTCTCGTTCCGTTCAGATTTTTGTCGGTCATTCATGGACCACTTTATGTTCGGACAAAAGTCCACATCGAAGGTACGATGCAAACGGAAATAAATCCGTACAAATGTATGCCGATTTTACGGCAATTTCAATCAAAGAGCGGAAACGAATCCCAATGAGAACGAGTCCGATTTGACAGACTATCGGCCCGGAGCGATGTCAGATTACGGCCATATTGGAATGGCTGCCAAGGTCCGACCCTGAATTGGAGAGGCGACGTTAATATTCCCTTTATACCGGGTCTTGAGGAGAACGAGAGTACGGAGCGGATCTCATCATTTTATTATTATTTGAATTTTTATCATTATTATTTGTTATTTTTATATTTTTTGGTAAGTTTGTTATTATTATTCATTTATTATAATTTTTATTTTTATTATTTGCTTATTTATTTATTTATTTATTGAGTTGGTAATTATTATTACTTGTTTCCTTTATTATTATTATTATTTATTTATTTATTGAGTTTGTCATCATTATTATTTACCCCTTTTATTATTATAATTTTATTATTATTATTATTTATCCCCTTTTTATTGTGAGTCTGTTATTATTATTATTATTTGTTGTATTTGGCACGTGTGTGGAGAGGGTGGTGGGAAGTGTACCGCTGAAAGATTATGGGGTGTACCGTCGGGAGCAGATGATGCGCACCGGCAACGGCGCCAAAAATTGATGCGCACCGACTAGTGTCGTTAAGAAAGCCGTGCCACAATTTCAAAATGTTCACACTCACTCACTTTAAAAGATTGAAAAATCAAATTATATAGTGGTAAGCGGAGTCGATCCCACGAGGAGGAAAAATCCTTATTTTATCAAGTTGGAAAAACACCTTATGCTTTGAAAATCGAATTTTGAGTGAGATTAATCTAAGGAAAGATAAATTGCATGAAAACTATTTAAAGAATATGAGAGGGTTTAAGAAGAGAAATTGGAGGAGATAGAGAGAGAAACACAATATCACAAATGATGAATTTCATTAAGATGATAGTGGAAAGTCACACTAGAAAAATAAGAATTACAACATGGGAACATCAAAGAGAAAAGATAAGAAAATATAGCCAATGCATGAAGAATAACGCCGCCTCCTTGCCAAGCCTTGGATGAAGATCGCCTCGCCTTGGATGCCGACGCCGTGAGAAGACTAATAGATGAAGATCCGGCTTGGGATATGAGAGAAAAATAGAGGAATAAAGAAATAGATGGAGGAAATTTGAAAACAATGCAAAAGGGTGTGTGTGTTGGTGTGTTTTGAGAAGAAACAGTGAAAAACTAGATTGAAAACAGAGAGTGATTTGGAGGAAGAATAACTTTAAAATCAGAAGGAATTAGGAAAAGTGGAAAACATGAAAGTTGTAGAGATTGAGAAGATGAAGAAGATTGATGAAGACTTCAGAGTTTAAAAACGAGAGGAAGATGGAGAAAATGGAGGGTGAACAGAGATAGGTCACGGATGAACAGTGCAGAAAAGACACAGGACAGAACGTTAGAAAATTGATTATAGCTTCAAAACCAGGAAGAATCAGAAGAAGGTGAAGAAGAAGAAGATGTAGATCATTAAAAAACGAAGAACTTTGATGAAGACAACAATCTGAAAAGAGGAGAGGAAGAGGGTGAAAAACTAAGAAGAACAGGAGGTGGTGCGTGGATGAACACTAAACTTAAAAACTGAACTTTGAAAAACTGATTGTAGCTTGAACACGGTGACGATTTGGAAGAAGTGGTAGAAGAAGAAGTTGAAGAACTTTCAAAAACGCACAACTTTTGTGAAGACAGCAGAAAGAGATGAGGATCAGAAGAGGGAGAAAAATGATGAAGAACAAAAAGTATGAAAATCGGGTGAACAGTAAAAACCGTAGACAGAGCTTTGAAAAACTAATTATAGCATAAAAATGAGAAAGAATTAGGAGAAGAGGAAGAAGAAGAATTTGTAGAAGACTTAAAAACGAAGAACTTTGATGAAGAACTTAACTGCAAAAGATGAAAAGAAAGGCTTCGAAATTAAACCCTAAGGCAGATCTTCAAACTGTTCTCTCCGTAACCCTGCGACCATGGCATCATTTTATAGGGTTTTTGGTCTCTTACGATCGTGGACTTCCCAAATCCACTCAAATCCAGGTTTTTAGCAATGCAACTTGATCCATTAGACTCCTTTCCATCATTAAACTCCTCCTTTCCATAAAATGTTGCTTAGATAAGAACAGTTCGATCGGGAGCCTGCAGTTGCCTTTTCTGGTTCAATTTTGAATAGCGACTTATATTGGGGCGTCCTTTCTTTAAATGACGCCTTAATCTATGGCATCCTTTCCTGAAGTAGCGACTGCATCTCGGGCGTCAGTTTCTTATTTCCTTATTTTGCTATTTCCACATTTTTCGTAAAATAGGAATTGACGACCTTCACTTTGGGCGTCCTTTCAATGATTAGCGACCTCCTCTCGGGCGCTAATTCTTTTCTCTTTTTTTTCTTCTTTTTTTCCACTTTCTTTTATGAACTGAATTGACGCCCTTGGAGCTGTCGCTTCTTGCTGAAGACGCGCGCTTGCATCTGTCGTTATTTAAATAGTGCATTGATCTAGATCGCTTTTTCCTAAAAATTAAAATATCAATCCATTTAATTCCAAAATAATTATGCAAATATTTAAATATTTCTCACATGGTCTTTTAAGCTCAAAAAGATGATAAAATGCATGAAGACTCAAATAATGTGTGAGAATATAATTAATGCTCATGTTGCACAAATATACTCAAATAATGCTCAAAGATGATGGATGTGATGTAAATTATGATGTAAAATATAGCACTTATCACACCCCCAACTTACTCATTGCTAGACCCTTAGCAATGAAATTAAATTAAAATTTAGGACCAACAAGAGTTCACAAAGATCATACTCTTATATCCAGCTCTCCTTTCATAGAATCAACAAAAGATTAGGAATCCAGAATCATTAATGTTCATATTAGCCTTAGATTGGAAATTAAAGCACATGACTTAAGAATACAAATCAAAGTTCAATAGCACTTGTGCATGTGTAATTCTAAATCTGCAGTTAAGACAATTGCATCCCCCATTTGTTATTCCAAGTAAGTACTTTTCAACCCTGCACCTCTCAGATTAGAGCATTTAAGCATACTAGCTTTTGTCTGCCCTTTTCTTTTGTTCCTTTGGAACTTTTTTTCTCATTTGCACAACCATAATGCTGCACTAGCCTTCACCTTTTTACACGAACCTCAACACGTCTTAGGTGAAGCAGGCCCGGTTACTCAGATCAGGGGCATTTTTCATGGCATGATCTTTCTATTTCATCATTTCTTTCTTCTTCAATAATATGCCTTTGCATTCTCCTCTTTTTTTAAAAAACTTGGCAGAAAGTTTTTTCTTGAAATAGATCTCATCCTCAAGAAATGCAGAGTATCAGATACAGTTCCCAAAATAACAGAGGGCTTGTCTTATTTTGCTTCATCAGAGTGCATAGTGAATATTTTTCTAATAGTGTGCATGAACTTTAAAAAGATTCTTATATCAGTTTTCTATGGCTAGATCGAACTTAATTTTCCTTCAACCTTCTCCCTAGCCTTTTCTAATCCAGAATTGCTTTCAATTCAAGCATGAAACAATAAAACTCAGTCGGGAATTTAATCTTTTCATTTTCATGCAAATTTTAAAAAAATGATATGCCAAATCCCTACCAGATTGTACTATATGCAATGATGAAAAATTTCTCTCCCCCCCAACTTAAATGACATTGTCCTCAATGACATGGAAAGTTGAAATGAAAGAGCAATGTAATAATAAAGTTTGCTGAGCAGGAAAGAGACAACCTGGTGTGCGGGACAGAATCTCCTTTGGCGACAACTTCCTCTCCTTGGCTTGAATCTAATAATTAAAACACACTGAAACAAAAGCATCAAATGACAAAAATCTTGGGTTGCCTCTCAAAAGCGCTAAGTTTTCCGTCTTCAGTCAGACGCATGAAAAATCTTACTCCGGATCACTTAAAGCAATTGATTCTTTTAACAGCTGCTCACTTTCCACGTAAGGTTTTAATCGTTGACCGTTGATAGTGAAAATGTGACCATTTTTAGGATCCAAAATCTTAACAGCACCATGGTCAAAAACTTTAACAATAATGAACGGTCCATCCCATCTGGACTTTAGCTTACCGGGGAACAAACGCAGCCTTGCATTAAATAGCCAAACCTTTTGATTTTCTTGAAAACTCTTTCTGTGAATGTGTTTATCATAAAATGCTTTGGTTTTAGCTTTGTAAATCTTCGCATTTTCATAGGCTTCGTTCCTTAATTCCTCCAGTTCATTAATTTGTAGAGCTCTTTGGGCACCAGCTTGATTAAGATCAAAATTAACTTACTTAATAGCCCAATAAGCTCTATGTTCCAATTCTACGGGTAAATGACAGGCTTTACCAAAGATCAAGCGATAAGGTGACATACCAATGGGAGTTTTGTATGCAGTTCTATAGGCCCATAATGCATCATCTAGTCTTTCAGACCAATCTTTTCTATCCGGCCTAACAGTTTTATGCAGAATATTTTTAATCTCCCGATTTGACACTTCAACCTGGCCACTAGTTTGGGGATGATAGGGGGTAGCAAGCTTGTGAGTGATACCATACTTACGAAGCAAAGCTCGGAATTGAAAATGAGTGAAATGAGAACCCCCATCATTAATTATAGCCCTAGGACAACCAAACCTAGAAAAGATATTCTTCTTCACAAACTTCATAACCACCTTATGGTCATTTGTCCTAGTAGCAATGGCTTCAATCCATTTGGAAACATAATCGACCGCCACCAAGATATATTCATTACCGAATGAAGATGGAAACGGTCCCATGAAATATATTCCCCAAACATCAAAAATTTCAACCACCAAAATGGGATTTAGCGGCATCATATCTTTCTTCGAATTATTGCCCACAGCTTGGCATCTCAAACATGATTTAGAAACTTCATAAGCATCCTTAAATAACGTGGGCCAATAAAATCCACTTTGTAGCACTTTTGCCGCTGTCTTCTTTCCAGAGAAGTGTCCCCCACAAGCTAAGTTATGACAAAAATTCAATACTGATTGCTGTTCTTCCTCAGGGACACATCTTCTAATGATCTGATCGGGACCCATATGAAACAGCTCAGGGTCCTCCCAGCAATAGTGTTTTACTTTAGAAAAGAAATGATCCTTCTCTTGCTTAGTCCACCCTCCCGGGATCTGACCTACCGCCAGGTAGTTAACAATGTTAGCATACCAAGGAGTTGAAGAATGAGAGAGGGAAAGAATCTGTTCATCGGAAAAAGAATCGGACATTGGAGTACTTTCAGGGATCACTATCTTGGATAAATGATCAGCAACTACAGTGGCCAACCCCTTCTTGTCTCTAATTTCTAAATCAAACTCTTGTAATAATAGAATCCATCTAATGAGACGGGGCTTAGCATCCTTTTTAGAAAGTAAGTATTTTAAGGCAAAATGATCGGAGTAAACAATAACCTTAGCCCCTAAAAGATATGATCAAAATTTTTCTAGGGCAAAAACAACAGCTAGAAGCTCCTTCTCCGTGGTGGTGTAATTCATCTGAGCATCAGCAAGGGTGCGACTTGCATAATATATTACCACGGGCTTCTTATCTACCCTTTGTCCTAGGACAGCTCCAACAGCATAGTCCGAGGCATCACACATAATCTCGAAAGGAAGCGACCAATCTGGAGATTGAAGAATCAGAGCTTGAGTAAGGGTCGCTTTCAAAGAATTAAAGGCCTTGAGACAAGAATCATCGAAATGGAATGGAGTATCTTTAGCAAGCAACTGTGTGAGGGGACGAGCAATGGTGGAGAAGTTCTGAATAAATCTGCGGTAGAATCCCGCATGGCCAAGAAAGGATCTGATTTGCTTGACAGATGTAGGGGGAGGGAGATTGGAAATCAAATCTACTTTGGCTTTATCAACCTCTATTCCCCTTTCCGAAATTACATGGCCTAAAACTATGCCTTCTCTCACCATAAAGTGGTTCTTCTCCCAACTTAACACAAGATTAGCATCAATGCACCTCTTCAAAACCTGAGTCAAATTTTCTAAGCACCCCTCAAAAGAATCGCCAAACACCGAAAAATATTCCATGAAAACTTCCAAAGTCTCCCCCACCATGTCAGAAAATATCGACATCATACACCTTTGAAAAGTGGCGGGAGCATTGCAAAGCCCGAAAGGCATCCTTCTAAAAGCAAATGTGCCATATGGGCACGTAAAAGTGGTTTTTTCTTGATCCTCCGGATAGATAGCAACTTGATTATATCCGAAATAACCATCCAAGAAACAAAAATATTTTTGTCCAGCCAGTCTTTCCAGAATTTGATCAACAAACGGGAGTGGAAAATGATCTTTCTTTGTTACTGAATTTAATTTCCTGTAATCAATACAAACCCTCCATCCCGTCTATAATCGCATGGACACCTCTTCTCCTTTTTCATTTGTAACCACTGTCAGCCCCGACTTCTTAGGAACCACTTGTGTCGGGCTAACCCATTTGCTATCAGAAATAGGATAAATTATCCCAGCATCTAACCACTTAACAACTTCCTTCTTCACCACCTCTTTCATATTTGGATTCAGCCGACGTTGCATCTCTCTACTCGGCTTGGCATTGTCCTCCAAATAGATATGATGCATACAAACATCTGGACTTATACCCTTCAAATCTGCCACAGACCATCCTATCGCCCCCTTATGCTCCTTAAGAACTTCTAAGAGTTTAGATTCCTGAGTAGAGTTAAGATTAGAAGCAATGATAATAGGCAAGGTATGATCTGGGCCTAGATAAGCATATTTCAATGAATCCGGTAGAGGCTTAAGTTCCAAAATGGGCGGCTGATCAAGAGATGGAAGAATAGATTCAGCTTGAAGTGGAGGGAGTGGTTCAACTCTAGAATAGGGTGCATAAGAAAGAGGTGAATCTTGAAGCAAACTACCTTCTTCAATCACATCCTCATTCATATCCGCATTTTCTTCAATTATTTCATCAAAAATATCAATGACATTACATTCTCCCTCATGATCCGGGTATTGTGAAGCTTTAAAAACATTCAGTGAGACCTTCTCTCCTCCAAAGGTAATATCCATCATCCTTGTGGCACAATTAATATTGGCCTTCGCCGTAGCCAAAAACGGCCGTCCCAAAATGATTGGTGTATGTTTTAACTCTTGGGATGAGGCCATATCCAAGATCAAAAAGTCCACTGGGAAATAGCATTCATGAATTTTCACTATCACATCCTCCAACAAACCCTTTGGTGTTTTAACAGACCGATCCGCTAGTTGAAGGATAATAGAAGTGGGCTTTAATTCCCCTAAATCAAATTGCTCATAAATACATGTGGGTAACAAATTAACACTTGCTCCAAGATCTAGCAAAGCTCTATCAAATGTCACCCCACCTATATCACATGAAATTAATGGAGCACCAGGGTCCTTCAACTTCTTTGGTAAAGAATTCATTAAAACAGCACTAACATCTTTAGATAGACGGATCTTCTGTGTTGCTGCCTTCGGCTCCCTTCTTGGTGTACAAAGCTCTTTCAAAAACTTCGCATACGCCGGCACATGTTTAATAGCATCTAAGAGTGGAATATTAATATTGACTTGTTTAAATAATTCCAACATCTCTTCTTGATGGACCGGCTTCTTTTGAGCTTTTGGCTTTAATGCATCTGGAAAAGGGATCTTAGGAACATATCCTTGCAAACCTTCATCAACCTTGACCTTCCCTTTGTCCATTGTCTTCTCTCCCCCATCCGGCTTCTTTTTCTCTTGAGCAATTATCGGCTCTTCTTCCTCATTATCACTTTCCTCTCGGGCATCTTGGCCCGAACTACTACCCACATCCTTAGCCTGATATGGATCATTAAGAACTTTCCCGCTCCTAAGGGTAGAGATAGCTTTGGCATTCTCGAATTGAGGAATGATAGGAGGGGGTGGCTGAGGTTGATTGGGCTGATTTGGAGGGGGAAGAATAGGAGCTCTTTGTTGAAAACCCGGAGGTTGTTGATTGCGGGGATTAGCTATGGCTTGACTAGGTAGCTGCCCAACATCTCTCCTCATATTACTAGCCGCCAACTGACCTATTTGACCTTCTAACTTAGCAATTGATTGTTGCTGAGAGAGAATAAGTTGCTGAAGTTGGTCAAATTTATCCTCAAAATGAGGCTGAGGGGGTTGAGGAGGCGGTTGATAAGGAGCTTGCAACGGGGCTTGAGGTTGATAACGATGTGATGGAAATTGATTATATTGGCCCTGAAATGATGAAGCTTGTTGATATGGGGCCCGAGCATGATGGAATGACGATTGCTGAAATGGAGGTTGTTGTTGTTGATTATGTTGAAAAGGATTTTGAAGATGTTGGTGAGACTGGTTCGGAACTTGAAAAGATTATTTTGGAATTGAGGGATTGACTTGAGTAGATGGTCCTTGTTGTGATTTTCAAGAAAAATTTGGATGATTTCTCCAGCCCGGATTGTAAGTATTGGAATATGGATCATAATTAGGCTTGGAGATTCCCTGAGCAGCAAAGACTTGTTCTTGAATGAACGGGGAAGTGGGGCCGCCGTGGGGCAATCAATGACAGCATGATTTGGGCTAGAACATAGAGCACAAAGTTCTTGAAGGTTGGAATCTGAGAAAGATTGATTGTGTTGGATAGAAGGAAAAGAAGGTTCTTGTTTATTCATGGATAATAATTGATCAAGTTTTTGTGCTACCAAATCTACCTTCTCCATCCTTTGTGCCAACAAGTCCACTTTATTCAACTTTTGAGTAAGCGCATTAATATCCATCCTATTCTCCAACTCTCCTTGACTTTTGATTTCATATAGCCCACCCTTCTTAGCAGGTCCAATCATCCTTTCATAAGAGGAAAGTGAAGCATGACTAATAGAATTTTCACTTAACATCTCAAATAAATCATAAGCTTCATCCTCACTTTTACTCATGAAAGCCCCCCCACATGAGGCATCCACCATCTGTCTATAGTTTTCTGTTAATCCCTCATAAAAGGCTTGCACAATTTGCCATCTAGATAGGTCATGATGGGGACATTTCCTCAATAGATCTTTCAACCTGTCCCAAGCCTCATTAATTTGCTCCCTAGAATTTTGTGTAAATCTAGTGATGGCCCTTCTCATGGTATTAGTCCTACCAATGGGGTAGAATTTCTTCAAGAACTCTTTTTTCATCTCTCCCCATGTGTCAATTATTCTACCCAAGGCTCCTAACCAATATTTTGCTTTATCCTTAAGGGAGAATGGGAAGAGAGTAAGCTTAAGGGCACCATCTAAGAAGTTTTGAATTTTGACAGTTGAACATATCTGGAGAAACTCATCGAGATGTTTATATGGATCTTCATTAGTATTGCCATAGAAGGATGGCAACATCTGGATGGTACTAGATTTGATCTCATAATGAACCGCCTGGTTCTGAGGTGCTTGAACATAGAAGAATGGTTGATATTGGTTCGATATGAAATAATCCTTCATTTGCTTGGGGGCTTGTTGCACTTGTTGGTTTTGATTTTGATTCTCCATGAGGTTAGGTTGGGGTTGGGACTTAGAATGTACTAACCTTTCAACTTCACTAATGGGTCCTATCAAATGAGGGTGGAGGGATCTCCTACCTTGCATGCAATGCAAAGGGCCCAAAAGGTAATGATGCTTTCTTTTTTTCAAAATGCAATGAATCCCTATATGAATGAGTTATGCAAATGCAAGGATTAACTATATGACTGATGATTTTTTTTTATTTTTTTGAAAAACCTTCTAAGGGCACTCTAACTCCAAGGTGCTTCGTGGTACAACCTGCCCGGCGTCCGTGAGGGAATCCACGGGTACGGGGACTTATGGAGGTCTTAGAAATGAAATTTCAAATCCAAAGAGACGGAATGCTCAATGGAGTGTCCTTCCAATCCAAGAGAGGTGTAAAGATCCTAATGCCCTTAAGGAGGGGAAATAGATGAGAAGAGAATTTTTTTTCAAAAGATGTTGTAAATAAAGAATGAAAAACAAAAAGAGCAACTAAATGCACAAATGCATGAAAGTAATGCAACTAAGATGGAGATATGCTAGCATGATGAATTTTTTTTTGTTTATGTTTTCTGATTTTTATTTTATTTTTAGATTTTTTTTCAATTTTCAAATAGAGATATGAATGAAATAGTCTATAAACTAAAAATACCACACAATATGCAAAACTACTGCAAAATAAAATCTAAAAGCATGTTTTTTGTGTTTTCTGGATTTTTGACTTTTTTCAAAATTTTTTTGATTTTTTCGGAATTTTTCAGAAATTAGCAAAACATGAGCTTTACCTACGTTTCTGACCTTTCAGCGACGCTTGATTTTCTCATATTTTTCTGAATTTCTGCTTTCTGTGACAGATCTGGGCTTTAGCGACGCTTCCTGTGACATATTTTTTCCTTTGATTTTCAGGTCTGAATTTCTTTGAATTTTCTGATTTTCTTATTTTTTTTGATTTTCCTGTAAAATAAAATAGAAAAATAAGTAAAATTATATACAAATCAAACACAAGGAATTTCCCAACATAAAAATTAATTTCATCCCCGGCAACGGCTCCAAAAATTGATGCGCACCGACTAGTGTCGTTAAGAAAGCCGTGCCACAATGTCAAAATGTTCACACTCACTCACTTTAAAAGATTAAAAATTCAAATTATATAGTGGTAAGCGGAGTCGATCCCACGAGGAGGAAAAATCCTTATTTTATCAAGGGACACATCTTCTAATGATCTGATCGGGACCCATATGAAACAGCTCAGGGTCCTCCCAGCAATAGTGTTTTACTTTAGAAAAGAAATGATCCTTCTCCTGCTTAGTCCACCGTCCCGGGATCTGACCTACCGCCAGGTAGTTAACAATGTTAGCATACCAAGGAGTTGAAGAATGAGAGAGGGAAAGAATCTGTTCATCGGAAAAAGAATCGGACATTGGAGTACTTTCAGGGATCACTATCCTGGATAAATGATAAGCAACTACATTGGCCAACCCCTTCTTGTCTCTAATTTCTAAATCAAACTCTTGTAATAATAGAATCCATCTAATGAGAAGGGGCTTAGCATCCTTTTTGGAAAGTAAGTATTGTAAGGCAGAATGATCGGAGTAAACAATAACCTTAGCCCCTAAAAGATATGATCGGAATTTTTCTAGGGCAAAAACAACAGCTAGAAGCTCCTTCTCCGTGGTGGTGTAATTCATCTGAGCATCAGCAAGGGTGCAACTTGCATAATATATTACCACGGGCTTCTTATCTACCATTTGTCCAATGACAGCTCCAACAGCATAGTCCGAGGCATCACACATAATCTCGAAAGGAAGCGACCAATCTGGAGATTGAAGAATCAGAGCTTGAGTAAGGGTCGCTTTCAAAGAATTAAAGGCCTTGAGACAAGAATCATCGAAATGGAATGGAGTATCTTTAGCAAGCAACTGTGTGAGGGGACGAGCAATGGTGGAGAAGTTCTGAATAAATCTGCGGTAGAATCCGGCATGGCCAAGAAAGGATCTGATTTGCTTGACAGATGTAGGGGGAGGGAGATTGGAAATCAAATCTACTTTGGCTTTTGTGGACACAAAAAATTGCACACCCGGATGTCCCGCTCGGCCCAGCGTCAGCAACGGCACCGGGTGGAGAAATCCCAGAGAGACTAGCCACACAAGCTCCCCAGGCCCCAGCGGCACACCCCCCATGGGGGTCTTCAACGGCACACCCCCCCTTGGGGGGGGGTCTTCAGCGGCACACCCCCCATGGGGGTCTTCAACGGCACACCCCCCTTGTGGGGTCTTCAACGGCACACCCCCCTTGGGGGGGGGGGGGGGTCTTCTGCGGCACACCCCTTGGGGGGGTCTTCAACGGCACACCCCCCTTGGGAGGGTCTCCAACGGTACACCCCAGGGGAGGCTTCAGCGACACGCCCTAATGGGTCTTCGACGGCACACCCCCCCTTGGGGGTCTCCAGCGGCACGCCCATCATGGTCTTCAGCGGCACACCCCCTGGGTGCCCCAGCGGCACACCCAGGGGGGTCCAGCGGTACACGCCCCATGGCCTCCAGCGGCAAGCCCCTTTGGGCCCTCAGCGGCACACTCTGCTAGGCCTTCGACGGCACGCCCGTTTTGTGCCCCAGTGGCACGCCTTTTTGGCCCTCCTACGGCACACTTGTGCAGCCCGCCAGCGGCACAGCGTTAAGCCTTTTCAACGGCTAAACGACGGGGTGCCCATGCCCTACGCATCCTTGGCGCGCAGTGAGCTCTATGAGGTGTCAACCAGGGATTGGGCCACGCGGGCTATCCCACTGGCATCCAGGACGGGGGAGTCAAACCCCACCATCACGAGCCACTTCCCGCCTCCGACGGCTGTGCTCGAAGGCTCCCGTTGCCGGGAGTATAAATGACTCCCATTTCGACAAAGAAAAAAAGAAGAGGAGAGGAGAGAGAGCAGGGGCAAGAGACACAGGCAGAGGGAGAGACATACGCAAGAGAGGAAGAGAAGAGAGAAGAAAAGAAGAAGGGCTCCGGCGTGAGTCTCCTCCGACGACCACCGGGCAGAAGAGAGAGTAAGAGAGAAGGAGGGCTGATTGTAACAAGGGAAGGTGCGGGGGAACGAACAGTGGACGCTCGTCCCTGCTTCAATCCCCAACACTTTCCCTTCCGGGGTTTTCCTTGTTTTCTTCCTCCCTTCATCCTGTATTTTGGTTTTCCTCCTTGCCCGTAGCCTCGGCTAGGGCATGCTCGGCAATGTGTATGGCTGGCCATGACCCCTTGCTCCCCATGAATGAAAATCACCCTCTTTAGGTTCCTCTGTTATTTTGTTGGTTTATGCCCGTTTTCACGGTGTATGATGTGTTGTCCGTTTCTTCCTCCATCTCTCTATTTCTCCGATGCTTCTGGGGTTTCCATATCAGTATGATCACTCCCGTATGATCTTTGGCCTTTCGGGTTCTTTGCCCTCTCCTATGGCCAGCAGTTGTGCCAACCTACCTGAGGGGAGGAAAACCCTCCTTCTCTCCTAGAACGCCTTGCAGCCAGTAGCCTATCCCTGGGCTTTCCTCTACCGGTACGCACCTTTTGGCCCTCAGCGGCACACCCCGTTGGCCCTTGGCCGGTACACCCTTTTGGCCCTCAGCGGCATACCTTTTAGGCCCTCAGCGGCACACTTTCTGGCCCCCAGCGGTACACCTTCCCCTGGTGCCTCAGCGGTACACCCTTAGCCGCCAACCCCCAGCCCTTTCTGTATAGTATTAGAGGTCTTCCGTTCACAGTTTTCTCCGGGTTTTCCAAGGTTTCACAAAGGTGTTGCTGCCTCCGGGCGCCCACCTCCAGTTGTCGGGTTCCGCCACTCCATGTGGGCGCGTTCCCTGTATCTCCCTTACGCTCGGGTCAAGGGGAGAAGCTGCCGAATTTTTGTCAAGATATAACAACATATTAAATAAGGCAAAAGGAAGCAACAAACGAACAGAACAATCAACGATAAAACTTACCGATTTATCGGTCCGCTGTCGACACCATGACGAGAACTGGACCGCTTAATAACCCGGCAGCCCGAACGTCCGACCTGTGAGAAGAGGCCGAACAGAATAAAGCAAGGAAAAGGAGAAGTTTACATAAAGCTATATAGAAAAAAAATCAATAAAGGAAGAAAAGAAAAGCCTTAAAACGAATAACAGAGGAATGCACCTTTGTCACGCCTGTTCCAACCTTCACCGGCACGCTCCGTTGGTCCCCCAGCGGCACACTCCAAACTACCTTCAGCGGTACACCCCTTGCTTCCCTCTAGCAGCACACTGTCATCCCCCTCCAGCGGCACAACCATCCCCCCCGTCTTCAACAGCACACCCCAGACAACCTTCAGCGGTACACCTTGTTACCCCCCCCAGCGGCACACCCCTTTTTACACCCAGCGGCACACTCCATTCCCCAGCGGTACACCCCATCTCCCTTCGCCGGTACGCTATATACGTCTATATATATATATATATATATGTATACATAGCATGGCAATAACAATAAAGATAATAAATAAATTAATGAAAATTATGCTAATTAAAGGACGCCAAATATGTAGCAATAATAACAACAGTAAAAAGGGGGGGGGAAGAAAATAATAATAATAATAATCAAAAAGGGAAAAATCACTCAATAAAACAAATGCATAAAAAGAAAAGGTAATAGACAACAAGGAAAGAGAGGAGCATATAACTAAGAAAAATCTCAAAAAATGCTAGGGTCCACATTGCAGTCCCGTCTCCCCCCTGTGTCCCGATATCAAAGGAATAACAATGCCGCCTTTTCAGGTTGGGCCCGGATCTTGGGAGCTATCCCGACATGGCCAAGCCCAGACCTGATCTTGGGCCGACATTCCGACTAGACCAGATTTGTTCCTCGCCCCTATACCCTTTCGGGCTGTGATTGAAATTGTCGTGCGTTCGGCAGACACTTAAATGGATTCGCCCCAGTTTTCTCGTCGCGTTTCTATCACGGACCCGTGTCCGAACATGAAAAGGTCCACGAGCGACCGACATGGCTGACGGCCTATGGCCTGAATTCAACCCTTAGTGCAACCTATTCCTGCCCCTTTCTTGCGCAATTAGTATTATTCCTTTCGGCCGTCGGGCCCCTAATTTTGGCAATTGATCAAGGGTGTTCCCTCGTATGGGGGATGTAAATGACGTCGTGACCTTTACGGCGCGACGAGATTTGGTCCCGACATGAACCACACAATCGTCTGACGAAGTCAGATCGAGCGTCCCACGGGCTCTTCGGAGACCGAATAAATTGTCACTTCGGTGACTGGCACGCCCACGCACTTAATAAACCAACCAACGAACCGACGAGGATCCGTCGAATGAAAAATGCGTCCACAAGTCTGGCACGCCCGGTGGGACCGATCCACCCTTCATCTCTTTGCCGGAATTAGGGGCCCTGCGGCCCCCTTCTTGTGATACTAATTGCGTCACTTTCTCAAATACAGGAAAATCGCATCATGGTGCCGACGATGGCCGTCACTTGCGGCCCCCAAGTCGTCGAGAACCATGTCCGAGGCGGCTACCTGGCGGTCCCCCTCAACTTCGGGAGCTTCCCTCCCACTGTGGGCTTCCCCAACTTCTTGGGGGTGGCTTTTGCCAACATCCTCGAGGTGAAGGCGCCTCAAGAGTCCCAGATCAATGCTCTCGCTCCGAGGGCCACTGAAGCTGCCACCGGCCGAGCTGTGGCCAAGAACAACAATGGCGTCCCAGCAACGACGCTAAGCTGCAACGTGCACCACGTGCACCAAACCACCGGCCCATCCCACCAAGGGTCGGCAGCCTACCAAAGAAGGGTCCGGAGGAGCAACGCCGGCGCCAGCTCTGGACGCCGCACCTCCAACTCTGGAAAGACTATGACTGTCGGGGCCCTCCGAGTCCGCCTGGACGGGCAAAGGTCCAGGGTGACACCGGACCGTGTCGTCCCGACTGTCCCATTCCACAACTCCTTTCAAGGACTGGAGAAGTTGAAGGAGAAGGTGACGCCCACCGCTGTGGCCGCATCGCCGAAGGCTGCGCCGGTTCACAGGCCGGCCAAACTGAAGCAGGTCTGGGTCCCCAAGGAGGCCCAACCCATTGCACCCGCCCAGGCGGGGCCTAGCACTTTCCGCCCAAGGAGGGCTAGAAGAAATGAAAGGGTCGAGCTCACGACCCCGGCTTGTCGACCAACACCCGTCACCCCGGTGCTGCCCGAGAATGCTCACAGCCGCCACCGGGGGCGCCGACACAACATTGCCCGCCCGACACCCGGGGCCTACTCTCCTCCTGCCGCTATCATCGACATGCAATCACAGGCTGCTCTCCCTGACCAGGAATGGGAAGGGATCGAGCAGGCTATGAGGAATTACCTCCGAGGCCCGGGTAGCACCCCCGCCGGCCGCCAGAGACTGCTGGGGGCAATGGCCTCTGCTTTCCAGAAAGAGGGAGCCCGGCCCGCGCCCAGCGCAGAATCGAGGAACCGCTCGGAGGAGCCGCGCCAGTCCCCTGCTCGGGAGGAAGCGCCGCCCCGACGATCGGTCTTTGACAGGCTGGTGTTCCCGGGAAGATCGTCCAGGAAGGCGACGAAGAGAAACAAAAGATGACAAACCTTCACCTGCAATATGGCAGGAGTTCACGGTCGGTATGGGGCCTTGCCTACCGATCCTGAAGAAATGGCCAGACTCGCCGCCAGGCCGGGACCCCTTACTAGAAGAGGGAGAGCGGCAAGTGGCGCGACTCCCACAGGCGCCGAAGGGACCTTCCCCGAAAAGCCCCTTGCGGCCCTTACGGCCAACGTGGTCACCACCGGTGGTGCGGACACCCGAGCAGTTGAGCGGCGCGACACGCGGAGCCACCAGTACCGCACACGGAGCACGACTCGAGCCACCTCAGTGTCCATTTGGCTCGGAGACAGCCTAGAGACTCCGCCTTGAGCCTCCCCATTTATCATATTTAGTTAGACTTTATTTGTGTTTAATTTATATTTATTTCATTTGTATTCGGTTTGTAATATTGATTGTACGAGGGGTTTATGTGTAAAATTGGGACCCCGGGTCCCACGCCCCCCCCAGGCCCCATCCCCTTGAGCCACCTCAGCCTAGGGTCCCATGTGGGGTCAGTCAACCTTCCACATGGAGGCTTCTAGAAGGGTTGGCCAAGTGGGGGACAAGGGACTTGGAAAGTCCACATTTGGCCACCCACCCTCACCTACCAATTCAACCTTCTACTCCTTGGTCCAAGGGCCACCCCCCCCCCCCTTTGTTTTTTTTTTATATAATTTTGTGTGATGTTCACATCTCATCCCAGCCCTCCATCCCCTTCCCCTAGATCCAATGGTGGATAATAGATGTGAGATGTAACACATAAATACTTGTATTTTCCTATTTTGATGAATTAATGCCATTTGAATCAAACTAATTCCAAGAGCAAGGGCTGGTGCGCCCCCTCCTCTCTCCTCCCTCCCCCCCTTGGATGCTATGAAGGCTTCCATTCTGAGGTGTGACTCCTCGTGTATCGGTTCCGACGATCGCCGCCGCCGCCACGAGCCGCCACCTCACCGCCATCGCCATCAACGGAGTTCTGCCTGCGCAGTACCACAGTAGCTTGTTCGAAATTCATAGGTCTTCCCCGAGCTCATTTGGCTACCAAATTTGGAGGAGTTGTTCCTGGGATGTTCCTCTCCACCCAAAAAAATCAGGCCAGCATTCAGATCACGTTTCCTATTTTCTGATTTTCGTCCACTCTTCCATTTCGGTTCTGCCAGAGTTCTGTCCAGGTTCACCTCCGTCCTAAGTTTCATATCTTAGATCCACTTTTTGATTTTTTTAGTTCGCCCAATTTTACTGGGGGTTCCATCCATCCACCCCTTCATCCACAATTTTTTTTAATTTTTGATTCGCCCATCTCATATTTTATAAAAATCGTTCTCAGACCCATCTACAGTTCTGTCCACCTGTTCCCAGATCCGACCACCAGTCACCCCAAAAATCATAACAAATCGCCGTCTTCTCCAAATAATTATAAAAATAGTCCCCGTTCCGTGGTTTGATTACCTACAACTTTTAAGATGAGCTCGAAGTCTGAATCCAACTGTATGTAGGTGTTCAACGGCCATTTACAGGAAATTGATATGCTGATCTGAGATTTCGGGAGCTGTGGAGCAGAGAATGGGAAAATAGTTAAAGCTCAGGTCCGCGCAGGTTCAGAATAGTCCACTGACCCTAGATTGAAGGATTTCGAATCCTCTTTCCAACGGCGCTGGTTTCGTCGCATTCCAGCGACGGGACTGATCGTAGCGGCCGTTTTCGCCGGAGCGCGCGCTGCAGAAACAGCAACATCAACTCGTGGATAGCATCCTCTCCACTTAGGAACCGGGGCACCCGACCTCCGGTGAGTGTCGCCGGTTGGCCGCCGTCCAGGAAGCGCGCTGCCAGGGGTCCCCATTATAGTGGGACCCACCCCGCCAGACCCGGAGGATAGGACAGCGTGTGGGCCCCACAGCCCATTGATTGCGCCGTCCGGAAGGCACGAGAACGCGGAGTTCGGCGCGTCGAGACGACATCAAGATGCTGCCCGTCAACCTGATTTGCGTGATCCCCGGGCTCCACATGTGACCTTTTACCTCCCTGCGTGGAGTGGGTCGAATCTCTTGGTACCGCTGTGAATTATGTTAACCGGGGGTCCGTCAGTCAGCCGGGGTGTCTTCGCCACGCTGGGTGCGTGGAGGTAAAGGTCTTAACTCCTTGGCGTTACATTGCTTAGCTAGTATACGGTCTTAGGCCGCTGCCGAGAGTGTGGGTACTAGCCCGTGGGTCCATGCCACCGCTGTGAGAGTGAGAGTGACCCGTCCCGCGACTCGATCCGAGTCCGGAAGTTGAGTCGGACTACCCTTGACCTCTGCCGGTTCCTTAACCGCGCACGGTCCGCGCTTTCCCTCGCTTGGGACGACGAGTGAGCTTCCACTTCTGTTAGCGACGTTTCTCCACTAGGAGCTCGTAGTGTCGGGCTTAGTGTCTCCCTGGTGTGTGTTGCTGGTCGCGTCCACATCTATAGTCTGAGGTCCACCCCATGTAGAGTCGCCTCCCGTGTCCGTCCCGCATCAGTTTGGTATCAGAGCGAGTCGAGTCTAGGGTAGTCATTGCATAAGTCTTGCATGCATCATGGTCTAAGTCAAGTCTAGGATCATCATTATTTTTAAAACAAAAAAAGAGTGTTTTAAAATTACATTGCATCCCAATAATCTGGTATCTTAAAAGGTGTTGTCCGAACATAGGTTACGCCTATCGGGAAGGTCGCACACTTGCGGGAGTGATCTTCGGGTCGATTAACTCCGCCACGTACCGGATATTGGTTTAGGTCTAGATGCATTAGTCGGTGTTTGCATCAGTTTGTGTCTCCTAGTTCATGTGTGGTCCAATAAGAGTCAGTCGGTCTTCTCCACGTGTCGGCATGTCTAGCATGTAGTTCCGCCAAATTCACATGGAATCCCCATCACCCGGGCAATATGGCCGTTGGTCCACCCATGGGCTTGGCAACCACCCACTCCACTTCCGTAGGCCCGAAGCCTCAGATTTTTATGGCTCCAATGGCCCGGGAGATTACCTCAAGTGGGAGGCCGCCATGGACACATACTTTGATTGTTATACCATGTCCGAATCCGGGCAATTCTATTTTGCCAAGGAGAGGCTTCTACACGAGGCCGCCGAAAAGTGGGACCACATTGAGCGCTTGAGAGAGGTTAGGAGGCAATGGCCCATCGAATCATGGTGGGACATGAAGAGAGAGCTTAGGAAGGTCTACGTGCCCCAACCGGTAACCTCCAACCGGCCCCACCCAATCACTTCCAACCAAGTGGGTCCTAGTCGGAAGCAAAGAGCCCCACACGTAGATGAGCCAAGACCCAATCCAAGGACGGTTGACTACGGACGAGTCCACCATGATATCCCTATTCCAACCCACTCCGTTGCCGAACTTATGCAAATGATTTTGGACCGGTTGGATGGGGTGGATAGGACACGTACTCCTAGTGATGTACTCCTACACGAGCCTAAGGAGGTAGCAATTGGTAGCCCCAACCCAATGCCATCTAAGGTGCGATCCCTGTGGATTCTATTAAAAATCCACTTAAGGAATTAAAATATATATATAAGGGAGGAATATGGACAAAAAGGGATTAGCACGAGGTGCTAAGATGGAGTTTGTGATCGCCAGAGACACGAGGCCTCAAAAGATATAACAAATAATAAACATGGAGGGATCGCGAAAAATACCTTGAATGTGGGGATTGTGAGTGCTCCTTTCTCTTCTAGATCGGCCGGCCGATGAAGAGAGTTTCTCTTTCTTGATTACCCTTGCAAAATACCAAAGACAACACCAAAAGATCGGATTAGAACCAAGGTGAGTGTAGCATCAATTCATGATTAAGGGTGAGCATGAAAATTAATGGAGAAGAACACACCTTATGGGTGTTAGCCCTTAAACCCCTATGCAAAAGGGTAGGTAAAAGGTGATATGATGAATGATGAATAAAAAAAAATGTAGATAAGTGCAAGGTGAAGAGTGCACTGTGGGAGTTCTGTGAAAAATACTCAACGTGGTTGAGTAATAAAAATATGAAGATGCAACATGCATGAACTAATGATAAAAATAAAAGAAAAAGAAATAAAAGAACAGGAGCCTGCGTGAGCCTCTGGCTTTGAATGCTAGATGGGGAGGAAGCCGGATGAAGATGAAGACTTGAGATGCAGTAGCTTCTCCTTCGGCCAGCCGCAGCACAGCAACTTGCAGGAGAAAGAAAAAAAGAAAGAAAGAAGAAGCCGAGAAGCCGAAGGGGATCGAATCTTATTAACAGAGCCGCCGGCTCTATTAAATAGAACAGATCAAATATAGCAGAAGATAAGAACGGGAAAGAGTCCAAAGAGGGAAGGATTAAGATGGGGAAGTGACCAAACAAAGCAAGGACTCTCTGGGAAAGGCTGCGTTCATTTAGAACCCAAAAGGTGAAACACGACTTGGACACGGGCGTCAATTCTAGAATTGACGACCTACCAGAAGGCGTTATTAAAAACACGACTTAGATCAGGACGTTAATTCAAAATATTCAAAGTAGGGCTATTTTTCATTTCTCAATATTATTTCCCATTTTTTAGGTGAAGGTGCATCTCGATGTGCTGATTCCAACGACTATTTTTGCGTATTTTTCTGACACCCGGAAGACCACCAAATCACCTCTGGAAGAGAGGTTGAAAATAATATTAAAATAATCAATTGGAAAGTGACGCCCGTGCCATATGTCGTTAATTCAATTTTTTTGATTTTTATTTTATTTAAAATAAAGGTAACGTCTTATTCTTGGTCGTTAATTCTAAAAAATTCCGAAAAAACTTCAGAAAATTCTAGAAAAATAGGAATTTGAGAGAAATGGACGCCCTCATTATATGTCGTTAATTTTTTTTATTTTCTTTTAATTTTCTTAAAAAGAAATGACGCCCCTCTTCAAGTTGTTAATTCCAAAAAATTCATAAAAATAGAGAAAATTGCCCAAAAAATCTAGAAAAATCCAGAAAAATAGGAAAAAATAGGAAAAGAGAGGAAAAAGGGAGAAATCCAAGAAAAGTGAGAAAAACCACTCAAACAGAGCTAATTTGAGGGTCAAATTGGGACATTACAAGGTAATATGAGATGTGCTCACAATAACGTCAATTTTGGCGTGTCTACAGCTGCCCCGCCTTGACGTCTGCTTTGCAAGGGAGCAGAGCAAACTGAAAAGTAGATGCCAAGGTGTGATGAGACACGCAATCAACATCACTTGATGAGAATTGAAATCAGGAGCTCGAGATGAAGCAATCTCGGGAAATTCAATGAAATCAACGATGTTCGGATAAAAGAGGAGGTGTGCACGCGGGCACGAAGGAGATAAAAGAATGATCAACTTCCAGCGCGGTGGAAGTACCCCAGGTCACAAACCTATAGGTTTCACCATTGGGGAGCGGTTACCAGCCAATGTGGACGTGCTGCAGCCAAGGTGGATCCAGGGGAAATGATTGAAATAAGATGATAGAAATCCAAACAAGTGCTTTTGAGAGAATGACCCAAAACAGCGATAAAACGAACTGAAGACACAATTCGGCAATGAATATCTCATATCTGGAAAGATCAATTTGACTCTCCAAATCAGCTTATCAGAATGATTTTCCAACGTTAATTCAAAGTCCTACATGAATGCATGCTGGGTTTAAAAGGAAAAATTAAATCAAACGAAAATATAAGATACTCAAGGATAATATTGTTAAGCTATCCAGACTGAGTCAAGAAAACCATTCTGCGAGCTGATACTAAGCCGAAGCCCGTTTATCCGCGCACCAACTCGCAAAAGGGAACCATCGTCCCCAGTCTTAGACGGCTCAACGGCCTATCCGTATGACTAAGACTCCTCTGGAATCATCATTATTTTTGATGAAGGGGAACTCAAATTCTAGATTTACCAAAGCCACAAGGTCCTTGATATAATCTAGTAGCGTATGTAACATATAGTAGGAATGCATACAGGGAGAGATGGTGATAGCAATGAGCACATGGGCATGGGGGAACTGGGAGATGAGGTGCAAGCACCGTGGGGCTTGGATGATGATGATGCCCAGTCAGTGGGACCAAGAGCTTCTTCCTGCGCTCAAAAATTCATCAGCCAAGATAAAAGATAACAAGCAATGAATAAAGCATTTAAGCATAGCAAGCATAGCATGAATCAAAGCATCAATAGCATGTATATGGCATGAATAGCACGAATTAAATCATGGCATTGCAAATCAACATTGTTTGTTGTTGTTTCATCATGAGGAAGACAATCTTGGCTAATCAAGATTTGGAGTTGAATGATCAGAATGATAATGCCCAGTGGCAGAATTGACCAAGAGAAATCAGCAGGAGTTGATTGAAAGATCTGGAGATGAATAATCAGAATGATAATCAGGAGATATAACCAAAAAAGATATGAGGAGATGATAACCAAAAATACCCAGGGTGGCATGTCATGAGAATATCGGGAGGAATCAATAGATTGATAGCAATGAGTGGAGATAGGACTCATCCCATGCTCTTGGTCCTTGCAAAGTTGTTCCTGCAAAACACCATCAGACAATACAATGCAATCTTTATGGAGAGTTTTTTTTTCTGAAATATGCAAATTTTTATGAGTTTTGAAAAAGATATTCAAATTTTTATGAATTTTATCAATATGCAAATTTTTGTGGGTTTTAGGAAAAGATATTCAAATTTTTATGAAGTTTTGAGAAAGATATTCAAATTTTTATGGATTTTGGACAAGAAGTATTCAAATTTTTTTTTTGATTTTGGTTAGACATTGCTAAAGCAGCATCAAATGGTGTCTTAAATCACTGGCTAGGGGCCCTCGTTCCTTCCCCTTTCGCTAAAAATTGCCCAAAGCTGGGCGTGCATTGAAAGGTGGCGCCCTATAACCGACCGTCTTTGATCAACGGTGCCCCTACCAAGGCCATACCCGAGGAACGTTCGGTCTTGGAGGGAGAAGAGAAGAATAAGTGAGTATAAGCTTTATGTAGGATGGGAGATGTCGGGACTTGAATTCCTTCCAAGGTGTTTCCCCTCAAAGAGGTAGTCTGTTCTGCCGGGGCTTTGTGCCTTTGATTTTTAGACCCTCGACATGCATACGACCAGGATTTTCCCTGCGGGGACTTTGCCACTCTTGACATGCCATAATTCACAATTTTACATTTATCAAAATTTTGACTTGATTTTCATAATAGCCCTTTTGGCGAGATGTATATCATGAAAACTCATATGAAAACTCATATTGATTTTGGGTCAAGACTGCCCCTATTTGAGACTCCTCTCGTATTGGGGATTACCTTGGGTGGGTCATCTCATCCGTCAATCTCTTTCCCCTCCACGCGGCCGAGTAAAGAAGAGAAAAGACTTTCAGATATACTCATGGCATGGCCAAAGTAGCAATGATGTTTAACCAAAGGAGCCAGCTAAGGTCGCCGTGAAGTGTGTGGAATGCCCAGCTAAGGGTTACTCTTAACAAGCAGGGAGAGAACGTTGAATTCCCACCGCGGGGTTTTTATTAACCAATGGTGCTGCAGAAACAAGCCTAAAGACTCTTTTGAGAATGATTTAGTAAAGATAAAGATATGACCTAGGATAAAGGTCTTAACTACCACTCTTAATCTTGTTAAGAAGCACTTCATTTTGAAAATCATGCGTGAAGCAATGAGATAATGATATCATAAAAATGCATACTTACGCCAATATGTTACCTTGCAACCTTTGTAGAAGCAGCTGTCAGAGGCGAGGTTGATCATCGTGGGGTAGTCCTCTTTCGTAGTCAAAAGGATTGGAAGGTTGATCATCGTGGGGTAGTCCTCTTTCGTAGTCAAAAGGATTGGAAGCAAAGGGTTTGAAAGTGGCTTAACAAGAAGGAGTGGTGCCAAGACCAGACTCAGACGAATAAGGAAAAAAAGGAAGAGAGGCGAGGGCTAGAACTCCCTCGCTAAAGCGTGGAGACCCTGATCACATGGAACAGTCTACAGAAGAAGCGGAGAATTAGAAGGAGGAGTTATGACTAAAGCCTCGAAAGCAGTGAGTGAATGGGCAGATGCCCAAGGCAGTGGATGTGGAAGAAGTTGGGTCGGACCCAAGATTAGGGGAAATCAGAGGAAGGAATTGATAGATGGAAAGAGGCGGATCCAGAGGGTCCGGAAGTAAAGGAGGAGAATCGTGATAGGAGGAATCATCCGGAGGCTCCGGAGGGATAAAATATCGAGGGACACGGTGCCCTGGGAAGAAATAGGGAAAAAAATGATGGGTAAGGAAGAAGAAAATGAATGATGTGATATTTTGGAAGATCAGAAAGATGAATTGGAAGAAAGATGGAGGGTCCGGAGGTTCCGGAGGAAGAAAATGGAAAGGGGCGTCGTGCCCGAAGGAAAGGTATGAAGGATCCGGAGGTTCCGGAGGAATGAGAAGGGAAGGGACGCGATGCCCAAAGAAGAGGGAAATAGAATCCGGAGGTTCCGGAGGATTAAGATGGAAAGGGGCGCGATACCCGAGGGGAAAGTATGAAGGATCCGGAGGTTCCGGAGGAATGAGAAGGGAAGGGACGCGATGCCCGAGGGGAAAGTCCGGAGGTTCTGGAAGAATAAGGTGGAAAGGGGCGCGATGCCCTGGGAGAAAGTGAGAGAAATCCGGAAGAATAAAGTGGAAAGGGGCGCGATGCCCTGGGAGAGAGTCCGGAGGTTCCGGAAGAATAAGGTGGAAAGGGGCACAATGCCCTGGGAGAAAGTCCGGAGGTTCCGGAAGAATAAGGTGGAAAGGGGCGCGATGCCCTGGGAGAGAGTGAGAGAAATCCGGAGGAATAAGGTGGAAAGGGGCGCGATGCCCTGGGAGAAAGTGAGAGAAATCCGGAGGGTCCGAAAGAATAAGGTGGAAAGGGGCGCGATGCCCGAGGGGAAACCCCGGGGGTTCCGGAAGAATAAAGTGGAAAGGGGCGCGATGCCCTGGGAGAAAGTCCGGAGGTTCCGGAAGAATAAGGTGGAAAGGGGCGCGATGTCCTGGGAGAAAGTGA
Source organism: Amorphophallus konjac (assembly GCA_022559845.1). Lineage (NCBI taxonomy): Eukaryota > Viridiplantae > Streptophyta > Magnoliopsida > Alismatales > Araceae > Amorphophallus > Amorphophallus konjac. The sequence continues at coordinate 557,542,406 of CM040121.1, read as the reverse complement.
GAGAAATCCGGAGGAATAAGGTGGAAAGGGGCGCGATGCCCTGAGAAGAGATTGGGGAGGGGGCAACGCCCAAGCAATGTAAGGGGACCTAAAGATCCCGAGGATGAAGATGAATAAGATGGGAAATTCGGAATATCTGGAGGTGCCGGAAGGCGGGGAAGATACGGGTTTGGAAACCCGGGAATCAGGAGGTGTATGCAAAAAGATGGATGCGATGAATGCAGTGAATGCGCGAATGCAACAAAATGCGTGAGATGCAAAGAAGATGGAGAATGTGAAGGGTGAGTGGACGAGATCCTTTTCCTAACCCTGGGGATGGCCCATGAAGAAAAAGTGATAGAAATGGATGCATAGAAGGTGGAACAAATAAGGGACGGCCCCTTAGCGCCAAGATAACTGCCCCTCCACGGTAGTGAAAGTGTATAATCAAACGGCCCAATGGAAGAAGCTTCAATAATAAATGACAACCCCCTTGGAAGGCAAAGATCAATAATGTAAGGGAGTTGGAAAGTTGATACAGGAAGCATTGCCATGCCCATTGATTTGAACGGAATAGGAATTTGCCCCTTGTATGGAAGAATGGATTTAAGATTTGCAAACTGGAGCAAGGGGTGCCATGCCCGGCCCTTGGATGGCATCGACACTTGGCATTCTTCTCTGAGCAATGGCGGTGACCTGGCCCCTTCGACCATGTTTGGCACAATAGCCCGGATCGGCATCCGGTAAATAAATTCTGGCATCTTGAACAGCACGGTAGTGGCCAAATTCTTCTTACCCGGCTTTTGCTCATCTTCGGCACAAGTACTTTCAGAAGGCCGCCCGTTCCGAGTAGTAAAGGGGGGTGAAGCGGAGGCGGAAGGTTCCATGGATGGTGGAGGTATAGTGGAAGGTGTTGGAGAAAGGGTGAGTGGAAGCGAAGGTTCAAACACGTCGAGCTTCCCCCTTTGCTCGGAAGCAGCAGGGGTTGGCTTGAGTGCAAAAAGGGGTGGACCTTGCTCAGGATTAGCCACGGGTAAGGGTGATAGGTTAAGTGGTGGAATAGGGGAAAGGCCTGGCAAAGCTGGTTTTGGCGTTACAGGGATAATGGACGGCTTAGGTAGCGAACAAAGAGGAGGGGTAATAGAAGGCTCGGCAGAGATCGGCATAGTGGAGGGTGATGGAGGTTCGGCAGAGGCCGGTGGAGTGGAGAGTAGTGGAGGTTTGGCGGAGGCCGATGGAATAGAGGTTAATGGTGTAAAAGGAAAGGGTTTGGTGCGCTGGAAATGTCGGATGGGGCGAGAGGTGTCAGGTATAGGGGAAGGCGCATGATGCACCGGTGTGGGTGACTGGAGTATCGACCCATCATCGTAACACCAAGTATTGGGGTGAGGAGGAGACTCATGGTGCGGCGGTATGTGTGATTGGAGTATCGACCCATCATTGTAACACTAAGAGGTCTCATAAATGGGGGTTGGATCGGGGACTGTGGCATAGTCCTGAGCATAGGGGTCTTTTGACAGTGGAGGAAGAGGATGGTGAAGGAAACTCGGAAGGGATGCCTGCGGAGCTTCATCATCGTATACCGCTTCAAGTTCTTCAATTGCCGGTTCTTCATCATCAAATGCAAGTGGACACTGTAGTGGAGGCGTATATGTGGATGGAGGAATGTAATGATGTTGCGTATGTGGAGGTGGAAGGCCATATGAATGAAGTGTGCGGATGGGTGGAGGGCGGACGGTATCCACTTGATCGTCGAAATCTGCCGGCTGTTGCTTGCTTGAGCTGCCGATACCATAATCATCTCTCCTATCTTTCAACTCTTTCTCCATCTTTGTAATGTTATTTAAAGCGGCATGGAGAGGATTGACCGGAGCAGGAGGAGCCATGACCCTTCTTAATTGTTCCTCCATCAAAGTGACTTTATCAAGAAAGGTTTGTTGGAGGGGTGTAACTTGAGCAACCAAGGGTTGGCAGGGCCTTGAAGGAGGGGTGGCATAAAAAGGCCGTGGAGGGGAGTTAACGGGATGACCCGCAGAAGAACCCGGATGGGCCGGATTGCAAGAAAGAAATGGGCCTCGGGGCCGTGATGGAGGAGGAATAGAAGGAGGCGGGTGTCGGACCACCCGGGGAGGAATTTGAATAGAAGAGGATGGGTAATGGGCTACCCGATTAGGATTGTGAATAGAAAAGGGAGGTGGGTGATGGGCCACCCGTGTAGGGTTGGAAGGAGGAAGAGATGAAGGAGATGCACCCTCAACGGCGGCCTTAAGGGCTTGGATCTGTTGAGGGGTGAGATGATCTAATGCATGGATGATTTGGGAGACCTTCTCATCGTTGGGAGGAGACAATCCCGAAGGAGTAGTGGCTTGAAATTGAGATGAGGGACCATAAGTTTGGACATTGCCCATGGGCCGGGCATGACCATAAGAATGAGGATGCGGTCCCTTGAAAATATGGTGAGAATTGTGATGAACATGTTGAAATTGAGGGGAATAAGATGTGCACGGTTGTGCATCCTCATGAATTGAATTAAACATGTTGTTTTGTTTATGGTAAGCCATTATCCAATCAAAGTTCAAATAATATGCAAAAAAGCACACAAGTTGGAATGGTTACCTTTTGATCTTGATTTGTTTGAGCCTTGGTGAATTAATGATTTTTGACAATTATGATTCACACAAGGGAGGATCCTAGTTTTAATATGTTCACTTCAATGCCAACTAGGAACACTCTCTCACCACGTATAAGCCAACTAAACCCGGGACTTCAAAGGGTACAACCTGCCCGGCGTCCGTGAGGGAATCCACGGGTGCGGGGACTTATGGAGGCTTGGTTTAGAAATTTTCAATACAAAGAGACGGAATGCTCAATGGAGGGTCCTTCCTTCACCAAGAGGGTGTGTGGAATCCTAATGTAGAGAGAGGAGGTCTCCCAAACCAATGCAAAGATGAATGAATGCAGCAGGTTAAACAAGCCAACCACAGCAATATAATCAATCAACAAGTATAAGCATGAATCAGCATGAAAACCCACACACGGGGAGGGTTCTGCAAACCCACAGTAAAAGGCGCCCTGGCAGGGGGCGCTACCAACAAAGAGACGACAGGGTCACTGTCGTGAATAACTGTGAGGGGGCCCAGGGGCAGCGAAAAATGGGCCTTAGAGTGAGGCGCTATAAGTAAAAGGACGCCCCTGCAAGAAGGCGTCAAATCCAGAAAAATGCCTTGACGAGAGGCGCTAAGCAATAAATAGACGCCCTGGATGAGGGCGTTAATTCAAACGCGCCTCTGGCTGAGGCGTTAATTCCCCAGGAAAGCTCCACGTCCAAAAATATCAAGATACTCACAGTCACAACATAATCATGGCAATCAATATGAACGATACAGCATGCTCATCAAAATTTTGAATAAGTGGAATTTTCAAAAAAATCTAACAAGCTGACAGATCACTTGGGGAGAGTGCAAGGCACAATGGAGGGTGCCCGAGGGGCACGAAAAGGAGACGCACCGAGGGTGCAAAAGGGGAGATGGCACACGTGGGTGCCTAAGGGGAAGGGGTAATCAAAGAAAAATGAAAAGGGGTCCCACCGTGATCGCCAATTTATGGATTCTATTAAAAATCCACTTAAGGAATTAAAATATATATATAAGGGAGGAATATGGACAAAAAGGGATTAGCACGAGGTGCTAAGATGGAGTTTGTGATCGCCAGAGACACGAGGCCTCAAAAGATATAACAAATAATAAACATGGAGGGATCGCAAAAAATACCTTGAATGCGGGGATTGTGAGTGCTCCTTTCTCTTCTAGATCGGCCGGCCGATGAAGAGAGTTTCTCTTTCTTGATTACCCTTGCAAAATACCAAAGACAACACCAAAAGATCGGATTAGAACCAAGGTGAGTGTAGCATCAATTCATGATTAAGGGTGAGCATGAAAATTAATGGAGAAGAACACACCTTATGGGTGTTAGCCCTTAAACCCCTATGCAAAAGGGTAGGTAAAAGGTGATATGATGAATGATGAATAAAAAAAAAATGTAGATAAGTGCAAGGTGAAGAGTGCACTGTGGGAGTTCTGTGAAAAATACTCAACGTGGTTGAGTAATAAAAATATGAAGATGCAACATGCATGAACTAATGATAAAAATAAAAGAAAAAGAAATAAAAGAACAGGAGCCTGCGTGAGCCTCTGGCTTTGAATGCTAGATGGGGAGGAAGCCGGATGAAGATGAAGACTTGAGATGCAGCAGCTTCTCCTTCGGCCAGCCGCAGCACAGCAACCTGCAGGAGAAAGAAAAAAAGAAAGAAAGAAGAAGCCGAGAAGCCGAAGGGGATCGAATCTTATTAACAGAGCCGCCGGCTCTATTAAATAGAACAGATCAAATATAGCAGAAGATAAGAACGGGAAAGAGTCCAAAGAGGGAAGGATTAAGATGGGGAAGTGACCAAACAAAGCAAGGACTCTCTGGGAAAGGCTGCGTTCATTTAGAACCCAAAAGGTGAAACACGACTTGGACACGGGCGTCAATTCTAGAATTGACGACCTACCAGAAGGCGTTATTAAAAACACGACTTAGATCAGGACGTTAATTCAAAATATTCAAAATAGGGCTATTTTTCATTTCTTAATATTATTTCCTATTTTTTAGGTGAAGGTGCATCTCGATGTGCTGATTCCAACGACTATTTTTGCGTATTTTTCTGACACCCGGAAGGCCACCAAATCACCTCTGGAAGAGAGGTTGAAAATAATATTAAAATAATCAATTGGAAAGTGACGCCCGTGCCATATGTCGTTAATTCAATTTTTTTGATTTTTATTTTATTTAAAATAAAGGTAACGTCTTATTCTTGGTCGTTAATTCCAAAAAATTCCGAAAAAACTTCAGAAAATTATAGAAAAATAAGAATTTGAGAGAAATGGACGCCCTCATTATATGTCGTTAATTTTCTTTTATTTTCTTTTAATTTTCTTAAAAAGAAATGACGTCCCTCTTCAAGTCGTTAATTTTGAAAAATTCATAAAAATAGAGAAAAATGCCCAGAAAATCCAAAAAATCCAGAAAAATAGGAAAAGAGAGGAAAAAGGGAGAAATCCAAGAAAAGTGAGAAAAACCACTTAAACAGAGCTAATTTGAGGGTCAAATTGGGGCATTACAAGGTAATATAAGATGTGCTCACAGTAACGTCAATTTTGGCGTGTCTACAATCCCAAGGTCCTCTCCCCATCATAGTGGATCCTCTTTCCCCACCCATGAGAGCTCCATTACCATCACACTCACCTTTTGATCTTATTTCGGAGCCCTCTCATTTGGAGCCGCCAAAGCCCGAGCCACCCATGTTTCTAACGGGTACACTTTTCATAGCCGAACCACTTCTTAGTTGGCTCAAGAACGGCTTGGCCCCATCTCTCCTCCCATCCATGGACCCTACCCTACCATTAGTGCCGGTCAACTCATTCCATACCACCTTCCGGTCTAGTCACCATGTGGATACATTAGATGATCTTCTTAAAGGATTAGACCGGCAGTTGACATTTACGCACTTGTTGGCCCCACGCTTCGACCGACCTACAGGCCGTAGCTTCACACATCCATCCTTAGGGTCCATCACCTCCGTGTACACCGTGGGTCATGTTACCACGGAGGTTCTTCTACTCCTCCCTTTGCCGGCCGAGTCCGACTTCATTCCCCTTTGCCCAAGGGAGGAATCTTACTTTCTACCTATGATTGTCGTCCCATCTCTCGCAATGAATGAAGGTGATCATTTACACCTCCAAGATTTCCAAATGTGGGACAGTGATTTGTGGAAGCCTAGTCCGAGGGGTCATACCTTCTTTGATCCCTTCGACCCATTCTCTTATGGACCCCGTGACCCACCATATTTACTCCACCTTTTCGAGAGAGTCCACCATCATACCCCCACCGTCTCATCTCCCTTCATGGATGAAGGAGATCAACAACACCTTTTAGACTTCCACACATGGGATCTTGAGATGAGGGAATCCATATCGAGGGGTCACACATTCTTTGATCCCTTCGATCCCTTTCTTAGTGGTCCCCTTGGTCCACAATCTCCATTCCACTTCTTTAAAAAAGGTCACCATTATACCCCTCCCCCATGGACCCAGCCATCGGCACCCACCGAGTCCGTTCACGGGCGAGAGACACCCTACCCTCCAGTCCCACCCAAACCTCTCAAATCCAAAGGACCGTCTTATGATTGTACCGACCCTCGGTCACACCTAGGGTATGCATGGCACACATTCGGATGTCCTGGACCACCTTACATATGATTGGGTCGGACTAACAATAGGGTTGTTTAGGGTTGTGTGTGCATCCGTGTGTTTTTATTTTGCTAAGCATTTTAGGAGTGCATAGTGAGTCTGCCGAGTCTAGTTCTAGGCATGTTAGGAGTCTGCATGAGTGAGTCCAGCAATGCACATTACAAAGAGCTAGCCGATGCCCATCGACACCACCGAGAGTTCCAAGAGGGTGAATATGTCATGATCAGGGTAAGACCTGAACGGTTTCCCTCTGGAACCGTTAAGAAGTTGCAAGCTCGCGGAGCCGGTCCTTTAGAGTGTTGAAATGTGTTGGATCCAATGCATATGTTGTGGACCTGCCCGAGGAATATGGTATAAGCTCTACCTTCAATGTATCGGATCTTGTTGCATATAGGGACCCAGCGGTGATCCCTAGTGAGCCTTTTGAGCCATCTCCTCCCCTTGAGAGTGATCCTACACCTGAGTGTCCACTTCCACCTCCAGCCCCTTTTTCACGGCAGCGTGAGCATATAGATCGTATACTGGACGAGCAAGTGACAGTTACCAGGAGTGGATCTTACCCGCACTACCTAGTGCGATGGAGAGGACGGCCTGCTACTGAGGACACATGGATCACACATGGCGAGTTGTAGCAGATCGATCCGGTCCTTCTGGAGCGATACAGGAGCGATGCAGACCCTTACTCGACAGGGTCGAGTTTCTCCCACCCGGGGAAAATTGGTGCGGACACCCGAGCAGTTGAGCGGCGCGACATGCCGAGCCACCAGTATCGCACACGGAGCACGACTCGAGCCACCTCAGCGTCCATCTGGCTCGGAGACAGCCTGGAGACTCCACCTTGAGCCTCCCCATTTATCATATTTAATTAGACTTTATTTGTGTTTAATGTGTGTTTATTTCATTTGTATTCAGTTTGTAATATTGATTGTACGAGGGGTTTATGTGTAAAATTGGGACCCCGGGTCCCACGGGCCCCCCAGGCCCCATCCCCTTGAGCCACTTCAGCCTAGGGTCCCATGTGGGGTCAGTCAACCTTCCACATGGAGGCTTCTAGAAGGGTGGGCCAAGTGGGGGACAAGGGACTTGGAAAGTCCACATTTGGTCACCCACCCTCACCTAGCAATTCAACCTTCTACTCCTTGGTCCAAGGGCCGCCCCCCCTTTGTTTTTTTTTTATATAATTTTTGTGTGATGTTCACATCTCATCCCAGCCCTCCATCCCCTTCCCCTAGATCCAATGGTGGATAATAGATGTGAGATGTAACACATAAATACTTATATTTTCCCATTTTGATGAATTAATGCCATTTGAATCAAACTAATTCCAAGAGCAAGGGCTGGTGCGCCCCCTCCTCTCTCCTCCCTCCCCCCCTTGGATGCTATGAAGGCTTCCATTCTGAGGTGTGACTCCTCGTGTATCGGTTCCGACGATCGCCGCCGCCGCCGCCACGAGCCGCCACCGCACCGTCATCGCCATCAACGGAGTTCTACCTGCGCAGTACCACAGCAGCTTGTTCGAAATTCACAGGTCTTCCCCGTGTTCATTTGGCTACCAAATTTGGAGGAGTTGTTCCTGGGATGTTCCTCTCCACCCACAAAAATCAGGCCAGCATTCAGATCACTTTTCCTATTTTCTGATTTTCTTCCACTCTTCCATTTCGGTTCTACCAGAGTTCTGTCCAGGTTCACCTCCGTCCTGAGTTTCATGTCTTAGATCCACTTTTTGATTTTTTTTAGTTCACCCAATTTTACTGGGGGTTCCATCCATCCACCCCTTCATCCACAATGTTTTTCAATTTTTGATTCTCCCATCTCATATTTTATAAAAATTGTTCTCAGACCCATCTACAGTTCTATCCACCTCTTCTCAGATCCGACCACCAGTCACCCCAAAAATCATAACAAATCGCCGTCTTCTCCAAATCAAATTAAAAAAATAGTCCCCGTTCCGTGGTTTGATTACCTACAACTTTTAAGATGAGCTCGAAGTCTGAATCCAATTGTACATAGGCGGTCAATGGCCATTTATAGGAAACTGATATGATGATTTGAGATTTCGGGAGCTGTGGAGCAGAGAATTGAAAAATAGTTAAAGCTTAGGTCCGCACAGGTTCAGAAGAGTCCACTGACCCTAGATTGAAGGATTTCGAATCCTCTTTCCAACGGCGCTGGTTTCGTCGCATTCCGGCGACGGGACTGATCGTAGCGGCCGTTTTCGCCGGAGCGCGCGCTGCTGAAACAACAACATCAGCTCGTGGACAGCATCCTCTCCACTTGGGAACCTGTGCACCCGGCCTCCGGTGAGTGTCGCTGATTGGCCGCCGTCCAGGAAGCGCGCTGCCAGGGGTCCCCATTACAGTGGGACCCACCCCGCCAGACCCGGAGGATAGGACAGCGTGTGGGCCCCACAGCCCATTGATTGCGCCGTCCGGAAGGCACGAGAATGCGGAGTTCGACGCGTCGAGACGACATCAAGATGCTGCCCGTCAACCTGATTTGCGTGATCCCCGGGCCCCACATGTGACCTTTTACCTCCTTGCATGGAGTGGGTCGAATCTCTTGGTACCGCTGTGAATTATGTTAACCGGGGGTCCGTCAGTCAGCCGGGGTGTCTTCGCCACGCCGGGTGCATGGAGGTAAAGGTCTTAACTCCTTGGCATTACATTGCTTAGCTAGTATACGGTCTTAGGCCGCTACCGAGAGTGTAGGTACTAGCCCGTGGGTCCATGTCACCGCTGTGAGAGTGAGAGTGACCCGTCCCGCGACTCGATCCGAGTCCGGAAGTTGAGTCGGACTACCCTTGACCTCCGTCGGTTCCTTAACCGCGCACGGTCCGCGCTTTCCCTCGCTTGGGACGACGAGTGAGCTTCCACTTCTGTTAGCGACGTTTCGCCACTAGGAGCTCGTAGTGTCGGGCTTAGTGTCTCCCTGGTGTATGTTGCTGGTCGCGTCCACATCTAGAGTCTGAGGTCCACCCCATGTAGAGTCGCCTCCCGTGTCCGTCCCGCATCAACCGGCGACACGAGCGGCGGACCCTCTACATCGTCCGAGGATGCCCCGACCGAAGAGACAGGGGGCATGCCCAGCCTCCCCACGGTCGACCCGGGAATGCTGCTCATGATGCAGCGGTTTCAGCAGGAAATTGAATCACTTAAAAAGCAATTGAATGAGCTGAACACATGGCCCCCGATGTCCTGGCAGACCGAGGTTTTACCCGAGGCACCCGGGGACAGGGGGCAGTCCTCAGAAGTAGCTCTTCCAGCGGCTCTCAACCCTCTCGGAGGCACGTCCCTGCACCAGGCACACTGCACCGCACCGGCCCCGCCACAGGCCTCACTTTCCCAAGGGTCCCTCATGGCCCCCCAGGCGACCGTGCTGGCCACCCCGAGCGCGCAGCCCGCTCATTTTTATCCGAGTTCGGTCGACCCGGCAACAGTTAGCCGGTTGATGCTGGAACAGATGATAGACATGAAACTGGCCGAGAGAGGTGACGGGGATCAGACGCCGTTCGACGTCTACAGGGTGCCCTACCCGGCTCACTATTCTGCGAAGAAGTTGCCGGTCGGCGTCACCAACCCACCCAAGTTCGAAAAGTTCAACGGGCAAGGGTCCCCCAGGGAGCACATTGCTTATTATGTGAACGTCATGGGGGACTTGGCTGCTGATGAGGCCTACCTTCTGAAGTTCTTCGGCTCGACACTCACCGGGCTTGCCTTTGAGTGGTACTTCGGCCTGCCACCCGGGTCTGTCGCCGACTGGCCCGACATGCAAAAGAAGTTCAAAGAAAGATTCTATGTTACAGAACGGGAGGTCACCGTGGCAGAACTTTACACCACAAGAAAGAAGAATGACGAGTCGGCCCTCGACTATATCAAGAGATGGAGGAACCTCAGCATGAGGTGCAGGCGTCCCCCACACCAGGAGGATGCGGTGCAGATCTGCAAACAGAACTTGAAAAAGGAGATCCTGGAAAGGATGATTGGCACCGAGGTCAAGACATTTGACCGCCTGAAGAAAATGTGGTAGCAGAGATCGAGGCATTTTTGGCTCGATACTCCTCCACCCCGGCCATGTCAAGCCAAAGAGCCAGGCAGGCCGAGAAGAAGCCAGCTCCCCCTGAGGTGCACACATTAGATTTCCAGGCTTTTGAAAAGCAGAAAGAGAAAGCCAAGGGGGCTGTCGACCTTCCTCCGCCCAGAACCACAGAACGGCGGGAGGGCCCCTCACTAAGGGAGAAGATGAGAAATAAGCTGTATTCCTTCGCCCGGGACAAGTCCAAGCTCCTGTTCGAATGGGCAACCAGCTACAACAAAATTACACTGCCAGAGCTGAAAAGGACCGGCGACCTAAAGAAAAAGGACGACCCGCGCTTCTACCCGTACCACCGAGTGCTCGGGCATACCATTGAAGACTGCTATGTCTTCAAGGATGTTATTGAGTCCTTAATCAAGAATGGGGAGCTAGACATGGGGGAGCATAGAGTAGACCCCCCACAACCGCATGAGTTGCCCAGCATAACCTCCACTGTCAACATGGTCTCGCTATACCAGGAGTTGCTTGAGGAATGGGTGGAGGCCTGCGCCCGCGCCACTTATGAGACCTTCATCGCGACCCCGGCTCCGGATCAAGGAGGTTGGCAGACTGCAACTAGAAAGAATAGAAGAGCACACGTCCCTCGACCCAGCCCCGGAGTTCGTCTGAGGGATGTGACACCCCTGCCTACACCGCCCCCGGCAAGCCCAGTTCACCACGACACGGCCCCTCGGCTGGTCATGAGGCGGCCCACTCATAACAAAAAGAGCTTTGTCCCGCTGCGGATGCGTCAGAAGACCAGTCCGACGGTCCAAAGACTCCAGGCTATTATTGATGGGCTCAAAGATTATGAGCAGCCCGAAATCCAGCCCGTGGAGCTGAAGGAGTATGTCCCATGGGAGGAGTTCAAATCACTAGAACTGGGTCCAAGGATAGAAGCTGAAGCAGAGAAAGAGCCTCCCCTATGGGCTGAACTTCCCCAAGAGCAGCCATCCGCCGCAGCAGGAAAGAAGAAGAGGAAGAGAAGACCCAGGGAGAAGAAGAAGAGGGAGGTCGTCGTCGCCTGCAACACCCTCTCGGCAATATTTGAAACTGCCCTTTCTCTGGAGGAAACAGAAGAAGAGCCACCCCATGAGCCGCCAGAGGTGAATCAAGCTGAAGTCTTCACTTCCCAACATGCCACCAGGTCGGGAAGGAAGTGGGGGTGCCCTCCTTAGGATAACCTCAACATCATGCTCAGGGGGGAATAACCATACCAGGTTCCCGACCCTGAGGTCCGAGGCACCGAGAACCCTCCTCCGGTGGGTCTCTATCCCGTAGGGGCTAGGAGCCGAGGCACCCCTTCATTTGCCGAATTCCTGTTAGCCCGAGCAGGCGGGAAGGCGTGCTCCCAAGGGTCTCCTTCGACCGAAAAAGTAAGCAGCTCTCAAGCTCTACCGGCGGCAACTCTTCCTCAGCCAGAAGCGGACAACATTGACATCCCAAACCTCGCTGAATTCGTGCGGGGGACGGAGGAAGCCCAGCAGGCCCCGCCGGCTGCAACAGAGCCCACAAAGAAGAGCACTTCTTTGGTTGGAATTGCTTTTTAATTAAGCACTTATGATCATATGTTGCTTTGCTTTGAGAGAACTAATGAACTTTTGAGTGCAGAAAATTGCAGAGTTCGAGATACATGGGTCACTCGTGGGAGTAACATCATTCTATTTCTTGTGTTTGTTTATTGTAAGCATTGTTACTATATGGTATCTACGCTATTATAGCATATCAAAGACCTTGTGGTTCTGATGAACCTGGAATTTGAGTTCCCCTTCATCAAAAACAGTGATAATTCCAGGAGAGTCTTGATCACACGGATAGGCCGTTGAGTCATTCAAGGTTTGGGACGATGGTTCCACTTTCTGGGTTGATGCGCGGACAAACGGGCTTCGGCTTAGTGTCAGTTCAGAGATCTGGATTCTTGACCAAATCTAGATGGCTTAGCAATATTACCCTTGATTATTTTCTATTTTTTTAGTTTGTTTTATCTTTTTCTTTTAAACCCAGCATGCATCATGTAGGACTTTGAGCTTCATGCTGAAAATCTTCATATTATGGTAATAATGAAGGTCACTCGCTCTTGATTGAGTTGACATGAGATATTCCATTCCAAATCAAGTACTTTATTCTCTCTGAAGTCGCTCAGGCTAGTTCCTTGAAAATATCCCTTTGCTGGGTCTTCATCTCAATTCCCTTTATTTTTCTACAAATCTACCTTGGTTGTAACACGTCCACATTGGCTGGTAACCGCTCTCCAATGGTGTCTCCCTGTCGTGCCCATGCACACATTTTTCTTACTTAGCTTAGTCTCCTTTATCCAGCAAATTGATGCTTCCTTGGAATTACTCGGAGTTGTTTCACTCAGAATATTGGAAATATTTCCAATGCTTAGTATCTGAGGTGTGTCACATCACACCTTGGCATCTACTTATCAGTTCGTTCCACTTCATTCCGCTTGTTGCACTTTCTCTCCATTTTGTCTCACTCCCTTCCAAAGCAGACGCCAAGGCGGGGCAGTTGTAGACACGCCAAAATTGACGCTATGATGATCAAATCTCATGTCACTATGATAATACCCCAAAGTGAACTTCAATATTTCCATAAAATAAAGATTTTCTATTTTTGTGTGTTTTCTTCGCATTTTGTGCATTTTTTGTGATTCACGACTTTGCCTAGGCGTGTTTTAATTAACGGCCCTGACTTAGGCGCGTTCTAAAGAAAGGATGACCAATTGTAAGAGCGTCAATTCCTGGTGTTTTACGAGTCCCATCCTGATTGAAAATCAATGATTAACGTCCTTCCATAAGACGTGTTTTGTTTAACGCCTTTGCTTCAGGCGTCTTTTTGCAATTTTCAAATAAGGAAGGTTTTTATTACCAAAATTGAATCCAGGAAGTGACGCCCTGATTCTGGTCATGTTTTGAATTAACGTCCTGAAGTAGGTCATCAATTATGAAATGACGCCCTTGAGTAGGTCGTGTCTCACCCTTTCGTGTCCTGCTTAAACTCATCTTTCCTGAAGAGTTCCCTGCTTTTCTTGATCACCTTGCTCGATCGGGGAACTAGAGTCCTTGCCCTTGACGATCACTGCCTATTCTTATCTTCCCAAATCCGTGCTTATCTGTGATCGAGACCTTATAAAAGGATTCCCTAGTCAATCTCACGCGAGGTTACAGTGACGGGATTGCTGGAGCCATTAACCACGAATCAGAAAAAGAGCAGAGAGCAGTTTTTTCTTTTGCGCAGAGAAGAGTTTTTGATCTCTTCATCCGCGTGATCTCTTCATCATCTTCCTTCTACTTCCTGCTGCTCCGGTGGTTCTCTCCTTTACTGTTTACAGAAACAGCAGGGGTTCCCTCTCCTTGTGTGTTTGCCTTCATCGTATCATCATCGATCATTATATTTTTCTTCTTTTGCATTAGTGTTGCATCTCCTCTCCTCTCCCAAATTCTCTAGGGGTTTTAAAACCAAACAAAAAGGTGTGCATGCTATATTCTTATTTTCATCATCGTGCTATTTATTTGGGTTGATACTACACCCACTCTCGGCTGATCCACTTTCCTTTTACTTGTTTGTTCTCTGTTTCAAAGTAATCAACAAGGAAGAACCCCCTTCATCGGCCGGCCGATAGAAGGTGGAGGAAGGAACTCACATCCATCCCGCGTCTTATTTTTCACCAGGTATTCGCGATCATCTTTTCTTCTTATTGAGGTAACCCCTCTGGCGATCACACTCCTTAGTAGCACCACGTGCTCTTTTTCTCCCTTTTTTCATCATTATTCTTCTTTTCTCTTATGCATATACATATTAATATTTTCCTTTAAGAGTGAATTTTTCCATGATTCACAAATTGGCGATCACAAAGTTCTATTCTTCGGTTGGAATTGATTTTTAATTAAGCACTTATGATCATATGTTGCTTTGCTTTGAGAGAACTAATGAACTTTTGAGTGCAGAAAATTGCAGAGTTCGAGATACATGGGTCACTCGTGGGAGTAACATCATTCTATTTCTTGTGTTTGTTTCTTGTAAGCATTGTTACTATATGGTATCTACGCTATTATAGCATATCAAGGACCTTGTGGTTCTGATGAATCTGGAATTTGAGTTCCCCTTCATCAAAAATAGTGATAATTCCTGGAGAGTCTTGATCACACGGATAGGCCGTTGAGTCATTCAAGGTTTGGGACGATGGTTCCACTTTCTGGGTTGATGCGCGGACAAACAAACTTCGGCTTAGTGTCAGTTCAGAGATCTGGATTCTTGACCAAATCTAGATGGCTTAGCGATATTACCCTGGATTATTTTCTATTTTTTTAGTTTGTTTTATCTTTTTCTTTTAAACCCAGCATGCATCATGTAGGACTTTGAGCTTCATGCTGAAAATCTTCATATTATGATAATAATGAAGGTCACTCGCTCTTGATTGAGTTGACATGAGATATTCCATTCCAAATCAAGTATTTTATTCTCTCTGAAGCCGCTCACGCTAGTTCCTTGAAAATGTCCCTTTGCTGGGTCTTCATCTCAATTCCCTTTATTTTTCTGCAAATCTACCTTGGTTGTAGCACATCCACATTGGCTGGTAACCGCTCTCCAATGGTGTCTCCCTGTCGTGCCCATGTGCACATTTTTCTTACTTAGTTTAGTCTCCTTTATCCAGCAAATTAATGCTTCCTTGGAATTACTCGGAGTTGTTTCACTCAGAATATTGGAAAGATTTCCAATGCTTAGTATCTGAGACGTGTCACATCACACCGTGGTATCTACTTATCAGTTCGTTCCACTTCATTCCGCTTGTTGCACTTTCTCTCCATTTTGTCTCACTCCCTTCCAAAGCAGACGCCAAGGCAGGGCAGCTGTAGACACGCCAAAATTGACGCTATGATGATCAAATCTCATGTCACTATGATAATACCCCAAAGTGAACTTCAATATTTCCATAAAATAAAGATTTTCTATTTTTTTATGTTTTCTTCGCATTTTGTGCATTTTTTGTGATTCACGACTTTGCATAGGGCGTGTTTTAATTAACGGCCCTGCCTTAGCCGCGTTCTAAAGAAAGGACGACCAATTGTAAGGGCGTCAATTCCTGGTGTTTTACGAGTCCCATCCTGATTGAAAATCAATGATTAACGTCCTTCCATAAGACGTGTTTTGTTTAACGCCTTTGCTTCAGGCGTCTTTTTGCAATTTTCAAATAAGGAAGGTTTTTATTACCAAAATTGAATCCAGGAAGTGACGCCCTGATTCTGGTCGTGTTTTGAATTAACGTCCTGAAGCAGGTCGTCAATTATGAATTGACGCCCTTGAGTAGGTCGTGTCTCACCCTTTCGTGTCCTGCTTAAACTCATCTTTCCTGAAGAGTTCCCTGCTTTTCTTGATCACCTTGCTCGATCGGGGAACTAGAGTCCTTGCCCTTGACGATCACTGCCTATTCTTATCTTCCCACATCCGTGCTTATCTGTGATCGAGACCTTATAAAAGGATTCCCTAGTCAATCTCACGCGAGGTTACGGTGATGGGATTGCTGGAGCCATTAACCACGAATCAGAAAAAGAGCAGAGACCAGTTTTTTCTTTTGCGCAGAGAAGAGTTTTTGATCTCTTCATCCGCGTGATCTCTTCATCATCTTCCTTCTACTTCCTGCTGCTCCGGTGGTTCTCCCCTTTACTGTTTACAGGAACAACAGGGGTTCCCTCTCCTTGTGTGTTTGCCTTCATCGTATCATCATCGATCATCATATTTTTCTTCTTTTGCATTAGTGTTGCATCTCCTCTCCTCTCCCTAATTCTCTAGGGGTTTTAAAACCAAACAAAAAGGTGCGCATGCTATATTCTTATTTTCATCATCGTGCTATTTATTTGGGTTGATACTACACCCACTCTCAGCTGATCCACTTTCCTTTTACTTGTTTGTTCTCTGTTTCAAAGTAATCAACAAGGAAGAACCCCCTTCATCGGCCGGCCGATAGAAGGTGGAGGAAGGAACTCACATCCATCCCGCGTCTTATTTTTCACCAGGTATTCGCGATCATCTTTTCTTCTTATTGAGGTAACCCCTCTGGCGATCACACTCCTTAGTAGCACCATGTGCTCTTTTTCTCCCTTTTTTCATCATTATTCTTCTTTTCTCTTATGCATATACATATTAATATTTTCCTTTAAGAGTGAATTTTTCCATGATTCACAAATTGGCGATCACAAAGTGCTATTCTTTGGTTGGAATTGCTTTTTAATTAAGCACTTATGATCATATGTTGCTTTGCTTTGAGAGAACTAATGAACTTTTGAGTGCAGAAAATTACAGAGTTCGAGATACATGGGTCACTCGTGGGAGTAACATCATTCTATTTCTTGTGTTTGTTTCTTGTAAGCATTGTTACTATATGGTATCTACGCTATTATAGCATATCAAGGACCTTGTGGTTCTGATGAACCTGGAATTTGAGTTCCCCTTCATCAAAAATAGTGATAATTCCAGGAGAGTCTTGATCACACGGATAGGCCGTTGAGTCATTCAAGGTTTGGGACGATGGTTCCACTTTCTGGGTTGATGCGCAGACAAACGGGCTTCGGCTTAGTGTCAGTTCAGAGATCTGGATTCTTGACCAAATCTAGATGGCTTAGCAATATTACCCTTGATTATTTTTTATTTTTTAGTTTGTTTTATCTTTTTCTTTTAAACCCAGCATGCATCATGTAGGAGTTTGAGCTTCATGCTGAAAATCTTCATATTATGGTAATAATGAAGGTCACTCGCTCTTGATTGAGTTGACATGAGATATTCCATTCCAAATCAAGTACTTTATTCTCTCTGAAGCCGCTCAGGCTAGTTCCTTGAAAATGTCCCTTTGCTGGGTCTTCATCTCAATTCCCTTTATTTTTCTGCAAATCTACCTTGCTTGTAGCACGTCCACATTGGCTGGTAACCGCTCTCCAATGGTGTCTCCCTGTCGTGCCCATGCGCACATTTTTCTTACTTAGTTTAGTCTCCTTTATCCAGCAAATTGATGCTTCCTTGGAATTACTCGGAGTTGTTTCACTCAGAATATTGGAAAGATTTCCAATGCTTAGTATCTGAGGCGTGTCACATCACACCTTGGCATCTACTTATCAATTCGTTCCACTTCATTCCGCTTGTTGCACTTTCTCTCCATTTTGTCTCACTCCCTTCCAAAGCAGACGCCAAGGCGGGAAAGCTGTAGACACGCCAAAATTGACGCTATGATGATCAAATCTCATGTCATTATGATAATACCCCAAAGTGAACTTCAATATTTCCATAAAATAAAGATTTTCTATTTTTTTATGTTTTCTTCACATTTTGTGCATTTTTTGTGATTCACGACTTTGCATAGGGCGTGTTTTAATTAACGGCCCTGCCTTAGGCGCGTTCTAAAGAAAGGACGACCAATTGTAAGGGCGTCAATTCCTGGTGTTTTACGAGTCCCATCCTGATTGAAAATCAATGATTAACGTCCTTCCATAAGACGTGTTTTGTTTAACGCCTTTGCTTCAGGCGTCTTTTGACAATTTTCAAATAAGGAAGGTTTTTATTACCAAAATTGAATCTAGGAAGTGACGCCCTGATTCTGGTCGTGTTTTGAATTAACGTCCTGAAGCAGGTCGTCAATTCTGAATTGACGCCCTTGAGTAGGTCGTGTCTCACCCTTTCGTGTCCTGCTTAAACTCATCTTTCCTGAAGAGTTCCCTGCTTTTCTTGATCACCTTGCTCGATCGGGGAACTAGAGTCCTTGCCCTTGACGATCACTGCCTATTCTTATCTTCTCAAATCCGTGCTTATCTGTGATCGAGACCTTATAAAAGGATTCCCTAGTCAATCTCACGCAAGGTTACGGTGACGGGATTGCTGGAGCCATTAACCACGAATCAGAAAAGAGCAGAGAGCAGTTTTTTTTCTTTTGCGCAGAGAAGAGTTTTTGATCTCTTCATCCGCGTGATCTCTTCATCATCTTCCTTCTACTTCCTGCTGCTCCGGTGGTTCTCCCCTTTACTGTTTACAGGAACAGCAGGGGTTCCCTCTCCTTGTGTGTTTGCCTTCATCGTATCATCATCGATCATCATATTTTTCTTCTTTTGCATTAGTGTTGCATCTCCTCTCCTCTCCCTAATTCTCTAGGGGTTTTAAAACCAAACAAAAAGGTGCGCATGCTATATTCTTATTTTCATCATCGTGCTATTTATTTGGGTTGATACTACACCCACTCTCGGCTGATCCACTTTCCTTTTACTTGTTTGTTCTCTGTTTCAAGGTAATCAACAAGGAAGAACCCCCTTCATCGGCCGGCCGATAGAAGGTGGAGGAAGGAACTCACATCCATCCCGCGTCTTATTTTTCACCAGGTATTCGCGATCATCTTTTCTTCTTATTGAGGTAACCCCTCTGGCGATCACACTCCTTAGTAGCACCACGTGCTCTTTTTCTCCCTTTTTTCATCATTATTCTTCTTTTCTCTTATGCATATACATATTAATATTTTCCTTTAAGAGTGAATTTTTCCATGATTCACAAATTGGCGATCACGGTGGGACCTCCACTATTTTTCTTTTGATTACCATCTCCTTTTGGCACCCACGTGTGCCCTTTCCCCTTTGGCACCCACGCGTGCCCTTTCCCTTTGGTACCCACGGTACCCCTCCTTTGTGCCCCACGGGCACCCTCCACTGTGCACACTGCACACTCCCCGGGATCAGCCAGCTTGTGATTTAATCTATTGCTTTTATTGAATTAACGCCTTTCGCAAAGGCGCCTTTCTATTTAACGCCTTCATCCAGGGCGTCTGTTTTCTGTTTAACGTCTTCCACGAAGGCGTCCTTCATCATATCTGCTGCTTCTGTGAATTTGCGCCCTCTCTTGGGCGTCTTTTTATTTGGCAGCGCCTTGCACCAAGGCGCGTTTTTCTTCGATCTTGCGCGCCTCTTATATTTGACGCCCTCTGTCAGAGGCGTCTTTACCATATTTAGCGCCCCACATCAAGGCGCATTTTTGCATTGTCTGAGAGCCCCTCCCAGTGATTCACGGCAGCCACGCTGTCGTCTCTTCTGTTGGTAGCGACTGCCTCCAGGTCGCCTCTTTCCTGTGTGTTTACAGAGCCTTACTGTTTCTGTCTATTCATGCTGGATTCACACTTACATTGAGTATTTGATTATATTGCTGTGATTGGCTTATCTTATACTGCATTTTGTGGCATTTGGTTGAGAGACCTCCTCTCTCTACACTAGGATTCCACACACCTTTCTTGGAATCGGGACAACCCTCCATTGAGCATTCCGTCTCTTTGGACCGGAAATCCCTTTTCCAAGACCTCCGTAAGTCCCCGCACCCGTGGATTCCCTCACGGACGCTGGGCTGGTTGTACCCTTGAAGTATCCGGAGTTTAGAAGAACCTATCGTTGGTGAGAAAAGAGAAAGAACCTAGTTGACACGGAGGCTATACTTGGATCCAAACTAGGTTTCACTTTGCAAAGAAGAGTGAATTATTCTACAATTTAACTCACTTTAATCTCAAACATAACATTAAAACCTTGCGTTCATCTCAACTTGTTTGTATAAATTTGGTTGGGTTGATTTGCTTAAGCTTGTTTTGATTGGGTGATTGATTGTGTGGTAATTCATTCATAAAGCTTTCTCTCTTTTTAAGCATGCAACTCCGTTCAGGTAAGATTATCAACATGGCAAGCTACGGATATTCCTATGATGATGTGGAGGAGAACGTTTTTGGTCAATCATATGAGGTTCCCCAAGATTCTATCTATCATGAGGGGAATTACCCTCCTCCTCATTCTCATTATCCTCAAGTTCATGTGGTGGATACCACTACTCAAGAGGTTGTGCCCTCCTCTCAGGCTTTACCCTCCAACACTTCGGGGAACCCCTCCCCATCCTTCAATGTTACTGATTTGATTAATGCTCTATCTCAATTAGATGACTCCCAGCGGCAGGCAGTTCAAGCCGCTTTGAAAGGGAAGTCTGTTCCCTCTTCATCCTCCAATCCCCCTCCGGCCGAGAGTGGCCATCACCTCACCAATGACCAGGCGGTCTTGCACAAACCCCCCTCTTGTCCACCTACGCCTGGAGCGGCCATGCCGGCCCAACAGGCGAGCTACTCAGCGGCTAGGCCCCAATTCTTTCAACCTCCCCAAATTCTAAGGACGCCTATGCCAAACACCTTCATTCCAAATTCGGCCCCGGTCGAGTCAGACACTAATGCTTTGCTCCTTCAGAAATTGGCTAGCATGGAAGAAAAACTCAACAAGGTTACTGCAGCCAAGAATGCCCCAGAAATCTCTCTGCCTACATTGCCAGTTTTTCATTTACCACCTTCTGAGATGCCGAACTTTCGGCGATACAATGGAACTGGTAATCCTTTTATCCATCTGAAGGATTTTATGTATGAAACGTCCTTTTGGCAGGGCAACAAAGCCTCATTGGCTTATTTGTTTAGAAGATCTTTAGAGGGGCCAGCCCTCGAATGGTTCTATTCCTTGGAACCAGCAGATGCTAGTGATTTCGATGTGGTTCAAAGGAAATTCTTGCAGAAATATAGGGACCGGGTTGGACCCTCCCTTTCAGTTACAGATTTGGTTGCAGAGAAAATGAAGCCCGAGGAGGACTTCATCATATTTGCTGATAGATGGCGGTCAATGGCCGAGAAGTTGAAAGATACCTTATCAGAACCGAACAGGTTAAGATGATTATATCCAATGCAACCCCTCAGTTCCGGCATATACTGGCTATGAACAGATTGACCACCATGGAGGAGCTCTATGAAAGAGCTCGTTATATTCAGACCCAAATGAAAGATTCGCCCATCATGGGCATGTTTGAGCCAAAACCAAGGTTGGTTAAGAAGAATACAAATGTCAACAATAGCGGGCCCACGACTGAGGGCACCGTCATAAATGAGCAAGTTGGCGCGGTCGGCAACCCCACACCTTTTCGCCAATCTAACCCACGACCCCCGCCACCTCCATCACAAGGCACCCTCTTTAATTCACCCCCACAACACCAATTCGCACCTCAACCCTCCTTTGCTCCGCCACAAAATCAAGCGCCCCGCGCTGACCCTCCAGCTCCGCAACAATACCACCAAGTACCGCCACCCACTAATTATGGACCACAACAACAACAGCAAAGGAGACCACTTGGCCCCAAAAGGGCCCACTATCCTCCACTCCCAGAAAGTCTCCCGGATATTTTCAATGCCTTAATGGCCGCCAACTTGCTCATGTTGCCAAGAGAAAGAACAGCGTGGCCCGCTAATGTTGACACGTCCCGTTATTGTGTTTTCCACCGCTCTCCTGGTCACAACATTGATCGTTGCTTCCACTTCAAGGACTATATTTATGACTTAAATGACCAGGGCGGTATCAACTGGGATGAGATGAGGCAGTTTATCGCCACTATGAAAGAAAGGAGGCCTCCTCGGCAACAGCAGGCTCAGCAGCCGCAGCAACCAGCTCAGCAAGTACAGCAGCAAGCTCCAGCGCCTCAGCAGGATATGGGGATTGTCCACAATCCACTGCCGGAGCACCCGCCGAACCAGCATGTAAACCCTGTCACGTCTCTCCGTGAAGTAGAGAGAGGGCAGGGCTGGCACGAAGAGAACGCCTCTGTCGGGGCATTTCATCACAATTCCAATCAACCTCCGCGCCTCCTGCGCACCCTTCCTTCTTCTTCTACCCCCCAAATAAGCCGATCCCTTCAGCGACCCGCTAATCCACCTGCACCCACCAATTCTCCATCCTTGCCAACCCGACCTCTCCTTACCCGCTTACCGCCCCCGCAGCCTACCACACAGCAAACTCCGTCGTCCATCACCAACCCTTCGCCTTTGCCATCCAGGCCGCTCCTTATCCGCCCGTCACCAACACCCGCTACACCCACCACCACTACTCCTCCATCGGCAAGGATCCCTCCACCATCAGTTCCTCCACCTTTTGTGCCCAGATCTCTCCTCATCCCACTCGCTAACTCTCGGGCACCCCTTCCTACTCCTAAGCCTCCTACGGGGGCTTCTTTGTTGAACTCCTCACCGGGACTCCCTACGGGAGCTTCCCCTTCTTCAAACGCCCCTCCACCACTTCTTAACGCCAATACACCCTCTTCTTCTTCCAATCCTCCCCCCACACTTGTCCCGACAGAGGCACGACAGAATGTGGCACCGCTCCGCAGTGGACGGATGTTCCAGCGCATCTTTCCCCAAAGAGAGCAGGAGCCCGTGCAGGGGCCGCAAGAGCAAGAACAAGAACAAGAGTCAGTGCCAGGAACTCAGTATGATTTGTTAAAGCACTTGGACCGAACTCCAGCAAGAATTTCAATCCTAGAATTAATCAAAAGGTCCACCACTCACCAGCTAGCTCTGAAAGAGTATCTGCAAAAAGTTATGGTCAATGAAGACATCCCTGTTGAGCAGATAACTACAGTATTAACGCCCGCTAGCAGTCAGCCGGCGATTACTTTTCATGAGCATGAACTGGCGCCACTCCCAGCAAGGAAATATGCTCTGTGCATCACGGTTGATATTAATAAGGTTGCAGTGAAACAATGTCTAGTGGACACTGGGGCATCCATCAATGTCTTGCCCCCTAGCACTTTGAAATTATGTGGCATTCCAGAGAACCAGATTCGGCCATCTACTATAACAGTCACAGCATACGACAATACCAAGAAGCCTCCTCTAGGCATGATCACATTAAAAGTCAGTTTG
Source organism: Amorphophallus konjac (assembly GCA_022559845.1). Classification (NCBI taxonomy): domain Eukaryota; kingdom Viridiplantae; phylum Streptophyta; class Magnoliopsida; order Alismatales; family Araceae; genus Amorphophallus; species Amorphophallus konjac. The sequence continues at coordinate 557,519,339 of CM040121.1, read as the reverse complement.
GGTCCGGCCACAATCACGGTCGATTTCCACATTTTGGACATGGATCCAACATTTAATGGCATTCTGGGCCGCCCCTATATTCAACAGCTCGATGCAGTGCCCTCTACAAATCATCAATGCCTTAAGTTTCCACATAAGGGCCGCATCATCAAAGTTACCAGTATGCCAATTCTGCCAGAGGAAGATATACACTTGGCTTCATCAGTTCCTTCTATTTGGCCTGCCAACAAGCCGTTGCTATCAATGCTAGACCTCCCTCACCCACGGCCAATGTCGCCTGAGACTGTCACGACAGTTGCTATGACACCCTTGCCTTCCAAGGGGAGGAAGAAGAAAAGCATGATAAACACCCCTGGCTGGAAAATTCTAATGAAAATGGGGTATCAAAACGGCAAAGGACTGGGTGCCAGTTGTCAAGGCAGGACTAGGCCTATTAAGCCTCAGAAATTGATTACACGAGGCGGCCTGGGCTACAAAGGGCCGGGCAAAAATGAAGATGAACCATGGGCAGTCATGACATCCACCTTGAAGACAGATCGTCAGCCGCTTACTTGGACATTGAAGACACATTTTGTCACGGGTGGCGTTCAGAATTATGAGCAGACTACAATAATCACCTCCATTCTAGACTGTCAAGATGTTCATGCAAGACAGTTTGCTCGCCATATTGCACCATTGGCCACTTATAAAGCCCTGGAATCTCTAAGGCCTGATAAAAGAAGAAAGATGGATGATCCAGAGTGTGATTGGTACAGATGGTTCGATATGTATGATATTACTATTGCCTTGAGCCGTCTCTTTATGCCGACTGATCCGGAATGGCCGCCCCTAATACATGAACTGATTGAAAAGCCGGCTGTGATTACGGACAAGAGGCAGTTGCTGAGTGACTACACTGACACTGGGGAGCCAGATGTTCCATATGAAGAAGGATTTACAATAGACAGGCTGTGGGCCGGCCTTTTCTCTCTCACTTCTATGCATCCGTCTCTTCTAGCTTCTCTACATTCTCAATTGTTCTCTCACGTGCCGAGACCGCCGCCAATTATGATCAGCTTTTCTCCAGATTCACTGCAGATTTCTCTCCCGATTCCTCCCTTGCTCCTCGAGCAATTCTCCAAACTCTCCATCACACCCCCACGCGGGTCATCTCTAATTCAATCTTTCTCCAAGCTTTCAATCTCCACTCCTCCTGTTGTTCTCCCTTCACATTATTTTCTTCTAGAAAAGGAAAATAAAAATAAAGATAAAAATAAAAACAAAAAAAATGTCAAAATTCCAACTCTTTAGTCCTCCATCTCCGTTGAGGAGACTTCTTATCTCTTTTCCGAGCGTGTCCCGACCCAGGGGCCACTCTTCCATGACTCATTATTAAATCCTTTCTTCCCCTCTGATGAGGGGTCTCCTCCTGTATCACCTCCTGTATCCACTTTTTCACCTCCTTCCTTCAATCAAGCTAGTTGTTCCGCTTCCTCTAATAAAATTCATGGGGTAGATTTTCATAAGAAATCCAAGGGTAAGCAGATTCCCCGTAGGTTTCTGTCGAAATTTAGCCAGAAGGTGCCAGGCTTGTTTAGCTCTTCCTGAATTTGTAGAGAATCCGATTATCCTGCCAGAGTTAGAATATGAGGATGCTAATGTTTCTTATGAGGGTTTTGGTGTCTATGAAATTATGAATGATGAAGACCCTGTTGAAGAGGGGGATGAAAGTTATGAAGAATATGAGGACGAGGCTGATGCTTTTGCCAGTGGTATGAGAAGATTCGACGAACCATCAGCCTCTGTAGAAGAGCCTACCAAAGAAGTTAATTTGGGTACTGAGGAAGACCCTAGGATTGTCCTCATCAGCAAGAATTTGCCACCCTCCGAAGAGGAGGCGCTTATTTTGGTACTTCAAGAATACAAGGACACGTTTGCGTGGAGTTATGAGGATATGCCTGGATTAGACCCTGCGCTCGTTGAACATCGGCTTACACTTAAGCCGGGGTCTGTACCGGTCAAGCAACGGTTGAGACGTTTCCACCCTAACATGGCTTTAAAGATGAAAGAAGAGGTCGACAAGCTTCATAAGGCTAGATTTGTTAGAGTTGTCCTCTATCCCAACTGGGTGGCTAACATCGTCCCGGTCATGAAGAAAGATGGAAAGGTACGGATTTGTATAGACTTTCGGGACCTCAACCGTGCGTGTCCTAAAGATGACTTCCCCCTCCCTCATATCGATGTTTTGATTGATAATACGGCAGGATTTGAGACTCTCTCTTTCATGGATGGCTTTTTCGGGTTATAATCAGATTCGTCTGGCTGAAGAGGATCAGGAGAAAACATCATTCACTACGCCATGGGGTACTTACTGCTATGTGGTCATGCCCTTTGGACTCAAGAATGCTGGAGCCACCTATCAGAGGGCAATGATGGCAATTTTTCATGATATGATTCATATTTATATTGAGGTGTATGTGGATGACCTGGTTGTGAAATCAAGGACAAGGATTGAGCATCCTGGGGTTCTAGCTAAAGTCTTGCAAAGATCACGAGAATATCAATTGAAGATGAACCCCAAGAAGTGCGTATTTGGCGTTTCTTCAGGGAAGTTGCTTGGATTCATTGTCAGCAAAAGGGGAATTGAAGTTGATCCCAACAAGGCGAAGGCCATTAGAGATATGCCTCCTCCCAAGAATTTGAAGGAAGTTCGAGGATTGATCGGAGATTGCAATTTATTCGCCGCTTTGTCTCCCAGCACTCACAACGATGCAGGCCGTTCTACGAGCTTACTAAGCCGGGAGTCAAGTTTAATTGGGATGGCAAGTGTCAGGCAGCCTTTGACGGATTGAAGGATTATTTGGCCAATCCTCCTGTCCTGAGGCCGCCGATTCCAGGCAAACCACTTATCCTCTATGTTTCTGTCCTGGATGACTCCGTAGGTGCTGTCTTAGCTCAAGTGGACGAAGAAGGAAAGGAGAGGGCAGCATACTACTTGTCTAAACTTCTCAACCCTTGTGAGCAGAGGTACTCAGCCATGGAGAAGACTTGCGCTGCTTTAGTCTGGGTAGTTCAGAAGTTAAAACATTATTTCTTAGCTCACGAGGTTCACCTCATTGCTCGCATGAATCCGATTAAATTCCTTCTTGAAAAATCTGTTCTTACTGATCGATTAGCACGCTGGCAAAGCTTCCTCTCCCAGTTTGATATCACCTACATTCAACAAAAGCTATCAAAGGTTACGCCATTGCCGAACATCTTGCTCACCACCCTCTACCCCGATTTGATCCTGTCAATTCGGAGTTTCCAGATGAAGAACTAATGTCCATTAATCAACCCCACGATTCTATGTGGACGTTACATTTTGATGGAGCTCTAAATTCCCAAGGAAGAGGGATCGGCATGGTTCTTTTAACACCGAAGGGGTCACCATCCCATTTGCTGCTCGGCTTACTTTCCCTGTCACAAACAATATAGCTGAGTATGAGGCTCTTCTGGCCGGTCTTCAAACCGCTCATCAATATGGTGTTACTCACTTGCGAATTGTGGGTGACAGTCAGCTTATTCTGCGCCAGGTGCTTGTCAAGTGCCGCACTATCAATCCTAAGCTCAAGCCCTACCAGGAACTTGCTTCAGCTTATGCCAAACTCTTCACCAAGTTAATCTTTGTTCATGTCCCTCGTAGCCAGAACATCCTAGCCGATGCTCTTGCTTCTTTGGCCTCTGCTCTAGTCTTCCCTCCTGAGCGTGATTTTCATGTTCCTCTGATTCATCAGCGTGACACTCCAGCTATTAAGGATCGTGCATTCCTCGATATTAGGGATAAGGTGCTCGAGAGGGTCAGGCAGAAGGAAGCTCTTAAAGGCAAAGAGGTCATGCTTTTGGATTGGCAAGAAGAATTGGCTGATGAGGAGAAACCTTGATATTATGAGATTGCCAAATATTGCGATGATCAATCCTATCCCGAGGAGGCCACAGTGGAAGAAAGGAAAGCAATTAGAAGAGTGGCTCAACGTTATGTTTTGGTTGGAGGTGTGCTCTATAGAAGAGGGCTCACTGGTGTTTTATTAAGATGCCTCGACGATGATGAATCTTGGAAGGTTGTGGAAGAGGTGCATTCAGGAGTGTGTGGTGGTCATGTGAACAGCCAGATGTTAGCTAAGAAGATCCTGAGGCTAGGCTTCTGTTGGCCAACTCTAGAAGAGGATTGCTCCATCTATGTTCGAAGGTGTGTTAAGTGCCAAATGCACGTCGACAAAATTCATTCTCCTGCTTCCTCACTCCATCCCATGTCCTCCCCATGGCCTTTCTCCATGTGGGCTTTTGATATCATTGGACCTCTTGGTGATTCGAACCTCCTGACCAAGCAAAAGTCGTTCATCCTGACGGCAACGGAATACTTCACCAAGTGGGCGGAAGCGGAAGCTTACGTGGAGATTAAAGCGTCAACTGTCTGCAAGTTCATAATGAAGAACATCATCACGAGGTTCGGCATCCCGAGTACCATCGTCACCGACAATGGACCTCAATTTATCTCCCAAGAGCTCAAGGATCTCTGCAACAGGTATAACATTGCATTGCATCATTCTTCTCCCTATTATCCGCAGGGCAATGGCCAGGCAGAGGCCACTAATAAGACTTTGATCAAAATCGTTAAAAAAATGTGTGAGGCTAATAAATTCTCGGATTGGCCGGACAAGCTAGTCGAAGCTCTCTGGGCCTATCGCACTTCCATTCGTACCCCTACTGGGCAAACCCCTTTCGCCCTTACTTATGGAATGGAGGCGGTAGTCCCTTATGAGATTCTCATTCCGTCTTTGCGAGTACAATTGGACAAGGAACTCCCTATTGATGAGCGTCGTGATTCACTCCTTGCCCAGTTGGAACTCCTAGATGAGAAGCGTCTGGTCGCCGCTGAGCATGCGCGCGTTTATCAAAACAGGCTGTCACGTTTTTATCAAAAGAAAGTAATTGAGAGAAATTCAAAGTCGGTGAGATGGTAATCAAGAGAATCTTTGTAAAGCCTGGTGGACCCCGCTCAAAACTCCAACCAAATTGGGAAGGACCTTTTGTTATAAAAGATGTTTATCCTGGCAACGCTTACAAATTAATTAATGCTGAGGGAGAAGAGCTAACTCACCCTTGGAATGGTTTGTATCTTAAGAAATACTACCCTTGATTCCAAAAAAAAAAGAAGAGAAAATATATATTTCCAAAACCAAAAAAAATAAATATATATTTCCAAAATCCAAAAAAAATAGAAATTCTCCAAAAACCAAAAAGAATGAGAGTTTTCCAGATGGTTGCCACGGTTGTAGGGACGCAAGGTCCGAAAGGTTAAAATTCAGAATTCATTCACCCGTCTTGTTAGCTTAAAATGGGGTTGACACCCGCACACACTAACACGCTTTATTCTTGAACTCAAGCGGTGCAAAATCCGACGGAAAGTCAAAACCTGACTAAAGGTGAAGACAATACCCGTTCTTTCCTTCTTCGGCCCATAAGGGAGGAAGGGACGCCTCGAGGTAGATACGCCAAGCCTACTCGCCGCCCTAGTAGGTGGAAGTCAGGGCCCAAAAGGGAAAACAAAATGCCACAAAAGCCCAAGTACAATTAGGTTTTTATTTATCAATGCAAATCAATTCCAAAGTGAAGTCAAATGGTGAAAAGAAAAGCATGTCAAGAGGGCAAAGTCCCCGCAAGAAAAACCTTGGGCGTATGCATGCAATATAAAAGAGGCAAAAGGCAACAAAGTTTCCCTACGCCAAAGACCAAACCCCAACGGGCATAGGGCAGGGGAGGTAGCTTTGCTTCGGGCATCTCAGAATCCCTTATGGGCTTCCTTATATCTTCTTCCATCCCTTCCTTTGTGGTAAATCATAAACCAGCAGAATGGTCGAGACGGACCTAGGAGATTGCACCGTGCGAAATCTCGAATATAAGTTAATCGTTATCACATCAACTCCCTTTTAATTACTCAAGAAAGGTTCATGAATTTTTAATGGTAACCGTGTAGGACCCACGGTCTGGGTAGCCTTGTCAACCCAATTTGGAAAACAAAATAAAATTTTAACGCTTTCGTTTAAGGCACTTTTTATTTAATTCACGCCTTTATTCAGGTCGTCTCCTTCAAAATAACGTCCCCTCCCAGGTCGTCGCTTTCTCAAAATTCGAAAACATCTTCAAATTCACGCCGTCACCTTGGGCGTCTTTTGTTTGAATAACGACCTAAGCTAAGACGCATTTTTTGAAAAATAAAAGAAAAAAAATATATAAAAGGAAAAGAAAAGAAAAGAGGAAATAGGATTTATTCTTCATGTGTGTGCTTGCATTATTGCATAGGGCATCTTGATTATTGTTTGCATACGTATGCTTGCGTGTTGCATCTCCCTTTATTGGTTATTTTATTTGCCTTATTCGATTAAAGGCTTGGCCCCTTGACCCGCTATCCAGGTCAAAAGTAAAGGCACCCCTTGCTTATTGAGCAAGGGGCCAAGTCGAACAGATGAATTAACCTATTTATTTGAGTGTGAACCACAGCTGCAGGTACAGGGCAGAGTAAGGTAAAACAAAGAACGTGGAAAAGAAACAAGTACACAAATACACAAGTGCTCAGGTAACAAAAAGATGTCAATCTCATATATATATATACATCATGAATATTCGAGTACAGGGGTGAGGGTGGAGGAGTACAAGTAAGTCTCTCAGCTCTCGCCTCCACCCTCCTCTCTCCTACTCTCTACCTCGTCCTCGCCGTCCCGAGGAGGCGCTAGTGGAGGAAGCATGGGCCCCCGAGAAGAAGCTGGAACTCAAACCTGGCCCCCTGCCTCGCTCCTCTCTCGAAGAGAAGAACCCGCCACAAAGGTGGAGCTGGTGAAGGAGTACCCCGCAGCACGAGCTCGCTCACGCCCTCGCTGGAGACGCTCCTCAGCAACTCGTAGCTGCTCCTGAGAAAGGACCAGCTGGGTCCTCGAGTCTGCCAGCTCACGCTCGCGTGCTGCCACCTGCTCCTGGTACCGGGCACGCTCTGTCTGCTGTAGCTCGTGGTGACGGGCACGGTCCGCCAGGTGCTCCTCCCGCTCTCGAGCACGCTCTCTCCGCTCCAGCTCGAGGGCAACCCGCAACTCTGCCACGTCCTGAGGCAGCTCCTCCCGTCGCCTCAGGACCGCTCCAGCTCTGTAATCCGCTGCTCGCGGATCGCCAGCTCTGTCCCGGCCAGGGCAGCCTGGGTACGTGCCGCCTGTAACTGTCTGGTCTGCAAACAGGTAAATAAATCATCAGTTCCACAGTTCAATAATTCATGAGATAAGCAATAGAGTAAATCACTCACCTGGGCAGACATCGCCTGCTGTCCCTCGCAGACGCAAGCAAGAGCGGCTCGAAGCTCCTCAGTCTGAAAAATGAATTTCATCAGTACACATTAAATATAAGCAATAATTGAATGAGGTTTGTGTTTTGGAATTTACCCGTGAGGCGAGGTCGCGCTCTGCAGCCTAGGCCCGTGTGACCACTCCCGCTAGCTGCTCTGCTAGTGCGGTCACCTCTACGCTGGGTCCCCTCGAGCTGGAGGCTTCCTTCTGCATCTCTCCCTATGGCTCCCTACTGGGCACGCTGCATTTATTGAAATTGTCAGTGGTTAATCATCAATAATTCAACAAAAATTCATTTGCATATAGAAATAATTTAAACACTCACCAGGGTCTCTAGGTCGGCTCGTGTGGTAGATAGCTGGTCCTCCAGGCTGTGTAGATGGGCCTGGGCATCCATCGCCGCTATGTCCCATGCATCCTGCATCCATTTTTCATGTTAGTCGCATAATAGAAATACATAAGCATTTGCATTTAATAATTGCATTCATACATACCCCTAAGACCCTCATCTGGGGTCGGCCGGCGTAAACCTCCCAGTAGCGCCGGAGGTACTCGGAGCTGTCAGTCGCCCGCGAGGTGACTCGTGTCCTGCCTCGCCGCCAGTCGGCGTACTGCTCCTCGAACCGCACTCTCCAGTCGATCGCCTTCGTGCGACCGCGCGTCTTCTTCCCGATCCCTCGTGGTTCCCCGACCTCTATCCACTCCTGGTGTAGGCCCAGGGTCCTCATCACCAGTCTGAGCCGTAACGGCTCGATCTCGCTCAAGCAGTGAACCCAAAGCTCATGCTCAAAGCGAGGTCGCCCTGCTACGACCCATGGCTGGCCCTCGTCGGTCATCCCTTCGTAAGACCTCCATCGCACCTGCATCCATGGACATGCATGTCATCTCATCATAATCATAATAAATTCAAATAAAAACATAAAAAATGCATCATTCATATCAGTGAGGGAGGGAAGTCTCGGAACTCTCTCCGTAGCACCCACAACTCGTAGCCAAGTGGGGCGCCGAAAACGACCGGCAGCCAGCGCCGTGCTAGAGGGAAAGCCCCCTCACCTCCTGGCCGTGGGTCGGCGTGCCCCATAGCCATGTACAGATGGCTCCAAACCTGCATCCATGCATTGCATTAGTAAGGCATTCACATGCAAAAAGTAAAAGAAAAGAAAGGGAAAAAAGAAATGCATACCTGAAGAAAAGGTGAGAAGCCACTGACAATCGTCTCTCGTCCTGTCCCCGTGGACAGGTCGGCCATCATGTGCGCTAGCAGCGCCGCTCCCCAGGCGTATCTGCCGACTCCCTCTAAATCCTCGAGGATCCCTAGGAACCGACAGTTGATGACGTCGCCCTTCGTCCCGAGCAATAGCCTCCCGAGCAGCAGCAGTAGGGACCTCCTCAAGTCTCGGTCTGCTCTCTCTCTGTCAGTTGGGTCCTGGCAATAGATTGCCCTAGCCCCATCAATCAATCTCTGTGAGAACTGCTCTAAGGACTCCCCTGACCTATGCCTAGCGTCGCCTAAGCCCATCACTGTAGTCAGGTCGGTGCGGAAGATAGTCCTACACTCGCTAGGTGTCTCGTAGACCATCTCTAGCCCTAGCAGCCTCTGGGCAAGCCCGGTATAGTCTGGTAAGGTGATCCCGCTCACTGCCTCCCCGTCTACCCTAAGTCCCGTGATCCTAGCTACATCCTCTAGGGTAGGAACCATATGCCCCCAAGGCATCAGGAATGCCCGGCTAGTCCTATCCCATCTCTCCCTCAGAACCTGGATAAGTGGTAGGTTGGGTCTGACTGGCTCTATGCTAAGGAAAGCCCCAAACCCCATAGCATCTACCCTGGCTCTCTGGAACTCGGGGAGGCCGTAATATGCTGCTCGGACCATGACCCAGGATATCTGTGTCCTCATCAACCCCTGCACACATAAAGAAAGAAATTTTGGTTTAATTGTTCAATTATTCTTGTTGAAATTCACTTAATTGCCTTGGTTTGAGATGTTGATGTTTGATGTAATTAACGACCTACCCAAGGTCGTTGTTTATCTAAGAAACGCCCCGGTGGGGGGCGTGGTTCTGAGGTTAATTTCTAAATTTCTACAAGGATTTTCAATTAACGCCCGTCCCAGGGTCGTCCTTTCATTAAGTAACGCCCCCTGTGTAGGGCGTTTTCTGTTAAAATGGATTTTGGGTTTTAATAATTTATTCTGGAATTAATGAAATGAACGACCATCCCTATGGTCGTTATCTGTTGAACTGACGCCCCAATGGGGGGCGTTGTTTTCCAGGGATGTGAAAATAAAATAAAAACAGCATGCGATATAAATCATGAAAAAAATATATAATTGAACAAATGTACGGAATTAACAGCATGATTGATATGAAAAAAATGATAATTTAAATGGACGACATGCTCTAGGGCGTGTTTTCATGATGTTAATTATTTTTCAGAGGAATAAAATGAATTCACGACCCAAGGTCGGGCGTCTTCTTTTTAATCCGTGACACCCCTGGGGGCATCTTCTTTCTGAGTTGCAGGTTTTCTAGCCCGAGGGCTATGGAAATTGAGGTAAAAATAAAATAAATTTGAAAAAAATGGAAAAGATGGGGCTTTGGGGGCTTACCTTCTGGCGTTTGGGTCCTGTCAACTCTCCCCGAAGTTCGGGCCGGGGTTGCCGTGGCCGCCGGAGTTGGCCACGGCGAGGCACGGCCACCGTCGTCGTTTCTTCCCTCTTCATCTCCCTCCTCTTCGTCTTCTCCTTCTTCATCCTCACCGCCTTCACCTTCTTCTTCTTCCTCATTTCCTCTTCCTTCACCTTTGTCTTCTTCATTTCCCACAGCCTCGTCGCCATGTTCTTCTTCGTCGCCGGCCATCGCCGCCGGACCTTCCTCGGCCGCCGCCGGCAGAGCCTCCACGGCGTCTTCCTCGTGGGCGTCTTCGCCCAAGTCCACTACCTCCGGAGCCGAGACCCTCTGCCGCTTGAGTCCACCGGCCATGGCTAGGGCTAGGGTGTGTAGAGGGGAGAGAGAGATAGAGAGAGAGAATGAGAGATGGGGTTGGGTTCGGTTAGGGTTGTAGTGGGAGAGAGAAAGAGGGAAAGAGAACGGAGGAAGAAGAAGAAAGGAGGGAAAGTTAAGTCGAACGGTCAAAAATAATTAATGACTTAAGGAAGGCCGTGTCTTATGGAATTAACGATTGAAACTAGGGCGTTTATTGATAATTGATGACATTTCTTAAGGCGTTATTTTTGTTTGCATGGGGAATGATAACCGTCGTCAGACGCATTCAATGGGGATTGATTGATGTGATGGGAGTGATGATTACTGTTTCTGAGTAACGACTATGTCTGGGGTGTTATTTTTATAAAACATGGCTTTTCTGAAGGCGTTACTTTTGGAAGTTCAACGAATACTTTTTGGAATATGAATCGAATTAACGCCTTGTCCTAGGACGTTTTTCAGTTAACGCCCATTGGTGAAGGCGTCAGTTATGAGCGATCAATCATTGAAGACGACATTGGCTGAGGCGTCACTTTGTGAATTCACGACATTGACTGAGTCGTTATTTGCAGCAGAATCACAGGTTATTGGAAGATTTGATCAGAATCACTGTGTTATTGGCTCAATCAGAAAATTATCATTGATCTATTGAAAGAAAAGATCACATTGCTTCAATGAGCCACTTTGGGCCTCAAGCTTCTTAAAGCTATTACATAAGACTTCCACTGATCTCTGTCTTCTTCTAAGTTTTCCACAGGATGATGAGCCTTGTTGATTTTCCACAGAGCTTGGATAGTTGTGCATTCTTCTCCATCTTCATTGCTGCCAAGGTCCCGTGTCTTGATCGGAGGGAGATGAGATGGATCTTCGAATACTCGCCGTGGAAGCGCGAGTTGAGGAAGGCACCGGTGTGAGTTATACAAGATAAATTCTGAAGCGCCTATGAGTCGAAGGTCCGTCCCGGGAGAAAATCTTGCACAGAGTTCTTGAGTCTTGAGTATTCCCGGGGCGCAAGTGAAGAGGTTCTTTGGCATTACTTTGAGGTGTTCTCTCCATTCCACTCTCTTCTTAATTTGAGGAATCCGGTTCGTCACCCTATTGCTTATCCCAAGTGAACCGGTCATGTAAGAGAGTGGGCTCTTTGAAAAGATTCTTGAGGATTGTTGGGCCTCATCACATGAATCGAACTTGAAGTGGAGATCTACCCAACTTGAGAGTGCTAGCATGCATCCGTAGATGGGCCTTCCTATCGCCGCCGAGGTAAGCCCACTATAGAGATAGGCTAGGATAGTTGGTCCAACTCTCTCTCCTTCCCATAAGCTCACTATTGCGCTTAATTGGGCCTCCTCTAGGAAATCCTCCGTGGATGGGAATAAGAGTGCTCCTGCTAAGCATACCACGAAGGCCTTCGTCACCCGTTCGATCTCTTCTTCTTCTTTAGCTTGATCTGCTCTCTTGTACACCCATGAGGCAAGCTTTAGGAGATTAATTCCTTTAGTGACCTTGATTTGATTCACTAAGTTTGGGCTAGGTATCAATGTGGTTAATAGTTCATGTGAGGAGATTGGTTTTGGCATGATGGCCATCTTCTCTTCATCCCCTTGCTTCATCCTCTTCAAGCCCAAGATCAACTCTAATTCTGCCAATAGGATGGTGGCTTCAAAGGTTGTGAATAGGAAGGTGTGAGTGGAGGGGTGCCATATTTCAATTAGAGCTCCTATGGTAGCCCAATCTAAGTGGATTTGGTCATAGTGTTTTGCATGGGTTATTAGGCCTAGAAGATGCCATCTAGAGAGAAAAACCCTCATATCTGAAGAAAACTTGGAAAGAATAAGAGGCAGCCACTTAATTTTGATGAATCTCCGGGCTCCTGGGATATTAGGATATTCCTGTGGAAAAGAAAGGAAACAGAAAAGACAAGCAGAGAGGTGGATGAGAAGAAGTGGAATAGCAGAACCGAAGAAAGATAAAACAGAAGGGACTTCAACCAGTTAAACTTACCTGATTTAATGCAATGCGGTTGCTGATGTGCCCATTGATCTTAGATAATCTGGGAGTTGAAATCTTGGATCTCTTGATGGCTCTCTCCATCTTCGGTCTGCAGGAAGGGCTTGGACAGTTGCAGTGCATGTAGAAGGAACGGAAGAAGCAGAAGAAGCAGGATTCGATGAATTTGTTTTGATTGATCTAGAGAGGTTCCTTCCTTTTATGGAGGTCTGAAGGGTCTTAAGGCTGTTCGGAGTTGGAAGATTGATTGCCATTAGGATTGGGTTTTGCTTTCGATTTGGAATCGGAAGCGGGTGGTTAATTAATGTCCTCTCTTGGGGCATCAATTGTTTAATTGACGACTTGACCGAGGTCATGTTTTATTTCACGCCCCTGTATGGGACGTCTTATTCTTGAAACTCTCGGTGCATTTAACGCCTTATTGGAAGGGCGTGTTTTATCTTTTGACGCCCTGATATCAGACGCCTTTCATGCTTTTGACGCCTTTCCCTCCGGTCGTGATTTCATTTACTCACATGTTTGACTCCTCTATGTGCTTTAATGAACTTAAGTGCTATTCTTTGGTTGGAATTGCTTTTTAATTAAGCACGTATGATCATATGTTGCTTTGCTTTGAGAGAACTAATGAACTTTTGAGTGCAGAAAATTGCAGAGTTCGAGATACATGGGTCACTCGTGGGAGTAACATCATTCTATTTCTTGTGTTTGTTTCTTGTAAGCATTGTTACTATATGGTATCTACGCTATTATAGCATATCAAGGACCTTGTGGTTCTGATGAACCTGAAATTTGAGTTCCCCTTCATCAAAAATAGTGATAATTCCAGGAGAGTCTTGATCACACGGATAGGCCTTTGAGTCATTCCAGGTTTGGGACGATGGTTCCACTTTCTGGGTTGATACGCGGACAAACGGGCTTCGACTTAGTGTCAGTTCAGAGATCTTGATTCTTGACCAAATCTAGATGGCTTAGTAATATTATCCTTGATTATTTTCTATTTTTTAGTTTGTTTTATCTTTTTCTTTTAAACCCAGCATGCATCATGTAGGACTTTGAGCTTCATGCTGAAAATCTTCATATTATGGTAATAATGAAGGTCACTCGCTCTTGATTGAGTTGACATGAGATATTCCATTCCAAATCAAGTACTTTATTCTCTCTGAAGCCGCTCAGGCTAGTTCCTTGAAAATGTCCCTTTGCTGGGTCTTCATCTTAATTCCCTTTATTTTTCTACAAGTCTACCTTAGTTGTAGCACGTCCACATTGGCTGGTAACCGCTCTCCAATGGTGTCTCCCTGTCGTGCCCATGCGCACATTTTTCTTACTTAGTTTAGTCTCCTTTATCCAGCAAATTGATGCTTCCTTGGAATTACTCGGAGTTGTTTCACTCAGAATATTGGAAAGATTTCCAATGCTTAGTATCTGAGGCGTGTCACATCACACCTTGGCATCTACTTATTAGTTCGTTCCACTTCATTCCGCTTGTTGCACTTTCTCTCCATTTTGTCTCACTCCCTTCCAAAGTAGATGCCAAGGCGGGGCAGCTGTAGACACGCCAAAATTGACGCTATGATGATCAAATCTCATGTCACTATGATAATACCCCAAAGTGAACTTCAATATTTCCATAAAATAAAGATTTTCTATTTTTGTGTGTTTTCTTCGCATTTTGTGCATTTTTTGTGATTCACGACTTTGCCTAGGGCGTGTTTTAATTAACGGCCCTGCCTTAGGCGCGTTCTAAAGAATGGATGACCAATTGTAAGGGCGTCAATTCCTGGTGTTTTACGAGTCCCACCCTGATTGAAAATCAATGATTAACGTCCTTCCATAAGACGTGTTTTGTTTAACGCCTTTGCTTCAGGCGTCTTTTTGCAATTTTCAAATAAGGAAGGTTTTTATTACCAAAATTGAATCCCGGAAGTGACGCCCTGATTCTGGTCGTGTTTTGAATTAACGTCCTGAAGCAGGTCATCAATTATGAATTGACGCCCTTGAGTAGGTCGTGTCTCACCCTTTCGTATCCTGCTTAAACTCATCTTTCCTGAAGAGTTCCCTGCTTTTCTTGATCACCTTGCTCGATCGGGGAACTAGAGTCCTTGCCCTTGACGATCACTGCCTATTCTTATCTTCCCAAATCCGTGCTTATCTGTGATCGAGACCTTATAAAAGGATTCCCTAGTCAATCTCACGCGAGGTTACGGTGACGGGATTGCTGGAGCCATTAACCACGAATCAGAAAAAGAGCAGAGAGCAGTTTTTTCTTTTGCGCAGAGAAGAGTTTTTGATCTCTTCATCCGCGTGATCTCTTCATCATCTTCCTTCTACTTCCTGCTGCTCCGGTGGTTCTCTCCTTTACTGTTTACAGGAACAGCAGGGGTTCCCTCTCCTTGTGTGTTTGCCTTCATCGTATCATCATCGATCATTATATTTTTCTTCTTTTGCATTAGTGTTGCATCTCCTCTCCTCTCCCTAATTCTCTAGGGGTTTTAAAACCAAATAAAAAGGTGCGCATGCTATATTCTTATTTTCATCATCGTGCTATTTATTTGGGTTGACACTACACCCACTCTCGGCTGATCCACTTTCCTTTTACTTGTTTGTTCTCTGTTTCAAGGTAATCAACAAGGAAGAACCCCCTTCATCGGCCGGCCGATAGAAGGTGGAGGAAGGAACTCACATCCATCCCGCGTCTTATTTTTCACTAGGTATTTGCGATCATCTTTTCTTCTTATTGAGGTAACCCCTCTGGCGATCACACTCCTTAGTAGCACCACGTGCTCTTTTTCTCCCTTTTTTCATCATTATTCTTCTTTTCTCTTATGCATATACATATTAATATTTTCCTTTAAGAGTTAATTTTTCCATGATTCACAACCGAGACCCCCCCGCCTGAGGCCAGTACGCGTTTCCAACGTTGTGGCAAGGCCAGTGAGTCGCCCGTTCGGTATGGTGGAGTTGTCCCTTCATCCTCCCCCTGGGAAGGTGAGCGCTCTCCCGTGCCCTGACATGGGTTCCTGCCCGGTCCTCCTGGAGCGAACCATCGCGAAGACTCACGCCCCCCGATGCGTCCCGGCACAAAAAAAAAGGAGAGAGAAGGGACGGTATACGCGAAAGAGGAGGAAGGAGAAAAGAGGCCCCCTAGGGGAATGCGTGCTAGAAGAGCATGCGAAACCATAGATCTGTTGTTCAATTCAGATAAAAAAAAATTGACCTACATGAGCTTCGGGGCATACCCCTACGTTACATTCAAAAAAAAGAGAAAGCAATTAAGGGGTCCAACGCTCAGTCGGTGCCCCTGAAGATGTCCTCGAGGGGGAGGATTCCGACGCAAGGGAAATTCGTCATGTCGTGTAAGCGGCCCCTCCGTTCCTCGAGTCGAACAAGTTCCGCCTCCACGGATGTCGCCTCGACCTGGGCAACGGCCAGAGCCTCGCCTTCCGCTTCGACCGCTCTTTCGGCTTCGGCAAGGTCAGACCTAGCCGCGGCAAGGTAGCTCTCCAGTTTCGCAATGCGGCTCTTAAGGGAGCGAACATTGCTCTAGCCTTCCCCGAGAGCCCTCTCATGGCGCCCCTCATCGTGACGCCGGGCCTCCAAAGTCTGTAAGTACTCGCCGGCCTGGGCATCAAGGGCGGCACATTCGTCAGGAGCCTGGGTTTCGAGGAACTCGCGACGCTTAACATACTTCAGTAATAGTAAGACTCGTCGCGACCATTCCCCTAGTGGACATCCCAGCACTTGTAACGCCCCGGTCAGCTGCGTCACTATGGTATGTACCTCCCGGTATGATAAGGAAAGGTCGGCAAAGAGCATCGTCCGCAGCGTTACTAGCATTTGATGGACTGGCGCCTCCGACAAGGTGTGACTGACCGAAGGCACAACTGGGGGAGTGAATTCTACGGTGCTGTCCACCTCCGCCCACAAATCGGCGTCCACGGCGGCTGAAGAGGACGGAAGAGCAAGAGTCAAGTCCCCTGGCCGGCCTGGCTCGACAGAGGACCTCTGGCCAACCACCGCTGGGGGAATGGGTAAGATCATCACCGAAGCATCTGGCGCCGCCATCATCCGCTGCTCTCCTGCCTCCTCTTCCCCTGCCCGGCCCGCCTCTGCCACTAGTTCAACCGGCGGGGGTGCAGGTACCGCTACTCCGGCCGAAGGAGGGTCTTCGAGTAAAGCCAGACCGGAAGCCGCCGCCCATAAACTCCTCTCGCACGTCTGGGATCCCTCCAGATGTGTGCGAAGCCCCGCAAATATCTGCCTCAGGAGCGGGTCCTCCATTTGGGTCGGGAGCTTCGGGAGAGGCGGAAGTGGAACCAGCAGCTGGGGGATGCCCCCCGCTTCTACGAGCGCCGCAAGGCTCTCCACCCCTGAGCCCGAGACAGGAGCCAACCCCTCCACCGCTATTGGGCCAATGCTTGGCCTCCGTTTCGCGACAGCCTTCCGGGCACGGCCGGACGTCTTCTCTCCTGTCGGCATCACCTGCTCATGGGAAGCAGAGTCAGCCACCCGCTGCTTGGAATAGATCACGCAAAGTCAAAAGGCGGGGAAGAACCATAAGCCCCACGTGCTTACCTCGGCCACCGGGATGATGCTGCCTTCGGGAACAATCTCCCCCTCCTCCAGAGGCTCGTCCGCCGTTTCGATAGCACTTAAAGGCTCCGCGGACGCCTCCCGTTGAAGGGTGTCGAGCAAGAGGGCTAGCTTGCCCATGCCAGCAGCGGCTCCAGCCGGGCGGTCGACCGGCGCGACTGAAGCGGCCTTCCCCACAACCTCCGGCTGGGTAAGCTCCTAAAAATCCGAGGACAACAAGAACGAGATCATTAGCCCACTATGGGAAAAATGGGGTCCGGCCCAAACAAGCTCACACTTACAGCAGCCCTCCCCATAAAACTTGAGGAGCCAGCAAGTAAGGGGGCCTTGAAGACCAGCTCGGGCAACCCCGATGCTTCAGATGCGCCCTTGTCATAGACCACTTCATCGGAGGAATAGTTGTAATCTACCTCTTCACCCGATGAAGATTCAGCCATCACGGGTTCCTCCCTTGCCGGCAAAGGGACCTCCTCTTCGAGGTCAATGACTGGCGCATCCCCCCGCGGGCTGGATGAGGCGGGTACGACTGACTTCAGCCTTTTCCTCATGTACAGCTACGTCGCCGGGAGATGCAGGCGAGGCCCGAATAGCCCAGTAACCGCCCCAGCGGTGCCTGTCGCATAAAAAAAGGAGAGGGAAATACGGGTCACATCAAACCCAGTTGGCTCCCAAAGAATGAAAGGAATCAAGCGGGCCGACAAAGACAGATACCCTCTTCAGCTCCTACAGCGCCGGGTGACCCACGGGCCTCCTCGGCAGGCAAGGCCTTCTCGGGAGCCGTAGCCGCCCCCTCGCCTGGGATCAGCACAAGTGACGGCTTCTCCGCACCGTCTGAAAGGAAGAGAGGCAATGGTCACATGCATATAAAGGGCTCACCCGGGAAAATAAATAAATCTGAAAAGATGTCAGCGGTCGATAAGCCTCACCCGCATGGTGGCTCGGCCCGGTCCGAGTGACGTCAAATTCCTCGAAAGACGGAATGGGAGCCACCGGGGAGACGGTCGCCGAGGCCGGGGAGACCTCTGCCCTCCTTCGCTTTGCCTCCTGCCGCCCAGCCACTTTGGCGGCGACCGATGCTTTCTTAACAGGCGACTTTGCCCGGGACCTCCCCTTGGCTTGTGGTGGGGGAGTCAGAGTTGGCGTCGAGGTCGCCCCTACCAGGGCCGCAACTTTACCCACATCAGGGACGGGCGCAGGAACCGGCTCCTCCACGTCGGGAATGGGCGTGGGCGCGAGCCCTTCCACAGAGACTGGGACAAAAAGAGACATTCAGGTGTCAAAATCTTGCCTCAAAATAAAAAAAAGAGAACCCTTAAGATACACTGATGGTGGGAGAGGTTAACCAGTAGGTTGGCTCGGCCCGGTCCGGGTGACCTCAAACTCCTCAAAAGATGGGACTCGTGGTGCTGGGGGAGCGGTCGTCGAAGCCTTAGCCGCCTCGGTTTTTCGCCGCTTCGCGTCCCGCTGCTTGGCCGCTTTAGCAGCATCTACCGCCTTCTTCACAGGCGATTTGGCCCGGGACCTCTTCGCAGCCTTGGGCAGGGGAGCCGTAGTCGGAACTGGCAGTGCCGCCTCAAAATAGGTGGGCTTTTGGACGAGCCGAAGGAAGTTCCGGTATGTCGCCATTTGCACGCTGTCAGGATGGTCTGTCAAAATAGACACACGCATATGATTAGCATCTGATAACCTGCTAAGGTCGCAGCAATGAGAATAAAGAAGATGGAAAGGTTAAATACCGTGAGGACCGGTGTACAACCGAAGTGTTATCGGCCAGTAGCTCAGGGACGGCTCCTTATCCCGACGCGCCGCCTCTCGGACAAGCCAGCATACATCCTCGACCTTCTGGCACCGGTCTGTGAGGGTAGCCAGATCTGCATGCTTCTTCTAAGAGAGGTTGCAGAAAAGATTGAAGTGGTCCATGCCCCATCCGTCGGCATAATAATACGGGATGTGCAGGCGCTTGCCCAGGATGGCGGCCGTCTGATCTTCGATCTTCAGCCCATTCACACGTAGCAGAACATACAGCCATGTGGTGTCCTTATAATTCTCGGGCTTCCTCTCCTCCCGCCTCATAAACGTGCGGTAGGGGCAGATCAGGTCCCTCTCTGGACGCCAGCTCTTTGCGGGGGTGCCCTCCTCCTCCATGGGGAGCGGGTAATTAATGAGCTCCAGACGGTCACTCCCTATCCGGCAAAGATCCCTCAATGTCTTCTCATAGTTGTCCTTCGCCACCGGAGGCAACTGTACTTTCGGCGTCGACCTCGCGTCCCGGGCTTCCCGACGGGCGGCCATATATGCCATCACCTCCTTCTCCTGCTTGTTCTTGAGCCGAATAATATGATCTGGCTCAATGTCAAGCACCGGCACCGCCTGCCTGCTGAGGAACCTCCTCTCGGCCCCATCCCAGCAGTCAGTCTTATGTAATCGATAGAAGGCCGTCCGGGTGTTCCACCACTTGATGTAATCCTGGGTCACTTTGGGGATGCGACCCGGGGCTGGCACCCTGAAGGAGGCAGAGTCCGCCCGGTGGAAGAAGTCCCACCAGCCCCTGGCGTGCTCGGCAACTGAACTTCCCCGGATGTTCCGTGAGGGCAGGCCAAACTGGGCATGATAGCTAGGGATATGCTGATCATATCTGAAGTTCCGGCCAAATCGGAAGGGGTAGTACGGCTCCAGCAATACATTATCCCCCTTTCTAAACACCAACACACTTGGGCAAATAGATAGCGCCCAGTCCCTCAGCTCGGGCTCCAGCAACGGATGAACTATATTCTCCTGGTTGATGGGGTGGACGTAGTTCTCCACCTGATCGTCCTTGCATTCCCTCTTGTTATTCACCAGAGGGCTCGAGTGCACGGCCAGCGTCCAAAAGTGAATAGTGCCGGCCGCGTCCCGGGGGACCGTTATCAACCAGCCCCGAATGTCGTACATCCGCATAGAAGTAGAAGCCGGCTCTGCGCAGGTAAACTCCAGCATTCTCGGCACCAGCCCCCAGTCTTGAAGAGCTCGCGGGGCGAACTCGGGGAACAGCGAGCAGACCCACGCATTGAAGAAATGCAGCGGGCATATGTAGCGGGCCTGTCTCGGAAACTGATGAGTACTGACATCCCCCAACGCCTTGTAGATCAAGCAAAGGGTTGCCGGGCACAGGGAGAGTTTCAGTCCCCACGCCATCTGACACGCCGGATAGATAGCGTCCGGTCGAATCACCGTCTCATCCCCATATGGCATAGCAAATGAACATAGCCAATACACGAGATAGGCGGCGCAGTGAGTCTGCGGGTCGACACCCATCGGATTAGGCCCGCTCCGACGCCCTTTGGAGGGGATCTTCACATCAAGCTTGGGCTTCGAATGCTTCTTGCGAGCAACGGCGGTCCCGACGCAAGGAAATTCGTCATATTGCTTCAGCCCATCATAGAAGTATTGCAACCACAGGGTCAGACGCACCCTCTTCCTGTCTCCACGGGCGGGCTGCCACCCACTATGTGACAGCTGGTATAACTCATTGTTGTGTCCCTGTGGTTTTGATGATGGTTTTGATGATTGATGTGGTTTTGATGATGGTTTTGTTGATTGATTGTTGGTGTGAGTTAATCAAATGTTCAGTCATGTTCAGTCATCCTGCTGCTCAGTTTAGATTAACATATTTGATGTGAGGTCATGCTACATGTTAAACTGATGCATAAAGCATTCATTGCTGTGGTTTTAATGATTGATTTGGTTTTGATGATTGGTGTTTGATGTGAGTCACTGTGAGTCATCCTGTTGAAATGTTCATTCAGGCTTTCATATGCTCAGTCAGTTTATTTGTTTACACTGTGAATCATTGTAATTGAAGTTTCAGACTATTATCTGAAACTTCAAGCTTTCATATGCATTTACAGAGTCTATACATTGATTGGCAGTAAGTCTGCACATTGAGCGTCTCATGGAAGTCCATACAGTGCATTGCCTTGGCTAAGTGTATACACTGTCAGTCTCATTTTGAGTCAAAGTCCATACATTGGATTGTTACTCACATCGCCTTCAGGCCTCCAAGTCTGTACACTGGCCTTCTTTCATGATATACTACACGTCTACTCATTCAACACTGGTCTTCCAAGTTCTGTACAGCGTGAAGTCTCACCTCGTGTTGTTTCCCCTCACTAACACGAAAAGATTTCGTGTCGTCTGAGGTTATAACACTTCGTGTTGATTTCCATGCTTTACAAGAAAAAGCTGCTAAGAGGTAATACTTCGTGTGTCCGTACTGTTTCTGTCTTCGAGTCATTTTTCGCTGGATCTTTACGTCGGTCTAGGTTCAAGTGTCGTTTCACTTCGTGTCGTTCTCCTTGCTGTCTATCTCCTCGTGGTGTTTTCACAATTATGTCTTCGTGTTAGTTTTTATGTTTTTGTCTTCGTGCTGTTTTCTCTTTAGACTTCGTGTCCTTCTCGCCTTGACCACACTCCGTGTCGGTTTTACTTCTCTATGTCTCCGTGTTGCTTTTTGTATTCGTAACTTCGTAGTGTTTGTTGTTACAGTAACACTTCGTGTCGTTATTGTTTTACTTCGTGTTGTTTTCTTTCTACCTCGTGTCGTTCTCTTTGTAGTATCTGTTTTGTCACCTTTGGACTTCGTGTCGTTTGTCTTGTGACCTCGTGTCGTTTTTGTTCTGTAACCACACTTCGTGTTGGTTACTGTTCTTCTTGTGACTTCGTGTCATGTTTCCAGACCTCGTGTCGTTTTCGTGTCATGTTTCCACACTTCGTGTCGTTCATGTTTCGTAACCACACTTCGTGTTGGTTACTGTCGTTCTTGTGACTTTGTGTCGTGTCTCCCAGACCTCGTGTCATTTTCACTCCGTGTCAACTTCATCTTTGTGTTGTTTTCATTCCGTGTCATTTTTTGTTCCACTGCGTGCAGAACATTGCAGCACCTCGTGTTGCTTTCTGTGCCACCACCTTGTGTCACTCTCTTCATTGTGTCTGTTCTGTCACAGTATACCTCGTGTCGTTTTCTGTGTGAACCTCGTGTCGCTTCTCTCTGTCCTCTAGTTGCATCTCGTGTCATCTTCCTTGTTGTGTTAGCCTTGTTCATTGTATCACAGTTCGTTCACTTCCAACCTCGTGAAGTAGTCACCCTGTGTTGACATTACATACCTCGTGCGCCTTAGCTTTAAATAAGCATGCAGCGAACTCTGATTGACTAATGGTGTTAATCTCATTACAGGTCCGAGGAAGAACATTTCAGACACCTGGGCTGCACGTGATCCAAGACAAGAGGAACAAAATGCAATGAAGGCACGTGGCAAGAAAGTTCTGGATCAAGCGTGGGAGGCACACGCGTCTTGTGCCCTATCCACCTGCTGCTGATGCTATATAAGGAAGCCTTCGTCCACAGATGAAGGTCGATCGAGTTGGCAAAAAGAAAAGCTCATACAGAGAGCCACGATCCAGATAGAAAAAGAAAAGGAGGAATAGAAGAGCAGAAGGAGAAGAAGAAAGAGTGAAGAAAGAAGAAAGAGTAAAAAAGAAGAAGTGCAGCAGAGAGAGTGAGAGATTAGGAGAGTAGAAGAAAGAGAGAGAGAAGAGCAGAGATTGAGAGAGTGAAAGAGAAGAAGAAGAGGAAGAAGAGATTACCTGAAGATCTGTCTACTGGACCGTGGATCAAATCCAGGCCAGTCAGCTCCAATGAGAGCCACATTGTGCACTTCATCTTTCAGCTTTCTGTTTTGCTGAAGTTATCTTCGTTTGTTGTTTTTCTTTGTTTTCTGGTTTGTTGTGCTTTTCGATCCTCTGGTCTGAGGTCGTGTTCCCTCCGGTTAGGAGGAAGGGAGATCTGATCTCCAGTTGCAAGTAGCTGGGAGCTACTTGTGGGTTCCCTCCGGCTTGGAGGAAGGGAGACTTGTCTCCGGTTCTGGGCTTGTGGATTCAAGTCCAGAGGTTCCCTCCGGTTCGGAGGAAGAGGGGAGGTTGTTTCCCTGGTCAAGCTGTGTGGCAGCTTTTGTTGCAGACTGAGTCTGCTGTTTCTAGCGTGAGCTAGTGGAAGCCACACTCGGTTTGAGTGTGGGGTGGATGTAGGTCTGCTGGACCGAACCACCTAAAAACCTCTGTGCAGTGGTTTGATTTCTCTATATGTTTTTTGCTTCCGCTAGATATTTGCATAGGGGCGCTCCAAGTGTTTGATCACAGGTTCATTAAATGATTTAATCAGATCTTGTTCTGAGTGTTTAATCTGTTGAGTGAGCGAAAGTTTATTTGAGTGAAAGAATGGTTTGAATGAATACTTAGGTGCGCTTTGCTTTGGTTGCTCACTGTCTATTTGTTGAATTCCGCTACTGCTAATTAGTCTTTCAGATTTGATATATCTGTCTAGTTAACATTCTAGATAGTTAGTGAGCATCATATTTTTAATTGGGTGAAGGCTTTTAAATAGGTTATATTCATTCACCCCCCCTCTGAATACTGCACCGAACCTAACAATTGGTATCAGAGCAGGTGTCTGCTTACAAGGTCCAGCGACCTGCAGATCGATCTTGCGGTCTTAGGTGCTAATTTGCTTTTAGTGCATCAATATTCCTGTTGCATTAATCTGTTGTGCTGTCATGGCTCATCCTCCACTATTCAGTAGTTTAAATATTAAATTCTGGCTATATCGTATGCACAAGCATGTTAACTCTATTAATCCACAATTGTGGAAGATTATCTCTCACAGTCCACATGAACTTCCTAAGGATAAGTCCAAGTGGACTCATGTTCACAAATTAAAAAATGATGATAATGTGAGAGCTCTAAATTTAATGAAGGCTGCAATCGGTTCTGATGATTTTTCCTCCTTCTCAGATTGTAGCACTGCAAAGGAAATGTTTGATAGAGTGACTACAACACACGTGGAACAGGAGAAGAATGTCTCATGGCAAGAAGGAGTGATCAGTCAGATGACTCCTCATCCCAGGTAATCTCTGAAACCGAGGATATTAGCCATGATGAGTTAGTTGCCATGCATGAGCATCTTCTAGATAAATATGAAAGAGTCAAATCAGGAAAGAGAAAATTAAGAAAAGAGAAAAATACTGAAATCACATGTCTAAAGGCTGAAAATGAAAATCTAAAATCTAAATTGAAGGAATTGATTGAAGAATTACATTCTGATGATAATGTACAGGAAAACTTAATCACTTCCTTGAAAGAAGAAAATGATTCTCTGCTGACTCAGAAGAAGGAAATTGAGAAATTAAAAGATAAGCTGATTGAAGAAAATGTCTACTTGAAAGATCAAAATAAAAAGCTAATGGTTCTTAATACTGTCTTCTCTGAAAAATGGTTGTCAATTGAAAAAGGAAAAACTGTTGTAAGGGGAAATGAGAACAACATTGAAATAATGGTTCAACAAGAAAATGAAACTCTGAAGAACCTGAATGATGCTTTGCAACAACAGCTGATTGTTTGTGAATCTGAGCTATCCAAGTATGAAGTGAGTATTGCTTCATTGAATTCTGAGATTGAAGATCTGAAAAATTCTTTGTCAAAATTCGTTAAAGGAAAAGACAATTTGAATAAGCTGCTTGGTTCTAAAGTGAATTTTCAGAAAGAAGGACTTGGGTATGTGCATGCTAATAAGAAAGTGAATGAAAAGAAGAAGTCAACTGTATTCGTGAAAAGCTCTGAACAAGCTAATCAATCTAATTCTTCTATGTTTCAATTCACTGCTAAGAAGGCTGAAAATTCAGATAAGAAACAGGAAAAGATTCAAAAACAAAAGGAAAATGCTGATTTGGATAAGTCCAAATATGTCTCTGATTTTCATGTGCATGCTGCTCACTGCTTACACACACATTCACACTCTCATGAGAATATCAATCTTGTCAAACAAGTGAATGTGAATAAAAAGGCTATAACATGTCACTATTGTGGGAAAGTTGGCCACATTATGCATAACTGTGTAGCATTGATGAATGATGAAAGAAATGCTGTTGGAAAGTATCCTAGAAATCATCTTAGGAAACATTCTACTGTTCAGGAAAAGAAAATTCAATGCTATTGCTGTGGAAAGTTTGGTCACATTGCTGCCTTCTGCTGGCATGCTCAGGGAAAGAAAACTAACTCTGGATTTGTTAATTTCCCTATTAATAAAAATATTATTGATGGAAAGAAGTTTGGTCCTGAAGAAAATACACTGTATGTTTTGAATGTGGAAAGCCAGGCCACAGAGCTGTTAACTGTTGGCTGGCCGGTTATGAAAAGAAAATCTTTCATGTCAATAACAGAATTAATCATGTTCACTCACACCATGTTCACGCCAATGCTGATGTATACAAGGAGAACATGAAATCTGTTATTTCTTGTTATCATTATGGGCAGGTAGGGCATTCCATGTATAATTGTCATATCATGTGTTGTGATGATAAACATGCGAAAAATCTGTTGAGAAAACCTGCTAGGAGTGTCACTGCTAAACCAGGACCCAAGGTTTCTTGGGTACCTGTTACATTAAAATGATGTATCTGCTACAGGTGTGCCTTGGAAGCTGGAATAAAAGGGGTAATGATCCAAGGCACTCAAGAATGAAAACCCCACTCCCACACTGTTTAGGTAATCTCTCTGCATTTCCCATTTTGAAACTTATTGCATATCTGGTTTGATGTATTCTTGCATATCTGCCATTTGTAAGTGGTTGATAATTGTTGAAATGCATAAACTCTGAAAACATATTGCATTTTGAATTTTCTGAAAAAATCTGAACTGCCTATGAGTGTGACTTGAAACTTGTGTGTTGCAATAGCTCACTGAGCATTCTGAATTACATATAGGACTGCATGTTGAATTATCATGCATGACCTCAATGGTATATAAATGGTAAGGTACCAAAAGGCAGGGAAGTTTGTCTGGAGGTTCTTACTATGTGTGAGGTGGTCTTTTAGACCAAGTGCTCCGCCTAGTACCATGGGTCACTTTGCTGATAGGACAGTCTGATTGTACACAAGTCACGATATCATTTGGTATCATATGTTCAGTTTTCAGTGCAAGCATTGCATGTTTTCAGGGGGAGTAAGTTGCATATTCTTGCATAGCATTCAATGATTGAGTCTTTGCATGTCCCTGCATACATATAATACATTGCATCTCCTTATATTGAAAATGCCAAAAAGAGAGTTTGGATGCATATTGTAAGGGGGAGTCAATGCATTGCATATAGGTTGTCAAATGCATACATTTGTCAGAATTCATTGCATATCCCTTCTTATCACTTTTGTTGACAAACCTTGATCATATTCGGAAAACACTAAGCTTCAAAATCTCTCCTAACAATTGGTATCATTTGGCTTCAGAATTCTATCAGTCTTTCATGAAGATTTCAATGGGCTATCTCGATCATAAATCTGAAAACTCTTGAACTAGGAATCTTCTATTATACATTCTTATGAATGACTGAAATAACTCATGTGGTTTAAGCTTAATGTATTCATGGAGTCTAACTTCAAAATCTCTCAACATATCTGAATCATGTTTAATAAACCTTAACCATCTGTTTCATGCTGTATCTTGAAAACTTCTGAAATCTGCATTTTTGAATACATGACTTCAACTGGTTGAGTACATGAAACTATTATTGATTTGAAGCGAATGAATTTTTCTGAAATGTCTAAAGGGTTATTTTGTCAGAGCAATGACATTGGCCACTGAGAAACACAAGTCCTAAGGACTGTGTCATGAGGTGCCTTAGTTAACTCTGTAAAACAAGAATTCATTGAAAATCAGGCAGAGCAATGGCATGCACACTGAGAAATACAACTCACTCATCCAGAAATGATTTCAAGTGTGTCATGATGTGTAAATGTTATCTCTGTTCATATATAGCATGACAGTTAGTCACACTAAGGGCTTAGGGATATTGGCCTCTGATCAAGGTATACCCTCTAGTTACAATGTGTGCACTGAACTAGAGTGCTCGTAAAATTTGTAGCATGGAAAATTATTGAACAAATTGAAATATCTGAATATTGATGTCAAAATCAAATTGCTTCAACCCTAGACAAATTCATATGACTCATAATTGCTTGATTTCAATACTAGTACATGTAATTCTGAAAGAAGTCAATAGATTTGATTGTGTAAGAGAGAGGGAGTTTATCAAGATAAATATGAGGGCTTGGTTCACTTTTATTAAACCATGGTTTTAGATATCAATACAGAATTTTATTGATAAACTCTGCATACATCATGTTTAAACCATGCTGTTCAATAAATGTCATTCATAAGCCCTTATGATAGAAGACTTTGAAAACTTATGTTTCAGATTTATGAGATTGATATCTCTTTGAAAATCTGGCTGAATTTCTTATGTTTGGAGCATCCTTGAAAAATCTGTTAACTGAATTCTTCTGCTCATGTCATTGGCTCAATGACCTGAACTTCTCCTTGTTTGCCCCTGTGGTCTCCTTCTCATTTATCTCATAAGAGTCCATTTATTGAGGGGGAGCTTCCATGTCATGCATCACTTGCATATCAATTGGCATCTGTTCAGGGGGAGCATTCCTAGTCGTGCTGAATCATGTTCATATCATTTGTGACCTTGCATTCACATACTTAGGGGGAGTATTGCATTCCTTGTTGCATCTGCATTTTTGCATTTAACCCTTCCCATGGTTTATTTTGTTTATATCAAAGGGGGAGATTGTTTGCCAAAAAGGGAGAATCATGTTCTTGAAAGGGGGAGAAATTGACTGAACTCTTATACATGCTTTAATTTCTCAAATTATTTTCTTTTTGATGAAGTCAAAGGGGGAGAATAATTTGAGTCTTCAGAATACCTCACATCATCAGAATGACTCAATATATTGAAAGTGTTGCCATCATCAAAAAGGGGGAGATTGTTGTGTCCCTGTGGTTTTGATGATGGTTTTGATGATTGATGTGGTTTTGATGATGGTTTTGTTGATTGATTGTTGGTGTGAGTTAATCAAATGTTCAGTCATGTTCAGTCATCCTGCTGCTCAGTTTAGATTAACATATTTGATGTGAGGTCATGCTACATGTTAAACTGATGCATAAAGCATTCATTGCTGTGGTTTTAATGATTGATTTGGTTTTGATGATTGGTGTTTGATGTGAGTCACTGTGAGTCATCCTGTTGAAATGTTCATTCAGGCTTTCATATGCTCAGTCAGTTTATTTGTTTACACTGTGAATCATTGTAATTGAAGTTTCAGACTATTATCTGAAACTTCAAGCTTTCATATGCATTTACAGAGTCTATACATTGATTGGCAGTAAGTCTGCACATTGAGCGTCTCATGGAAGTCCATACAGTGCATTGCCTTGGCTAAGTGTATACACTGTCAGTCTCATTTTGAGTCAAAGTCCATACATTGGATTGTTACTCACATCGCCTTCAGGCCTCCAAGTCTGTACACTGGCCTTCTTTCATGATATACTACACGTCTACTCATTCAACACTGGTCTTCCAAGTTCTGTACAGCGTGAAGTCTCACCTCGTGTTGTTTCCCCTCACTAACACGAAAAGATTTCGTGTCGTCTGAGGTTATAACACTTCGTGTTGATTTCCATGCTTTACAAGAAAAAGCTGCTAAGAGGTAATACTTCGTGTGTCCGTACTGTTTCTGTCTTCGAGTCATTTTTCGCTGGATCTTTACGTCGGTCTAGGTTCAAGTGTCGTTTCACTTCGTGTCGTTCTCCTTGCTGTCTATCTCCTCGTGGTGTTTTCACAATTATGTCTTCGTGTTAGTTTTTATGTTTTTGTCTTCGTGCTGTTTTCTCTTTAGACTTCGTGTCCTTCTCGCCTTGACCACACTCCGTGTCGGTTTTACTTCTCTATGTCTCCGTGTTGCTTTTTGTATTCGTAACTTCGTAGTGTTTGTTGTTACAGTAACACTTCGTGTCGTTATTGTTTTACTTCGTGTTGTTTTCTTTCTACCTCGTGTCGTTCTCTTTGTAGTATCTGTTTTGTCACCTTTGGACTTCGTGTCGTTTGTCTTGTGACCTCATGTCGTTTTTGTTCTGTAACCACACTTCGTGTTGGTTACTGTTCTTCTTATGACTTCGTGTCATGTTTCCAGACCTCGTGTCGTTTTCGTGTCATGTTTCCACACTTCGTGTCGTTCATGTTTCGTAACCACACTTCGTGTTGGTTACTGTCGTTCTTGTGACTTTGTGTCGTGTCTCCCAGACCTCGTGTCATTTTCACTCCGTGTCAACTTCATCTTTGTGTTGTTTTCATTCCGTGTCATTTTTTGTTCCACTGCGTGCAGAACATTGCAGCACCTCGTGTTGCTTTCTGTGCCACCACCTTGTGTCACTCTCTTCATTGTGTCTGTTCTGTCACAGTATACCTCGTGTCGTTTTCTGTGTGAACCTCGTGTCGCTTCTCTCTGTCCTCTAGTTGCATCTCGTGTCATCTTCCTTGTTGTGTTAGCCTTGTTCATTGTATCACAGTTCGTTCACTTCCAACCTCGTGAAGTAGTCACCCTGTGTTGACATTACATACCTCGTGCGCCTTAGCTTTAAATAAGCATGCAGCGAACTCTGATTGACTAATGGTGTTAATCTCATTACAGGTCCGAGGAAGAACATTTCAGACACCTGGGCTGCACGTGATCCAAGACAAGAGGAACAAAATGCAATGAAGGCACGTGGCAAGAAAGTTCTGGATCAAGCGTGGGAGGCACACGCGTCTTGTGCCCTATCCACCTGCTGCTGATGCTATATAAGGAAGCCTTCGTCCACAGATGAAGGTCGATCGAGTTGGCAAAAAGAAAAGCTCATACAGAGAGCCACGATCCAGATAGAAAAAGAAAAGGAGGAATAGAAGAGCAGAAGGAGAAGAAGAAAGAGTGAAGAAAGAAGAAAGAGTAAAAAAGAAGAAGTGCAGCAGAGAGAGTGAGAGATTAGGAGAGTAGAAGAAAGAGAGAGAGAAGAGCAGAGATTGAGAGAGTGAAAGAGAAGAAGAAGAGGAAGAAGAGATTACCTGAAGATCTGTCTACTGGACCGTGGATCAAATCCAGGCCAGTCAGCTCCAATGAGAGCCACATTGTGCACTTCATCTTTCAGCTTTCTGTTTTGCTGAAGTTATCTTCGTTTATTGTTTTTCTTTGTTTTCTGGTTTGTTGTGCTTTTCGATCCTCTGGTCTGAGGTCGTGTTCCCTCCGGTTAGGAGGAAGGGAGATCTGATCTCCAGTTGTAAGTAGCTGGGAGCTACTTGTGGGTTCCCTCCGGCTTGGAGGAAGGGAGACTTGTCTCCGGTTCTGGGCTTGTGGATTCAAGTCCAGAGGTTCCCTCCGGTTTGGAGGAAGAGGGGAGGTTGTTTCCCTGGTCAAGCTGTGTGGCAGCTTTTGTTGCAGACTGAGTCTGCTGTTTCTAGCGTGAGCTAGTGGAAGCCACACTCGGTTTGAGTGTGGGGTGGATGTAGGTCTGCTGGACCGAACCACCTAAAAACCTCTGTGCAGTGGTTTGATTTCTCTATATGTTTTTTGCTTCCGCTAGATATTTGCATAGGGGCGCTCCAAGTGTTTGATCACAGGTTCATTAAATGATTTAATCAGATCTTGTTCTGAGTGTTTAATCTGTTGAGTGAGCGAAAGTTTATTTGAGTGAAAGAATGGTTTGAATGAATACTTAGGTGCGCTTTGCTTTGGTTGCTCACTGTCTATTTGTTGAATTCCGCTACTGCTAATTAGTCTTTCAGATTTGATATATCTGTCTAGTTAACATTCTAGATAGTTAGTGAGCATCATATTTTTAATTGGGTGAAGGCTTTTAAATAGGTTATA
Organism: Amorphophallus konjac; assembly: GCA_022559845.1. Taxonomy (NCBI): domain Eukaryota; kingdom Viridiplantae; phylum Streptophyta; class Magnoliopsida; order Alismatales; family Araceae; genus Amorphophallus; species Amorphophallus konjac. The sequence goes on along the minus strand of CM040121.1, from coordinate 557,488,640 downwards.
TTCATTCACCCCCCCTCTGAATACTGCACCGAACCTAACAATTGGTATCAGAGCAGGTGTCTGCTTACAAGGTCCAGCGACCTGCAGATCAATCTTGCGGTCTTAGGTGCTAATTTGCTTTTAGTGCATCAATATTCCTGTTGCATTAATCTGTTGTGCTGTCATGGCTCATCCTCCACTATTCAGTAGTTTAAATATTAAATTCTGGCTATATCGTATGCACAAGCATGTTAACTCTATTAATCCACAATTGTGGAAGATTATCTCTCACAGTCCACATGAACTTCCTAAGGATAAGTCCAAGTGGACTCATGTTCACAAATTAAAAAATGATGATAATGTGAGAGCTCTAAATTTAATGAAGGCTGCAATCGGTTCTGATGATTTTTCCTCCTTCTCAGATTGTAGCACTGCAAAGGAAATGTTTGATAGAGTGACTACAACACACGTGGAACAGGGAGAAGAATGTCTCATGGCAAGAAGGAGTGATCAGTCAGATGACTCCTCATCCCAGGTAATCTCTGAAACCGAGATATTAGCCATGATGAGTTAGTTGCCATGCATGAGCATCTTCTAGATAAATATGAAAGAGTCAAATCAGGAAAGAGAAAATTAAGAAAAGAGAAAAATACTGAAATCACATGTCTAAAGGCTGAAAATGAAAATCTAAAATCTAAATTGAAGGAATTGATTGAAGAATTACATTCTGATGATAATGTACAGGAAAACTTAATCACTTCCTTGAAAGAAGAAAATGATTCTCTGCTGACTCAGAAGAAGGAAATTGAGAAATTAAAAGATAAGCTGATTGAAGAAAATGTCTACTTGAAAGATCAAAATAAAAAGCTAATGGTTCTTAATACTGTCTTCTCTGAAAAATGGTTGTCAATTGAAAAAGGAAAAACTGTTGTAAGGGGAAATGAGAACAACATTGAAATAATGGTTCAACAAGAAAATGAAACTCTGAAGAACCTGAATGATGCTTTGCAACAACAGCTGATTGTTTGTGAATCTGAGCTATCCAAGTATGAAGTGAGTATTGCTTCATTGAATTTTGAGATTGAAGATCTGAAAAATTCTTTGTCAAAATTCGTTAAAGGAAAAGACAATTTGAATAAGCTGCTTGGTTCTAAAGTGAATTTTCAGAAAGAAGGACTTGGGTATGTGCATGCTAATAAGAAAGTGAATGAAAAGAAGAAGTCAACTGTATTCGTGAAAAGCTCTGAACAAGCTAATCAATCTAATTCTTCTATGTTTCAATTCACTGCTAAGAAGGCTGAAAATTCAGATAAGAAACAGGAAAAGATTCAAAAACAAAAGGAAAATGCTGATTTGGATAAGTCCAAATATGTCTCTGATTTTCATGTGCATGCTGCTCACTGCTTACACACACATTCACACTCTCATGAGAATATCAATCTTGTCAAATAAGTGAATGTGAATAAAAAGACTATAACATGTCACTATTGTGGGAAAGTTGGCCACATTATGCATAACTGTGTAGCATTGATGAATGATGAAAGAAATGCTGTTGGAAAGTATCCTAGAAATCATCTTAGGAAACATTCTACTGTTCAGGAAAAGAAAATTCAATGCTATTGCTGTGGAAAGTTTGGTCACATTGCTGCCTTCTGCTGGCATGCTCAGGGAAAGAAAACTAACTCTGGATTTGTTAATTTCCCTATTAATAAAAATATTATTGATGGAAAGAAGTTTGGTCCTGGAAGAAAATACACTGTATGTTTTGAATGTGGAAAGCCAGGCCACAGAGCTGTTAACTGTTGGCTGGCCGGTTATGAAAAGAAAATCTTTCATGTCAATAACAGAATTAATCATGTTCACTCACACCATGTTCACGCCAATGCTGATGTATACAAGGAGAACATGAAATCTGTTATTTCTTGTTATCATTATGGGCAGGTAGGGCATTCCATGTATAATTGTCATATCATGTGTTGTGATGATAAACATGCGAAAAATCTGTTGAGAAAACCTGCTAGGAGTGTCACTGCTAAACCCGGTCGAACGTGAAGCCGCTCTCGACCCTGGCCAACCTGCCGAAGTCCATGGTCTCCCGGTCAGACCCCGATGACTCTACCAAGGCGGCTATCTCCGCATGCTCTCGGTCTAGGTCCTCCACGTTGAGCCATGTGACCGCTGGCACTGGACCCCGCGGAATGAGGTCGGCACCGATAGCAGCAGCAGGAGCAGAAGACCCGCTTGGGACAGCCATTTGTCTGCAAAGATACACAAATGGAAGACCAGAATAAGCCACAGGCAAAAGGGAATGAAAAAAACTGTGAAGGGACTTCACTACAAACAAAATAAATAAGACATTGCCAATTTCTGACGAAATTTTGACAGAGTTTCCCCTAGGCCGGAGGCGTAAGGGAAAACACGGGTGCGCGCCCACAAGGAGTGACGGCCCCAACAAAGTCATGGTGGGCCCCGAGAGGCAACACCAGGAGTCTGCCAATCAAAGAAGTCCTTCCCCCCATATACTGCCTAAGGCCCCTTGGCCGGTACACTCTCTCTTCCCCTACCGTGCCACTGCCTAAGGCCCTCACCGGTACACACCCTGCTGCCTCCTTCGCCGGCACAGCCCCTAAAGGCTTCCCTGGCACACCTTGAAGTGCCTTCCCCGACACACCAGCTGAAGCAGCCGCTCCCCGGTACGCCCGTGGAGCCCTTCACCGGTACGCCCAAGAGGGCCTTCCCAAGCACACCACGGGGTGCTTCCCCGGTACACCATTTAGGCGCCCTCGCCGGCACACCCGCGAGGGGTACTCCCCGGTACACTCTGCTGCCTCTTCCCCGGCACGCTCCGAGGAGCCTCTTACCCGGTACGCCCTAAGCTCCCGCTCGTCGGCACGCCCTCAAGGCGCTTCCCTGGCACACCCCGTGGTGCTCTCCCCGGCGCACCTGTGATGCCACCCGTGGCGGTCTTCCCCGGCACACCACGGAATGCTTTCCCCAGCACACCCCAAAGGGACTTCGCCTGCACGTCCATGCCCTTGCTCCCCGGCACGCTCTAGGGCCTCTTCCCGACGCGCTCCAACGCCTCTTCCCCGGTGCGCCCTCACGCCCACTCACCGGCGGCCGTTCGCAACGCCGGAGGGGGGGAAGAAGAAGAAGGGGAGACAAAAGTGATGAAAGAAGAGGGGGAGGAGGCCTAGGGCCTCACCGTGCCCCGAACGGAGAAGATGACAAAAAGGAGGAAAAGGAAAGCAAAGGAGAAGAGGGGAGAGCAGAGAAGAGAAGGCGGGGGGGCCTCCATGGTGATGCCCTCACCACAACGACGACGGCAACGGTGGCAGCGTTTATGGCGGCGCCTGGCGTCAGAGAGAAAGAAGAAGAGGGGAGACGGGGGGGTTTCGTCCGTTCGGTCACCAAAAAGAGAGAGAGAGAGAGGGAAGAGGGGCGGTTCGGAACGGGGTGACTGTTCGAAACGCCCCCCGCCCCCCTTCTTATATAAAAAAAAATGAGGAAGAAGAAAAGAAAAAAAGGGGGGGAGAAAAAGGGAGAGAAAGGGAAGAAAAAGAAAACGAGAAGGAAAAATGGGGGGAAACAAAAAAAAAGAGAAAAGAGAAGGGGAAAAAAAGAGGGAAATAAAAGGAGAAGATAAAAGAAGGGGGAGCAAAAAAAATATATATGTAAAATATTAAATAGATAGATATATATGTATATATATACCCATATATGTGCACACATTTACATACTCATCCACTCACATACGTGGAGGAGTAAGTTGATAACATACAGTGATAAATGTCTCCGGGGAAACATTCCATCCCCACAATCCTGGTCGTACGGGCGTCCACACAAGCAAAAACGACTCTACCCCTGCAACCCTACCCTTGCCATGGTACCACTACCCCGCCAATAAACAAGCCCGTCCCTGGCACGTAGCCCCGTGCTTCAGTCACCTCCCGTCATACAGAAGTACCGTCGCGGGCCTTACGCTCGGATCGGTAAAACCTCTATCCTTGCATTGGCATTAGTCCCTTGCCGACGAATAAGTCCCTTTCCGGTGCAAGGCCCCGTGCCCTAGCCACCCACTCCGCACAATATTGCCGTTACGGACCCTACGTCCGAATCGGCACGAATTCTACCATTGCGCTGGCATTTCCTTCTTGCCAACGAATGAGCCTTACCCTCCGGCGCAAGGCTTCGTGCCCTAGCCGACACTTACGTATCACTCACTCGTCAAAAAAAAAGGAAGAAAAGAAAATGGGGTTAAAAATAGAGATACCCCGCCGGACTTGCCCCTACACGGGGACAAGGGTAAAAATGGCAACAACCCGGCTGTGGCGAAAACCCGAAAGGGCGCTACAGGTAAAATCGGGTACCCCGCCACGTGAAAACCTGAGAGGGCGCGTGGGAAAAAGTAAGAGGGGGCCGGTACCGGTGAAAACCCGAAAGGGCGCTTGTATCGGTAATGTGGTTCAAAAAAAAAGAGAGAGAAAGAAAAGAAAAGAAGAGAACAACAAACCAGGTCAGCTCCCGACACCCTTTCGGCGCTGACGAAGAGACAAAGAGATCAACAAACCAGACCTGTTCCCGACACCCTGTCGGCACTGACGAAGAGACAAAGAGATCAACAAACCAGGTCAGCTCTCGACACCCTGTCGGCACTGACGAAGAGACTAAGAGACAACAAACTAGGTCAACTCCCGACACCCTGTCGGCACTGACGAAGAGACAAAGAGATCAACAAATCAGGTCAGCTCTCGACACCCTGTCGGCACTGACGAAGAGACTAAGAGACAACAAACCAGGTCAGCTCCCGACACCATGTCGGCACTGACGAAGAGACAAAGAGATCAACAAACCAGGCCAGCTCCCAACACCCTGTCGGCACCGGCAAAGAGAAAAGAGACGAGTACACCCGCGGGCATCGCCCGGCTCATCCTTCGCCTGCGCTACCCGTGGGTGGGGGGCATTTGTGGACACCAAAAATTGCACACCCGGATGTCCCGCTCGGCCCAGCATCAGCAACGGCACCTGGTGGAGAAATCCCAGAGAGACTAGCCACCCAAGCCCCCCAGGCCCCAGCGGCACACCCCCCATGGGGGTCTTCAGTGGCACACCCCCCCATGGGGGTCTTCAACGGCACACCCCCCCTTGGGGGGGTCTTCAACGGCACACCCCCCCTTGGGGGGGGGGGGGTCTTCAGCGGCACACCCCCCATGGGGGTCTTCAACGGCACACCCCCCTTGGGGGGGGGTCTTCAATGGCACACCCCCCTTGTGGGGTCTTCAACGGCACACCCCCCTTGGGGGGGGGGGGTCTTCAGCGGCACACCCCTTGGGGGGGTCTTCAACGGCACACCCCCCTTGGGAGGGTCTCCAACGGTACACCCCAGGGGAGGCTTCAGCGGCACGCCCTAATGGGTCTTCGACGGCACACCCCCCCTTGGGGGTCTCTAGCGGCACCCCCATCCTGGTCTTCAGCGGCACACCCCTTGGGTGCCCCAGCGGCACACCCAGGGGGGTCTAGCGGTACACGCCCCATGGCCTCCAGCGGCACACTCTGCTGGGCCTTCGACGGCACGCCCGTTTTGTGCCCCAGCGGCACGCCTTTTTGGCCCTCCTACGGTACACTTGTGCAGCCCGCCAGCGGCACATCGTTAAGCCTTTTCAACGGCTGAACGACGTGGTGCCCATGCCCTACGCATCCTTGGCGCGCAGTGAGCTCTATGAGGTGTCAACCAGGGATTGGGCCACGCGGGCTATCCCACTGGCATCCAGGACGGGGGAGTCAAACCCCACCATCACGAGCCACTTCCCACCTCCGACAGCTGTGCTCGAAGGCTCCCGCTGCCGGGAGTATAAATGACTCCCATTTCGACAAAGAAAAAAAGAAGAGGAGAGGAGAGAGAGCAGGGGCAAGAGACACAGACAGAGGGAGAGACATACGCAAGAGAGGAAGAGAAGAGAGAAGAAAAGAAGAAGGGCTCCGGCGTGAGTCTCCTCCGACGGCCACCGGGCAGAAGAGAGAGTAAGTGAGAAGGAGGGCTGATTGTAACAAGGGAATGTGCGGGGGAACGAACAGTGGACGCTCGTCCCTGCTTCAATCCCCAACACTTTCCCTTCCGGGGTTTTCCTTGTTTTCTTCCTCCCTTCATCCTGTATTTTGGTTTTCCTCCTTGCCCGTAGCCTCGGCTAGGGCATGCTCGGCAATGTGTATGGCTGGCCATGACCCCTTGCTCCCCATGAATGAAAATCACCCTCTTTAGGTTCCTCTGTTATTTTGTTGGTTTATGCCCGTTTTCACGGTGTATGATGTGTTGTCCGTTTCTTCCTCCATCTCTCTATTTCTCCGATGCTTCTGGGGTTTCCATATCAGTATGATCGCTCCCGTATGATCTTTGGCCTTTCGGGTTCTTTGCCCTCTTCTATGGCCAGCAGTTGTGCCAACCTGCCTGAGGGGAGGAAAACCCTCCTTATCTCCTAGAACGCCTAGCAGCCAGCAGCCTATCCCTGGGCTTTCCTCTACCGGTACGCACCTTTTGGCCCTCAGCGGCACACCCCGTTGGCCCTTGGCCATGTGGACGCCAAAAATTACACACCCAGATATCCTGCTCGGCCCGACATCAACAACGGCACCGAGTGAGGAAGGCCCGGAGGGGTTGGTCATCCGGACTCCCCAAATATGCACACTGCCGTGGAGCCGTCTCCGGAGTCACGACAGTGAAGAGAAATCAACCACCAAGAGTCCCCACAATCCATGGGCCTCGAAGAAAATTAAATGGGCCACAACTCATGCTCACAATGGGCTCAGAACTGCCCCTTTTGGGCCTTCAACGGCACGCCCTTTGGCCCTTCAACGGTACGCCCCTGGGCCCTTCAGCGGCACACCCCATGTTCCTTCAGCGGCACGCCCCATGTGCCTTCAACGGCACGCCCCATGTGCCTTCAACGACACTCTATTTTAAGCCTTCAACGGCACACTATTTCGAGCCTTCAACGGCACACTATTTTAAGCCTTCAACGGCACGCCATTTCAAGCCTTCAATGGCACACCATTTCAAGCCTTCAGCGGCACACTTCTTGAGCCCGCCAGCGGCACAGCGTGAAGGCATTTCAACGGAACGACGTGACGCCCATGCCCTACGTATCCTTGGCGCGCAGTGAGCTGTCCGAGGTGTCAACCAGAGGTTGGGCCACGCAGGCTACTCCCCTGACATCCAGGATGGGGGAAGTCAATCCCCATCATGACCAGCCGCTTCCCGCCTCCGACTACCGTGCTCGAGGGCTCCCGCTGCTGGGAGTATAAAACCACTCCCATTCCGGCGAAGAAGGGAGAAGAGGCCCATACACAGAGGAAGAGGCACACAGGGAGAAGGAACGAAGAGACACAAAGCCACCTACGAGAAGAAGGAGAAGAGAGAAGAGAAGGGAGAGGGCTCCGGCATGGAGTCTTCCGACAACCACCAGGCAGAGAGAAGAGAGTAAGAGAGGGAGAGGGCTTGATGTAGCAGGGGAAGGTGGGGAAAAGAGCAGTGGACGGTCGTCCCTGCCTCGATCCCCAACACCTCCTCTTCTTTTGTTCTTTATTTTCTCATTCTCCGTTCTTTGGTTTTCTTTCTTGCCCGTAGCTTTAGCTCGGGCGTGTTTTGTAATGCATGCGGACGGCTACGGCCCTTTGCTCCCCCATGAATGAAGATCGTCCCCCTCAGTGGGTTGTCTCTTTGTCTCGTTGGTTGTGAGCCACGGTGCGTTTGATCGTCTTTCCTTTCACTTTCCGGTGTTTGTGTCATCCCTCATGCCGACGGTTTCCTCCGGAGGTGCCATCAGCTTGAATGGTTTGAGGTCGCGAACCTCCTCCTGTAAAGCCCAGTGCCTTCATCTGTGCCTGCCCCCCCCTTCTCCAGTACACCCTGTCCAGTCTTAGAGGTCTTCGACTCGTTGTTTTCCCTGTGTTTTTCGAGGTTTTATTAAGGTGTTGCCACCCTCGGGCGCCCACCTCCAGTTGTCGGGTTCCGCCACTCCATGTGGGCGCGTTCCCTTTATCTCCCTTACGCTCGGGTCAAGGGGAGATGCTGCCGAATTTTCATTAGAAAATAACAGGACGTTAAAAGGCAAAAGGATGCAACAAACAAATGGGATAGCAAACATATACCAAAAGACAATAAAAGCAACAAATAAATAGAGCAACAACAGACTGCAAGAAGAAGGAGAAAAGATTTGTATAAAACCACGCAAAAATCAAAGAGAAGGAGAAAAGAAAAGCCTTAAAAATAAGTAACCGAGGAGTGGACCTTCATCGGCACGTCCGTTCCAGCCTTCGCCGGTACACCCTATCAGCCCTCCAGCGGCACACCCTATCAGCCCTCCAGCGGCACACCCTATCAGCCCTTCAACGGCACACCTTCTTGGCTCCTCACCGGCACACTCCTCCACCGTCTCATTCTTCTCCTCGCCGGTACACCCTATCAGCCCTCCAGCGGCACACCCTATCAGCCCTTCAACGGCACACCTTCTTGGCTCCTCACCGGCACACTCCTCCACCGTCTCATTCTTCTCCTCGCCGGTACACCCTATCAGCCCTCCAGCGGCACACCCTATCAACCCTTCAACGACACACCTTCTCAGCCCTTCAGCGGCACACTCTTCTCAATCTCCGAAGTGAAACCCAATGTACAGACTTTAAGGGACAATGTATAGACTTTGAGCTGCAATGTATAGACTTTGAGCTGCAGCCAATGAACAATGTATAGACTTTGAGTTGGCCAATGTACAGACTTTGGGCTGGCCAATGTACAGACTTTGAACTGCAGCCAAGGGGCAATGTATAGACTTTGAGTTGGCCAATGTACAGACTTTGGGCTGGCCAATGTACAGACTTTGAACTGCAGCCAAGGGGCAATGTATAGACTTTAAGGAACAATGTATAGACTTTGAGTTGGCCAATGTATAGACTTGGAGCTGGCCAACGTACCGACTTTGGGCTGGCCAATGTATGGACTTTGAGCTCCAATGTATAGACTTTGAACTGCAATGTATAGACTTTGAGCTGGACAATGTACATACTTTGAGCCGGCCAATGTATAGACTTTAATGGACAATGTATAGACTTTGAGCCGGCCAATGTATAGACTTTAATGGCCAATGTACAGACTTTGAGCCGGCCAATGTATAGACTCCAATAGATAATGTACAGACTTTGGGCTGGCCAATGTGTGGACTTTGAGCTCCAATGTATAGACTTTGAACTGCAATGTACAGACTTTGAGTTGGCCAATGTACAGACTTGGAGCTGGCCAACGTACCGACTTTGGGCTGGCCAATGTATGGACTTTGAGCTCCAATGTATAGACTTTGAACTGCAATGTATAGACTTTGAGCTGGATAATGTACATACTTTGAGCCGGCCAATGTATAAACTTTAATGGACAATGTATAGACTTTGAGCCGGCCAATGTATAGACTTTAATGGCTAATGTACAGACTTTGAGCCGGCCAATGTATAGACTCACTTTGAGCTCCAATGTATAGACTTTGAGCTCCAATGTATAGACTCCAATAGACAATGTACAGACTTTAGGCTGGCCAATGTGTGGACTTTGAGCTCCAATGTATAGACTTTGAACTGCAATGTACAGACTTGGAGCTGGCCAACGTACAGACTTTGGGCTGACCAATGTATGGACTTTGAGCTCCAATGTATAGACTTTGAGCTCCAATGTATAAACTTTGAACTGCGATGTATAGACTCACTTTGAGCTCCAATGTATAGACTTTGAACTGCAATGTATAGACTTTGAGCTGGCCAACGTACATACTTTGGGCTGGCCAATGCATAGACTTTGAGCTGTAATGTACAGACTTTGAGCTGATGAATGCAGCCGATGTACAGACTTTGAGCTAAAGAACATATAGACTTTGTGTGCTGGTTGAATAGACAGCGTATAGACTTTGGGCTGATGAATGTACGGACTTTATGTCGCAGCGACCGGCCAATGTGCAGACACACGCCCTTCGCCGGTACACCCTACAGCGCCCTTCGCCGGCACGCCCCAGCCCAGCTTCCCCCGGCACGCCTCGTTTGGCCTTTCGCCGACACGCTCCCCCTGCGCTCAGCGGCACGCCTGCTCCAACCCTTCGGCGGTACGCCCTCAAGCTCCTTTGACAGCACGCTCTCCCCTGTTCAACCCTTCGCCGGCACGCTCGGTCAGGCCCTTTGCCGGCACACCTAAGGCTCCTTCATCGGTACGCCTCCCATAGCCACCACACCTGCCCCTTCCCCGGTATACCTCCCGCGAACCTTCAGCGGCGCACTCCCTCAGCCCCCTCAGCGGTGCACCCTTCCACCTTCAGCGGCACGCTCCTTCAGCCCCCGTTTGGCCCTCCAGCGGCCCACTCTCTCTCTCCAGAAGAATATGTATAATAATAATAATAATAATAGTAATAATAAAATTAATAAAAACTATGATGAATAAATAAATCTGAATACCTATATGAAATAAACAAAAAATGTAAAAATAATAATAAACAAAAAAAGAGGAGAGAAAATATAATAGTAATAATAATAAACAAAACGGATAAATCATCGAGGATAAATACATGAGAGGGAAATAAGCAATAAATATATATATATATATAATTTAAAACCTAGATAAAAAAAAAGGTAAAATCCACTTTGCAGCCCCGTCTCTCTCGTGACCCGGTGCTGAAGGAACAACAATGTCGCCCTTCCAGCTTGGGCCTGAGTCTTGGGAATTATCCCGAAATGGCCATGGCCCGACCTCGCCTCGGGCTGACATTCCGATTAAGCCGGACTCGTTTCTCAGGCCGGATCCCTTCCGAGCCACTACTAAAATTGCCGCATGCTCGGCAGACATTTGAACGGGTTCACCTCGGTTTTCGCCGCGTTTCTATTACGGACCTGTGTCTGAACATGAAAAGACCCGTGAGCAACCAATATGGCCGACGGCTCCCTCCCCGACATGGTCGTGAGCCGGCATTGCTCCGGGCCGATAGCCCGTTAAATCGGATTCATTCTAATGGGATTCGTTCCCGTTCTTTCATTGAAACTGCCGTAAACTCTGCATACATTTGTACGGGGTCGTTTCCATCCACGTCGTACTTTCAACATGGGCCCTTGCCCGAACATGAAAAGGTCCGTGAGTGACCGACAAAATCGGAATAGAACGAGACGGTCCTCGCCACCCCTGGACCCCTTCTATGGGAATATCAATAAGAGCTCCGTGGGCCACGCTTAGACCTCGGGTCCGTCCCAATTGTGGTCGTTGTTCGGCTCATATCCTCGGTCTACAGCCCGCTCCCTTCGAACACGTCTTCGATTTTGGAGTCTAGTCTTGGGACTCTCCCCCGTTGCCCTCCGGCACCGGAAATATTAATGATGCCCGTGCAAGCCTCATTCGGACCACGGGAGGCGCCCCCGGTATGGTCTTGACTCGATCTCGCACCGGGCCAATAGATTTACCGATTTCCTGCTACACTAACCGAGATTTGACCGAATGTTTTCGGTGTCTCAGAATCATAAACTTGCCGTATCCTGGCATGCATATGTCCCAGGTCCTCCCGCGACGATTACAATATTCTCAAGCCGGACTCCCGTCCGAATATTAAACGGTCTCCCGCATGACCGACACGTTTCGAACGTCCGCTTCCCTAGACACAGGGCTTTTCAGCCGATTCAAGGGATATTCCCTCGTTGCCCCTTGGCACTAGAAATATTAATGACGCTTATGCAAGTCTTGTTTCGACGGCGGGGGGGCCCACCGCAGTATGGTCGCAGCTTGCTCTTGCACCGGGCCAACAGATTTTCTGGTTTCTGACCGCTCTGACCGAGGTTTATCCAAATGTTCTCCGCTCTTCCGAACATAGATTTGCCATACCTCGGCATACATGCGTTCCGGTTTTCCCGCGACAACCGCGATCTTCTCGAGCCAGACATTCGTCCGAACATTAAATGGTCAGTACACGACTGACATGACCGCGAAGGGTCTTCTTCTTGCCCTCGCGCGAGGATTTCAATACCTCGTAATAGACCTTCCATGCAATTGATTTCTTGGCCATGAGGCCCTGAATCCCGGCGATTAATCAAGGGTGTTCCCTCGTATGGGGGATGTAAATGACGCCGTGACCTTTATGGCGCGGCGGGTTTTGGTCCCGACACGAACCACACAATCGTCTGACCGAGTCAGATCGAGCGCACCGTGGGCTCTTCGGAGCCTGAATAAATTGTCACTTTGTGACTGGCACACCCATGCACTTAATAGACGATTCAACCATTCCCGAAGAGACGAGCACAACAATAGACGAACGAAAAGTGCGTCCACAGGCCGGTACACCCTTTTGGCCCTCAGCGGCATACCTTTTAGGCCCTCAGCGGCACACTTTCTGGCCCCCAGCGGTACACCTTCCCCTGGTGCCTCAGCGGTACACCCTTAGCCGCCAACCCCCAGCCCTTTCTGTCTAGTATTAGAGGTCTTCCGTTCACGGTTTTCTCCGGGTTTTCCAAGGTTTCACAAAGGTGTTGCTGCCTCCGGGCGCCCACCTCCAGTTGTCGGGTTCCGCCACTCCATGTGGGCACGTTCCCTGTATCTCCCTTACGCTCGGATCAAGGGGAGATGCTGCCGAATTTTTGTCAAGATATAACAACATGTTAAATAAGGCAAAAGGAAGCAACAAACGAACAGAACAATCAACGATAAAACTTACCGATTTATCGGGCCGCTGCCGGCACCATGACGAGAACTGGACCGATTAATAACCCGACAGCCCGAACGTCCGACCTGTGAGAAGAGGCCGAACAGAATAAAGCAAGGAAAAGGAGAAGTTTACATAAAGCTATATAGAAAAAAAATCAATAAAGGAAGAAAAGAAAAGCCTTAAAACGAATAACAGAGGAATGCACCTTTGTCACGCCTGTTCCAACCTTCACCGACACGCTCCGTTGGTCCCCCAGCGGCACACTCCAAACAACCTTCAGCGGTACACCCCTTGCTTACCCCTAGCGGCACACTCTCATCCCCCTCCAGCGACACAACCATCCCCCCGTCTTCAACAGCACACCCCAGACAACCTTCAGGGGTACACCTTGTTACCCCCCCAGCGGCACACCCCTTTTTACACCCAGCGACACACTCCATTCCCCAGCGGTACACCCCATCTCCCTTCGCCGGTACGCTATATACGTCTATATATATATATATGTATACATAGCATGGCAATAACAATAAAGATAATAAATAAATTAATGAAAATTATGCTAATTAAAGGACGCCAAATATGTAGCAATAATAACAACAGTAAAAATGGGGGGGGGGAAAGAAAATAATAATAATAGTAATAAATAAAAAGGGGAAAATCACTCAATAAAACAAATGCATAAAAAGAAAAGGTAATAGACAACAGGGAAAGAGAGGAGCATATAACTAATAAAAATCTCAAAAAATGCTAGGGTCCACATTGCAGTCCCGTCTCCCCCCTGTGTCCCGATATCAAAGGAATAACAATGCCGCCTTTTCAGGTAGGGGCCGGATCTTGGGAGCTATCCCGACATGGCCAATCCCAGACCTGATCTTGGGCCGACATTCCGACTAGACCGGATTTGTTCCTCGCCCCTATACCCTTTCGGGCTGTGATTGAAATTGTCGTGCGTTCGGCAGACACTTGAACGGATTTGCCCCGGTTTTCTCGTCACGTTTCTATCACGGACCCGTGTCCGAACATGAAAAGGTCCACGAGCGACTGACATGGCCGACGACCTATGGCCCGAATTCAACCCTTAGTGCAACCTATTCTTGCCCCTTTCTTGCGCAATTAGTATTATTCCTTTCGGCCGTAGGGCCCCTAATTTCGGCAATTGATCAAGGGTGTTCCCTCGTATGGGGGATGTAAATGACGTTGTGACCTTTACGGTGCGACGGGATTTGGTCCCGACACGAACCACACAATCATCTGACGAAGTCAGATCGAGCGCACCATGGGCTCTTCGGAGCCCGAATAAATTGTCACTTCGGTGACTGGCACGCCCACGCACTTAATAAACCAACCAATGAACCGACGAGGATCCGTCGAACGAAAAGTGCGTCCACAGCTTTATCAACCTCTATTCCCCTTTCCGAAATCACATGGCCTAAAACTATGCCTTCCCTCACCATAAAGTGGCTCTTCTCCCAACTTAACACAAGATTAGCATCAATGCACCTCTTCAAAACCTGAGTCAAATTTTCTAAGCACCCCTCAAAAGAATCGCCAAACACCGAAAAATCATACATGAAAACTTCCAAAGTCTCCCCCACCATGTCAGAAAATATTGATATCATACACCTTTGAAAAGTGGCGGGAGCATTGCAAAGCCCGAAAGGCATCCTTCTAAAAGCAAATGTGCCATATGGGCACGTAAAAGTGGTTTTTTCTTGATCCTCCGGATAGATAGCAACTTGATTATATCCGGAATAACCATCCAAGAAACAAAAATATTTTTGTCTAGCCAGCCTTTCCAGAATTTGATCAACAAACGGGAGTGGAAAATGATCTTTCTTTGTTACTGAATTTAATTTCTTGTAATCAATACAAACCCTCCATCCCGTCTGTAATCGCATGGGCACCTTTTCTCCTTTTTCATTTGTAACCACTGTCAGCCCCGACTTCTTAGGAACCACTTGTGTCGGGCTAACCCATTTGCTATCAGAAATAGGATAAATTATCCCAGCATCTAACCACTTAACGACTTCCTTCTTCACCACCTCTTTCATATTTGGATTCAGCCGACGTTGCATCTCTCTACTCGGCTTGGCATTGTCCTCCAAATAGATATGATGCATACAAACATCTGGACTTATACCCTTCAAATCTGCCACAGACCATCCTATCGCCCCCCTATGCTCCTTAAGAACTTCTAAGAGTCTAGATTCCTGAGTAGAGGTAAGATTAGAAGAAATGATAATAGGCAAGGTATGATCTGGGCCTAGATAAGCATATTTCAATGAATCCGGTAGAGGCTTAAGTTCCAAAATGGGCGGCTGATCAAGAGATGGAAGAATAGGTTCAGCTTGAAGTGGAGGGAGTGGTTCAACTCTAGAATAGGGTGCATAAGAAAGAGGTGAATCTTGAAGCAAACTACCTTCTTCAATCACATCCTCATTCATATCCGCATTTTCTTCAATTATTTCATCAAAAATATCAATGACATTACATTCTCCCTCATGATCCGGGTATTGTGAAGCTTTAAAAACATTCAGTGAGACCTTCTCTCCTACAAAGGTAATATCCATCATCCCTGTGACACAATTAGTATTGGCCTTCGCCATAGCCAAAAATGGCCGTCCCAAAATGATTGGTGTATGTTTTAACTCTTGGGATGAGGCCATATCCAAGATCAAAAAGTCCACTGGGAAATAGCATTCATGAATTTTCACTATCACATCCTCCAACAAACCCTTTGGTGTTTTAACAGACCGATCCGCTAGTTGAAGGATAATAGAAGTGGGCTTTAATTCCCCTAAATCAAATTGCTCATAAATGCAGGTGGGTAACAAATTAACACTTGCTCCAAGATCTAGCAAAGCTTTATCAAATGTCACCCCACCTATATCACATGAAATTAATGGAGCACCAGGGTCCTTCAACTTCTTTGGTAAAGAATTCATTAAAACAGCACTAACATCTTCAGATAGACGGATCTTCTGTGTTGCTGCCTTCGGCTCCCTTCTTGGTGTACAAAGCTCTTTCAAAAACTTCGCATACGCCGGCACATGTTTAATAGCATCTAAGAGTGGAATATTAATATTGACTTGTTTAAATAATTCCAACATCTCTTCTTGATGGACCGGCTTCTTTTGAGCTTTTGGCTTTAATGCATCTGGAAAAGGGATCTTAGGAACATATCCTTGCAAACCTTCATCAACCTTGAACTTCCCTTTGTCCATTGTCTTCTCTCCCCCATCCGGCTTCTTTTTCTCTTGAACAATTATCGGCTCTTCTTCCTCATTATCACTTTCCTCTCGGACATCTTGGCCCGAACTACTACCCACATCCTTAGCCTGATATGGATCATTAAGAACTTTCCCGCTCCTAAGGGTAGAGATAGCTTTGGCATTCTCGAATTGAGGAACGATAGGAGGGGGTGGCTGAGGTTGATTGGGCTGATTTGGAGGGGGAAGAATAGGAGCTCTTTGCTGAAAACCCGGAGGTTGTTGATCGCGGGGATTAGCTATGGCTTGACTAGGTAGCTGCCCAACATCTCTCCTCATATTACTAGCCGCCAACTGACCTATTTGACCTTCTAACTTAGCAATTGATTGTTGCTGAGAGAGAATAAGTTGCTGAAGTTGGTCAAATTTATCCTCAAAATGAGGCTGAGGGGGTTGAGGAGGCGGTTGATAAGGAGCTTGCAACGGGGCTTGAGGTTGATAACGATGTGATGGAAATTGATTATATTGGCCCTGAAATGATGAAACTTGTTGATATGGGGCCTGAGCATGATGGAATGATGATTGCTGAAATGGAGGTTGTTGTTGTTGATTATGTTGAAAATGATTTTGAAGATGTTGGTGAGACTGGCTCGGAACTTGAAAAGATTGTTTTGGAATTGAGGGATTGACTTGAGTAGATGGTCCTTGTTGTGATTTTCAAGAAAAATTTGGATGATTTCTCCAGCCCGGATTGTAAGTATTGGAATATGGATCATAATTAGGCTTGGAGATTCCCTGAGCAGCAAAGACTTGTTCTTGAATGAACGGGGGAAGTTGGGCCGCCGTGGGGCAATCAATGACAGCATGATTTGGGCTAGAACATAGAGCACAAAGTTCTTGAAGGTTGGAATCTGAGAAAGATTGATTTTGTTGGATATAGAAGGAAAAGAAGGTTCTTGTTTATTCATGGATAATAATTGATCAAGTTTTTGTGCTACCAAATCTACCTTCTCCATCCTTTGTGCCAACAAGTCCACTTTATTCAACTTTGGAGTAAGCGCATTAATATCCATCCTATTCTCCAACTCTCCTTGACTTTTGATTTCATATAGCCCACCCTTCTTAGCCGGTCCAATCATCCTTTCATAAGAGGAAAGTGAAGCATGACTAATAGAATTTTCACTTAACATCTCAAATAAATCATAAGCTTCATCCTCACTTTTACTCATGAAAGCCCCCCCACATGAGGCATCCACCATCTGTCTATAGTTTTCTGTTAATCCCTCATAAAAGGCTTGCACAATTTGCCATCTAGATAGGCCATGATGGGGATATTTCCTCAATAGATCTTTCAACCTATCCCAAGCCTCATGAATTTGCTCCCCAGAATTTTGTGTAAATCCAGTGATGGCCCTTCTCATGGTATTAGTCCTACCAATGGGGTAGAATTTCTTTAAGAACTTTTTTTGCATCTCTCCCCATGTGTCAATTATTCTACCCAAGGCTCCTAACTAATATTTTGCTTTATCCTTAAGGGAGAATGGGAAGAGAGTAAGCTTAAGGGCATCATCTGAGAAGTTTTGAATTTTGACAGTTGAACATATCTGGAGAAACTCATCGAGATGTTTATATGGATCTTCATTAGTATTGCCATAGAAGGATGGCAACATCTGGATGGTACTAGATTTGATCTCATAATGAACCGCCTGGTTCTGAGGTGCTTGAACATAGAAGGATGGTTGATATTGGTTCGGTATGAAATAATCCTTCATTTGCTTGGGGGCTTGTTGCACTTGTTGGTTTTGATTTTAATTCTCCATGAGGTTAGGTTGGGGTTGGGACTTAGAATGCACTAACCTTTCAACTTCACTAATGGGTCCTATCAAATGAGGGTGGAGGGATCTCCTACCTTGCATGCAATGCAAAGGGCCCAAAAGGTAATGATGCTTTTTTTTTTCAAAATGCAATGAATCCCTATATGAATGAGTTATGCAAATGCAAGGATTAACTATATGAATGATGATTTTTTTTTATTTTTTTGAAAAACCTTCTAAGGGCACTCTAACTCCAAGGTGCTTCGTGGTACAACCTGCCCGGCGTCCGTGAGGGAATCCACGGGTACGAGGACTTATGGAGGTCTTAGAAATAGAATTTCAAGTCCAAAGAGACGGAATGCTCAATGGAGTGTCCTTCCAATCCAAGAGGGGTGTAAAGATCCTAATGCCCTTAAGGAGGGGAAATAGATGAGAAGAGATTTTTTTTTCAAAAGATGTTGTAAATAAAGAATGAAAAACAAAAAGAGCAACTAAATTCACAAATGCATGAAAGTAATGCAACTAAGATGGAGATATGCTAGCATGATGAATTTTTTTTTTGTTTATGTTTTCTGATTTTTATTTTATTTTAGAAGACTTTTTAGATTTTTTTTCAATTTTCAAATAGAGATATGAATGAAATAGTCTATAAACTAAAAATACCACACAATATGAAAAACTACTGCAAAATAAAATCTAAAAGCATGTTTTTTGTGTTTTCTGGATTTTTGACTTTTTTGAAATTTTTCAAATTTTTTTTGATTTTTTCGAAATTTTTCAGAAATTAGCAAAACATGAGGTTTACCTACGTTTCTGACCTTTCAGCGACGCTTGATTTTCTCATATTTTTCTGAATTTCTACTTTCTGTGACAGATCTGGGCTTTAGCGACGCTTCCTGTGACATATTTTTTTCCTTTGATTTTCAGGTCCGAATTTCTTTGAATTTTCTGATTTTTTGATTTTTTTTATTTTTCCTGTAAAATAAAATAGAAAAATAAGTAAAACTATATACAAATTAAACACAAAGAATTTCCCAACATAAAAATTAATTTCCTCCCTGGCAACGGCGCCAAAAATTGATGCGCACCGACTAGTGTCGTTAAGAAAGCCGTGCCACAATTTCAAATTATTCACACTCACTCACTTTAAAAGATTGAAAAATCAAATTATATATTGGTAAGCGGAGTCGATCCCACGAGGAGGAAAAATCCTTATTTTATCAAGTTGGAAAAACACCGTATGCTTTGAAAATCGAATTTTGAGTGAGATTAATCTAAGGAAAGATAAATTGCATGAAAGCTATTTAAAGAATATGAGAGGGTTTAAGAAGAGAAATTGGAGGAGATAGAGAGAGAAACACAATATCACAAATGATGAATTTCATTAAGATGATAGTGGAAAGTCACACTAGAAAAATAAGAATTACAACATGGGAACATCAAAGAGAAAAGATAAGAAAATATAGCCAATGCATGAAGAATAACGCCGCCTCCTTGCCAAGCCTTGGATGAAGATCACCTCGCCTTGGATGCCGACGCCGTGAGAAGACTAATAGATGAAGATCCGCCTTGGGATATGAGAGGAAAATAGAGGAAGAAAGAAATAGATGGAGGAAATTTGAAAACAATGCAAAATGGTGTGTGTGTTGGTGTGTTTTGAGAAGAAACAGTGAAAAACTAGATTGAAAACAGAGAGTGATTTGGAGGAAGAATAACTTTAAAATCAGAAGGAATTAGGAAAAGTGGAAAACATGAAAGTTGTAGAGATTGAGAAGATGAAGAAGATTGATGAAGACTTTAGAGTTTAAAAATGAGAGGAAGATGGAGAAAATGGAAGGGGGAACATAGATAGGTCACGGATGAACAGTGCAGAAAAGACACAGGACAGAACGTTAGAAAATTGATTATAGCTTCAAAACCAGGAAGAATCAGAAGAAGGTAAAGAAGAAGAAGATGTCGATCATTAAAAAATGAAGAACTTTGATGAAGACAACAATCTGAAAAGAGGAGAGGAAGAGGGTGAAAAACTAAGAAGAACAGGAGGTGGTGCGTGGATGAACAGTAAACTTAAAAATTAAACTTTGAAAAACTGATTGTAGCTTGAAAACGGTGACGATTTGGAAGAAGTGGTAGAAGAAGAAGTTGAAGAACTTTCAAAACCGCACATCTTTTGTGAAGACAGTAGAAAGAGATGAGGATCCGAAGAGGGATAAAAATGATGAAGAACAGAAAGTATGAAAATTGGGTGAACAGTAAAAACCGTAGACAGAGCTTTGAAAAACTAATTATAGCATAAAAACGAGAAAGAATTAGGAGAAGTGGAAGAAGAAGAATTTGTAGAAAACTTAAAAACGAAAAACTTTGATGAAGAATTTAACTGAAAAAGATGAAAAGAAAGGCTTCGAAATTAAACCCTAAGGCAGATCTTCAAATTGTTCTCTCCGTAACACTGCGACCATGGCATCCTTTTATAGGGTTTTTGGTCTCTTACGATCGTGGACTTCCCAAATCCACTCAAATCCAGGTTTTTAGCAATGCAACTTGATCCATTAGACTCCTTTCCATCATTAAACTCCTCCTTTCCATAAAATGTTGCTTAGATAAGAACTGTTCGATCGGGAGCCTGCAGCTGCCTTTTCTGGTTCAACTTTGAATAGCGACTTATATTGGGGCGTCCTTTCTTTAAATGACGCCTTAATCTATGGCGTCCTTTCCTGAAGTAGCGACTGCATCTCGGGCGTCAGTTTCTTATTTCCTTATTTTGCTATTTTCACATTTTTCGTAAAATAGGAATTAACGACCTTCACTTTGGGCGTCCTTTCAATGATTAGCGACCTCCTCTCGGGCGCTAATTCTTTTCTCTTTTTTTTTCTTCTTTTTTTTCCACATTCTTTTATCAACTGAATTGACGCCCTTGGAGCTGTCGCTTCTTGCTGAAGACGAGCTCTTGCGTCTGTCGTTATTTAAATAGCGCCTTGATCTAGGTCACTTTTTCCTGAAAATTAAAATATCAATCCATTTAATTCCAAAATAATTGTGCAAATATTTAAATATTTCTCACATGGTTTTTTAAGCTCAAAAAGATGATAAAATGCATGAAGACTCAAATAATGTGTGAGAATGTAATTAATGCTCATGTTGCACAAATATACTCAAATAATGCTCAAAGATGATGGATGTGATGTAAATTATGATGTAAAATATAGCACTTATCAGCCTTCACCACCCGTGAGTGCTCCGTTACCACCCTTAACTTCCGATCCACATTCGGAACAATCATGCTTGGAGCCAGCTCACCCCGAGCCACCCGTGTTTCTAACGGGTACGCTATACATGGCCGAGCCACTTCTTAGTTGGCTCAAGGATGGCTTGGTCCCACGTCCTTACCCTTCTATGGACCCCACCTTACCTATAGTGCCCGTCAACTCCTTCCACACGACCTTTTGGTCTAGTCACCATATTGATACATTGGATGACCTTATTATGGGATTAGATTCACAATGGAAGTTGACGCATCTCTTGGCCCGAGGCTTTGACCAACCCGCTAGTCTTAGCTTCACCCATCCGGCCTTAGGGTCCATTACCTCCATGTGCACCGTGGGGTGTGTCACCACGGAGATTCTTCTACTCCTCCCGATGCCGGCCGAGTCCGACTTCATTCCCTTTTGCCTAAGGGAGGAATCTTATTTTCTATACATGTCTGTCGTCCCACCGCTCACAATATATAACGGTGATTATGAATTCTTAAATTGGGACCGAGTCATGGGAGAACCCACTTCATGGGGTCATACCTTCTTCGACCCTTTTGACCCCTTCACTAGTGAACCTCCCGAGCTTTCATACTCACTCCACTTCTTCCGCGGAGTTCACTATCCCACCTTTTCCACTCGGGCAAAGCAAGCTCCACATAGCCATAGGTCCGAACCTTCATTTGGGGGTAATGAAAACTTTGGTTTCCCCGATCCATCTAGTCCACCCGCACCTCCCGGACTTAACACACCCAAGCCCAATGTCCATGATTGGTGCATCATAGGGTGTCTAGGAGTTCCCCATGACGTCAACTTCCGGTTACGTCAAATGCATGCATGGCACACATTTGGTGTCCTGGTCCGCCGTCACCCATGTACGGGTCGGACTAACCATAGATTTGTCTAGAGTCATGCATGAGTCTGTTTCTTATTTGTGTGGTTTGCATGGTGAGTCTGCATGTGTCTTGTGTAAGCTCGTTGTCGATCTCTTATGAGTAAGAGACGAGTGGACTCGCTCGATGAGTATGGGATCGGTTCTATATCTACACCCGGATCTAGTCACCTACAGGGACTCATCAGTGATTCCTAGTGAGTCTTCGAGCCACCACCTCCCCTTTTGAGAGTGCCCCATCCGGAGTGTCCACCTTTAGCCCATAGCAGTTCGTGCATATCGAGTATATATGGAATGAGCAGGTGATGGTCACTTGAAGTGAAGTATACCCGCGTTACTTGGCACGGTGACGGATCCGCCGGAGTATTCGAGCATCCATACCCCTACTCGACGGGGTCGAGTTCCTCCCACCCGGGAGAATTGATGGGGACATCGAGGTAAGACCGTCCGCATTTTGTTTGCATTTATGTCATTTCATATTTGTATGTATACCCTTGTGTTATATGGGTACGCAATTATAGGTCTTAGTGGGTTTATATGTAAAATTCCAGTAGGACCAAGCAAGGGGGCCCTCAGCCCTTTCCCATTGGTCTATGTCACTCATGTGGGGCTGGTCAACCATCCTAGGTGGCCATCTAGAAGGGTTGAATGTCAAAATGCCACATGGGTAGACAAGTGGTTAGATTAGTCCAATGTAGGTTACCTACCTTCACCTACCAAGTCTCTTGGTCAAGGGGGCGCCCCTCTCCTCTTATTATTTTATTATTTTTGGTGTGTTAATCACACTTAATCCCAGCCATCCATTCCCCATCCCTAGATCCAAGGGTGTAGAATGGGTTTGATACATGGCATATAAAAGGTTGTATTTTTCATTTGTTAGCATTAATGAAAGGAAATTGTTAAAAAATCAAGAGTGATTCTTGTGCCCCTCCCCTCTCCCCTGGTGTTCATCTCCTCCAACCCCAAATTCTAGAGTGGTTCTATCTTCAATCCCCTCCCCTCTATCTCCGGTGATCATCTGTGCCACCGCCGCCGCCGTTCGTGCCGCCTTCGAGTCGCCGCGGAGCCATCTTCAAGGTTCTGTCCCGCTGGACAGAGGTGTACTCCACGAATTCCACCTCTCCACCATGTGAAGATCTCGAGCTAAAAGTTTTAGGGTGTGTTCTTACCTTGAACCCCCATTTCCACCTACATTTTCACGTCCAAATTCCTTCATTTAGTATTTTTCCATTTTCGTTCCTCTTTCTCTCCCAGATCTGCCATGTTTCTATCTACAGTGACAGCAACTCTGTGTTTCCCACCTCCGACCATCTTTTTGATTTTTTCAAACCCTCCCAATTTTACTGGGAGTTCTGTCCACCGTCCCCTGACTCCATGAATTTTCTTAATATTTGATCATCCCTCCAACCATTTTTCAAAAATAGTGTTCTTCTTCAGCTACAATACTGTCAGCCAATTTCCAGATCCGACCACCTTCCAATACAAAAATCATATCAATTCGTAGCCACCTCCAATCAGTCCACAAAAAATATTTACATCTTTCGTGTTTAAAATCCTATAACTTTTGTGAAGAGCTCAGGAGCTGAATCGGACATCTACCTCGCGGTCAACGGTAGTTCTCAGAAAACTTCCCTGCAGATCTGAGAGTTCGGCTACTGTACTCCAGGAACTCAAAAAATCAGTAAAGCCTAGATCCGTGCATATCCAGGCCTGATCTCCAGGCCTAGATTGAAGGACTTCAAGAGAGCTTTCCAACGGCGCCAGTTTTGTATCGATCCGACATCGGGGCTGATCGCAGCATCCG
This sequence comes from Amorphophallus konjac, assembly GCA_022559845.1. Taxonomy (NCBI): domain Eukaryota; kingdom Viridiplantae; phylum Streptophyta; class Magnoliopsida; order Alismatales; family Araceae; genus Amorphophallus; species Amorphophallus konjac. The sequence continues at coordinate 557,464,990 of CM040121.1, read as the reverse complement.
TTCTCTCCGTAGCGCGCGCTGAAAAATAGAAACAACAGATCCGTGGCCGACTTTTCCGACCGGTGCCGATCGGAGCCGCCCGGCCTCCGACCGACAAACCAGGGCACCTCCATCCTTGGGAGCACCCATCCAGGTGTCCCCACCATAGTGGTGCCGCCCCGGTCCCACACGGTCCCTTCGGACAGCACGCGGGCCCCACAGTCACGAGTTCGGGTGCTGCTGAAGCTACGTGTGAAGCCGCCCGTCAACCTGAATTCGGTCCTCCCGGGCCCATTAGTGTAGCCCTTTACCTCCCTACGTGGAGTGGGCAGTGAGTCATTGCTGTCATTATTGTGTATTAATTGTTCCGGGAGCACGGTTTTCGGCCGGGTCCGTCTTCCCCACGCCGGGAGCGTGGAGGTATCGTATTCGCTCCTTGCTTGGCATTTCACTTATTTCCATATATGCTTTATATGTCGCTGCTAGAGAGCATGTTTTAGGACCTAGCTTGCTATATATTTTCATATCACCGCTGCTGCGAGAGAGAGCGAAGCCGTCCCGTGACCCGATCCGGGCACGAAAGTGCGAATTGACCACCCTAGCTCTTGCCGGTTTCTCAACCGTGCACGTCCGACGCTTCCCTCGTTAAGGGACAATCACGAGCTCACCTAGAGTCCTAGGACTACATTCCTCATTCGAGTCGTGTCCGTGGTCCGTCCCGCATCACCACCTTTGAGAAAACTTCGGAAGACCCGGGGAAAACACCGAACGAGAAAACACTAGACTGACTCGAGTCATAGGTGCACCAGGGAATTGGTGGCTAGGGTGTGCCGGGCTAGACTAGCCAGGGGTGTACCGCTGGGGCACAGCCAAGGGGGGGTGTGCCGGCCACGGCATGCACCAGGGGGTGTGTCGGGCAAGGCATATTGGGATGTGCCGGGCTAGGTGGTTTGAGGTGTGCCGACAGGCAGGCTGGGGAGTGCACCGGCCAAAGGCTATTGGGAGTGTGCCGGATGGAGCACCCCGAGGGTGTACCGGGATGAACGTGCTAGGTGTGCCGGTGGAGGCTGCTTGAAGTGTGCCGTTGAATGGGCTGGTTGAAGCGTGTCGTTGAGAGGGCCTTGATGATGTGCCGCTGGAGGGCAACAGGAGGTGTGCCGCTGGAGGCTTAAAGAGGGTGTGCCGCAAGGGTGTGCCGTTGAGAGGCACAAAGGGGTGTGCCGCTGGAAGGGCTTGAGGAGGGTGTGCCGCTGGAAGGGGGCACAAGTGTGCCGTTGAAGGGCACCAGGGTGTGCCGTTGAGAGGCACAGAGGGGTGTGCCGCTGGGGGGCACCAGGGGGTGTGCCGTTGAAAGCACCTGGGGGTGTGCCGTTGAAGGCACTAGTGTGTGTGTGCCGCTAGGGGCAACTGGGAGTGTGCCGCTGAGAGGGTAACCAGAGTGTGCCACTGGGAGCATTTCAGGGTGTTTTTCTTTTCTTCTTTTCTTCTTTTCATCTTCTCTTCTCTATTCTTCTCTTCTTTATTCCCCTGCATGCAAACATGGGGTGAGAATTTTTAGTGTCCACAATTAGATAGTGACTTTGCATTATCAAAGTTGTATTACCTCAGCATGTCTCTACAGTACTTGGTCTGGCTTATGGAGATTCCTTCTTCCATTTGTTTGATTTGCAGACCTAAGAAGTAACTGAGCTCCCCCATCATGCTCATCTCAAATTCTCCCTGCATCAATTTTTTAAAATTCTTACACATATTGTCATTAGTTACTCCAAAAATAATATCATCAACGTATATTTGAACAATCAAGATTCCTAAATTGTTATTTGAAATGAATAGAGTTGTGTCTACTTTACCTCTCTTGCATTCATGCTTTACCAAAAATCAACTTAGTCATTCGTATCAGGCCCGTGGAGCTTGTTTTAGTCCGTAAAGTGTCTTATGTAGTCTGTAGACATGATCACTCTTACTTAAATCCTCAAACACATGTGGTTGTTCTACATACACTTCTTCTTTGATATACCCATTTAGGAATGTGCTCTTGGCGTCCAGCAAATATAGTCTCAAACTTAGTGCAGTTGCGTATGCTAGAAGAATTCTGATAGCCTCAGGCTTTGAATCAGGTGTAAATGTTTCATGATAATCAATTCCTACTTCTTGAGAATAGCCTTGTGCTAAGAGTCTGGCTTTATTTCTAGTGACATCCAATTTATTTCTGAATACCCACTTAGATCGATCCAATTATAAGGTGATCCTTTGGTCTCTTTACCAGACTCCATACTTGGTTCCTGGTGAATTGATTCAGCTCTTCCTGCATAGTTAGGATCCAAACTTCATCCTCGAGAGCTTCTTGTACGTTCTTTGGCTCTACATATGCGAGACAAAAGCTAAGTAATTACAAGAATATAGATTTTGTCTGGTTCTTACCTCAACCTATAGATCTCCAATGATATTTTCCTTTGGATGACTTTTGACATATTTTCACTCTTTTGGTAATTCTTGATCTGTTTTCTCTTTTTGCTGAAGCTCTTCTATTGGTGGATCTGGTTGATTCTGTTTCTAGATTGAGAGATTTTCTACTTGCGTGGTTAGCTCATCGGCATCATCATAAACAGACTTTCCTTTTTCTTTTGAGAGAGAGTTAGATTCATCAAATTTTATATGTGCAATTTGTTCTGTAAGAAGAGTTCTTTTATTAAAAACTCTAAATGAATTAGGTTTAGAAATATACCCAAGGAAGATACCTTCATCATACCTTGAATATTCCAGCTTTTCGAGATTGTATTTGCCATTATTGAGTATGTAGCACTTGCATCCAAATGGCTTGAGATAACTGATGTTTGGCTTCTTTCCTTTGAATAGTTCATAAGGTGTTTCTTCAATATTGGTTTGATCATGGCTCTGTTGATGACATAGCAAGTTGTGTAGATAGTTTCGTCCCAAAAATATCTTAGAAGATTATAATCTGCTAACATTATTACTGCCATGTCCAACAGGGTTCTGTTCTTCCTTTTAACATTATAATCTGCTAACTGCACCGATGTAGTGTGCCGGATAGGGTTGAAGGCAGAGTGCACCATTGGGAGAGGTATGCGTGTACCGGACAGATGGAGGCCGAAGGTGTGCAGGGTAGGAGAGTTTGATAGTGTGCCGCTAGAAGAGGATAGGAGTGCACCGGGTGAAGGAGGGTGTAGGCGCCAATGCAGTTGGGGCAGAGTCCATGTAGGTGGAGTAAGGTCTGGGAGGAGGTCCCCTTTGTTCGTAAAATTCAGATGAAGGGCCTTGAACGGAAAGCTTTCGATCTGTTGTTGTGTGATTAAGTCCATGGTCATGTTCAACAGTCTAGCTCTTTGAGTCTTGCATGGTTCCCTTGTTTTGATTGGAATGTTTTATTAGGGCTTATTTTATTTATTTGTTGCTTCCTTTTATCTTTTAATGTGTTGTTATTTATGACAAAAATTCGGCAGCATCTCCCCTTAACCCGGATGGTAAGGGAGTGAAAAGGGAACACGCCCACACGGAATGTCATAACCCAACAATTTGAGGTGTGTGCCAAGGTAGCCACCTTTGAGAAAACTTTAGAAGACCCGGGGAAAACACCGAACGAGAAAACACTAGACTAACTCGAGTCATAGGTGCACCAGGGAATCGGTGGCTAGGGTATGCCGGGCTAGACTAGCCAAGGGTATGCTGCTGGGGCACAGCCAAGGGGGGGTGTGCCGGCCACGGCAGGCACCAGGGGGTGTGTCGGGCAAGGCATATTGGGGTGTGCCGGGCTAGGTGGTTTGAGGTGTGCCGGCAGGCAGGCTGGGGAGTGCACCGGCCAAAGGCTGTTGGGAGTGTGCCGGATGGAGCACCCCGAAGGTGTACCGGGCTGAACAGGCTAGGTGTGCCGGTGGAGGCTGCTTGAAGTGTGCCGTTGAATGGGCTAGTTGAAGCATGCCGTTGAGAGGGCCTTGATGATGTGCCACTGGAGGGCAACAGGAGGTGTGCCGCTTGTAGATATGGGTAATGGAAGTAAAGGGCGATGAGTAATAGAACAAGATGTGAATAAGTTAATAAACCCCTCCCTTTTCAACTAACAAGTGAACATTTATGAACGCGCAACAAGGAAGTATAGGGGTAGGGGAATAGAGGACTGACCATGATCTCCACCTAGACTAATACCTCGGGAAGACCAAGCCACAAGCCTTGGAAAGAATGAATGTACCGGCACTCGCAAGTGGGGATAACTTGGAACATAACACGGTAGATCGCACGTCCGCGTACGCATGGACACGGTCCACCCTCGACCACGACCATTACCCAGAAGAACGGACTGTGGGCTCAATCCTCCCTCTCTTTCAACCGGCCAAAGGAGAGGGGCCTCGTGCTGGATGTGCTGTGAACCTGCAGGGAAAAGTAAAAACACAAAGAAAACAAACCCAATTAGATCTAAAGATAGTGCAACATCTATCGAGCTATGATGATCAAAACACATAAATGGGGGGTGAAATACCTGGGGTTGGTGGTTTTTAACCCCTGTGGGGCGTGATAAACAATGGGAGGGATGTTTGCAAATGCAATGAATAGTTGAAATGTGGTAGAACAACACAAAATAATGAAATAATGATGATGAAATGCACAGAGACGAGGGGAAAGAAAGAAGCCTTGGATGATGAAATCTAAATACTCCCTAGATCGGGCATGTTTAGGACGTGAAAAGCAGGATTCCCTGACTTAAGATCGCCCCACGAACCGGCAGAGTTTCGGCATGAATGTCCAAAAGTTCCCCCTGAAGTGAGGCAAAAAGCCAACCTTTTTATAAAGATCCCTTAGAAACCCTAGGTCGAGTTAAGGTTCCCCGGGGCGAATTCTGGGGTTTTCTAAGAGATAATCTGATGAAAAATCAAAGGATAATAGTTCAAAAGAGTCCACAACCTGCCTGGGGCGATTACTCCTCCGAAGATAGAGTCCTAATGCCTTCCCGGCCGAAGAAAACGGAGCTCGAACGGAACTGGGCTCGGGTTAGCTAACGCGGTCTATCGCACGACCGCGACCAATAGAAACGATCTGGGTGAGACCGTGACCTTGTGCGAAAATAGGGATTGACTGAGTCAACGACAACTGCCTGGGTCATAGGATAGAAGCGGTCTGTACACGACCGTGACAATTGAATAGCGATCAACTGAAGACCATGTCAATGAAAAAGCATGCCAAGGAAATATTGACCCCAAACAAACCCCGTCCAGGGAGTAAGAAGCTCTGGTAATGAAGAAATAAGCTCATAACACCATCAGGGAAGGCCTCAGAGCGATGGATGACTTGGGACATCATTAAGTGGATAAGAAAAGACTCAACTTGTGGGCATAAAACGGGTGTCAACAGATGCCCCTCCTTGATGTCCGCTTTGCAAGGGAGCAAGCGGAAGCGACATGGAGGCGAAGTGGAAATGAGATGGAGCGATAGTGACAGCGACGTGAAATGGAGATGACATAGAGATGAAGCGAAGAGAACTGATAATCGGGCATCAAGGCAAAAGACACCTGTCACAACCAACAAGCGACAGGAATCTCCCAAAATGCTGAACTAACCACACGGAATGGCTGACAAGAACAAGACATGTCTGGAGAACTAAACTAACAGGAAAAAAGAAACACGACCAGGCCCATCGGGGACACAATCCACAGATGATGAGGGGGTCGGAAGGGAGCACAACGTAGGAAGTAGGAGAAATATAACTGGGATAAAATCCAGACAGGAATCATACCAGCCAACCAAACTAAGCAGGTAGTTCAGAGAAATTGATCGAATTCAGAGTGGAATGAGGAATCTCTATCCAAGAGAAATCATGTGCAGTTACCCATTGCTGAGGAGAAACCTTGAAGGGACCACGAGACGTGAGAGCTCAAAAGATGACATGATGCATGCTGGGCTAAAATATAGAAATCATCAAAACGAATGCAAAGAAAGATAAAATAGAAAGTACTCAAGGATAATATTGCTAGCCTAGGTCAACCAAGGTCAAGACACCATCTGCAACCACGGCGTGCAGGATAGAACCATCCTCCCCAGATCTTCCCAACCTAGCGGCCTATCCGGAGGTTAAACGCGTGAACCTAGATCATCGTTATTTTTGTTGAAGGGGAACATCAGATCCTGGAACACGCGAGAAACGAACTGGTCCTTGAGAGACTATAGTAATGTAGCTACCATATAGTAATGCAATACAGAGGAGGGATAGAAAGCCATATTTGACTCACCTGTCAAGCGAAACGGCATTTTTTTATCCTTTCGAATATTTGAATTTTCATGGCTTTTTCAAGATGAGAACATCATGGGCAGATAGATATGAACAAAGTAAAACATAATGACAAAGATGAACAGCATATATAATGCAACGGACAAACATCACCACAATGATGAAACAAACAAGGCATATGTGTGATTATGGAGGAACAAACATCACTGAAGGGAAACTATATGAACAAACAGGCGAACAAAAAAGCAAATGGGCCTTGTATCCGACGTGGTCCTCATTAGACCGCTACTGTACTATAGCAGTTTTCGATAGACCGCGACCATACAGCCAGATTTTAAAAATAACGACTGCCCCTTCGGCGGCCGTTTCATTTCCCCCCACCACCATTTCGCAAACACCAACCCCAAGCCCCCATCTCTCCCCTTCTCTTCTTCTCAATCTTTCCTCTCCCCCCCTTTCTTCACCCGAAAGGATGCCTAGGAAGCTTCTCACCTGCTGTTTTCTCCGGAGGATCATGGAGACGGAGGTGGGCGCCTTGTCCTCCACGGAGCAACCGGCGGAAGACGACCAACCGCCGCCACCCCCGGAGGAAGAAGCTCCCCCCATTGCTCCCGAAGGTCCCGGCGAGGCCACCGAAGGGGCTGCCGAAGAGTCCGAAGGCGACGGCGTGGAGGAAAGAGCCCCTAGAGCACCGGCGTCCGAGGTAAGCCTGCGGCCAAAACCCCTATTTTTGCCCCTTTGATTTTAGTTTTTCTGGTCATGTGATTGGAACAGGGTCTAAAATCCCCAGATGATAGAATGTAGGGCTAAAAAGCCCATACGGACGAAGGTAAAAATGGGAATGGCCCAGCCCGCCGTGACGAGTAGGTCGCGGTCTAACAGTAGCCACGACCTTCAATAGCGGTTCTTCAAGGACCGTGACAATCCCAGGCCCCCCTTGATTTGAAGATTTCCTTTCCTTACCTTACTTGAAATGTTCATCTGGATTATACCGATCTTTGAATGATGAAATGCCTTGCAGGGGAAGAGCCAAACCAAGATTTCATGGTTGCAAGTCCGGGCGGTATATCTCGCGCTGCCCGAGTTTCAGTGGACTAGGCTGGCAGCGATGGGGTTCGCGGAGTTCTTGAGCATGGAGGTACTCTGGACCGATGCCGCGCTACTACTAGCGCTACAAGACAGATGGGATCCGATCAGCCAGGCTTTTCTGTTCCCGTGGGGACATATGATCCCTACACTCGAGGATGTGGCATGGATTACGGGGCTTCGAGTGCACGGGGCGCCAGTGAGCAGCTTCACCCATTCAGACTATCGAGAGCAGGCACAGCGGCTGCTAGGGCTGGAGCTGGATAGACCAGGACGGGCGTCGACACTGCTACCAAGAGGCAGATTACAGGACAGCTTGGGCCTGAGAGGAGCCGAGATCTCAGTCGGAGAGCTACCCGAGCAGCACTTGGAGCGACTGAGGGACCAAGCGAGGGAGAGAGTGTCTGCCGAGCCAGGACCCGAGGAAGACATGGTACTGAGGAGGTTCTTGGTGTTGCTCTTTGGGTGGCTGCTTTTTGCTACGAGAGGAGATTGAGTGAACTGCCGGCTGCTACCACTACTGGAGGACCTCGAGGGCGTGGGGTCATATGCATGGGGCACGGCCGTACTAGCCTTTCTGTTTGACTCCCTCGGCACCACTACCCGCCAGACGATGCTTGGTGGCTTTGCTCCATTTCTTCAGGTATGATTTCAATTTGAATGAACTAAATTTGAATGCTTATGCTTTTAATTCGAATGATCTAGATTTGCATGCTTGTGCTTATGTGATTACCTGGCTAATGCATGTGGGGAATGCAGGTGTGGGCCTATATCTACCTGCCTCACCTCGGCAGACGACTGGAGGCTCATGCAGACCGTCTACCCATCGCGAGGCGGTGGGTGACTAGACGGGACACGGGATCGCTTCGACGCCAGGTGCGGGCGATTCAGGATGACATCGACTCTCTTCCTTATGCATCGGTGAGTTCCTAACCTAAAGCTCAAAATGCAAATGTTGAAATGTATGCTTACTTTGACTCCTTTTTCACAGGTTCACTGGACACCTTACCGAGACGAGGGATATGAGGACCAGCCTTGGGTGGAGGCGGCATTGGCCTACTCCGGTCGAGACATCTGGCTGCACTGCATGAACGTGGTGGAGCCACTCCGCTGTCGTCTGATCATGAGGACTCAGGGAGTGCAGCAGCCGGACGTGGCATTCTCGACCCGAGAGAGTGCCGAGGAGGAGCGCGTGGGGCGACACTCATGCGGACTAGCTGGTTCAGTGGACTGGATCGCTCGAGCGGAGGAGCAGATCCGAGACTGGACGCGCCGCAGACGTGAGGTGTGGGCCAGAGCTGACACTGATGAGGCCTACCTAAAGGCTTATGCACGACGTTACGGGGATCAGGTCTTCCGCGGCACCCGACGACCGGTAAGAATCTTTGAACCTAGTGCTTTACCTATTATGCTGACATGCTGACATGCTGATGCTTCTAAATGCAGCTTGACCCGCAGGGGTGCATTGCAGAGCTCCAGGGTTTACTCCACTCGACCGTGCAGCAGCGAGACGAGCTTCAGCGCTCACTGGATCTCCTGGTGAGCCTTTACTGCTTTCTAGACTTAAAAATGCAATTGTGTTATGATGCTTATGAGATTGACTGACTTCAATGTGTAGTGTGCCGAGGGAGTCCAGCGCCATGGCTCAGATGCCCCTTCTTCTCCACACAGACACCAGCAGGCCGGGCCCAGCGTGACGCAAACTTCGCGAGGGTGGTTGCACGGGCTGACGAGGCCGAGACTTCACTTGCCGAGAGGGTGAGTGACACAGCCTCCTTTCAATGATATTTCTATGAATTGGCTATTCACAAATGGAATGCATAATGCAGGCAAGGGAGTTAGAGGCAGCGATGCAAGAAATAGCCCAGCTACGGAGGAGGCAGCGGCAGCGGCAGCGGGCCGCTATCGCGAGAGGCAGAGCAGGCCCGGCAGTGAATCCACGACCTCAAGATCGAGCTACGGACCATGGAGAGGACAGTTCGCATGATAGGACGAGGCCCTGAGTGGAGTGCTTCTCAGAGTGGCGCACGTAGCAGTTCTGTCAGGGACTACTTCACCGGTTCCTCCGGCCGTCGGAGGAATGAGGACGAGGAGAGGCACCGACGCCGTGAGGAGGGTAGCACAGCCATGGGCCCTCCAGAGAAGAGGCGAGAGGGCGGAGGTGAGAGTGAGGGACCTGGCGAGGGCCGGGCTTGATTGTGCCTTGTTGTTTCTCTTTCATATTTTGCTTACACCATACGTGTACATGGAGAACTTTGATATATATATGATGCCACGAGTTTTGTTTTAAACGAATGTGAGTGTTGTGTGCAACCATAGAGCTTGCCAATCTACTAATGCTTTACACAATCGACTCAAGAAGAGAGAGAAAATGGTGCGAGGGCGAGACACGACTAAGAAAGGAAGGGGTATGCAGGCTCAACAATTCAGTCGCGGTTCTATGACAACCGCTAAATAGAGTAGCGGTCAAATGCCAGACCTCATTAATATGAGGGATAATCATAAAGCATGGGGGCTCCATCGCGATCATGCCCTGACCGCTACCTAAAATAGCGGTCACGCGACTGACCGCGTCCTGAAGAAAGTAAGCCCGCTTGACCAGGGTAAGGGTCTAACGGGCATAGACGCAATGCGACACAAAAGGGGGAACACGACACATGTATGACTACACAATTCATGGGACAGAATAACATGTGTGGGACAAAGATATGTGAGATGGGACAAGGGTATGAGGTATGATAGACACATTCCTCAATCAAACCCGACATCGGATGAAGCAGAACCGCTAAGTTCACCATGACGCTTCCCGTAGAGATATTGATCAAGAGCTGAGCAAAGTTGAGCAAGGCATGGACAAGACATAGATGAGTGTGAACATGGAGACAAGTCAAAAGACGAAAAGCGAGGGAGCTTGAACACCTACGATCTGCACACTTAACAAATAAATAATGTATCTGTTCTCAAGATAAAAGTGCATAATAATAAAGGACGTATCTCCTTTTTTTTGGATTTTTGACAATATCTGATTTTTTGATTTTGGAAATATCTGATTTTTTTTAGATTTTGACAATATCTGATTTTTTGGATTTTGATACTATTTGGTTTTTCTGAATTTTGACAGTATCTGATTTTTTTTATTTGGATAATATCTGATTTTTTTTTATTTTGACAATATCTGATTTTTTTGATTTTGACAATATCTGATTTTTGGATTTTGGAAATATCTGATTTTTTTTGGATTTTGGCAATATCTGATTTTTTGGATTTTGGCACTAGCAATCCGCAGTATCTAAAGGCGAGCTCGAATTTCTGGCCAGGGACCGTCGTTCCTACCCTTTTCATCAAAGGCTTCCCCTGAGCAGGGCGTGCATGTGAGGGTGGCTCACCATAACTAATTGTCCCTAAAGAACAGTGCCCCTACTAAGGCCATGCCCGGGATACAACCCAGCTTAAGAGGGAGAAGTGGAAGAATAATTGGAGATAAGCTTCGTGCAAGATGGGAGATATCAAAACTTGAATTCCTTCTAAGGCAATACCCCTCAAAGAGTATGTCTGTTGTGCCGGGGTTTTGTGTCTTTGATTTTTGAGGACCCTTAGGCATGCATACGACTAGGGTTTTCCCTGCGGGACTTCGTCACTCTTGCCATGCCCTTGATTCATGATTTTGTATTCATTGATCTTCTCATCCATAGCCTTGATTGGCTAGATTTAGCATGAAAGTTCATTTTTGAGGGTCAATATTGCCCCTATTTGAGACCTCTCTCGTATTGGGGAGTGCCTCGGTTGGTCATCTTATCCATCCATCTCTTGCCCCTGCACTTGGCCGAGTAGAGAAGAGAAAAGGCCCTTGTGCATATCCATAGTATGGCCAAAGTAGCAACGGTGTTGTTTTAGAGAGATCGGCTATGGCTCGCCGTGTTGTGTGAAAACCCATACTCAAAGGTCACCCTCAACAATTGAGGAAAGAAACTAGACTCCCAGCGCGGAGCTATCACCAGACTAAGGATACTGCAGAAGCGAACTCATTTGATTAAAACAAGTAAACTTCCTAAAAGCCACTTAACCATGTTTTAAGGAGCCAACATTATAGGCACGTGCAGAAATAACAAAGTAATAGCAATGACAAAACGTTCTGGCATAAAATCAAAAATACCTTTGCAAATCCATGGCGTGGAAACCACCACCCTGAAGTGACTTCGCCCATCGAGCTTTGAGGAGCGCAAACTTTATTTTCCTTGCTTGTCAGGATAAAGGATGAAAGGAGAGCAAAGGATTAGATTCCTCGACATAGAGAAGTGGCAGACATCATACCGGACGAAGAAGGGATAAAAAGGGAAGAGAGACGAGGGCTAGAACTCCCTCGTTAAGGCATTGAGGCCCTGATAACAAGGAACCAAATACAGAATGAACGGAGATCAACCGATATCAAGGCGGACTAAAGCCTCAAAAGCAGCAAGAAAAAGGGTGAGAACCCTAAAAGGGTGGGGAGGAAAGGATAGAAAGACGATAAAAAGATAACTATGAAGATAAGGTAGAAAGAGAAAGATCATCTGACGTGGTTGGAGAAGAAGAGTAGCGATCACCCGCCAGGGGCGGGGAATAAAATGCATGAACATCCGACAAGGTCGGGGAAAAGAAATGGAAACCACCCGACAAAGTCGGGGGAGGATCAAAAAGACCACCCGACAATGTCGGGGAATGAGCGCAAGGGATTCCCAACATGGTCTGGGGAAAGGGACGAGCAGTGAAATCCGGACGTGTCCGGGGAGGAAAGCTATAAGATGCCCCTGGCTCAGGGGAGGAGGAGGACATAGGCCGATGCCTAGAATGGTGAGAATAGGAGAAGATGGTGGAAATATGGTCAGGAGTTGGCAGGTACACCACCCACGGATAAGAACCGAGCAAAAGAAAAGATGAATGGACGGAAGAAGGAGAGGAGGAAGGGGACACCCAAATGCACAACTGACGGCCCTTGAACTTACGTCGCCGCCTCTTCTTAGCCGAAATCGTCTTGAAACAACTCCGCCTGGTGCGAACTCGGCTTCTCGGGCTCCTCAACCTATAACATCTTCTCAAATAGCGGGCCCACCTGGCAGATGGCCTGGCCTGAACGTGAATATGCAGCTTCATCGGGGTAGTTGCCCCTAGACTCCCGGTGCTAACCATAGGTGGACATTCTTGAGCAAACAACTTCTCAACTGAGTGAATATCATGAAGCCACAGAGTTTTGTCTCTTGGCACTAGAACATAAAGGTTCGGCAATCAAACTTGAAGCATAACTCCCGTACTAGAAGAGCAAGACAAAGCTGAGGGAGATCAATGCGCGGCGTTGACGTGGCCGACCTGCTAATAAATTGAGGGAAATTGCACAGCAAGTGTAGCATGTCCTTGGGTAGTGCAGAAGATACGGCCAATTGCCCCTTGAATAGGGAATCTATCATGCTCCGGGCGGCCGTATGTGTTAGCATAATCCGAGTGGAGAACCCCTCTCGGCGAGTGAACTGAACAGCAATCGAGCGCGAGGTAATAACATCATTAATCGTGATTTCTCCAGCGAGTAAATAGATTGCCACTGGTCTCGCCTTTGAAGCAACTGGCACCAACACAAGGGAACTCTTCTTTGCAACCATTTCTGAGCATGCAGGCTCATTATCCCTAAAATAGCCAGGGACTAGGACTCGGACTGGCATGCGACCGATGAAATCTTCAATCTTGAAACACATGGCTAGCACAGAATCGTCCTGACCTAGCTGGTCATCTTCCTGGGGATCAGACCCAAGGGGCACCATCGGCCGCATAAACCCGCTCCGTGAGGTGGAAATAGAAAGGGGTGGAAAAGTGGGGGTAATGGATTTGGAAGGCGTAGGTAAAGGCAATGCGAGCGGCAGAGAGATAGCGGTGATGATAGGTTCGAGTGGAGGCAAGGGCAGAGGTGGAGGCGTAAGAGAGGGTAAAGGGGAAGGTGTAGGTATGGGTATGGCCTGCTCAGGCTCGGGCAACGGTGGTGAATGGGATGGCAGAGGTGGTGGAGATGGCGGAGAGGGTGATGTGGGTAATGAAGGTAATGGAGGTGATGATGGTGACAGTAATAGTGAGGCGGGGGGATTGGAGGATCGCGGCGCCCACCGTCGGCGTATCAACACAACCCGTCGGGCGGCGTTAGGAGTGGAAGTAGTGATGGAAGTGGAAGAAGAGGGAGAAGTAGCACTAGCCCGAGTAGAGGCTTGGGTCTGTAGAGGGGGAGACGGAGCATGAGAGGGTAAAGGTGGGGTAGATAACGGAGCAGGTGCAATGCCAGAGAAGGAACCGCAGGGGTGCCCCTGGTCTTGTAACAGAGATGGATGCTTCGGCGGCATGGCTTGCTGCTGCTGCTGCTGTTTGCTGCTAAGATCTGAAATAACTTGGCGCATGACAGCCCAATCAATCATCTTCTTATCTTCCAAGTCGTGAACAAGTTCCCAGAACTCGAGGCAATCCTCAACCAAATGCCCATGTTGACGATGAAATTCACAGAAATGGAGCAAATTCCCGACCGCGGGTCGGCAAGGCATAACCAGAGGGAGCTGCAACACATGGGTGGCCATCAGAGCCCTGAAAACATCTGTAAGAGATTCCGACAACGAAGAGTGAGAAGCCCGCTTCAAGCAAGGTGGATGCTGAGGGGTGTGAGAAGGTAGTGGGGATGGTAGCGGAGGTTGCGTAGGTAAGGGGGATTGTGTAAGCGAAGGTGGAGGGATAGAATGATGTGGAGACGTGGGGGGAGTGGGAATGTAATGGATGGCATCCACCCGCTCAGGGTGTAGTGTTTCCTTGACCGGAAGTGAAGGGGTGTGGTGAGATGAAATAGCGGAGGGCTGACTCATGGAGGGATGTAAGGTGGAGCACATGGAGGTAGAGGGGTGTGGGGGAGTGGGAGGCCGACTCGTGGAGGGATATGTAGTGGATGGCTGACTTGCGGTGGAGGGCGGGGGGAAAGTGTATGTAGAAGGTGACAGAGGAGGAGGCTCATGGTCAAAGGAAACTAGGAGTTGTTGGCTAACGAAGCGGGCTCGATTGTAAAGCTGTTGCCAGGATGTGATATCGTTCAGGGCGAAGATGCACCTGAGCTCGGGCGTTGCATTAGAAATAACCATCTTGATCTGTTCGCCCTCTGGAATATGCCCCGGGACTCGCGCGGCTAGGCGACGCCGGCGGTCGACGAACATGGAGAATTCCTCGCCGGGCTTCATCTTCTCTTGGGCTAGATCAACCAAAGAATGTATGGGCTCAACTTGATCCTGGTACTGCTGAATAAATCTTACTTAGATGGCTTGAAAATTCGGCACTTGCTGTTGCGGCAACGAAAAGAACCAATCCCGAGCCGGGCCTTCTAACGACAGACCAAACAAATAAGCCATGAAGTGTTGGTCATGTCGGAACTTGGTCGACTCATAAAGGAAGTCCTTTAAATGCACGTAGGGGTCACCGACTCCACCATAGCGATGATAAGCCGGAATTTGTGAACGTGGTGGAAGTTGAAGACCTTGAAAGGCAAATGGGACATCCAAAGAAGTTTGAGAATTAATTCGACGTTGCATTTCATCAAGCTGGCGTTGGGCTTGAGCGATCATCTCCTCGGTGGGAAGAATCCGAGAAGAATGTGGGCCAGCCTGAGCAAGAGAGTGGGAGCTTAAACCAGGATGATGATGGGCCAAATAAGGGGATCCGGCCTGAGGAGGAGGGCAGTCCATTCCAAGGATGGGAGGAGGTATGGGCTTGGAAAAATCATGAATGTAGGAATGAGGATTGATTGGACTAGCAGCAGCGTGGGCGGGACAAGATGGCCTGTTAAAAGGAGTAGGCCCGTTGAAAGGAGAGGGCCTGTGAAGAGGATAGGGCCCATTAGAAGAGTGAGGTGATGGGCCCGCATGGAAAGAGGAATCCACACGGGAATAAGAAGATGGAGAAGTATAGGAAAAAGGTACAGGGGAGAAGTGCTCCATGAGGAGAACAGGGACTTTATGCAATCATAGGGTGGGAGAGATACGGAGAGGGAAACAGAAGCCTAAGATGACGTGACTAGATAGGTAGACACGGAGATGAACTAACCTGAATAGACTTAATTAGCCAAACTAATGTAGATGATGGAAATGCAACGGATTAGTGGGCCTAAGCAAAGACAAACAAGGTGGATATGAGACAGACATACTAGTTGACCAAAATGCACACACGGACGAGGGAGAGGAGGGATGAATCAACCAATCAAACACCTCAGTTATTAAATGATGCACGAGAAATTTTAATCAATTCCCTTTTGGAGCTTAGTGAATTAATTAACACATGGATTCACTCGACCATAAGATGCCCAATTAGGGTAGGAAAGGGGAAACTGGTTGACTCTAAGACACTCCTTCTCACGGATGCAGACCCTGGACTGGGGTGACAACGGTACAACTTGCCCGGCGTCCGTGTGGGAATCCACGGCTCACGGGGACTTATGGAGGTCCTCGACAAGGTCCCTAGTCGACTCCAAGGAGTATGGAGATGAGAGGGAGCCCTACCTCGGTAGGAATGCGACTAAGTGTGAACGAAATGCATGAATCCTATGTGCACCGGAGTGCATGCAAGAGTCTAGACAAGAAATTATTATGCAAACATGAAAGAATCAGCATGAACAAGAATTACAACAGAGAGGGGGGGCAGACAACACTCAGAATCTCGGAGTATAACGAAACAATGATCTGCAATAGGATGCCTCGGGGTGCGTACCTAAGCAGTCTATCGCGGTCGAAGGAGGACCGCTATCACTCATACGCGGTCCGTCCTGGACCGCCTTCAGTCAGGGAATAGCAAGAAAAGAGACGAAGCCTCGGAAGGGAAACCCGAGCAATAGATGAAATATCAGATGCAATAACCCAAACAATGAAAGGAAGACAGATAAACAAGCAGACAACACAAAAGAAACCCCGGAATATGATAAATAATGATCTGCAGCAGAGGGCCTTGGCACCTGAGCAATATGTCGCGGTCTGATGATGACCACCACAACACGTACGCGGCTGGGACTAGACCACTTTCAATCCAGATAACAGAAACAACCTAAATGGAAACAGATAACCCCCACAACGACACTCGACAATGACAGGGAAATAGTGAACAGCAGGTAACACAGCACATAACACGATTGGCACTGGGGTCCCACCGTGATTGCCAAAAAAGGGTGTAGATATGGGTAATGGAAGTAAAGGGCGATGAGTAATAGAACAAGATGTAAATAAGTTAATAAACCCCTCCCTTTTCAACTAGCAAGTGAACATTTATGAACGCGCAACAAGGAAGTACAGGGGTAGGGGAATGGGAGGAATGACCGTGATCGCCACCAAGACTAATACCTCGGGAAGACCGAGCCACAAGCCTTAGAAAGAATGAACGTACTGTAGACGACGGGATCACACCAACGTCTGTCCCAAGAGATGTGGACGACGAGATCGTACCAAGGAGAGAGAAGGAAAAGAGGAATGAGGAATAAATTACTGGGTGATATGAGAAAGGTGGTGGGAAGTATGACTTGCAAGAAACATTATGGTGGAACACGAAGAAGGTAGACTTATCAGACTCCGGTACGTGGCGGAGATAGGGGTCCGAAGACCCTCTCGCGCAAACTAACCCTTTCCCGGTAAGCATGACCTACCGTTTCGCGAGTAGCTTTTCATATACCGAGGAGTCTTAGAACCTACGTAATAGAAGTTGAGAGACACGTAGACTCAGAATATGTAACGGTATATCACTCCTCAGACAATTATAAGAACAATATGAACAAAAGCATACCACTGCAGGACATTGGTCTTTGCAGGATTTTAACAGCAATATAGTAATATCAGCAGTAATGAGACTTGCTATGTATGGACTTGTTGCAACGTATAGACTTGCTATGTATAGACTTGTTGCAACGTATAGACTTGCTATGAAGATGCATGGACCTTGTTTATGCAAGGCAAAGGCTGCACTGACCCTTACATGCTAGAAATCTAGGCTGCACCGAGTATGTCTATGCGGCACGAAGGCCTGCACCGACTTCACTCACGTATATGAACAGAGTTGCACAGACTTAGTGTGGAGTGCACCGAGTTTGTGAGGCATGCACTGACTTGATTACGTGCACGAGAGGAGATGCACGAGTATGTCTGTGTAAGAAAATTTGCACCGACTCCAAACGTGCACAGGGACGATTATGTACAGACTCGATTCCAGTACGCGGCCAACAGATGCACTAACTTCAATGTAGAGAAACACAGATTACACCAAGTTTATTCATGCGCCGTGCTGTTCGTGCACAGACTTCGTGACAAGCGTAGATCAAATGTGCACTGACTTAGCATGTGGTATGCACCAACGTTAGAATACACGGAAAGGTATGGGATGCACCGAGTTTATCCAATACATGCACAGACTTTAGATGTTGATGACTCAGACTTAAAAAGGTGCATCAACCCTAATGCAATATGGTAAAGGTGCACCGATGCTATATGCCAAATGAGCACGTACATATGCACCGACCTATATGCTGACCTCATGTGTATACACCGACCCATATGTACACATAAACAGAAACGTGCACTGACCTAACAGTGATATGTGCACGGACCTTTGTTATATATATATGCTCAGACCAACAATGTGCTCGGACCATGAGTGCATATTTCACCATTATTCAACCTTGTCAGAAAATTGAAGACCATTTAAAAAATTCGACCGGGAGGGCCGCTTTGGGGCATCATAATATAATACAAGATCTACTTGCCACAATGTCAAAATTGGCGTGTCTACACGTACCGGCACTCGCAAGCGGGGATAACTTGGAACATAACGCAGTCGACCGCATGTCCGTGTACGCATGGACACGGTCCACCCTCGACCGCGACCATTACCCAGAAGAACGGACTGTGGGCTCAATCCTCCCTCTCTTTCAGCTGGCCAAAGGAGAGGGGCCTCGTGCTGGATGTGCTGTGAACCTGCAGGGAAAAGTAAAAACACAAAGAAAATAAACCCAATTAGATCTAAAGATAGTGCAACATCTATCGAGCTATGATGATCAAAACACATAAATGGGGGGTGAAATACCTAGGGTTGGTGGTTTGTAACCCTTGTGGGGCGTGATAAACAATGGGAGGGATGTTTGCAAATGCAATGAATAGTTGAAACGTGGTAGAACAACACAAAACAATGAAATAATGATGATGAAATGCACAGAGACGAGGGGAAAGAAAGAAGCCTTGGATGATGAAATCTAAATACTCCCTGGACCGGGCATGTTTAGGACGTGAAAAGCAGGGTTCCCTGAATGAAGATCGCTCCACGAACCGGCAGCATTTCGGCGTGAACGTCTAAAAAGTCCCCCTAAGTGAGGCCAAAAGCTAACCCTTTTATAAAGATTCCAAAAAGTCCCCCTAAGGTTCGATCTGGAGTGGAAAGAATCATTTGTTCTCTGGCTGGCCGGTTGGTCCGAACCAAAGTGAAAGGAATCTTTTTATTCTCTAGCCGGGGAGAAGGTCCGATCTAGAGTGGAGAGAATCTTTTTATTCTCTGGCTGGACGGCAGGTCCGAACTAAAGTGGAATGATCTTTTTGTTCTGCAGCCGGATGGAAGGTTCGATCTAGAGTGAAGAGTCTTTTTGTTCTCTAGCCGGACAGAAGGTCCGATCTAGAGTGAAAGGATTTGAAGTTCTTTAATGCACCGGGAGCACCGGCTGTGAAATCCGAACCCGGGAAAGTGGACCGCAAGGGCCAGAATCGGTGTTGCGGAAGTAGGCCGTGAAGGCTGAAATCAGGGAAGCGGACTTTAAGAGCCGCAATCGGGAAGCTGGCTACAAAAGCCAAAATTGGGGAGTAGGCTATGAGAGCCCAAATTGAGGAAGCAGACTACAAGAGCCGTAATCGGGAAGCTGGCTACAAAAGCCAAAATTGGGAGATTAGCAAGCCGTAAGGGCAGGAAGTAGGCCGTGAGGGCCATGATTAGACTGTACAAGCAAGAACTGGAAAAGCAGGCTGCGATAGTCGAAATTGAGTTTATTATTATTATTATTATTTATTTCTTTACTCAAGCATGCAGGCATTCGTTAGCAGGCATAACATAAATATACGTATGAGGTAGCTCCCTCTATAGGGGATAGGATATGGACATCGCCCACAATTCGCAAACACGACGCAGGCCACGAGGCACAATTGAGGGGTGGTGCACCCGTCAAGAGGATATCGCACGTCTTGCATGCACAGCCTAAATTCACGCACTTCACCCAAGGTAATTCTCTGCGGCATGGAGGTGCAAATGTGTGAACAAAGAGCCCCAGCCATAGGGATACACAGGTTTTCCTAGCGACACTCAAGGATTACTCTAGTGCCTACACATGAGTTTCAGGCTTTCGACTTTCGGTAGCTTTACACAGCTCCCAGATGTTTATTATTTGTAGTGAATTTCACCGTTCGGCGCGAGTTTCCTCATATGCCTCAATGGGGATTCCCGGCCACCAGGCTTCATCCTTATTGTAACTCGCTTCACCATTTTGTGCGAGTCTCCTCATTTGTTTCAGTGGAGATTCCCGGCTACTCGGATTCACGTTTTTTTTTTTACAGTGGGGGTAGGCAGTTTTTTCCTCACGATTACCTTTCACGCGAGTGCAGGAATTCAAGTCTCCGTAGAGTGCTAAGAAGGAATTCGGGCAATCCCTATGGTTGAAAGCTATTGAACACATTAAGTGCTAAGTGTGGGAGCGTTGCCTCAGGTTTATTTTGTGAGTTGGGCTTAGCAATTCAGCCATGACTCTTCCCCTTGACGTGTGCACCCACCATAATTGGGTTCCCTTCGAGCGTATGCCGTGACGCGCCTGCATCCGGAATCAGGGCGACATTATTTAGCAAGGAAACACGGTCTTAGAAAATTCCAAGGAGGTGTATTATTCTATATTAAGCAAACATGCAAGCAGGGTAGCCAAACAATTCTTATTATTTTTTTTCTTTTTTTCTTCTTTCTCTCTTTTTTCTCTCTTTTTTGTGTAAGAACATACTGTCGTTACGTATATGTATCTTGTATGTGCATATAGAATCAAAGCAGCAGCCAAGGTGCTGAGGAAGGAGACCGCGAATGGCCTGAAAGGACATTCGGGAAGCGAGCTATAAAAGTTGAAGTTGATATTGGAAGTGGTCCACAACAGCCAAAAATCGAGGAGAGCGGGATGCGAGAACCAAATTATGGGAAGCAGGCTGCAGGAGCCGAAGTTACGAGAAGCGGGCCGTGAAGGTCAAATTCTGCGAAGCAGGCCGTAAAGGTCGAATTCTGGGAAGCAGGCTGCAAGAGCCAAAGATATTGGGGAGCGGGATGCAAGAGCCGAAATTATGGGAAGCAGGCTACGGAAGCCAAATCGGGGGAAAGCGGGCCGTGAAGGCCAAATTCTGGGAAGCAAGCCGTGAAGCCCGAATTCTGGGAAGCAGGCTGCAAGAGCCAAAGATATTGGGAAGTAGGCTAAAAAGCCAAGGGATATTGGGATCAGGATGACAAGCCGAGAGATGTTAGAAGTAGGCTATAAAGCCGAAGAGATATCGGAGAGGGCGGTGGGGCGGATGGATTAATCTTGATAACGGGCCTTGGCCGACATGTCTGAGCCGAAGGGCGTCGGGTAGCAGGATACGTGAACCGAAGAGAAGGGTCTCTTTTTATTCTCTAGCCGGGGAAGGGTCCGGACCAAAGTGAAAGGTTGATTCTTGATTCTCTGTCCGGGGAAGGACCCGAACCAAAGTGAAAGGTTGATTCTTCGATTCTCTGGGCGGGGAAGGACTCGAACCAAAGTGAAAGGTTGATTCTTTGATTCTCTGGGCGGGGAAGGACTCGAACCAAAGTGAAAGGTTGATTCTTTAATTCTCTGGCCGGGACTAGAACCAAAGTGAAAGGTTGATTCTTCGATTCTCTGGCCGGGGAAGGACCCGAACCAAAGTGAAAGGTTGATTCTTTGATTCTCTAGTCGGGAAAAGGATCCGAATCAGAGTGAACGGTTGATTCTTTAATTTTTTGGCCGGGAAAAGGATCCGAACCAGAGCGAAAAGGTTTATTCTTTTTTTTTAGTGGCCCAAAGGTCGAAGGTGAGATATTTGTCGACTTAGATGGCGAGAGTGTCACCGGCAATGGGTTTATGCGCCAACCTAGACGAAGGAGTCATGATGCTGGCAATGTGTTGATGCATCGGCCTAGACGAAAGGTCATGGTGCCGACAATAGGAAAGGTCTCTTGATTTTGTTGGGTGGCCAAAGGCCGAATGATGCGGGACGGGACCACGGACACGACAAGCTCGCGATCGTCCCTTAACGAGGGAAGCGTCGGACGTGCACGGTTGAGAAACCGGCAAGAGCTAGGGTGGTCGGCTCGCACTTTCGTGCCCGGATCGGGTCACGGGACGGTCTCGCTCACTCTCTCGCAGTAGCGGTGATATGAAATTATAGCAAGCTAGGTCCTAAAACATGCTCTCTAGCAGTGGCATAAACAAGCATATATGAAATAAGCGAAATGCCAAGTGTAGGAGCGAAGACGATACCTCCACGCGCTCGGCGTGGGGACGACGGACCCGGCCGAAACTCGTACTCCCGGAACAATATTACACAATATTACAGAAATGTAAGCCACTGCCCACTCCACGCAGGGAGGTAAAGGGCTACACAATGGGGTCCGGGAGGACCGAATTCGGGTTGACGGGCGGCTTTTCGCGCTGTTTCGGCAACACCCGAACACGTGACGGTGGGGCCCACGTGCTGTCCGGAGGGGCCGTGTGGGACCCGGTGGCACCGCTGTAGTGGTGGATGCCCGGAGGGTCTCTCCTTGGGATGGCGGCGCGCTGGAACGCCGGCCGGAGGCCCGGCGGCTCCGTTCGGCACCGGTCGGAAAAACCGGCCACGGACCTGCACTTTCTGATTTTCAGCGCGCGCTCGGACGGGAACGGACGCTGCGATCAGATCCGATGTCGGATTGACACTAAATTAGCGCCGTTGGAAAGCTGACTCGAAGTACTTCAATGTAGGCCTAGAGATCTGGCCTGGATCTTCGCTGATCTTGACTTATGGAATTTACAACCTCCTGTTGTACAGTAACTAAACACTCAGATCTGTAGAGCTGATCTCTGATAACTGCCGTTGACCGCTAGGAGGACCTTGGATTCAGACTTCGACTTCTTCATGAAAGTTGTAGGATGTTGAGTTGGAAAGATGGCAAAGTTGGTTTGGACACGTTTGGATGTGTCTATGAATTTCTATGATTTGTTTACTGGAAGAAGGTCGAATCTGAGATCTGGCTGGAGGTACTGTAGCTCCGGTAGAACATGAATTTTGAAAAATAGGTAAAAGACTCAAAAAAAATTAATAAAAATGGTGGTGGTAGGAAAAAATGGACAGAAACCCCAGTTAAATTGGGAGGGTAAAATAAATTCAAAATGGTGGTAGAAGGGGACGAACTCAAAGGTTCTGTCACTGTAGATAGAGACAGATCTGATTTGAGTTTGGGGAATGAACGAAGTGGAAACAATATGAAACGTGGGAATTTAGAGCTGAATTTTTTTGTGGGGAAGGGTCTATAAGGTAGGAACCAACCCTAAAAATTTCACGTCGATTGGAACTCGTGGCTGGCTTGAGGAATTTTCGAGCTGCACCTCTGTCCAGCAGGACAGAACACCGAAGATGATCCCGTGGCGGCTCGAAGGCGGCACGAACGGCGGCGGCGGCGGCACAGATGATCACCGGAGGTGAAGAGGGGATGATAGAAGATGAAATCACTATAGAACTGGAGGTTGGAGGAGATAAACCAGAGGGAGAGAGGAGGGGCTCAAGAACACTCTTGGTTTTCCAACAATTTTCTCTTCATTTCTTCATTAATTCTTTCCATAAGAAAATACAAGTATTTATATGAAAGGGTTCTAATCTAATATGAGCCCTTGGATCAAGGGTTGAAGAATGGAGGGTTGAGATGTGGTGTGAACACCACATTAAACCCAAATAAACTAATAGGTCCGCCCCCCCTTAAAGAGGACAATTTGGAATTGTCTTCTTTATTTAATTCATGGTCCAAGTCCAAATTTGGACCATGGACCAGCCACCTTGGACCCAAGAGTCCATGTGGACCAATAAGGAGGAGGGAGGGGGCCCCTGCAGGGCCTACAAGCATATTTGCAAAGAAACCCAATGGCCTTTTGCAAATAAACCCACTAAGACCTACTATTGTGTACGCATATATCACAAGGGCGTACATACAAATACAAAAGGACATAAATGCAAACACAAAGTCAGCTGGTTGTCGCTGATGTCCCCATCAATTCTCCCCGGGTGGGAGGAACTCGACCCCGTCGAGTAAAGGGTGCGGCTGCTCAGGTCTCCGGCGGATCCGTCACCGTGCCAAGTAGCGCGGGTATGCTCCACTCCAAGTGATCGGCACCTGCTCATTCCACATATACTCGATATGCGCACTGCTATGGCCAAAGGTGGTCACTCCGAAGGGGCACTCTCAACGGAAGGAAACAGATCAAAGACTCACTAGGAATCACTGCTGAGTCCCTATAGGTGACTGATCCGGGTATAGAAGTAAACCGATCCCATACTCGTCAAGTGAGTCCACTCGCCTCTTACTCATAAGAGAACGACAACAAGCTTGCACAAGACACATGCAGACTCACCATACAATACACACAAACCATGCAAACAAACCACACAAAACAAACCACACAAGGAAAACACACCGACTCATATATGACCCTAGACACACCTAATGTTAGTCCGACCCGTACATGGGTGACGGCGGACCAGGACACCCGAATGTGTGCCATGCATGCATCTGACATAACCGGTGGTTGACATCATACGGAAATCCTAGACCTCCTAAGGTGGGCCATGCATGCATATGGGATGTGGATGTGGGAGGGCCAAGAGTATCTCCCCTAGATGATGGTGTATCTTGTATGGGTACGGGCTTGGTGGGCATAGACGACCCGGCCCGTGGGGAAGGGGTGTGGTAGCGGACTCCCTCGAAGAAGTGAAGTGAATGTGGAGGGTCTAAGGATCCACTAGGGAGTGGGTCAAAGGGATCAAAGAAGGTATGACCCCTTATGGTGGGTTCCCACAAGTCACGGTCCCACGTGTAGAAGTTTTGAAGGTGCGGATAGTCACCTTCTTGAATTGTGACGGGTGGGACGGGGATCATAGGCAAGAAGTATGATTCCTCCCTCGGACAAAAGGGTATGAATTCGGGCTCGTCCGGTAGCGGGAGAAGTAGAAGAACCTCCGTGGTGACACAACCCACGGTGCACTCGGAGGTAATGGACCCGAAGGCCGGATGGGTGAAGCTAAGACTAGCGGGTTGGTCAAAGCCTCGGGCCAAAAGATGCGTCAACTCCTATTGTAAATCTAATCCCATGACAAGATCATCCAACGTATCAACATGGTGACGGGATCGAAATGTGGTATGGAATGAGTTGACCGGCACTATAGGTAGGATGGGGTCCATGGATGGAAAGGGATGTGGGACCAAGCCATCCTTGAGCCAACTAAGAAGTGGCTCGGCTATGTAAAGTGTTCCCGTAAGAAACACGGGTGGCTCGGGCTTTGGTAGCTCCAAAGAAGAAGGTTCCGAATAGAGCTCGGAAGGAGCAGGTGGTGATGGAGCACCTACGAGAGGTGAAGAATCACTTATCCTCTCCAATAAATCCGAAATCATTTTCTTGCATTCCTCAAAGGAGCGGGTTGGAGTAGGGACTTTGGGGTGGACTCGCTCCTCGTCCCTCGACCTAGGTGTGGTCCTAGGCTCGGCTATAAGTGGGGCTTCCACTCGGTTGGAGGTACTTGAGGGGGTTGGGATGGGGGTGCCAAGGGGAGGTTGGTTGGAGGTGCTTGGGCTGGCCACTAGATTGGGGTCGCTTTGTTGGGCTTGGACGGCGGTGAAGGGGTGGGATTGGGTAGCGGTGTGGCCCACTTGGTTGTGGGTGAGTTGGTGGGGTGGGTGAGTGGTATGACCTCCGTGGTTGGAAGTAGGTGGGCGGGGCAAGTAGGCCCTTCTAAGCACTCTCTTCATTTCCCACCATGACTCGATGGGCCTTAGATCCCTATCCTCCCTCCAATATTTGATGTTCCTCCAAGTTGCGGCGGCTTCACCAAAAAGTCACCTTTTGGCAACATCGACTTGCATGGGCCCGTACATAATGTACACCTCGAAGTAATCATCCATGATGGCTTCCCATTCTAGATAGACACTCGGGTCATCGGACCCGTAGAAGTCCCGGGTCTCGGGCCTCGTGGGGTGGTTCGGGTGGTCCTTCCATTTGAGATAGTATCTCCACCATCCGGGAGTTTGGGACTCCATGGGACACGGGGAAACTAGTGGATGGCCATGCCGACACTCGGACCAAAACGCTAGACACGACACTAAGTAATGCAAAGTTGGAATGCACTAACTAATGCACACTAAGGACCCTAGACGTAAACCAAGACTCGGTACGGGGCGGAGACAATCGACCCGAAGGTCACTCGCACAAGTGTGCGGCCTTCCCGATAGGCGTAACCTAACGGTCGGACAACACCTTTTTATATACCGAGTAAAGGGATGTATGCGACCCGAAAACGACTCTTTTTGTTGTTTTAAAAATATGATGATCCTAAACACGACTTAGACCGATTAATGACTACATGACACTCTTTTTTTTTTTTGAATGCAAACACCCTAGACTCATACTCGCTCTGATACCAAATTGATGCGGGACGGGACCACGGACACGACAAGCTCGCGATCGTCCCTTAACGAGGGAAGCGTCGGACGTGCACGGTTGAGAAACCGGCAAGAGCTAGGGTGGTCGGCTCGCACTTTCGTGCCCGGATCGGGTCACGGGACGGTCTCGCTCACTCTCTCGCAGTAGCGGTGATATGAAATTATAGCAAGCTAGGTCCTAAAACATGCTCTCTAGCAGTGGCATAAACAAGCATATATGAAATAAGCGAAATGCCAAGTGTAGGAGCGAAGACGATACCTCCACGCGCTCGGCGTGGGGACGACGGACCCGGCCGAAACTCGTACTCCCGGAACAATATTACACAATATTACAGAAATGTAAGCCGCTGCCCACTCCACGCAGGGAGGTAAAGGGCTACACAATGGGGTCCGGGAGGACCGAATTCGGGTTGACGGGCGGCTTCTCGCGCTGTTTCGGCAACACCCGAACACGTGACGGTGGGGCCCACGTGCTGTCCGGAAGGGCCGTGTGGGACCCGGTGGCACCGCTGTAGTGGTGGATGCCCGGAGGGTCTCTCCTTGGGATGGCGGCATGCTAGAACGCCGGCCGGAGGCCCGGCGGCTCCGTTCGGCACCGGTCGGAAAAATCGGCCACGGACCTGCACTTTCTGATTTTCAGCGCGCGCTCGGACGGGAACGGACGCTGCGATCAGATCCGATGTCGGATTGACACTAAATTAGCGCCGTTGGAAAGCTGACTCGAAGTACTTCAATGTAGGCCTAGAGATCTTGCCTGGATCTTCGCTGATCTTGACTTATGGAATTTACAACCTCCTGTTGTACAATAACTAAACACTCAGATCTGTAGAGCTGATCTCTGATAACTGCCGTTGACCGCTAGGAGGACCTTGGATTAAGACTTCGACTTCTTCATGAAAGTTGTAGGATTTTGAGTTGGAAAGATGGAAAAGTTGGTTTGGACACGTTTGGATGTGTCTATGAATTTCTATGATTTGTTTACTGGAAGAAGGTCGAATCTGAGATCTGGCTAGAGGTACTGTAGCTCCGGTAGAACATGAATTTTGAAAAATAGGTAAAAGACTCAACAAAAATTAATAAAAATGGTGGTGGTAGGAAACAATGGACAGAAACCCCAGTTAAATTGGGAGGGCAAAAGAAATTCAAAAGGGTGGTAGAAGGGGACGAACTCAAAGGTTCTGTCACTGTAGACAGAGACAGATCTGATTTGAGTTTGGGGAATGAACGAAGTGGAAACAATATGAAACGGGGGAAGTTGGAGCTGAATTTTTTTGTGGGGAAGGGTCTATAAGGTAGTAACCAACCCTCAAAATTTCACGTCGATTGGAACTCGTGGCTGGCTTGAGGAATTTTTGAGCTGCACCTCTGTCCAGCAGGACAGAACACCGAAGATGATCCCGTGGCGGCTCGAAGGCGGCACGAACGGCGGCGGCGGCGGCACAGATGATCACCGGAGGTGAAGAGGGGATGATAGAAGATGAAATCACTCTAGAACTGGATGTTGGAGGAGATAAACCAGAGGGAGAGAGGAGGGGCTCAAGAACACTCTTGATTTTCCAACAATTTTCTCTTCATTTCTTCATTAATTCTTTCCATAAGAAAATACAAGTATTTATATGAAAGGGTTCTAATCTAATATGAGCCCTTGGATCAAGGGTTGAAGAATGGAGGGTTGAGATGTGGTGTGAACACCACATTAAACCCAAATAAACTAATAGGTCCGCCGCCCCCTTAAAGAGGACAATTTGGAATTGTCTTCTTTATTTAATTCATGGTCCAAGTCCAAATTTGGACCATGGACCAGCCACCTTGGACCCAAGAGTCCATGTGGACCAATAAGGAGGAGGGAGGGGGCTCCTGCAGGGCCTACAAGCATATTTGCAAAGAAACCCAATGGCCTTTTGCAAATAAACCCACTAAGACCTACTATTGTGTACGCATATATCACAAGGGCGTACATACAAATACAAAAGGACATAAATGCAAACACAAAGTGAGCTGGTTGTCGCTGATGTCCCCATCACCGAAGGTGGAGGGTGAAAGACCATGTCTACCTCAAGGCTCACTTCATTTTCTTCTCTTCTTCTTTTATGTAAAGAGGCGGGTTTGAAGACCACGTATGCCTCATGTGTCTTTTCTCTCTTCTCTTCTCTTCTTCTTTTGTGTGAAGAGGCGGGTTCGAAGACCACGTATGCCTCATGTCTCCTTTTTTTTTGTTTTGTTCTTCTTTTCATCGTGAAGAGGCGGGTTCGAAGACCATGTCCACCTCATGGCTGTTCTTTTGTTCCGCTCTTCCTTTCTCATTAATGCCCCCGGACTGGGATGTATTTCTCTTGATGTGCCCCCAACTTGGGGAGTAACTTTTCTTCTGTGCCCCCAAATAGGGTGTATCTTTCATGACTAGGCCCCTAGACGGGGTGTAACTTCTGCTTCTTATGCCCCGGAGCGGGTTATGTTTCTCTTCGAATGCCCCTAAGTAGGGTATGGTCTTTGCTTCTCATGCCCCCCATCGCGGGGGGTAGTTCTTCCTCAAATGTCTCTAAACCAGGGCATATTTTTTTGAACACCCCTAAGTCGGGGTGAATTCTTCATGGCTTCCATGCCCCCAGGCGGGGTGTATGTTTCTTCTTCAAATGCCCCTAGAGCGGGAGTGTGTTCTTCGTTTCTTATGCCCTAGAGCGGGGTGCATTTTACTTCTAATGCCCCTAGACCGGGGTGGATTCTACTTCTTCTACCCCTCAAGACAGTACATATTTCTCTTCATATGCCCCCCCAGGAGCGGGGTGTAGTTTCTTTCTTTATATTCCCCCTAGCTCGGGGCATAGACTTTTCTGCTTCTTATGTGCCCAGGGCGGTGGGTGTTTCTTTCTTCGTATGCCCCCATGGCGGGGTGTGCTTCCTCTTTTTTGTTTCATATGCCCCCATACTGGGTGTGTCTCTAGCTTCCTGTGCACCCAAGGCAGGATGGGTGTCTTCTTTACCTATCCCGGAGTCGGGGTGTAACTTCATGCTTCTTATGTCCCCAGGCCGGGGTGGATTCTGCTTCTTTGCTTCTGTGCCCCCAAGCGAGGTGTATTCTTTTCCCCATATGCCTCCATGGTTTCTTCTTCGAATGCCCCTAAGTCGGGGTGTGCCTCTTTCTTTGTGTGCCCTCAGGCAGGGTATAGTTTTTTTGCTTCTCATGCCCCCAGATCGGGGTGTATTCTTTTACTTCTTATGCGCCCAGCCCGGGATGTAGCTTTATTTCACGCGCCACCATGAGGGGTGTGTTGCTTCTTCAAATGCCCCTGGGACGGGATGTATGCCTCTTTGCGTCTGTGCCCGCAGGCTGGGGTGTACTCTTGCTCTCCTTTTTTGCCCCTGTGGCGGGGTATGTTTCTCTTCAAGTGCCCCTAAGCCGGGGTGGATCTTCATGTTTCTTATGCCCCCATGGTGGGGTATAGTCTTTGCCTCTTATGCCCCAGAGCGGGGGTGAATTCTTATGCTTCTTATGCCCCGGAGCGGGGTATATTCTTCGTCTCATGTATCCCTCGGAGTCGGGGTGTGTTTTACTTCTTGTGCACCCTGAGCGGAGTGCGTCTCTCTTTTTGTATGTCCCCGTGCCGGGGTGTGTTTCTTGCCTCTTATGCCCCCATGACGGGGTAGATCCCTTACTTCTTATGCCCCAGGGCCTGGGTGTATTCTGCTTCTAGTGCCCCCAAGGTGGGGTGTATTGCTGCTTCCAATGCCCCCGAGGCGGGGTATGTTTCTTCTTCAAATGCCCCTAAGCCGGGGGCCTGTTCTTTATGGCCTATAGGCCCTCGAGGCATGGTATGCTTCTTCTTCAAATGCCCCTAGGATAGGGCGTATTCTTCCTGACTTCTATGCCCCCTGTGGACGCACTTTTCGATCGTTTATTATGCTCGTCTCTTCGGGAATGGTTGATTCGTCTATTAAGTGCATGGGCGTGCCAGTCACAAAGTGACAATTTATTCGGGCTCCGAAGAGCCCACGGTGCGCTCGATCTGACTCGGTCAGACGATTGTGTGGTTCGTGTCGGGACCAAAATCCGCCGCGCCATAAAGGTCACGGCGTCATTTACATCCCCCATACGAGGGAACACCCTTGATTAATCGCCGGGATTCAGGGCCTCATGGCCAAGAAATCAATTGCATGGAAGGTCTATTACGAGGTATTGAAATCCTCGCGCGAGGGCGAGAAGAAAACCCTTCGCGGTCATGTCAGTCGTGTACTGACCATTTAATGTTCGGACGAATGTCCGGCTCGAGAAGATCGCAGTTGTCGCGGGAAAACCGGAACGCATGTATGCCGAGGTACGACAAATCTATTGTTCGGAAGAGCGGAGAACGTTCGGCTAAACCTCGGTCAGAGCGATCAGAAACCAGTAAATCTGTTGGCCTGGTGCAAGAGCAAGCTGCGACCATACTATGGTGGGCCCCCCGCAGTCGAAACAAGACTTGCATGAGCGTCATTAATATTTCCGGTGCCAAAGGGCAACGAGGGAATATCCCTTGAATCAGCTGAAAAGCCCTGTGTCTAGGGAAGCGGACGTTCGAAACGTGTCGGTCATTCGGGAGATCGTTTAATATTCGGACGGGAGTCCGGCTTGAGAATATTGTAATCGTCGTGGGAGGACCTGGAACATATGCATGCCGGGATACGACAAGTTTATGATTCTGAGACACCGAAAACATTCAGTCAAATCTCGGTTAGTGTAGCAGGAAACCGGTAAATCTATTGGCCCGATACGAGATCGAGTCAAGACCATACCGGGGCGCCTCCCGTGGTCCGAACGAGGCTTGCACGGGCATCATTAATATTTCCGGTGCCGGAGGGCAACGGGGGAGAGTCCCAGGACTAGACTCCAAAATCGAAAACGTGTTCGAAGGGAGCGGGCTGTAGACCGAGGATATGAGCCGAACGGCGACCACAATTGGGACGGACCCGAGGTCTAAGCGTGGCCCACGGAGGTCTTATTGATATTCCCATGGAAGGGGTCCAGGGGTGGCGAGGACCGTCTCGTTCTATTCCAATTTTGTCGGTCACTCACGGACCTTTTCATGTTCGGGCAAGGGCCCATGTTGAAAGTACGACGTGGATGGAAATGACCCCGTACAAATGTATGCCGAGTTTATGGCAGTTTCAATGAAAGAACGGGAACGAATCCCATTAGAATGAATCCGATTTAACGGGCTATCGGCCCGGAGCAATGCCGGCTCACGACCATGTCGGGGAGGGAGCCGTCGGCCATATTGGTTGCTCACGGGTCTTTTCATGTTCAGACACAGGTCTGTAATAGAAACGCGACGAAAACCGAGGTGAACCCGTTCAAATGTCTACCAAATGCGCGGGAATTCTAGTGGCGGCTCGGAAGGGATCCGGCCTGAGAAACGAGTCCTGTTTAATCGAATTGTCAGCCTGAGGCAAGGTCAGGCCATGGCCATTTCGGTATAATTCCCAAGACTCGGGCCCAACCTGGAAGGGCGACATCGTTGTTCCTTCAGCATCGAGTCACGGGGGAGACGGGGCTGCAACATAGATTTTACCATTTTCTCTATCTGGGCTTTAAATTATGTGCATATATATTTTATTGCTTATTTCCCTTTTATGTATTTATTCTGGATGATTTCTCCATTTTGTTTATTATTATTATTATCTTTCCCCCCTTTTTTAAAGCCATTATTATTACTACTTCACATTTTTTTATTTATTTCATGTATATATATGTTCAGATTTATTTATTCATATTGATTTATTATTATTATTATTATTATTATTATTATTATTATTATTATATTTTTCTGGAGAGAGAGTGGGCCGTTGGAGGACTGAACGGGGGCTGAAGGAGCGTGTCGCTGAAGGTGGAAGGGTGCACCGCTGAGGAAGGGATGGAAGAGTGTGCCGCTGAAGGGCTGCAGGAGTGTGCCGCTGAAGGCCTTGCAGAAGGTGTACCGGTGAGGGCGCCAGGGAGCATGCCGCTGAGCGGCCATGAAGGGTGATTAGGGGCGCGCCGGTGAAGGAGCTGGCAAGGTGTGTCGGCGAAGGCCAGGGAGAACGTGCCGGGGGAGAGTGGCTAGCGGCGCACCGCTGAGGGGTGGCAGGAGCGTGCCGCTGAAGGGCGCGTTGAGCGTGTCGGGAAAGGATGGTGGGAGGTGTGCCGGCGAAGGCCGATGGATGGCGTGCCGGCGAAGGAGCTGGCGAGCGTGCCGCTAAAGAGGGCGTACCGGCCAAGGGTGGCTAGAAGGTGTGCCGGTGAAGGGCGACTGCGGGGGCGAACCGCTGAAGGGCATGGGGAGCCCACTCCTCCTCCGTTTCTTTTAAGGCTTTTCTTTTCTTCTTTTCTGATTTTGTTGAATTTGTATGGGTTTCTTCTCTCTTTCTCTTGATTATCTTTCATTCTTTCTCCCATGAGGTCGAACGTTCAAGTTGTTTAGTTGTTGTTCGGTTCGGCTCTCTTTGAATTGATTGCGTTTCCCTGCCTTGGTTAAAGCATTTTACCGTTGTTCTTTTCATTTATTTGTTGCTTCCTTTTATCTTTTTAATGTGTTGTTGCTCCATTTGTTTGTTGTTGTCTTCTGTCATTTTAATATGTTATTGTTTCTAACAAAAATTCGGCAGCATCTCCCCTTGACCCGAGCGTAAGGGAGATACAGGGAACGCGCCCACAAGGAGTGGCGGAACCTGACAACTGGAGGTGGATAGCCGAGAGCGGTAACACCTTAATGTAACCTCGGAAAAGTCGGAGGGGATGTCGGACGGGAAACCTCTCCCAGGCTGGCCGGGGGTGCAGCAGGCAAGAAGGTTGGGGGTGGTGGCTAGCGTGCCGGCCAGGGAGCCTGTAGGGACTGGAGAGGTGTGCCGGGCAAAGGCCAAGGGGGACCGTGCCGGTGAATGGGGGGCAAGGTGTACCGAGCAGGGAGGTCACGGGGTGCATCGGGGAAGACCCACAGGGGTGTGCCGGCGAAGGGGCTTGGCTAGTGCGTGCCGGGGAAGGC
Organism: Amorphophallus konjac; assembly: GCA_022559845.1. Classification (NCBI taxonomy): domain Eukaryota; kingdom Viridiplantae; phylum Streptophyta; class Magnoliopsida; order Alismatales; family Araceae; genus Amorphophallus; species Amorphophallus konjac. Next base: position 557,431,936 of record CM040121.1, on the reverse strand, counting down.
CCGTAGGGGCGTGTCGGCGAGCGGGTGAGCCAAAGGCGTGTCGCTGGAGGCACACGGAGGGTATGCCAGGCGAAGGACCAACCGGGGATGCTGGTTGGCTAGGCCAAAGGGAATCTTGGCAGGAGGGAGAGAGACTCAAGGGGCCTCAGGATAGAAGCGTTGGGCCTGGATGTCTAGGGAGAAACAGAATGGTGTCTCCCTTTAGGCAAATGAGCAGAGATTGCAGCGGGGAGGGGAAGGGCAGCAGGCCCTCTCCCCCCTTTCTTCTTCTCTTCTTTCCCTTCTTTTTCTTCTTCTCTTCAGGCAGGGGTGGCGGGTGGAGCGGCAGCACTCTCCCCTCTCTTCTTTTCCTCTCTCTTTATACAGGCGACAGCGGTGGGTGGAGCGGCGAGCCCTCCTCCCTCTCTTCCTCTCTTCCCTCTTCTTCTCTTCTTCTCTTTCTCTTCTTCTCTGCGCGCGGACGGCGGTGGCAGGTGGACGGAAAAGCAGGAAGGGGGAGGCGGAGCCTCCCTTCCTCTTCTTCTTCTCTTCCTCTCTTCTTCTCTTCTCCTTCTTCTTCTCTTCTTCTCTTTCTCTTCTTCTCTTCTCCTCTTCACTGTCTGCGTGTGGGTGTCTCTCCCTTTTTTTTTCTCTGTTCGCAGCGAAGAGGGGTTTTATACCCCGGGCGGCGGGAGTCCTCGAGCACGGTAGTCAGAGGCGGGAAGTGCTGGTCATGATGGGGTTTGACTTCCCCCGTCCTGGATGTCAGGGGAGTAGCCTGCGTGGCCCAACCTCTAGTTGACACCTCGGACGGCTCACTGCGCGCCAAGGATGCGTAGGGCATGGGCGCCACGTCGCTCGACCGTTGAAAAGCCTTCACGCTGTGCCGCTGGCGGGCTCAATAAGTGTGCCGCTGGGAGGGCCAAAGGCCGTGCCGCTGAAGGGCTGCCCAAGCGTGCCATTGAAGAGGGAAAAAGGCGTGCCGCTGAGGGCCAAAGGGGGCGTGCCGCTGAAGCCCCAAATGGGCGTGCCGCTGGAGCCCCAAATAGGCGTGCCGCTGAAGGCCAAGGGCTATGCAGCTGAAAGGCGTGCCGCTGAACAGGGCAGAGGCTGTGCCGCTGAAGGGTGTGCCGCTGAGGGCCCTTGGGGAAGTGTGCCGCTGGGGACACCCTGGGGGTGTGCCGCTGGGGCTCCCCAGGGGGTGTGCCGCTGGGGCTCCCCAGGGGGTGTGCCGCTGGAGACACCCTGGGGGTGTGCCACTGAGGCTGACTTGAGCCCGTTTTGAGCATGAGTTATGGCTCGTTTGATTTCCTTCGGGGGCCACGGATTGTGAGCTTCCCGGGGGTTGGTTTCTCTTACCTGTCATGACTCCGGTGACGGCTTCGCGACAGTGTGCATATTTGGGGAGTCCGGATGACCAGTCCCTCCGGGGCTTCTTCACTTGGTGCCGTTGTTAGTACTGGGCCGAGTAGGATATCTGCATGTGCAATTTTTGGTGTCCACAAATGCCCCCCACCCACGGGTAGCGCGGGCGAAGGATGAGCCGGGCGGTGCCCGGGGGTGTACTGGTCTCTCTCTTTTTCTTTGTCGGTGCCGATCGGGCGTCGGGAGCCAGCGTGACTAATCTGTCTCTTCTTCTCATTGCTAATGCCGGTGGGATGCCGGGCATTGGCCCAGTTTATTGACCTCTTTGTCTCTTCGTCAATGCCGACGGGGTGTCGTGAGCTGACATGGCTTGTTGATCCCTTTGTCCCTTCGTCAGTGCCGACAGGGCATCGGGAGCTGACCTGATTTGTTGTTCTCTTTGTCTCTTCGTCAGTGCCGACAGGGCGTCGGGAACTGACCTAGTTTGTTGTCTCTTAGTCTCTTCGTCAGTGCCAACATGTGTCGGGAGCTGACCTGGTTTGTTGTCTCCTGGTCTCCCGACCTGGTTTGTTGTCTCTTGGTCTCTTCGTCAGTGCCGATAGGGTGTCGGGAGCTGACATGGTTTGTTATCTCTTGGTCTCTTCGTCAGTGCCGACAGGGTGTCAAGAGTTGACCAGATTTGTTGGTCTCTTTGTCTCTTCGTCAGTGCCGATAGGGCGTCGGGAGCTGACCTGGTTTGCTGTCTCTTAGTCTCTTCGTCAGTGCCGACAGGGTGTCGGGAGCTAACCTGGTTTGTTGTCTCCTGGTCTCTTCGTCAATGGCGACATGGTGTCAGGAGCTGACCTGGTTTGTTGTCTCTTGGTCTCTTCGTCAGTGCCGACAGGGTGTCGGGAGCTGACCTGATTTGTTGGTCTCTTGGTCTCTTCGTCAGTGCCGACAGGGTGTCGGGAGCTGACCTGGTTTGTTGTCTCTTGGTCTCTTCGTCAGTGCCGACAGGGTGTCGGGGGCTGACCTGGCTTGTTGTCTCTTGGTCTCTTCGTCAGTGCCGACAGGGTGTCGGGAGCTGACCTGATTTGTTGGTCTCTTGGTCTCTTCGTCAGTGCCGGCAGGGTGTCGGGAGCTGACCTGGTTTGTTGTCTCTTGGTCTCTTCATCAGTGCTGACGGGGTGTCGGGAGCTGACCTAGTTTGTTGTCTCTTGGTCTCTTCGTCAGTGCCGATAGGGTGTCGGGAGCTGACCTGGTTTGTTGATCTCTTTGTCTCTTCGTCAGTGCCGACAGGGCGCCGGGAGCTGACCTGGTTTGTTGGTCTCTTTGTCTCTTTGTTAGTGCCGATAGGGTGTCGGGAGTTGACTTGGTTGGTTGATCTCTTTGTCTCTTTGTCAGTGCCGACAGGGTGCCGGGAGCTGACATGGTTTATTGGTCTCTTTGTCTCTTCGTCAGTGCCGACAGGGAGTCGGGAGCTGACCTAGTTTATTTGTCTCTTTGTCTCTTTTCTTTTCTCTCTTTTTTTTGAACCACATTACCGGTACAAGCGCCCTTTTGGGTTTTCGCCTGCACCGGCCCCCTCTTGCTTTTGCCCACGCGCCCTCTCAGGTTTTCACGCGGCGGGGTACCCGATTTTACCTGTAGCGCCCTTTCGAATTTTCACCACAGCCGGGTTGTTGCCATTTTTACCCTTGTCCCCGTGTGGGGGCAAGTCCGGCGGGGCACCTATGTTTTAAGCCCCTCTTTCTTTTTTTCTCTTTTTTTTTTGACCGGCGGGTGATATGCAATTGTTGGCTAGGGCCCAAAGCCTTGCGCCAAAAGACGAGGTTCATTCGTTGGCAAGGAGACAATGCCAACACAACGGGAGATTTTCCGCCGATTGGCGATATTGTATGGAGTGGGTGGCTAGGGCACGAAGCCTTGCGCCGGAAAAGGACTTATTCGTTGGCAAGGGACTAATGCCAGCGCAAGGATAGAGATTTTGCCGATTCGGGCGTAAGGCCCACAATGGCGGTTTTGCATGGGAGAAGGTGGCTAGGGCACGAAGCTTTACGCCGGAGAAGGACTTATTTGTTGGCAAGGAGCTAGCGCCAACGCAGGGGTGGAGCCGTCTTTACCCGTGTGGATGCCCGTCGATACATAGGGGCGTGCGGACGGGAGCCATATGTATGTACATATATATATTATTATTATTATTATTGTTTTCTCTTCTTTCTCTTTCTTTCTCTCTCTTTTTTTCCTCTTCTTCTCCCTTTTTTATTTTCTTCTCTCTTTTTTTTTTCTCTTTTTTTGTCGAAATCCCCCCTTATCTTCCCATTTTCTATTCTCTTCCTCTTTTACCGTCTTTCCTCCTTTTTTTTTTTGCTCGACGTATAAAGGATGGCGGGGGTGGCGCGCCGCTGAAGGGCTGGCCGGAGCATGCCGCTGGAGCGCGCTAGGGGAGTGTGCCGCTGAACGGGCGTAGGAGCGTGCCGCTGAGGGGCCTGGACAGGGAAGCGTGCCGCTGAGCGACCGGGCGTGCCGCTTGGCGGGTATGCCGCTGGGCGCCTGTGGATGCGCCGTGGAGCGGGTGTGCCGCTGAGCGGAGCATGCTAGCAAGCGTGCCGTTGAAGGGGCACGGGTGTGTTCTACTGAAGAAGTCGTAGGGTGTGTCGTTAGAGGCTTCACAACGAGGTTGCCGCTGAGGACACTTAGCAGTGTGCCGCTGGAAGGCTTGCAGGCTACTGCACCGTTGGAGCACTTCAAGAGTGTTTCCTTTTCTTCTTTTCACCTTCTCTTCTCTTTTCTCCTCTTCTATATTCCCCTTCCTTCATAGGGTGTTTCCTTTCTTTTCTTTTCTTTTCTCTCGTCTCTTCTTTCTTTTTTTTTTTCTCTTCTCTCTTTTCTTGCTTCTTTCTGTTCCTTTCTCTTTTCTCTTCCCCTTCGTTTGAAGAACCCCGGACAGCCGTCGGCGTGGCTACCGATGATATAAAAGCTGTCGGCTCAGGGGTCGATGATTGAAAGCTGTCGGCTCAGGGGTCGATGATTTGAAAGCTGTCGGCTCAGGGGCTGATAAGTGAAAGCCGAAACAGTCGAGGCTGGAAGCAGGCTTCAAAAGTTGAAATTGGGACGCAAGATGTGGAAGCCCAAATCGGGGAAGCGAACTACAGAAGCCGGAGTTGGGAGATTAACGAGCCGCGAGGGCAAGAGGTAGGCCATGGGGGCCCAGATTGGGCACTACGAGCCAGCGCTGGGAAAGTAGGCTTCGATAGCCGAAATTGAGTTTATTGTAGACACATATTCTTATTATTTATTACTATTAGATATTCTTTTTGATTTTTTGATTTTTTTATTTTTTTTATTCAAGCATGCAAGCATTCATCAGCAGGCATAACATAGATATAAGTATGGCAGCTCCCTCTATAGGGGATAGGATAGGGACATCACCTGTAATTCGTAGATGCGGTGCGGGCCACGAGGCACAATTGGGGGGTGGTGCACCCGTCAAGAGGATATCGCATCTCTGACATGCATAACCTAAATTCACGCATTTCACCCGAGGTAATTCTCTGTGGCATGGCAGTGCAAATGTGTGAACAAAGAGCCCTAACCATAAGGATATGCAGGTTTTCTTAGTGACACTCAAGGATCACTCTAGCGCCTACACATTAGTTCCAGGCTTTCGACTTTCGGTAGCTTCACACAGCCCCCATTTGTTTATTTTGGTAGCGGATTTCACCGTTCGGCGTGAGTCTCATCATGTGTCTCAATGGGGATTCTCGGCTACTAGGACTCATCCTTATTGTAATTTTATTACGGATTCCACCGTTTGGTTCGAGTCTCCTCATGTGTCTCAATGGGGATTCCCGGCTACTAGGATTCGTCCTTATTATAATTCGCTTCACCATTTCGCGCGAGTCTCCTCATGTGTCTCAATGGGGATTCCCGGCTACTCGGATTCACGTGTCTCTCTCTTTTCTTTTTTTTTCTCTCTTTTTTTTATCTTCTCTCTCTTTTTTTTTTTACAGTGGGGGTAGGCAACTTTTTCCTTACGATTACCTTTCACGCGAGTGCAGGAATTCAAGCCTCCGTAGAGTGCTAAGAAGAAATTCGGGCAATCCCTATAGTCGAAGGCTATTGAACACATTAAGTGCTAAGTGTGGGAGCGTTGCCTCAGGTTTATTTTGTGAGTTGGACTTAGCGATTCAGCCATGACTCTTTCCCTTGACGTGTGCACCAGCCATAACTGGGTTCCCTTCGAACGCGTGCCATGACGCCCGTGCATCCGGAATCGGGCGATATTATTTAGCAAGGAAACACGGTCCTAGAAAATTCTAAGGAGGTGTATTATTCTATATTAAGCAACCATGCAAACAGGGAAATCAAGCATTCTCTTCTTTCTTCTTTTTTGTTTTGTTGTTTTGTTGTTGTTTTTTTTTGTTTGTTTTCCCTGTGTTTTTTTTGTTTGTTGTTTTTTTTTGTGGCATAAGAAAATATTATTGTTACGTATAAGTGTAGTGGTAGTAGAGGTACTAGGGAAGCAGACAACGGAGGGCCGAAAGGACATCAGGGAAGCGGGCTATAGAAGTCGAGGGACATTGGGGAAGCAGGCCATAAAGGCCAAAAGGAAGCAGGCTGCGAGAGCCCAAGTTGGAAAGCAGGCTGCGAGAGACAAAGTTAGGAAGCGGGCTATAAAAGCCAGAATTGGGGAGCAGGCCACGGAGGCCAAAGGGGAAGTGGGCTACGGGAGCCAGAACTGGGAAGCAGGCCACAAAGGCTAAAGGGGAAGCAGGCCATGAGAGCCAAAGTTAGGAAGCAGGCTATAAAAGCCAAAGGTAAGCAGGCTGCAAGAGCCAAAGTTGGGAAGCCGGCCATGAAGGTCAAAGGTAAGCAGGCTGCAAGAGCCAAGGTATGGGAAGCAGACCGTGAAGGCCAAAGGTAAGCAGGCTACAAGAGCCAAAGTTGGGAAGCAGGCCAGAAGGCCAAAGGTAAGCAGGCTGCAAGAGCCAGATTATGGGAAGCAGGCTGAAGGAGCCGAAGTTGGGAAGCGGGCTGCAGGAACTGAAGTTACGGGAAGAAGGCCGTGAAGGCTGAATTCTGGGAAGCAGGCTATAGAAGCCAAAGAGAAGCAGGCCATGAGAGCCAAAGGTAAGCAGGCTGTGAGAGCCAAAGTTGGCGAGCAGGCCATAAAAGCCAAGGGGAAGCAGGCTACGAGAGCCAGAATTGGGCAGCAGGCTATAAAAGCCAAAGGGAAGCAGGATGCAAGAGCCAAGGTTGGGAAGCAGGCCACGAGGGCCAAAGGTAAGCAGGCTGCGAGAGCCAAAGTTGGGAAGCGGGCTGCAAGAGCCGAATTCTGGGAAGCAGGCCGTAAAGGCCGAATTCTGAGAAGTAGGCTGCAAGAGCCAAAGATATTGGGAAGCAGGCTGCAAGAGCCGAGATTGTGGGCAGTAGGCTACGAATGTCAAATCAGGGGAGCAGGCTACAAGAGCCAAGGGCAAGCAGGCTACGAGAGCCTGAATTGGGAAGCGGGCTATAAAAGCCAAAGGGAAGCAGGCTGCAAGAGCCAAGGTTAGGAAGCAGGCCACGAGGGCCAAAGGTAAGCAGGTTGCGAGAGCCAAAGTTGGGAAGCGGGCTGCAAGAGCCGAATTCTGGGAAGCAGGCCGTAAAAGGCCAAATTCTGAGAAGCAGGCTGCAAGAGCCAAAGATATTGGGAAGCGGGCTGCAAGAGCCGAGATTGTGGGCAGTAGGCTACGAAAGCCAAATCAGGGGAGCAGGCTACAAGAGCCAAAATTGGGGAGCGGGCTGCAGGAGCCGCAATTATGAGAAGCGGGCCGTGAAGGCCGAATTCTGGGGAGCAGACCGTAAAGGCCAAATTCTGGGAAGCGGGCCGCAAGAGCCGAAATTGGGAAGCGGGTCGTGAAAGCCGAATTCCAGGAAGCAGGCCGTAAAGGCCAAATTCTGGGAAGCAGGCTGTAAGAGCCAAAGATATTGGGAAGCGGGCTGCAAGAGCCGAAATTATAGGAAGCAGGCTACGGAAGCCAAATCGGGGAAGCAGGCTACAAGAGCCAAAATTGGGCAGCAGTCTATAAGAGCCAAAGGGAAGCAGGCTGCAAGAGCCAAAGTTGGGAAAGCGGGCCGTAAGAGTCGAAGCATACTGAAAAGTAGGCTAAAAAGCCAAGGGATATTGGGAGTAGGCTGACAAGCCGAGAGATGTTAGAAGTAGGCTATAAAGTCGAAAATATATAGGAGAGCGCGGTGGGATGGGTGGATTAATCCTGATAGTGGGCATTGGCCAGAATAACTGAGCCAAAGGGCGTCGGGTAGTAGGATACGAGAGCCGAGGAGAAGGGTTTGTGAAGCGGCGAGTTCAGAGACCACGTCTACCTCATGCCTCTCTCTCTCTCTCTCTCTCTCTTTTGTGTGCGAAGAGGCGGGTACAAAGACCATGTCTGCCTCATGTCTCCTTTTTTCCTTCTCTTCTTCTTTTGTGTGGGGAGGCAGGTGCGAAGACCATGTTCGCCTCGCGGCTGTTCTTTCTCTTCTTCTCATTTTCTTTTATGGAGAGGCAGGTGCAGAGACCATGTTCACCTCATGATCGCTTTTTTTCTTCTTCTCTTCTTCTTTTATGGAGAGTCAGGTGCAGGGACCATGTTCGCCTCATGTCTCTTTTTTTCTCTTCTCTTCTTCCTTTGTAGAGAGGCATGTGCAGAGACTATGTTTGCCTCATGATTACTCTTTCTCTTCTTCTCTTCTTCTTTTATGGAGAGGCAGGTGCAATGACTATATTTGCCTCGTGATCATTTCTTTCTTTTCTTCTATTCTTCTTTTGTGGAGAGGCAGGTGCAGAGACCGTGTTCGCCCCGTGATTGTTATTTCTCTTCGTCTTTTCTTCTTTTATGAAGAGGCGGGTGCAAAGACCGCGTCTGCCTCGTGACTCTCTTTTTTTTCTTCTCTTCTTCTTTTGTAGAGAGGCAGGTGCAGAGACCCTGTTCGCCTCATGACTCTTTCTCTTTTTTTTCTTCTTTTGTAGAGAGGCAGGTGCAGAGACCGTGTTCGCCTCATGTGCATTCTTTCTTTCCTTCTCTTCTTTTGTGTGATGAGGAGGGCTCGAAGACCACGTCTGCCTCATGTGTCTTCTTTTGTTTCTGCTCTTCTTCTTTTATGTGAAGAGGCGGGTTCAGGGACCACGTCTGCCTCATGTGTCTTTTCTTCCTTTTCTTCTCTTCTTCTTTTGCGTGGAGAGGCGGGTTCGAGGACCGTGTTCACCTCGTGACTCTTCTTTTTCTTCTTCTCTTCTTCCTTTTTATAGAAAGAGGTGGGCTCGGGGACCACGTCTGCCTCATGTGTATTCTTTCTTTTCTCCTCTTCATTTTTGTGATGAGGCGGGCTCGAAGACCACGTCTGCGTCATGTGTCTTTTCTTCCTTTTCTTCTCTTCTTCTTTTGCATGGAGAGGCGGGTGCAGAGACCATGTTCGCCTTGTGACTCTTTGTCTTTTTTTTTCTTCTCTTCTTCCTTTTTGTGGAAAGAGACAGGCTCGGGGACCACGTCTGCCTCAGGTGTATTCTTTCTTTTCTCCTCTTCTTTTTGTGATGAGGCGGGCTCGAAGACCACGTCCGCCTCATGTGTCTTTTCTTCTTTTTCTTCTCTTCTTCTTTTGCGTGGAGAGGCGGGTGCAGAGACCATGTCCGCCTCGTGACTCTTTGTCTTTTTTTTTCTTCTTTTGTTGAGAGGCAGGTGCAGAGACCGTGTTCGCCTCATGTGCATTCTTTCTTTCCTTCTCTTCTTTTGTGTGATGAGGCGGACTCGAAGACCACGTCTGCCTCATGTGTCTTTTTTTTCTTTTCTTCTCTTCTTTTGTGTGATGAGGCGGGCTCGAAGACCACGTCTGCCTCATGTGTCTTCTTTTCCTTTTCTTCTCCTCTTTTGTGTGATGAGGCGGGCTCGAGGACCACGTCTACCTCATGTGTCTTTTCTTCCTTTTCTTCTTTTCTTTTTGTGTGGTGAGGCGGGCTCGAGGGCCACGTCTGCCTCATGTCTCTTCTTCCTTTTCTTCTCTTCTTTTGCGTGATGAGGTGGGCTCGAGGACCACGTCTACCTCATGTCTCTCTTTTTTTTTTATGTGATGAGGCGGGCTCGAGGACCACGGATGCCTCATGTCTTTTCTTTCTTTATTCTGCTCTTCTCTTCTCATTGATGTTTTCGCGCTGGAGTGTATTTCTCTTAATGTGCCCCCGGGTTGGGGTGTAGCTTCATTTGGTGTGCATCCCCCCCTGAGGGGTGTGTTTTACCTCTTTGCTTCTGTGCCCCCAGGCGGGGTGTATTTTTTTTGGCTTCTATGTCCCCAGACCAGGGTGTGTTTTTTTTAATGCCCCCGAGGTGGGGTGCAGCTCTCTTCAAATTCCCCCATGGTGGGGTATACACTTCACAGCTTCTATGCCCCCAAGTGGGGTATGTCTCTTCTTCAAATACCCCTGAGCCAGGGTGGACTTCTCTTCATATGCCCCTGAGTCGGGGCGTGTTCTTTATAGCTTCTAGGCCCTCGAGGCGAGGTATGTTTCTTCTTCATATGCCCCTGGTACGGGGCGTAGCTCTCTTCAAATGCCCCCGGGACGGGGGTGTATCTTTTGCTTCTTATGCCCCCCTGACGCCGGAGTGTGTCTTTTACTTCTTACGCCCCCCTGAGGCGGGGGTGTATCTCTTTACGGCTTCTGTGCCCCCGAAGCAGGGTATGTTGTTTCTTCAAATGCCGCTTTGTCTCCCATGGAGGGGGTGTGTTGTTTCTTCAAAAGCCCCCAGGCCAGGGTGTATTCTTCTCTTTCTTATACTCCCGAGGCGGGAGGGGTTCTCTTCATGTGCCCCCATGGCGGGATGTGCTTCTTTCTTCAAGTGTCCCCAGGCCGGGGTGAATTCTTTTCTTCTTCCCAGACATACCGGGGGGAATGCATTTTGCTTCTTGTGCTCCCAAGGTGGGGTGTATTGTTGCTTTTGATGCCCCCAAGGTGGGGCGTATTGCTGCTTCTGATGCCCCTATGTCGGGGTATATTCTTTCTTCATGTGCTCCCAGGTCGAGATGTATGCCTCTTTGCTTCGGTGCCCCCGGGTGGAGGTGTACTCAATCTCTTTGCTTTTGCATCCCCCAGGCGGGGTATGTTTCTTCTTCATACGCCCCTGGTACGGCGCATATTCTTTATGTCTTCTATGCCCCCTAGCGGGGTATATTTCTTCTTCAAATATCTCTAAGATGGGATGCATTCTTCTCTTTCTTATGCTCCCGAGGCGGGATGTATCTTCTTCAAATACCCCTAAGCCGGGGCGGGTTCTTTATGGCTCTGTGCCCCCTGGCGGGGTATGTTTCTTCTTCAAATACCCCTAAGACGGGGGTGTGATTCCTGACTTCATATGCCCCTGACGTGGGGTATATCTTTTGTTTCTTATGCTCCCGAGCCGGGATGTAGCCTCTTGGCCTCATATGCTGCCGAGGCGAGGGGTATGTTGCTTCAGGTGCCCCCGGGGGGAATGCATTTTGCCTCTACTGCCCCGTGGTGGGGTATATCTTTCGCTTCTTATGCCCCCTCCTTAAGGCGGGGTGAAGTCTTTGCTTTAAATGCCCCTAAATCGGGGTATAGTTTTGTCCCATATGCCCCTAGAGCAGGGGTGTATTTCTCTTCATGTGCCCCTCAGTCGGGGTGTATCTTTGTTGGTTGTTGTGCCCCCAAAGGGAGGTGTCTTTCTCTTCATGTGCCCCGGGCACCGGGTGTATCTTTTCTCTTTTTTTTTTTGCCCCCCCGGGGGGGGGGGGGGAATTCTTCTTCTGCCCCGACACGCTGGGGAATGTTTGCTTCCTGTGCCCCCAAAGTGGGGTGTATGCTTTTTTCTTCAGACTCCCCTAAGGCGAGGTGTATTCTTTGTTGCTTCATGTACCCTCGAGTCGGGGTGGATTCTCTTCATGTGCCCCCATGGTGGGGTGTACTCTCTTTATGTGTCCCCAGGAGTGGGGTGTGGTTTGCTTCCTGTGCGCCCTAGCAGGGTGTATCACTGCTTGCAATGTCCCCCGAGGCGGGGTATCCTTCTTCTTCAAATACCCCTAAGTCGGGGCGTATTCTTTATGGATTCTATGCCCCCACAGCGGGGTGTGTTTCTTCTTCAAATACCCCCAAGATGGGGTGGACTCTTTTCTTCTTATACTTCCAAGGCAGGATGTAGCTTCTTCAAATGCCCCTGAGCCGAGGCGTGTTCTTTACGGCTTCTATGCCCCCAGGCGGGGTATATTTCTTCTTCAAATATCCCTAGGCCGGGGTGTATTCTTGCTGCTTCTCATGATCCCGAGGCGGGATGTGACTTCTTCAAATGCCCTTAAGCCGGGGCGTGTTCTTTACGGCTTCTATGCCCCAAGGCGGGGTATATTTCTTCTTCAAATAACCTTAGGCCAGGGTGTATTCTTGCTGCTTCTCATGCTCCCGAGGCGGGATGTGACTTCTTCAAATGCCCTTAAGCCAGGGCGTATTCTTCATGACTTTTGTGTCCCCTGATGGGGTATGTTTCTTCTTCAAACGCTCCTAAGCTAGGGTGTGTTCTTATGCTTTTTGCGCCCCTCAAGGCGAGGTGCATTCCTCTCCATATGCCCCTAGCATGGGGTGTGCTTTTGTTTCTTATGCCTCCAGGCCGGGGTACGTTTCTTCTTCATATGCCCCTGAGCCAAGGTGAGTTTCTCTTTTTATGTGTCCCCAGGCGGGGTGAATTCTTTTCTTCTCATGCCCCCATGGCGGGGTATGTCTTTTGCTTCATGTGCCCCCATATCAGGGTGTATTTCTTCTTCAAATGCCCCTAAGCCAGGGTGAAATTCTATTTCTTCTTATGTCCCCAGGTCAGGGCGGATTCTTCTTCAAATGCCCCGAAGCCGGGGTGTAGCTTTTGCTTTGTGTGCCCCTTAGTCGGGGCGGACTCTCTTCATGTGCCCCTGGGAATGGGGTGTATTTCCTTTTTTGGCCTCCTATGCCCCCGTAGTAGGGTATATATCTTCTTCTCATCCCCCATGGCAGGGTATGTGCATGCTCTCTACGAGAGTGGTGGCCGTGCTTGGCCTCATTGCTATAAAGCATTCCCCACAGCGGGCAACCATTCCCCAAGCTACAATTGTGGCTCACTGGATCTTTTAACAGCCATTCGGGGGCCGTTTTGTGCCGGATGGAGGCAGCAGGGAGGAGGAACGGGCCGAGTCATTACACCACGGACTCGGAGCCTCCTAGAGTCGGGCGGGATGCCGGGTTTCTTCTTGCTCTTTTGGTCGGCGATGGTGGCCAACTTTTCTTCTTTTCTTCTTTCTCTTCTTTTTTTTTGTCCCTTCTTCTCTTCTCTTTTTTTTGTATGATCGACTAGGGTGGAGGTGTAGGAGAGCGCTCACCCCCTCAGGGAGGGGATGAGTGGTTCGCTCCACCGCATCAACCCCACATTGGTAATCTTTGTTCAGCACGGGTCTCGACGGACGTGGTCGTACAACCCTCTCTTGCTAATTCTTTCTCTTCTTTTTTTTTGCTTCTTTCTTTTCTCTTTTTTTTTTCTTTTCTTCTCTTCTTCTTTTCTTCTTTTTTTCTTTTCTTCTTTTCTTCTCTTTCTTCTTGAGGGAAACGGGGGGCTTGATTTCCCCACCCTTCTCTTCTCCTTTTTTTTTATAACAGCCCCCATGATTCTTGGAAGCTGCATATGCTTCGAAGCAGCGTCCTCGAGGCCGCGAAGGCAGTTGCATCGAGTCTGGATTTTCTCCCCATAGGGCTGGCGAAGACAGCACCTGCAATTCATCAAAGCAGACAAACATCGTTTATTAGGGGGCCATGAGGCCTTGAATCCCGGCGAAGAGATGAAGGGTAGTTTAGGTCCCACCGGGCGTGCCAGACTTGTGGATGTACTTTTCGATCGTTTATTATGCTCGTCTCTTCGGGAATGGTTGATTCGTCTATTAAGTGCATGGGTGTGCTAGTCACAAAGTGACAATTTATTCGGGCTCCGAAGAGCCCACGGTGCACTCGATCTGACTCGGTCAGACGATTGTGTGGTTCGTGTCGGGACCAAAATCCGCCGCGCCATAAAGGTCACGGCGTCATTTACATCCCCCATACGAGGGAACACCCTTGATTAATCACCGGGATTCAGGGCCTCATGGCCAAGAAATCAATTGCATGGAAGGTCTATTACGAGGTATTGAAATCCTCACGCGAGGGCGAATAGAAAACCCTTCGCGGTCATGTCAGTCGTATACTGACCATTTAATGTTCGGACGAATGTCCGGCTCGAGAAGATCGCGGTTGTCGCGGGAAAACCGGAACGCATGTATGCCGAGGTACGGCAAATCTATTGTTCGGAAGAGCGGAGAACGTTCGGCTAAACCTCGGTCAGAGCGGTCAGGAACCAGTAAATCTGTTGGCCCGATGCAAGAGCAAGCTGCGACCATACTGCGGTGGGCCCCCCGCAGTCGAAACAAGACTTACAGAAGCATCATTAATATTTCCGGTGCCAAAGGGCAACGAGGGAATATCCCTTGAATCGGCTGAAAAGCCCTGTGTCTAGGGAAGTAGACGTTCAAAACGTGTCGGCCATTCGGGAGACCGTTTAATATTCGGACGGGAGTCCGGCTTGAGAATATTGTAATCGTCGCGGGAGGACCTGGAACATATGCATGCCGGGATACGACAAGTTTATGATTCTGAGACACCAAAAATATTCGGTCAAATCTCGGTTAGTGTAGCAGGAAAGCGGTAAATCTATTGGCCCGATGCGAGATCGAGTCAAGACCATATCGGGGGCGCTTCCCGTGGTCCGAACGAGGCTTGCGCGGGCATCATTAATATTTCCGGTGCCGGAGGGCAACAGGGGAGAGTCCCAGGACTAAACTCCAAAACTGAAAACGTGTTCGAAGGGAGCGGGCTGTAGACCGAGGATATGAGCCGAACGGCGACCACAATTGGGACGGACCCGAGGTCTAATCGTGGCCCACGGAGGTCTTATTGATATTCCCATGGAAGGGGTCCAGGGGTGGCGAGGACCGTCTCTTTCTATTCCAATTTTGTCGGTCACTCACGGACCTTTTCATGTTCGGGCAAGGGCCCATGTTGAAAATACGACGTGGATGGAAACGACCCCGTACAAATGTATGCCAAGTTTATGGCAGTTTCAATGAAAGAACGTGAACGAATCCCATTAGAATGAATCCGATTTAATGGGCTATCGGCCCGGAGCAATGCCGGCTCACGACCATGTCGGGGAGGGAGCCGTCGGCCATATTGGTTGCTCACGGGTCTTTTCATGTTCAGACACAGGTCTGTAATAGAAACGTGGCGAAAACCGAGATGAACCCGTTCAAATATCTGCCAAATGCGCGGGAATTCTAGTGGCGGCTCGGAAGGGATCCGGCCTGAGAAACGAGTCCGGTTTAATCGAAATGTCAGCCTGAGACAAGGTCAGGCCATGGCCATTTCGGGATAATTCCCAAGACTCGGGCCCAACCTGGAAGGGCGACATCGTTGTTCCTTCAGCATCGAGTCACGGGGGAGACGGGGCTGCAACATAGATTTTACCATTTTCTCTATCTGGGCTTTAAATTATGTGCATATATATTTTATTGCTTATTTCCCTTTTATGTATTTATTCTGGATGATTTCTCCATTTTGTTTATTATTATTATTATCTTTCCCCCTTTTTTTAAAGCCATTATTATTACTACTTCACATTTTTTTATTTATTTCATGTATATATATGTTCAGATTTATTTATTCATCCTGGTTTTTTATTAATTTTATTATTATTATTATCATTATTATTATTATTATTATATTTTTCTGGAGAGAGAGTGGGCCGTTGGAGGACTGAACGGGGGCTGAAGGAGCGTGCCGCTGAAGGTGGAAGGGTGCACCACTGAGGAAGGGATGGAAGAGCGTGCCGCTGAAGGGCTGCAGGAGTGTGCCGCTGAAGGCCATGCAGAAGGTGTACCGGTGAGGGCGCCAGGGAGCGTGCCGCTGAGCGGCCATGAAGGGTGATTAGGGGCGCGCCGGTGAAGGAGCTGGCAAGGTGTGTCGGCGAAGGCTAGGGAGAGCGTGCCGTGGGAGAGTGGCTAGCGGCGCACCGCTGAGGGGTGGCAGGAGCGTGCCGCTGAAGGGCGCGTTGAGCGTGTCGGGGAAGGATGGTGGGAGGTGTGCCGGCGAAGGCCGATGGATGGAGTGCCGGCGAAGGAGCTGGCGAGCGTGCCGCTAAAGAGGGCATACCGGCCAAGGGTGGCTAGAAGGTGTGCCAGCGAAGGGCGACTGCGGGGGCGCACCGCTGAAGGGCATGGAGAGCCCACTCCTCCTCCGTTTCGTTTAAGGCTTTTCTTTTCTTCTTTTCTGATTTTGTTGAATTTGTATGGGTTTCTTCTCTCTTTCTCTTGATTATCTTTCATTCTTTCTCCCATGAGATCGAACATTCAAGTTGTTTAGTTGTTGTTCGGTTCGGCTCTCTTTGAATTGATTGTGTTTCCCTGCCTTGGTTAAAGTATTTTACCGTTGTTCTTTTCGTTTATTTGTTGCTTCCTTTTATCTTTTTAATGTGTTGTTGTTCCATTTGTTCATTGTTGTCTTCTGTCATTTTAATATGTTATTGTTTCTAACAAAAATTCGGCAGCATCTCCCCTTGACCCGAGCGTAAGGGAAATACAGGGAACGCGCCCACAAGGAGTGGCGGAACCCGACAACTGGAGGTGGACGCCCGAGAGCGGCAACACCTTAATGAAACCTCGGAAAACTCGGAGGGGACGCCGGACGGGAAACCTCTCCCAGGCTGGCTGGGGGTGTAGCGGGCAAGAAGGTTGGGGGTGGTGGCTAGCATGCCGGCCAGGGAGCCTGTAGGGGCTGGAGAGGTGTGCCGGGTAAAGGCGGGGACCGTGCCTGTGAACGAGGGGCAAGGTGTACCGGGCAGGGAGGTCACGGGGTGCACCGAGGAAGACCCGCAGGGGTGTGCCGGCTAAGGGGCTTGGCTAGTGCATGCCGGGGAAGGCCCGTAGGGGCGTGCCGGCGAGCGGGTGAGCCAAAGGCGTGCCGCTGGAGGCACACGGAGGGTATGCCAGGCGAAGGACCAGCCGGGGATGCTGGTTGGCTAGGCCAAAGGGAATCTTGGCAGGAGGGAGAGAGACTCAAGGGGCCTCAGGATAGAAGCGTTGGGCCTGGATGTCTAGGGAGAAACGGAAGGGTGTCTCCCTTTAGGCAAATGAGCAGAGATTGCAGCGGGGAGGGGAAGGGCAGCAGGCCCTCTCCCCCCCCTTTCTTCTTCTCTTCTTTCCCTTCTTTTTCTTCTTCTCTTCAGGCGGGGGCGGTGGGTGGAGCGGCAGCACTCTCCCCTCTCTTCCTTTCCTCTCTCTTCGCACAGGCGACAGCGGTGGGTGGAGCGGCGAGCCCTCCTCCCTCTCTTCCTCTCTTCCCTCTTCTTCTCTTCTTCTCTTTCTCTTCTTCTCTTCGCGCGGACGGCGATGGCGGGTGGACGGAAAAGTAGGAAGGGGGAGGCAGAGCCTCCCTTCCTCTTCTTCTTCTCTTCCTCTCTTATTCTCTTCTCCTTCTTCTTCTCTTCTTCTCTTTCTCTTCTTCTCTTCTCCTCTTCACTGTCTGCGTGTGGGTGTCTCTCCCTTTTTTTTTTCTCTGTTCGCAGCGAAGAGGGGTTTTATACCCCGGGCGGCGGGAGTCCTCGAGCACGGCAGTCGGAGGCAGGAAGTGCTGGTCATGATGGGGTTTGACTTCCCCCGTCCTGGATGTCAGGGGAGTAGCCTGCGTGGCCCAACCTCTAGTTGACACCTCGGACGGCTCACTGCGCGCCAAGGATGCGTAGGGCATGGCCGCCACGTCGCTCGGCCGTTGAAAAGCCTTCACGCTGTGCCACTGGCGGGCTCAATAAGTGTGCCGCTGGGAGGGCCAAAGGCCGTGCCGCTGAAGGGCTGCCCAAGCATGCCGTTGAAGGGGCCAAAAGGCGTGCCGCTGAGGGCCAAAGGGGGCGTGCCGCTGAAGCCCCAAATGGGCGTGCTGCTGGAGCCCCAAATGGGCGTGCCGCTGAAGGCCAGGGGCTGTGCCGCTGAAAGGTGTGCCGCTGAACAGGGTAGAGGTTGTGCCGTTGAAGGGTGTGCCGCTGAGGGCCCTTGGGGAAGTGTGCCGCTGGGGGCACCCTGGGGGTGTGCCACTGGGGCTCCCCAGGGGGTGTGCCGCTGGGGCTCCCCAGGGGGTGTGCCGCTGGAGACACCCTGGGGGTGTGCCGCTGGGCCTGACTTGAGCCCGTTTTGAGCACGAGTTATGGCTCGTTTGATTTCCTTCGGGGGCCACAGATTGTAAGCTTCCCGGGGGTTGGTTTCTCTTAGCTATCGTGACTCCGGGGACGGCTTCGCGGCAGTGTGCATATTTGGGGAGTCCGGATGACCAATCCCTCCGGGGCTTCTTCACTTGGTGCCGTTGTTAGTACTGGGCCGAGTAGGATATCTAGATGTGTAATTTTTGGTGTCCACACCCCCTGGCGGGGTAGGTTGCTTTTTCCAACGCCCCTAAGCCGGGGTGTATTCTTCTCTTTCTTTTGCTCTGCAAGCGAGATGTAACTTCTTCAAATGCCCCTAAACTGGGGTGCAGCTTTGCCTCTTCTTATGCCCCCCAGGTCGGGGTAGATTCTTCTCACGTGCCCCCCGGGTCGGGGTGTACTCTTTCGTCGCTTCCACGCCCCCAAGGCGGGGTATATTTCTTCTTCTTATTCCCCGTGGCGGGGTATTTGTATGCTCTCTTTGGGAGTGGTGGCCGTGCTTGGCCTTATTGCTATAAAGCATTCTCCACAGTGGACATGAATTCATCAAATTACAATTGTGGCTTGTTGGATCTTCTAACGGCCACTCGAGGGCCCGTCTTATGCCGGATAGGGGCAGCAGGGAGGAAGAATGGGCCGGGGCATTGCATCGTGGGCTTGGATCCTCCTAGAGCCGGGCGGGATGCCGGCCTTCTTCTTTTTCTCTTGGTCGGCAATGCTGGCCAGCTTTTCTTTTTGTTCTATCTTTTCTTATCTTCTTTTTTTGTATAATAGACCAAGGTGGGTGCACAGGAGAGCGCTCACCCCCTCAGGGAGGGGATGAGTGGTTTGCTCCACCGCATCAATCCCATAGTGATAATCATTATTCGACATGGATCGCGGCGGATATGAGGGTACAACCCTCCCCCATCAATTCTTTCCCTTCTTTTTTGCTTCTTTCTTTTTTTTTCTTTTCTTCTCTTCTTTCTTTTTTTGTTGCCTTCATGATTCCTGGAAGCTGCAGGTGCCTCAGAGTAGCGTCTTCGAGGCCGCAAAGGTAATTTTGCCTAATATGGCTTTTCTCTTCATAGGGCTGGCAAAGATAGCACCCTGCAATTCATCAAAGCGAGCAAACAACGTCTATTAGGAGGCCATGAGGCCCTGAATCTTGGCGAAGAGATGAAGGGTGGTTTCAGTCCCACCGGGTGTGCCAGACTTGTGGACGCACTTTTCGTTAAGCTCGTTACATTTGTTCTTCTATTCGGATGGTTGATTCGTCTATTAAGTGCGTGGGCGTGCCAGTCACCGAAGTGACAATTTGTTTGGGCTCCGAAGAGCCCATGGTGCGCTCGATCTGACTCGGTCAGACGATTGTATGGTTCGAGTCGGGACCAAAACCCGCCGCGCCATAAAGGTCACGACGTCATTTACATCCCCATACGAGGGAACACCCTTGATTAATTGCCGAGAATCAGGGCCTCATGGCCAGAAAATTAATTACATAAAAGGCCTATTAAGAAGCATCGAAATCCCCGTACGAGGGTGAGAAGAAAACATTCGAGATCATGTCGGTCATGTGATGACCATTTAATATTCGGACGAATGTCCGGCTCGAGAAAAGCGCAATCATCACGGGAAGACTGGAACATATGTATGCCGGGGTACGGCAAATTTATTGTTCATAGAAACGAGAAATATTCGGTTAAATCCCAGTTAAGGCGGTCGGAAACCAACAAATTTGTCGGCTCGGCGCAAGATCAAGCCGCGACCATACTGCGGTGGGCCCCCCGCGGTCAAAACAAGACTTGTGTGAGCGTCATTAGTATTTCCGGTGCCAAGGGGCAACGGGGGAGAGTCTCGGGATTAGATTCCAAAACAAAGACGTGTACAGAGATAGCTGCCTGTAGGCCGAGGATGTGGGTCAGGCAATGACCGTGATTAGGGCAAACCCATGGTCTAAGCGTGACTCACGAAGGTCTTATTGATATTCCCATGCGTAGGGCTCGGGGGTGACGAGAGCCTTCTCGTTCGGTTCAGATTTTTGTCGGTCATTCATGGGCCACTTTATGTTCAGACAAAAGTCCGCATCGAAGGTACGACGCAAACGGAAATAAATCTGCACAAATGTATGCCGATTTTACGGTAATTTCAATGAAAGAGTGGAAACGAATCCCAATGGGAACGAGTCCGGTTTGACAAACTATCGGCCCGGAGCGATGTCGGATTACGGCCATATTGGGATGGCTCCCAAGGTCTGACCTCGAATTGGAGAGGCGACGTTAATGTTCTCTTTATACCGGGTCATGAGGAGAACGAGGCTGCAGAGCGGATCTCATCATTTTATTATTATTTAAAATTTTATCATTATTATTTGTTATTTTTATATTTTTTGGTGAGTTTGTTATTATTATTCATTTATTATGATTTTTATTATTATTATTTGCTTTTTTTATTGAGTTGGTAATTATTATTACTTATTTCCTTTTTTATTGTTATTATTTATTTATTTATTGAGTTTGTCATCATTATTATTTACCCCTTTTTATTATTATAATTTTAATGTTATTATTATTATTTATCCCCTTTTTATTGTGAGTCTGTTATTATTATTATTATTTGTTGCATTTGGCACGTGTGTGGAGAGGGTGGTGGGGAGTGTATCGCTGAAAGGTTATGGGGTGTACTGCTGGGAGCAGATGAGTGTGCCGGGTAGGGGAGTTTGATAGTGTGCCGCTAGAAGAGGATAGGAGTGCACCGAGTGAAGGTGTGGAGAGTGTACCGGGTGGAGGTGTAAAAGGGAGGGTGTACCGCCGGGGAGTGAACTAAGGGTGTACCTCTGGAGGCGTAGCGGAAAGGTGCACCGGCCGGGGCGTGAGCTGGGGGTGTACCGCTGGAAGGGGATGAGAGTGTACCGGGCAGAGGTGCTAGTGGGTGCGTCGGGTAAAGTACCAATGTAGTGTGCCGGATAGGGTTGAAGGTAGAGTGCACCGCTGGGAGAGGTATGCGTGTACTGGACAGATGGAGGCCGAAGGTGTGCCGGGTAGGGGAGTTTGATAGTGTGCCGCGAGAAGAGGATAGGAGTGCACCGGGTGAAGGAGGGTGCAGGCGCCAATGCAGTTGGGGCATAGTCCATGTAGGTGGAGTATGGTCTGGGAGGAGGTCCCCTTTGTTCGTAAAATTCAGATGAAGGGCCTTGAACGGCAAGCTTTCGATCTGCTGTTGTATGATTAAGTCCATGGTCATGTTCAGCAGTCCAGCTCTCTGAGTCTTGCATGGTTCCCTTGTTTTGATTGGAATGTTTTATTAGTGCTTATTTTATTTGTTTGTTGCTTCCTTTTATCTTTTAATGTGTTGTTATTTCTGACAAAAATTCTGCAGCATCTCCCCTTAACCCGGATGGTAAGGGAGTGAAAAGGGAACACGCCCATAAGGAATGACATGACCCGACAATTTGAGGTGTGTGCCAAGGCAGCCACCTTTGAGAAAACTTCGGAAGACCCGGGGAAAACACCGAACAAGAAAATACTAGACTGACTCGAGTCACAGGTGCACCAGGGAATCGGTGGCTAGGGTGTGCCGGGCTAGACTAGCCAGGGGTGTACCGCTGGGGCACAGCCAAGGGGGGGTGTGCCGGCCACGGCAGGCACCAGGGGGTGTGTCGGGCAAGGCATATTGGGGTGTGCCGGGTTAGGTGGTTTGAGGTGTGCCGGCAGGCAGGCTGGGGAGTGCACCGGCCAAAGGCTGTTGGGAGTCTGCCGGATGGAGCACCTCGAGGGTGTACCGGGCTGAACATGCTAGGTGTGCCGGTGGAGGCTGCTTGAAGTGTGCCGTTGAATGGGCTGGTTGAAGCGTGCCGCTGAGAGGGCCTTGATGATGTGCTGCCGGAGGGCAACAGGAGGTGTGCCGCTGGAGGCTTAAAGAGGGTGTGCCGCAAGGGTGTGCCGTTGAGAGGCACAAAGGGGTGTGCCGCTGGAAGGGCTTGAGGAGGGTGTGCCGCTGGAAGGGGGCACAAGTGTGCCGCTGGAAGGGGGCACAAGTGTGCCGTTGAAGGGCACCAGGGTGTGCCGTTGAGAGGCACAGAGGGGTGTGCCGCTGGGGGGCACCAGGGGGTGTGCCGTTGAAAGCACCTGGGGGTGTGCCGTTGAAGGCACTAGTGTGTGTGTGCCGCTGGGGGCAATTGGGAGTGTGCCGCTGAGAGGGTAACCAGAGTGTGCCACTGGGGGCATTTCAGGGTGTTTTCTTTTCTTCTTTTCTTCTTTTCATCTTCTCTTCTCTATTCTTCTCTTCTTTATTCCCCTGCATGCAAACATGGGGTGAGAATTTGTAGTGTCCACAATTAGATAGTGACTTTGCATTATCAAAGTTGTATTGCCTCAGCATGTCTCTACAGTACTTGGTCTGGCTTATGGAGATTCCTTCTTCCATTTGTTTGATTTGCAGACCTAAGAAGTAACTGAGCTCCCCCATCATGCTCATCTCAAATTCTCCCTGCATCAATTTTTTAAAATTCTTACACATATTGTCGTTAGTTACTCCAAAAATAATATCATCAACGTATATTTGAACAATCAAGATTCCTAAATTGTTATTTGAAATGAATAGAGTTGTGTCTACTTTACCTCTCTTGCATTCATGCTTTACCAAAAATCAACTTAGTCGTTCGTATCAGGCCGTGGAGCTTGTTTTAGTCCGTAAAGTGTCTTATGTAGTCTGTAGACATGATCACTCTTACTTAAATCCTCAAAAACATGTGGTTGTTCTACATACACTTCTTCTTTGATATACCCATTTAGGAATGTGCTCTTGGTGTCCAGCTTATATAGTCTCAAACTTAGTGCAGTTGCGTATGCTAGAAGAATTCTGATAGCCTCAAGCTTTGAATCCGGTGTAAATGTTTCATGATAATCAATTCCTGCTTCTTGAGAATAGCCTTGTGCTAAGAGTCTGGCTTTATTTCTAGTGACATCCAATTTATTTCTGAATACCCACTTAGATCGATCCAATTATAAGGCGATCCTTTGGTCTCTTTACCAGACTCCATACTTGGTTCCTGGTGAATTGATTCAGCTCTTCCTGCATAGTTAGGATCCAAACTTCATCCTCGAGAGCTTCTTGTACGTTCTTTGGCTCTACATATGCGAGACAAAAGCTAAGTAATTACAAGAATATAGATTTTGTCTGGTTCTTACCTCAACCTATAGATCTCCAATGATATTTTCCTTTGGATGACTTTTGACATATTTTCACTCTTTTGGTAATTCTTGATCTGTTTTCTCTTTTTGCTGAAGCTCTTCTATTGGTGGATCTGGTTGATTCTGTTTCTAGATTGAGAGATTTTCTACTTGTGTGGTAAGCTCATCGGCATCATCATAAACAGACTTTCCTTTTTCTTTTGAGAGAGAGTTAGATTCATCAAATTTTATATGTGCAATTTGTTCTGTAAGAAGAGTTCTTTTATTAAAAACTCTAAATGAATTAGGTTTAGAAATATACCCAAGGAAGATACCTTCATCATACCTTGAATATTCCAGCTTTTCGAGATTGTATTTGCCATTATTGAGTATGTAGCACTTGCATCCAAATGGTTTGAGATAACTGATGTTTGGCTTCTTTCCTTTGAATAGTTCATAAGGTGTTTCTTCAATATTGGTTTGATCATGGCTCTGTTGATGACATAGCAAGTTGTGCGGATAGTTTCGTCCCAAAAATATCTTAGAAGATTATAATCTGCTAACATTATTCTTGCCATGTCGAACAGGGTTCTGTTCTTCCTTTTAACTACCCCATTCTATTGAGATGTTCTAGGAGCAGAGAAGTTATGCTCGATTCCATTTTCCTCATAGTATGACTATAATTTAGCATTCTGGAATTCTCCTCCATGATCACTTTTTAATGCAATTATGCAGTATTTCTGATTTTTTTGAACTTTGTTACTGAATCTGATATAGGTTTCAAAAGTGTCAACCTTATTTTCCAAAAATAAAACCCAAGTGAATCTTGAATAGTTATCCACTATTACTAATTTGTAATTCTTTCCTCTAAGCTTATAGTTCTTATTGATCCAAATAGGTCCATGTGAAGTAGTTCTAGAGGTTTACTGATAGTTACAATATTCTTGCTTTGGAAGGAATTTCTAACCAACTTTCCCTTTATGCAAGATTTGTAAATAGGTAATTCTCAAATTTTCTTCAATGAAATATCTTTGACCAAGGCATATTTTACTAATTTCTTTATAATACCTTGACTTGCATGGCCGAGTCTTCTATGCCATAGAACAACATCATCTTCATCCTTTGCTGTAAGGCACACTTGTTGCATTCTCATATCATCCATATATACTACCAACATATTTCTTTCTCTTTGTACCTTTAATATCACCTTACTTGTTTTAGGCTCAAGAATTACACAGTGATCGGTTTCAAACTTCACTAGATGTCCTTTATCACATAATTGACTAATGCTTAGTAGATTGTGCTTTAATTAATCCTTCTACATATAGCACTTTATCTATGCATTTGGCAGTCTCAAATCTGACAGTTACTATGCCTTTGACTTGTCCTCTTCCATTGTTTCCATAAGTCACAGTCCCTCTGATTTTGTCTTTAATTTTAGTGAATAGAGACCTATCCCTAGTCATACACCTTGAGCAATCACTGTCGAGATATCACTTTGTGTTGCTTGCTTCAAGGCAGGTCTGTAAAAAGAAATTAATTCTAAGTTTTAGGTACCCAAATCATCTTGGGTCCTTTGAGATTTGTGATAGTATGCAAGAAAGTTTTAGGAATCTATTTCATATGCTTACCTCTTTCCACTTGTTTTGTTTTTGGATTTCTTTGTATACTACCTTCAGCGGGTTTACTATGCTTTTGGCTTTTATAAATGTTGGTAGAGGGTATTTCTTATATGAATTTATTGTACATTTATCTTTATATTTTTTATAGCCAATACCTTCTCTTCTAAAACTTGTTGTTTGAAATTTTAGTACTTCTTTTAGTCATTTTCACCTTTTGTAAATATTTCTAGAATTTTCTTGAGGCAGGCTTCTTTTTCTTTAAGTTCAATAATTTCTACTTCTTTAGTTAGTGATTTATTACTTTGCTCTTTCATGTGATCTATGTTTTTTGTTGTTATTTTAGTGCTTGCTTGGAGTTCCTCATAACATATTTTTAGTTCACATTTTGCTTCTTTATTTTCATTAGTAAGTTTAGTAACTTGTGTTTTTAAGGATTCATATTGTAAATATTTTACATCTCTTAAGTTTTGATGTTCTCTCTTCAGATCTTTAAGCTCTTTAATGACTACTTTAAATTTTTCATAGAGTTCCTCTAAAGCATCTTCTAATGAATAATCTGAATCAGATTCAGAGTTAAGGTTAGAATCGTATACCTGATCTTTATTGTTGTTTGCCATTAAGGTGAGATTTGCCTCTTCCTCAAATTTTGAAGGTGATGTAGGATGTGGATTCTTCATCATCCCATGCAGCTGTCATTGCTTTCTTCTTGAAATGTCTTATGAGCTTTTTAGGATTCTCAGACTTCTTTCACTCTTTATTCTTTTCTATCTGCTTCTTGAGTTTATGACATTTTGCCTTTATATGTCCTGATTTGTTACATTCGTAGCAGATAACTTTCTCCTTCTTGTAGGATTCATTCTTTGAGTTTTTCTTCTTCTTTTAATTTTTGGAGTGCTACCCTTGTTTCTGTAGTTTCTTCTTTCACATGATTCTTTACAGCGTCCTAGACAGCATTGTGACTTCTTCATTAGAGTTTGCTGGAGTTTCTTCTTCTTCTTCTGAAAGTGTATTTGTCTGCATTGTGACTCTTAGAGTTTGCTGGAGTCTCATTAGAGTTTGCTGCATTGTGACTCTTCCGCTTTAAGTGCATTTGTCTTTCTACTCGTAGAGGCTTCTCCCAATGTCTACATATTTATTTCATGGGCCAAGAGCGACCCTATCAGTTTCCCTAGAGACATTGTAGCTAGGTCATTTGTCTCTTCAATAGCTGTTACTTTTGTTGTCCAACTGCTTGGCAGCGATCTAACTATCTTCCGCATCATATCACCCGAGTTGTATTCTTTGCCTAGTACAATCAGTCCATTGGTGATGTCTGTGAATCTCCAATACATCTGAGAGATAGTTTCGTTAGACATCATCCTGAATTGTTCATATTGTGACACCATGATATCCATCTTGTCTCCTTCACTTTGTCAGTTCTCTCATGGGTAATCCTGAATTGTTCCCAGATTTGATGTGATGTTTTGCAGGCAGAAACTCTGTTAAATTCGTTTCTTGATAGTCTGCATTAAAGATGGTACTTTGCCCTGGCATTCAAGGAAGCATTGTTCTTATCAACAATGGTTCATTCATCTTTGGGACTAGTAATGATGTGATCACCCTCTTCAACTATCATCCATAGATCGTAGTTCTGACTTTTTAAGAAAAGCTCCATTTGAGTTTTCCAATAAGCGCAGTCTGAACCATCGAATAGTGGAGGACGGTAGATGGATTGCCCTTCTGTCATCTCAGCCATATAGGTCTTTTGCTCTCGGATCGTTAGATTCTTTTACCCGAGAGCCTAGGCTCTGATACCACTTGTTACCTAGTATATGGCTATGACCCAGAGGGGGGATGAATGGGTAATAAAACTGTAATTGACTTATGTAGATCATTAAAAGATGCAGCAAAACTATTTAACAATATTGCGATAGAAATGTAAATCCAAACGTAATCACACAATATAACACAACAGAGTTTATACTGGTTCGATCATGACTTTCAGTCACACCTACGTCTAGTTCCTCATAATAACACCCAAGGTTCTACTAGTCTTTCCAAGATAAATTACAATGCACTATTTTATTAGGTGTTCAGCAACACCTCGGATACTCTCTCAATCAGAGTCCCAGCTGAATTTTCGGGTATCACCCAAACCTTATAGAATACAGTCCTTCTACAGGACACCCTTGTCTGCAAGCAAATACTACTTCTTTACAAGGAGATAAAAGCTATATTTAAGAAGAGTAAACAAATGGTGTCTCTAAGTAGGCTTATAATGTACAATGTAACACATTAAGTTCAAGATAAGAGATCAGAACAAAAATATGCAATTTTTAATTGTAAGAAGCTTTTTAAAGAATTAAATTAGAGTAATGCAGAAGGCCTGAAGGAATCAACAGAGTAAGAAAATCAGATGGACTGCAGTGGCTGATTCGCTTCTTGCCAAGGCTTGAGCAAGAAGAAGAGTTACAAACGATTAGCTTGCTTTTCTCAACTCTTGTAATGTGAAATTCTGGCTAAAGATTGCTCGTTGAAGTTTGTTGTCAGATCTTCCTGTGACATGCTTATTTATAGTCTGCTCAAGCATATTGTTGTTAGACTTATTCCTGAGGCTATTAGACTCTATAATATATTCATTAGACATAAACATATGATCGTTAGTCACAAGAAGCAGTGGACGTTAAGCTTCTAATATATTCGTTAGAAACAAGCAGATATCCTTCTTCCTTATTGGTCAGTCATAATATAGGAAGATCCATATCTGTCGTAATATCTGAAGTCAGAGTACCTCTCTGAGGTATGTTTGCTTTTCAGGCTGTTACTTCTGCACAAAGTAATTTCATTATTTGAATATACATAGTAGAAGAAATAATTTAAGTAGAATATATTTCTTCTTTTGATTAGGCTTTGAAACGTGTCTGTATACTCTATGTGTCGATGTCCTTTTTTTCAGATTGCTTTTACCTGAAATAGTGTAAAGAAAAACTCGACCTTACTAGGTCGTCAGATAGACGTGATAAGAGAAAGGAAGTCTTTGCATGATCAACAATAACTGTAAAGAAAATTTTGCATGTCTTGCAATAAATATCTGTACGTGTACATTAAATGCTTTCAAAATTCAAATCATGTTGAGATAGTCGATGATAGAAATTAAGATAGTCTATGTATTGTGTTACACAATCAGTTCGACTATAAGGCATTGACTATGTTGACAGACAGTCATAAACACTTGTTGAGATAATCAAATGAATGATCGACTAGATAGTTGAATGATGTATCGACTATGTGAATGATTCTCAATAAAACTTTTACTGATCACCTTAGTTTCCAAATAGTTGAATGTATCGACTATGTGAACGTTTCTAGAATGTCGCTGATTTGGTCAGCTAAATTCTTAGATAGTCGAGTGAATCGACTATGTGATCGTTTCTAGATAGTCGCTGATTTGATCAGCTAAGTTCCCAGTCGAATGAATCGACCTTGTGAACTTCATTTGATAGTTTTGTTTGAAGATTGGCTAAGCTTCCTAGAGAGTCAAAATATATCGACTTTGTGAACTTCACACAATTAAATTACTCTTAGCGTTACAATGACTATATCTGATAATTGCTTAAAATCAAACAAAGTCTGTAGATGATTTATAACTAAGTTTTTTTTTATGCAACGATTAAGTGAACTTAGTGCTTACGCTATCTTATCTAAATAACAACTATGTTTTTCATAAATTCAAGTTTATCTATTTCTGTGCAAATTGCTAATTAGTTTTATTTTTTAATTTTGTTATCACCAAAATTAGTTAATTTTCAAGAGATGGTATGATTCTAAAAGATGTCAACCTAACACATCTAAGTGATCATGCTGAATATGATTAGAAGTACTGGATGATGGAATAAAAAATGAATCTACACGAACAATATCTTTAGTCTTAAAAAGAAATATATCCTCATAAAAACTTGCATTACCAAATTCACAAATAGTATTAGTAGAAATATCAGAAATATCAGATTTAATGATGAAAAATCTATATGCATAATTATTTTCGACATAACCAATAAAAACACCGTCTACAGTCTTAGAACTAATTTTTCTCCTCTTATCTTCTGGAATTTTTATTTTGACTAAATAGCCCCAAACTATCAATAATTTATAATTTAATTTTTTTAAAACTAGATTTTTAAAGGTGATTTATCTTTTACCTTGTAAGAAACACAGCTAAGGACATGACATGCAGAGAGCAGAGCTTCTCCTCAAATATTCTCAGATAATCCAGAGCTACATAACATGGAATTCACTATATCAATCAATATCCTATTTTTCCTCTCAGTCACTCCATTTGATTCAGGTGAATATGGAGCTGTCAACTCATGGAAAAATCATTTATGGCATTAGACACGTATTCACCACCCCTATCAGATCTCAATCGTTTAAGCAATTTTTTAGTTTATTTTCAGATAGGGACTTAAAAGCCATAAATTTATTCATAGTCTCATCTTGGGTTCTAAGTAAATACAAAATACAAAATTTAGAAGCATCATGAATAAATATAATAAAATATCTTTTCCACCTCTCGTTAAGGAACATGTCTCTTCACAAATATCAGAGTGTATCAACTCTAATACATAGGTGTTTCGCTCAATAGACTTAAAAGGCTTCCTACGTTGTTTAACTTGCACATATATTTGACACTTATCAACATGCTTCACATCAAACTTGGGAATTAAATCTAAATACATCATTCTTTTGATGGTATTAAAATTAAGATGACCAAGTCTAGCATGCCACAAGTCACTAGTTTCTACATGAAAATTGACAGAAGAAGAAGATTTATTTAACGAAAAGCTGTCTGAAACATTGAGTACAAATAAACTATTATACAAATATACTTTTCCTACAAAGTTTTCATGCCCAATGATTACAACTTTGTTAGACTTAAATATAAGTTTTTTTTGACTTAAATACAAGTTCATAGTCTTGCTGCACTAATAAAGACTTACTAAGTAAGTTCTTCCTGACATCTGGCACATGCTGCACTTTGTAGAGGCTTAAGGTCTTCCCCGAAGTAAGCTTCAGGTCAACACGTCTTTCACCCTCTACTCTGACTGCAATGGAGTTGTCTATTGTCACACTCTTACGTTTGAAGTCCTGATAAGAAGAGAACAAAACTCTATCTAAGCAGACATGGACATTTGCTACCGTATCTACTAACCAATCAGTTGGTAGACATGTCACATGAATTTCAGGATTAGAGAAAATAAACCTTTCATCAGAGGTGGAGCCAATAGTCAACACATTGAGTTATTGAGCAGTTGCATCAGATTCTTTCCTTCGTAGGGTTTATTGTTTGTCTTTTATTTCAAAGCACATGTAAGCTTTATGTCCTGGCCCTCCACACACATAACATGTAATGTTATGTGATTCCTTCTTGATCTTTTTCTTCCCTTTGATGTCTTTAGATTTTTGAAAGTTTTGTTGAAGGAACGAGAGGTAGATTTTTCAATCAAATTGCCCTTGAATTGGAATTCAGATTCAGGTGGATGATTTTTGGTTTTGTTCCTATCCCTATTTCTCCCTTTAACTTGAATAGAAGAGATCAAATATTCAACCGCCATCTCATCACATTTGTGTTCAAGAAATAAAGAAAATTCATTTTAGGAAGGTGAGAGTTTTGTTATCAAAGCACAGACCTAGAATTTCTCATCAATAGACATTCCACACCTTTGAATGTCCAAAATAATGGACTGAATCTCATGGGCTTGGTCAACAATGAATGTGCTATCTTTCATCTTGTAGTCAAAGTAATTGACTACCATAATTTTATCTAGACCAACATCCTCGGAACCATGCCATATTTCTCCGCTAAGACAAATCACAGATCTTCGGCGGATTTAGTAGAGCAATAAACATCATAAAGTTTATCGGAAAGGCACGAGAGGATTCTACCAGTACAAAGATAATCCCTCTCCTTAAACTTGGCTACTTCTACCAACCTAACGGGTGCATTTTCGTCATCCACAGGGGGGTCAGATTCTATGATGGAGAATAGAGCCAAGGAGGTCAACTAATAGCGCATTTTCTGTTGCCAACGTTTAAAAAATTGGCAAGTAAATTTATCAGGGTGTGCAACTATCTTTGGAGTCATTTGATGTAATAGAAAGGAATGATTCTAAACTGTTAGAAATGACTATTTACGGATAGAGATTTTCTATTAGATCTAAACCCAGAAATCAAAGGAAATCAAACGATCAAGAAAAGTAAACCCGAGTCGAAGCACGTAGTCGCTTTCTGTAGAGTAGTTTGGCCCCTACTCTGGTGCAGATAAGTTTTGCGATAAAATTTTTCCCAAGATACGACGACCCAGACCGATGGTGACGCGATGTTGTACTCCAACTCGTGTTGTCGAGGGTGAACATCACTGTGATAGGAGGCTCTTGTAAGAAGAAAAAGACAATGGGAGAGAGAAGCGCGAGATAGATAGTCGTAGGGTGAGAGAAAACCCCGAAGTCATGTTTCTCACAGGAAATCGACTCTCCTCAAATACCCTCTTGGGAAGTGACTCTTGATTGAGTTACACCCATCCGCCCAAAGAGAGGAATCCAAAGAGATGCAGAAAGAATCCAAGAGATGTTCGGTCAAATAGTCAAAAATAAAATAAAATAAAATAATTATCAAGAATCACTCGAACGCATGTCACGTATAAAAAATTGGCCAGTAAACTTATTAGGGCGTTCAACTATCTTTGGAGCCATTTGATGTAATAAAAAGGAACAACTCTAAACGGTTGGAAATGACTATTCACAGAGAAAGATTTTCTACTAGATCTAAACACTAAAATCAAAGGAAATCGAACGATTAAGAAAAGTAAACTAGGGTTGAAGCGCGTAGTCGCTTTCTTTAGAGTCGTTCCACCCCTACTCCGATGTAGATAAACTTCGCGATAAAATTTTTCCCAAGATACTACAACCCAGACCGGTGGCGACGCGATGGTGTACTCCAACTCATGTTGTCGGGGGCGAACACCACTGTGACAAGAGACTCTTGCAAGAAGAAAAAGACAATGGGAGAGAGGAGCGCGAGAGAGATAGCCGTAGGGTGAGAGAAAACCCCTAAGTTGCACTTCTCATAAGAAATCGACTCTCCTCAAATATCCTATTGGGAAGTGACTCTTGACCGAGTCAGACTCATCCGCCCAAAGAGAAAAATTTGAAGAGATGCAGAAAGAATCTAAGAGACGCTCGATCAAACGGTCAAAAATATAATAAAATACACGCACGAATGTCACGGCCACAGCTTCGCGCATGTGTGAGAAAGAAAATATGGGCTAAAGAGCCCAACCTTCATACTCAACTCAAAAGAGTACACAATAAAGGCAAGTGTGTCAACTAAAAAGAGATAGAAATCTTTTTCATTTTCTAATATGAGAGTAATTAACACAAAACGAGGCTCAAACTTTTAAAAATTTAAAACATAGATTCTAACATCTTTTCATACTCACATAACACAAGTCGATCGAGGTTTGACCTCTAGTCACCTGACGAGGAATGTAAGGTTTTCACCCATTGGAGAAGAAACAAAAGCACACGACGATATGATATTTCCTTGATGCTTAATATGAATATATATAAATAAAGGCATATATTTATATATATGTATATGTATATGTGTATATACGTATATATAGAGAGATATATATTAAGTGCTTTTCAGCTTTTTTCCTATGATCTCCTTGTTGTGAAGGACTACATTTTGGCAGGCCTTCTTGATGTCATGAGCAATGATCTTTGCGTCCATGGAGACTCCATACAATCCGTTCGACGACAGCCCTGCACAGTACAACCCATTCTTTCCCTTCCAGTGGTTAGGGAAGCTCTGAGCGGGGAAGCCTTCTTTGTTCAGAAGGCCACCATCATCCTGGAAAGGCACGAAGAAACAGCACATGATCTGATCAGCATCTATGCACAGTACGTAGTATAAACAAATTAGGGAAGAACAAACAGAAGGGAAGGATGTCCAATGCCTTGAGCCACTTCGTCACCACGCTCTTGTAGCCCGTGGCAAAGATGATGGCGTCGAAGCGGTGCGTCTTGCCGTCCGCAAATTCCACCTCGTCACCTCTAATCGCGTTCACCACCTCCACAACCTGCGGAGAAAAAACCCAGGGATGCAAGAGTTAGAATCAGCACACATAACAAGTGAAGGGCTTCTCAGTGCTCTCTCCAACCCACACATAACCATATTGACGTGTCTCTCTTCTTTTCAGAGTGATGAATTAATTGATGGCTCTATTTATTTCTTTGATTGTTCCACGGCTCTTACATCTTATAAGTTATTAAAATTTTTCGATTGAGTCCTCTAATTCAAAATATTAAGTTGTTGAGTGGATATCACTCTATTATTTTAAATCGATTTGATTTTATTATTATAATCTATTTCTAAAATGAGATTATTCTATTCTAATGACGTATTTAAAAAAAATTATGAATTTTAGTCCTTTAAAAAAATCTAGAAGAATCCCTTTTACATGAATTTTTAAAAATTTTAAAAAGATGATTTTTTTTTGTTACTATATCTCTTTAAAACAAAAAAGTGGCGTCGAGGAAAATTTAGTGCGACAATAACTTGTTTATTTTGATTTTTGAGAAGATACTTTCAAAGTCAAAAGTCATCCCTTGAAAGTCAAAACAAACGCGGCGTAAGACTACCTCTCACATGCAGTATTCCAATTAGGTTATGTCATGTGGACCATAACAAATGCGGAGTGCGCGGCTAAGATCATAACTAAGATGTCTAATATCACATTAGGATTTATTGGATTAGATCTTCGAATTCAAATTTTTAAAGTGTTGAGTGAGGAGTACTTCACAATTACATATATATTTTTTATTTTTAACTATATTAATATTTATTAAATTGAGTCATCTAACTTAAAATCTTAAGATGTTGAGTCAAGTACTCTAATATTTTAAATATATTTTTATTTTTTAACCTATTTTAAATACGGAACTATTCTAATTAACGTTAAGTATAGTTAGTGACATTCTAATTTCTTAAACAGCGTTTCTCCCCCGATGAAGCGGGAGCAATGTAAGAAGGAATAGGAAGACGATCGAGAAGGTAGTACTAGTAGCGTTCTTCTAGGTGCAGTGCACACACCTCTATCTCCCCTGACTTGATCTTGGCCACGGTGCCGACGTCGATGACCGGCGATCGGCGGGTCTTCCTCTTCATATAGAACGGCCCTTCGGCCGGCTTCACAATCCCATACTTCGACAGATCCCCGTACTGCAACCAGGATAGCATAAGTGCGAGGGCGTCGACGAGGTGCACGGAGATGTACCTGCTCAGAGCCATGCCCAGGTTCGCTACCTCCTTCGACATAACATGGAACTGAAGATGAGGCAAACAAACCAACGACTGCAATCTGTAACGCCTCTAGATATATTGATGGAAAAAAGATTCCGGACTATGCAGTGTGAGATGCCAGTAAAGAGGCGGGGTTGGAGATGAGAACGAGGAAGCCCAGATCAAACACGTTGCATGGGCATGAGTACGTAGGAGAGGGGTGGGACAAGTTGACGGCCGTCTGCAGTTTAACGTCTATTTGGAATCTTATATATATATATATATATATATGTGGCGGTGGTTGGAGTGGTCTCAGTGTGGAGAGTACTCTTACCGGGCCCCTCACTGCGATGGCAGTCTTAGCTCCATGGTTGTAGAGATCGAAGGCGATCTCCATGCCGGAGTTCCCGCTGCCGATCACCAGGACGCGCTTGCCCTCGTACTTGGCCCCCGACTTGTGCCCCGCGGAGTGGAGGACCTCACCGGGGAAGCTGCCGAGGCCCGGGATCTCCGGCATGACGCCCTCGGAGTTCTCGCCGGTAGCCACCACCAGAAACCTCGACGTGTAGGTCTCCTCGTTGCCCGTGGCGACGTCCCGGGCCGTCACCACCCACAACCCCCTGCCCCCGTCGAAGCCGGCCGACTCGACGGACTTGCCGCAGAGGGGGCAGATGCCGAAGCGGGCGACGTAGGCGTCCAGGTAGGTGATGAACAGGTCCTTGGACATGAAGGTGGGGGTGGCGGCGGAGTGGGGCATGTGGGGGAGCTCGCAGTATTGCTTGCGGATATGGAGCTTCACGCAGTCGTAGGACCACTTTTTCCACAGTGGGGCATAGCAGTCCTCCTTCTCAAGCACGATGTTGGGGATGGAGAGGAGATTGAGGGAGGCAGAGACGGCGAGGCCGGCTGGGCCGCCGCCCACAATCACCACCTCCGTCTCCATTTCTCTCTCTCTCTCACTCTCTCTCTCTACAGTCTGTCTCTATCTCTCTGGGCTACCACCTCGCCAGGTGCTCGATCTCTCTCACTAGCTACCGACTGTGGGGTTGTGGGCTTCGCATTCCGTCGAACACTTTATACAGAGGAATAGCGCGCGTATAGGCGAGATGAACAAGAGTACTGGATCCAGTGTTGTGGAAAGAACCGGCACGTCTATGTTGCCAGGATAGTTTGAGAACACGCGGAGTGTAATTACGCCCTGTAATCAATGAGTAACTCGACCCCCATGCTTATCTTCGCCTCCTATGCTTATCTAGTTGCGCTGGCAAATATTACGAATGTGTCGCCAAATCGATAACTTGAAGATAGTGAATATTTCACACTTGTTTTTTTTTAATTTTCTTCCTGAAATACACATTTTAGCCAAGTGATGTTGTGACCAACCATTTATTTAAAGACGACGCTTCGCGCACGTGGATTACGGACGCGAACCGGATGCATGCCATGCGGCCTCTCCATTCACTATTAGTGACGGAAGACCAACCGTCGCCAAAACAGAGCGTTCACTTGGTGAAGTAAAACCTAATGCGTGAGTTGCCTGTCCTCACGTGACGTGGTGAAAATGTAGGTCACAATCATAGACTAGTTCGTCCATAACATTTTAAAAAAGAATTTAAAGTTGCCTTCACATGCTGTAAATATTGAGTAAATCTATACTAGAATAATTTTGTTAATCGATCATCTATTTCTCGATGAAAGAATAATATGTATACTAGTTAATTTAAAATGATTTAATAGTCCATTGAACTAATATATATATATATATATATATATATATATATATATATTGAAGAGGTGAGATCTCATGCTAAGTCACTGGCCGTCAGATTTAAGACAATCACGGGTCGTAGCCACCTAAGAACAGAGTTCTACAAAAAGAGAGAAGCGATCACGGGGGTAGGGATTATCTCGGGAAAAACCCTCCGATGCTGAATTAAGTCAGTAGAGATAAAAGCGAGATGCGAAAAGAGGCAAAGAAGGTGTAGGGCATGAGATTGCTTGCCACCAGATGAAGTGGCTAGAATTGGCGTATCTTTCCGGAGGGGCTCCCTG
Organism: Amorphophallus konjac; assembly: GCA_022559845.1. NCBI lineage: Eukaryota > Viridiplantae > Streptophyta > Magnoliopsida > Alismatales > Araceae > Amorphophallus > Amorphophallus konjac. The sequence goes on along the minus strand of CM040121.1, from coordinate 557,396,191 downwards.
GCTTTATATAGTTGCATGGTCCCTCTTCTGAGTAGGGGGAAGCATGAGAATCTAGGGGGCGTTACATCCGCAGTAGAAACTCTTACCATTCAAGGACTCTTGCTCTCCCTTTATCCTCTTGAACTTTCCTCTCTCATATGGTAGCGTAACATTCGCTTATACTTAATAGGGATAAGTGTCCAGCTGGGAGAAATTCGCTCTCGCCCCTCGAAGAGTCCCAATGATGGGCTTATCCATGAGAGATAAGGATATTCTCTGCCTAGGTAGGGAGTCCCAGGCTTGGGCATCCCAAAGGGAGCATCTTATCCACCTTTGGATGGATCGATCTAGTCGCCGCTTGGGCTCTTCCTGATTGTTGGGCAAGCCGTCGTTCGAGCGACCAAGCCAAGGCTCGATGGGCCTTATTGGACCTTCTACCTTGGGTCTTATAGCAAGTGGGCCCTAATGGGACTGTCACTTACTGGGCCGAGTAGGTCTTTATGGGCCTTTAATTGGGATACGAAATGTTGGGCCGTAAATCTCCCCCCCTCCACTTGCCCCCTACTCTCGAGCCAAGAATGGGCTCGCAGAGTAGAGTGCACACTATAAGAAAATTGATTTTTACCTACGACACATACCTACGCTTTTGTAAGTTATTAGTATTTGTGGGCCTATACCTACGCTTTCTTAGGATATTCTGTTACCTAATGTCACTGTCGTAGGTATATGTCATACACTACCTACGGTTCGGTAGCATCGTAGGAGTAGCTAGTCATATTGAACTACCTACTGATTATGTCGTAGGTAATTGGTATGTCATACCTATGGTTCGATCGAACCGTAGGAATAGATAGCCATATTGAACTACGTAACGATATTGCCGTAAGTAAGTGGTATGTCATACCTACAGTTTTAGTGGAGCCGTAGGACTAGATAACCATATTGACTTACCTATCGACAATGCCGTATGTAAGTGGTATGTCAAACCTACGGTTCCAATTGAGTCGTAGGAATAGATAATTGCAATAAAATACCTACTGACATGGTCATCAGAATGTACCTACGCTTCGTTACCGTCGTAGGAGTAGGTCATCTGCAGAGTGATTGATGATATTAATTTTTATTTGTTATATATTACCTATGATAAATGTCGTAGGTAGTTACCTACTCGTTATTTGTGTCGTAAGAATAGGTCACGCGTAGAGTGATCGGTGTCCAAATTTTTTATTTGTTATATATTACCTACGTACCATATCGTAGGTATTTACCTACTCTTTATAAGTCATAGGAATAGATCACCCGTATATTCTCATATCTTTTATTTGTTATTCATTACCTACTGATAGTTCATGTAGGTATACATCTTTTTTATTTTTTTATATTACACATGAATATCTATCTTAGGTAAATACCTACTCATTTTTATTATAGGAGGAATATATATCCCTTAGATTTAACGATATTGTAATTATTATCTTTATATATATTACATTGTGCGGTAGTTATATAGTAAAAGGTTTTGGCACTAAGAACTCCTGCGCCTTCGGAAATGAACCTAGCCATAGTTTTCTTAAAAACATAAACCTACCCCAGCCCGCCACCCTCCCTCTCTTCCTCACTCTCCAGCCCGCCTTCGGAAGCCCCAGCTCGCCACCCTCCCTCTTTCCTCACTCCCCAGTCTCTCTCTTCCTCACTCCCCAGCCCGCCTTTAGATCTTAGAAAATTCTATGATCTTTCAACTTTCAAAGATAAAAGATTAAAAAAAATTATGGTAAGAATCGAACTGCCACTACTAAAAATTTACTTTTATAAGACAGAAAATAAAAGGCAAAAGTTAAAGATGACTTTTATTTTAAAGATTAAAAGGCAAGAAAAAATGCCTTTTATTCATATCAAATGTCCTCTATTAAAGGCAAAATGTAAAATTGTGCCTTATAAAATTTAATAAATAGAAGGCAATAATAAAATTTGACCTTTTATTTAGTAATTTTAGAAATGAGACCGGACTCTCCCCCCTACCCCTGCGCGATTTTGAGTTTCCCTCTGCCTCCTCACCTCCCCAACCTCTTTCTCGCCCTTCCATCCGGTGCCCTATTCTTCCTCCTCTCTCCCACCGTCCTTTCTCCCATCATGATAGGGATGAAGGCACAGTCCTTCTTTCTCCCCCACTGCCCTTCTCCTCCCTTCCCCCTCCCTCTCTTCGCAGGGCCCCCTTCTCCCCACTCTGGCACCTCATCCTCCACCTCCTCGCAGTGCCCCCATCCCCCCCTCCCCATCTCCACCATCGCAAGGCCCCATCTCCCCACGCCAGCACCAAATTCTACACCCTGTCACCATGATCGCCGTCGGTCATCGCCTCTGTGGCCATCGTTGAGCCTTTCGCAGCCAGCATCGTGGTTGTCTGCGCACAACCATCACCACAATATCCACCGTCTGCAGCCACGATCTCCGCCGGCCGTCACCTCTGTGATTGCCATCTACAGCCACGATCGTGGTCGTCCGCAGCCAGGATCGTGGTCATCCATAGCGGTTGTCATCATTATCCGTCATCGTCGACTCACAAACGTCCTTTGCCGGCCGCCATGGACTCGCGAGGTATCCTTCATCTCTCTCACTCATGTAGATGTTTTATGTACCCCGCCCCCAAACTAAACAAATATGTGCCTATGAGCATGAAAAAGCATGAACCAAGGACAAGGGGCCATAAGATATAAGAAGACGTACCGTGATCACCACCAAAGATTAACAACGTCAAAGGGTGGAGAAAAGGGATGCAACGGCACCGTATATCATGGAAAATGATGAAGAACACGGTCGGGAAAATCGCCTCAACGTGATCGCTCTTAACAAACGAGATGCGGGAAACGATGTGGGTGTCACCTCCTCTCCTTCCAGCCACTAGAGGAAGAGGGCCTCATGTCATGCTCATGCTCTCTTGCACAATAAAGCCAAACAACAAGGGAAACCCAATAGAAACATGAAGTGTAATATCAAATCCTGTATGTGTAAAATAGGGTGAGGAATTGAGGGAGAACCACTACCAGAAAAAAGCGGGATTACAGACAGAAATTTCAGACGGAAATTTGTGACGGAAATTTCCGTCTGAAATTTGTGACGGATTTTTTTCCGTCGGAAATCCCGTCTGAAATATGCAAGTACACACCGAATTTCAGACGGAATTTATGACGGAAAATATTCCGTCACAAATTTCAGACGGAATTTGTGACGAATACATTAAACTGTCACAAATTTGTAACCAAGAATTTGTGACGGCCACGTCCGTCCGTCACAAATGTATCTTGTCACGAATTTTCAGACGGAAATAAGCCCGTCACAAAATTTATTGCGCCCCAAATCCATCGCAAAGGCCTATTTGCGATGGATTTGGGTGCAAAAAATTTGTGACGGATTAATTTCCGTCTTAAAATCAGTGAGAAGACACATTTGTGACAGATTGTCAGACAGATTTTAGACGGACGTGGCCGTCACAAATTCTTGGTTAGAAATTTGTGACAGTTTAATGTATCTGTCACAAATTCCGTCTGAAATTTGTGACGGAAAATATTCCGTCACAAATTTCCGTCTGAAAGTCGGTGTGTACTTGCATATTTCAGATGGGATTTCTGACAGAAAAAAATCCGTCATAAATTTCAAACGGAAATTTTCGTCACAAATTTCCGTATGAAATTTCCGTCTGTAATCCCGCTTTTTCTGGTAGTGAACGCACCGGGGGAGAGTTTTTAACCCCTGTGAAAGGGTGCAAAAGATAGGTGTATGTGTTGTGATGAGAATAGAACAAATAGGAGGAAATAACACGCTGTATAACTGCGGAAATCGTGCATGCAATATAGAGAAAAATGTAGAAAGTGCAAAAAACTGCAAACCATGATGATTTATGAAAAGTAGAGGGGAATAACTAAGAAAAGAAACAATGAAAAGGAGCCCTGGATGATGGAAAACGTATCCAATACTTCCCTCTTCAAGTTGGGATCAAAGAAACGAGGTAGCGTTACAGCATGGCTTCGCCCCGAACCGAAGAAGAACCCCCCTTTGTGCATTGCGAACTGGGCAGTTTATATAGAAGTGCTGGAAACCCCTAGTTTGAAAATCCGAGGATAAACACCCAAAATAGGGGATATATGTGATTAAACTCGAGATAAAAGAAGGGGTAAGAGTCCTGGATAGATGGAAACTGAGGTGGAGGCCTATCTCCCTCGAAAGCGGTGTCAACAAGGAGTCTAAAGAGATCTATGGCAAAGAAATCGGATTTCAGAATCATCCGAAATCTGTTCTGAAGAAACGGTCTATCGCAAGACCGCAACATGAAGAAAACAATCTTGGGAGGACCGCAACTTAAAGAAACGGTCATATGGGTGACCGCCAGGGGACTGGAGGCGACCGGGAGGCTTCAGGCACAAAAATGGAGATAGCGATCTAGGGGAGACAAGGAGGTTTTTTTTAGGAAGTGGCGGTCAACTATTGACCACCACCTCGAGGTAGCGGTCATCAGTTGACTGCTACTAGAGGGGTGGCTGCCAAGTTGCGCGGGTGAGTTCCGAACGCCCGTTCGGCCGCCCGAAAGGCCCGAAATAGTCTTGAAAGTTGGGGAATTGAAGATAAAGACCTCCAAAGCTCAATGGGCTCGAAAAATGGTCTAAAAATGGGTTTGAAATAGGCTCAAAGAATGTTTCAAAATAATGGTTAATTCATAACCTTATAATGGAGAATAAGAGAAATAACTCAACTTGTAGGCTTAAAATGGGTGTCTATAGATGCCCCTTCTTGATGTCTGTTTTGCAAGGGAACAAGCGAAAGCGATGCGGAGGTGAAATAGAAAGGAGATGAAGCGAAAGCGACAGCGACGTGAAATGAAGATGAAGTAACGATGAAGCGGAGAGAACTAAAAAGTGGGCATCAAGGTAAAAGACACCCGTCACAACCAACAAGCGACAGGAATTCACTCAAAAACGTCGAACTGAGCACGAGGAATGGCGGACGCGGATGAGACATGTCTGGAGAACTAAACTAAGGAAAAGGAAACATGACCAACCTCATCGGGGGACACAATCCGCAACCAATGATGGGATCGGAAGAACATAGCTGAAAAGTTGGAAACGGGAAATTGAAATTGAGATAAAATCCAGACAGGAATAACGCTGGCCAACCAGACCAAGCGGGAAGATCAGAGAAAACGATCAAATTCAGAGTGGAATGTGGATCTCTTATCCAAGAGAGCTAAAGTACAATTAACCATTGCTGAGGAGAAACCTTGAGAGAATCACAAGACGTGAATGCTCAAAAATGACATGATGCATGCTGGGCTAAAAATAAAGAAATCATCAAAATGAATGCAAAAAAAAGATTAAAATATAAAATACTCAAGGATACTATTGCTAGACTGAGCAAGACGGGGTCAAGAGTCTTCTTGTAACCACGACATGCGAGACAGAGTCCATTGTCCCCCACCCGACTCAAACTAACGGCTTATCCAACAATTAACCGTATGTTCCTAGATCATCATCGTTTTTGTTAAAGGGGAACATCAGATCCTAGAACACGTAGACAACCAGCCAGACCTTGAGAGGCTATAATAAGGTAGATATCATATAGTAATGCAACAATGAGAAGGGATAGAGAGCCATACATGACTTACCTGCCATGTGAAACGGTATTTTTTGATTTTCGATATAAGGCAACCAAAATAACATGAATAAGCACAAACATATCAACGAAACATAGTGAAAATAAACCAAACATAACACAACAACATATCACGACATTATAGCCAAAACATCACAAGAACAAACAATAAGCGTGTGCGGGACTACACGGTGGGGCAAGACAGCACACGTGGTGGGATAGCACACGCAGTGGGACAAAGACACGTGGGACGACAACACCACGGGAGATAAAAGGCACGTGTGCTGCGTGACAACAACAACATATGGCATGCCGACATAATGTAATGAAAACATAGTGGGATGAAAACATCACAGACACGGAGGGACATTACAACACGTATGGGACGACACGGAGGGACATAGACATGTGTGACAAGGACACGGTGGGACAATAGACATGACAAATACGCTCTTCAATCAAAGTCCAAGATTAGATGAAGTAGAACCGCCAATTTCATAGTTGTGAGGCAAAGCCCTCTCATGGAAATATGATGAGATGAAGCAAGGTGAGCAAAGCCGAGAAGGACATGAGCTTCAGAAAGATCGAGAGAGTAGATTGAAGAAGAGAGGAACAGATTCGAAAGAAGTGAACATGAGACCGAATGAAAGATAAGGAGCAAGGAAGGTCGAGCACCTGTAACCTGCACACTTAACAAACATATTATATATGTTCTCAAAACAAACATATAGAAAAGAACAAAAGACATATTTTTATTTTTTGATTTTTTTTATTTTTGACAATATCTAATTTTTTTAGATTTTTGAGCAATATTTGATTTTTTGGAATTTTGACAATATCTGATTTTTTTAGATTTTTGACAATATCTAATTTTTTGAAATTTTGTCAAAGCTATCTGCTGCACCCGAAGACAGGCTCAAACTACTGGCCAGTGATCGTCATCCCTCCCCCTCTCATTAAAGACTTTCCCTTGAGGAGGGAGTGTAAATGAGGGTGGCTTACCACAACCAATCGCCTCTAAAGAACGCTGCCCCTACTAAGGCCATACCCGGGATTCAACCCAACCTAAGAGGGAGAAGCAGAAGAAAAATTGGATACAAACTTTCATACAGGATGGGAGATATCAAGACTTGAATTCCTTCCAGGACACTACCCTTCAAAGATACAGTCTGTTGCGCCGAGGCTTTATGTCTTTGATTCTCGGACCCATTCTTATCAGGCACGAATGTAACCGGGCTCATGACGTCCCGCGGGGAACCGTACTGCCACTCTTGCCATGCCTTTGATTCATAATTTTGCACATTGATTCTCATTTGATTTATAGCCCTTGTTGGCTAGATATTGCATGAACGCTCATTAGGGACAAGATTGCCCCTATTTGAGACCTCTCTTGTATTAGGTGCGCCTAGGTCGGTCACCTCATCCATCAATCTCTTGTCCCTACACTTGGTCGAGCAAAGAAAATAAAAGACTTTTGTGCATACCCAAAGTATGGCCAAAACAGCAACGTTGTGTCTAGAGGAATCGGCTATAGCTTGTCGTGTAGTGTGTGAAAAACCCATACTAAAAAGGACACCCTCAACAATCGGGAAAAGAAACTAGACTCCCAACGCGGAGCTATCACCAGCCTAAGAATGCTGCATAAGCAAACTCTTTTTTAACTAAACAAACCAAACTTCCTAAAGCCACTCAACTGTGTTGAGGAAACAACATTACACCCATGCGCAGAAAAATAAGGATAGAAATAATAGCATGTTCTTGCATAAAATAAAGATACCTTGCGAATTCATTGCGTGGAAACCAGTGTCCTGAAGTGATCTCAATCATCGAGCTTCGCGTAGTGCGAGCTTTGTATTCCTTGCTTAACATGATAAAAGGGAAAGGATAACAAGGTTTCAAGATCCCTCTACAAAGAGGAGCGGCAGACATCAAACTGGACGAAGCGGGATAAAAAGGAAGAGAAACGAGGGCTAGAACTCTCTCGTTAGGGCACAGAGACCCTGATAACAAGGAACCAGATACAGAAGAAACCAAAGATCAACTGAGATCAAGGCGGGCTAAAGTCTCGAAAACAGCATGAAAAAGGGTGACGACCCCAAAAGAGTGAGATAGAAAGAATAGAAAAATAATGAGGAGATTGCTGTGATGGTGAGAAAGAATAGGAGTGATCATCCGACATGGTTGAAGAAGGAGAGTAAACATCCGACAGGGTCAGAGAAGGATAATGATAGTCATCCGACTGTGTCGGAGAAGAAGAATTATAAACATCCGACAGAGTCGAAGAAGGAGAATAACGGTCATCCGACAAGGTCGGAGAAGGAGAATGATAGAGATCTGATAGGGTCAGAGAAGGATAATGGTAGACATCTGACAGGGTCAGAGAGGAATAATGACGAACATTCGATAGGGTCGGAGAAGAATCAGAGATAGAATCTAGGAATTCCGAAGGAGAATCAGAAGACATCCCGAAATCGGGATGAAAGGGGGACATAGGCCAAGGCCTAAAGTTGCGAAGATAAGGAAAATCCAGAGACTCCGGATGAAAAGGAGAGGAGTGGGGGTTCGCGGACCCGGGAAGAGAGGGAAAAATCATAGAACCAATGTACTATCCCGGAACCTTCGGATCCTTCTTCTTGGCTCCCAAATTTATTTTCTCGGAGAATCTACTCTTGTTATGCCCGAAATTATCTTTCGGACATTTTTTGGGTTCGGATCTAGGCGTTTCGAATCAATTTCGGGGGTCCCAGTACGTGTTCTGCGATTTCCACGTGTTTTTCTATGGCAAACCAACGAAACCCTGTAGCGGGCGAACTGAGTCGTTCACCTACTCCGGGACTGTACCACGGCGATCAGCATGTTCCGAGGATTGCGGGGTATATTTTCCTATTTTTTGGTATTTTTCTGGAAATCTGGATTTTCTATAAAACCCCCATTTCTTTTTCTTTCTCTTTTCTCCTTTCTCTTTCTTCTTCTTCCTCCTTCGCCCGTGAGAGAACTGGCGCCCCCCTCTCTTTCTCGCTCCTCTTCTGACGACGACACGGCGTGCCCCTCCTGCTGCAGACGGTGGTGGGCGACGGCGTGGTGGCTACGGCGGCGGCGAGGTGATCGCGGCGGCGTGCGTGGCTCGTGGGAAGCTCGGGAAGAACGAGGGTTTCAAGCGGGTTTTTGAAGATCGGGGGCGATCCGTCGCATTTCGGATGATTCTGAGGTAGGGTGACGATCCTTAGCTCGGCGTTTATCTTCCCCGTTATTTCTAGGCCGAGGCGAGGTCGACAGAGGGATATTTTGTGCCGGAAAGGGAAAATCATGTTTTGGAGCTTGAGTGGCCGATCTAGCGTTTTAATCCGCCATTTTGTGGTTTGTGGGCATCAAAAGATGCATAGGGGGCTTAGGAACAAGTTTCCCTTTTATTTCCCCTTCACCCGGGGGTGAATGGGACGTGGAATGGTGATTTTGGGGTTTTCCCGCCGTTCTCGGTTTTCTGGAAGTCTGGCGGTCCTTCCAGTGACCGCCACTTCCTGTTGGCGATCTCCATGCGACCGTTTTTGGCGTTCCATGCATGGGGTGGGCCTGGCGGCCAAACGATAAACCGTCAGAGCCATATGGCGGCCGATGGGCCGACCGCTAGCAGAGTTGGCCGGCGTGGCCTTCGAGGCATTTTTGACCGTTGGAGGTTTTGGGGGCTGGCGGCCAAAGGTACGACCGCCATATACCCATTGGTGGACCTATATAGGACCATTTTTGCCTCCGCAACCCACAGTGTGGCGGTCTATACTCAGACCGCTACATCCCTGGGGCGGCCGAAAGCTAAACCGCTAGCCGTTGTGGGGGCCCAAAGGTTGATCGCCACAGATTTCGATTGGAGTTCATGTTTTAGCGGTTTAACAGGTGACCGCTAGCCATCCTGGCGGCCCATAGAAAGACCGCTAGCCACTGGTGGCAGTCCAATAGTGGACCGCTAACCGTTTTGTTCTACCGGAGTTATGTCTTGCCGATTCGAGTCTCGAGTGAGTGGACCTCGATCCGCGTGCAGACCCGTGGTCTGACTGATGCCGGGCATCATGTGGGGGCCACATGTTAGGGTGTCGTGGGATCCTGGGAGGTGGTGTTCTCGGCTTGTGTCACCGTGAGTCGGTGTCGGTACGAGGAACGGTCCTTGTACTTCGCCCGGTTTAGATGTTGCTTTCCGTTGGCTAGAGAGTCTATACCTTCAGTGACCCTCCACTAGTCGTAACCTTCCGACACGCATGTGGTCCCACCAGGGAGTGGTGGCTAGGCTACCCGAGAGACGGTTTTAGGCTGGTTACCGTGGGCCTCCTACTGTGGCGGCTCGAGTCCCGGCTCGGAAGACGAACCAGCTAGAGGGCCTAACGTAGCGCAGTCAGTCAGTGTGTGCACACGTAGTCGGGGACTACGGACGCGTGCTGACGAGCACGACCCCGACTAGACCCTTGTTAGTGTTACTCGTGAGTGTCTCAGTTTCGGCCTAGGGCGAGTAGGGAGACACGGTGGCGCGGTGTAAGTCGTCAGGGGACGCATCCAGTTGTGCTTCTGGTGGACGGTACTCCTGTCTTGTCTGGTAGCGACTCTTGGGTTTTTGACGAGTTATCTCAATTTTCGTGCCATGCGTTCGGTACTAGACGTAGCAGAGCTTTTCCGTTTATTTATTCCTGTAGCTCTTCGTTCTACGTTTTGCTAGTGGTAGCTTATAGTTACTTTTCATGTAGTTTCTCGGTTTGTGAGGTGGGGACCGGATGATCCCTGCTAAGCCTTTTATTTTAAGGCTCATTCTCTGCGTGTTTTCCGTGTTTCAGGTAAGACGAGGCTTCAGGGCAGCACTTCCGAGGATCCACGTGGTTCAAGTGCCCAGGGTTAGTTGCCAGTTGCCAGTTCCGGGGTATGCCCCGTGTAGTTGTACCTTTCTCTTTGGACTGTACTTGTTGTGGACTACTATTATATTTTAGACTGTTGTTATTATTGTGGACCATGTAATTTAATTAATGTCACCATTTATTTCTTGCTTCTTCATATTACTTGTGTAGTTCTGCAATTATTTTAGATTCTTGTGTATCTCCACACCATCCCTTTTAACCCTTCCGAGTCTTCGGGCTCGTGGGTGGCGGTTCGAGATTCGGGTTATCTGGCCTTCCCGGTGTTCGGATCTCAGGTCGTTATAGTTGGTATCAGAGCACGGTTATGGATATATATAAGAATTGTAAATAGTTGCAGTGGTCCACTAGTCCACAATGATGATGTACATTTGGCACTAGCTTAGGGCATCGTGTGTTTTATTGATTTTGTTATTTTCCGTGTCTTCTGTCTTTTTGTAGTGGGCGAATATGGCGTCGAGGCGGAGGACTCACTCTCAACAGGGACAGTCGGCAGGGGAGGAGGAGAAGCAGAGTAGAGTGCCACCACCTGCCACTGAGGCAGGGGATGCAGCGAGAGTTCCAGGGGCAGAGGATTTCTTTCGGAGCATGTTTTAGTTCATGTCTCAGCAGTTTGACGGTGATGCTGGTGAGGGCTCGTCGTCTAGGGGTGGACCCAGTCGTGCTGTGAGGGACTTTCTGCAATTCCATCCACCCTATTACGATGGCCAACCAGATCCCGATGTGGCTAGGAGATGGCTTGATGAGATGGAGAGAGTGTTTAGTTCCATGAACTGTATTGAGGAGGACAAGGTGATATTGGCCTGTAACCAGTTGCAGGGTACGGCTCGAGATTGGTGGTCTTCATAGTGGAAGACGTCCTTTCGGTCTTGTTCTCTGCAGTAGATTACGTGGCAGGACTTTGTGAGGGTTTTCAAGCGTACCTACTGCCCATCCTATGTTGGTACGCAGAAGATGCATCAGTTTTTAGAGCTGGTTCAGGGTGACATGTCTGTGTTGCAGTACAGGGCTCGGTTTGTTGAGTTGGGCCGTTATGCTCCCCATATGATGGAGAATGAGGGGCTGAAGATGGACCAGTTTGTCCAGGGTTTGAGACAGGATCTGAGGCACCTTTTGATGGCGAACGTGGCTATCGATTTGGAGACAGCTTCCCGTGTGGCGACATCACTGGAGCTAGATATGCAGAAAATCTGAGGACGGGTTGGCCAGGGGCAATCCCAGTCAGGACGTAGCCAACAGTCGGCTACCCAGCAGCAGAGCACCTTTCAGCCTACAACGGGTAGTTCGGGAGCATCAGTGCTGGCAGCGTCAACGACAGGGTCTGCGACTTTTGGCTCGAAGGTTAAGAGGTTCTTCAAGAAGAACTTTGGAAAGAAGCGCAACAATCAGAGGTAGGCGTCTTCGGGCAGTGTTCAGCAGCCGATTCCTTATCAGCGTCAGGGATCAGTTGGTGGTTCGCGGGGGTCGTGTCCCCGGTGTGGCGGTTCTCATCAGCTTAGGCAGTGTACGGTGCCAGTGATTTATTTTAGATGTTACCAGGCAGGGCACATAGCATGTGACTGTCCTTCGAGGCCGCAGCAGCAGCAGTACCCTCAGCAGCAGCAACCAAAGCAGCAGCGTCAGCAGTAGGGGTAGTATCCGCCAGTACCCCGGGCAGCGAGTGTGGGCAGCCAGAGGTCTCGAGGCAAGATTACGCACATGGCTAGGGCAGAGGCAGTGGCGTCGCCGCTTGTGGAAGGTACTGTTTCGATTTTGGGTTGCGCAACTCGAGTTTTGATTGATTCCGGCGCGTCGCATTCATTTATTTCGGAGGATTTCGCGTTGAGTATTGAGGAGCCGGTGACCCAGTTATCCTGTGATTTGCTAGTAGAGTTGCTTACTGGTGATTTTATGATCACCCCGTATTGCTTTGAGAAGGTTTGTGTGGGTGGAAGGGCGGAGCTTGCCGGCCAGGCTTTATGCATTACTGCTTCAAGATTTTGATGTGATTTTGGGCATGGATTGGCTCAAGGCTCATCTTGCTTTGGTGGGTTGTGGATCGAAGAAGGTTTATTTCTGACAACTTCGAGGACCCACCTTCTATTTCCAAGGTATTAGATCTTCCTCTTCCCGCTTCCTTAATTCGACTATTAGCGCTCGTCGTTTGCTTGATGCGGGTTGTCAGGATTTTCTCGCTTCTGTGGTCGCGGTGGACCAGTCGGAGCCGGATGTGGAGGACATTCCGGTAGTGTGCAAGTTTTCTGATATTTTTCCCGAGGACCTACCTGGATTACCTCCCCAGCGGAAGATTGATTTTGTGATCGAGATTGTGCCTGGTACGGGACCTTTGTCGAAGGCTCCTTACCGTATGGCTCCCGCTGAGTTGAGAGAGTTGAGGGCGCAGTTGCAGGAGTTGCTCGCCAAGGGGTACATTTGTCCTAATTTTTTCCCTTGGGGTGCGCCAGTGTTGTTTGTGAAGAAGAAGGATGGTAGTCTGAGATTGTGCATTGACTACCGGTAGCTGAATGAGGTGACCATTAAGAACAAGTATCCGTTGCCACGGATTGATGATTTGTTCGACCAGCTTCAGTCTGCTCGAGTGTTCTCACGGATTGATTTGCAGTCCAGTTATTATCAGTTGCGGATTCGAGAGTCCAACGTGGAGAAGACTGCGTTCAGCTCGAGGTATGGGCATTATGAGTTTCTAGTGATGCCGTTTGGGCTCACCAATGCCCCCGAAACGTTCATGGATTTGATGCAGAGGGTGTTTCGTCCCTATTTGGACCAGTTCGTGATCGTGTTTGTGGACGACATCTTTATTTATTCGCAGTCTGCAGAGGAGCAATATTTGAGGGTTGTGTTGCAGACCTTGCGAGATCACCAGTTGTATGTTAAGCTCAGCAAGCGTGAGTTTTGGCTTCACGAGGTGCACTTTTTGGGGCACGTGATTTCTGGTGATGGTATTTTCGTGGATCCAGCCAAGGTTGAGGTAGTGATGCAGTGGCCGAGGCTAAGGTCCGTGTCAAAGATTCAGAGTTTCTTGGGGCTCACAGGCTATTACAGGAGATTCATTCAGGATTTTGCTCGTGTTGTAGCCCCGATGACTAGGCTTACGTGGAAGGAGGTGCCGCTTGTCTGGACTGATGAGTGTGAGCGGAGCTTTATGGAGCTTAGGAGGTTGCTCACCTCGGCACCGGTGTTGGTATTGCCTTCTGGACCGAGAGGTTTTGTGGTGTGTACAGATGCTCCTGGGATTGGGTTGGGTGCTGTGCTGATGCAGCACGGTAGAGTTGTGGCGTATACATCTCGGCAGTTGAAGCCACATGAGGAGAACTATCCTACCCATGACTTTGAGTTAGTGGCTATGATTTTTACATTGAAGATTTGGAGGTATTATCTGTACGGTGAGAAGTTTGAGGTGTTCACGAACCATCAGAGTTTGAGGTATGTGTTCACCCAGAAGGACCTTAACCTCAGGCAGAGGCGATGGATGGAGTATATGAAGGATTATGACTTCACCATGTCTTATCAGCCAGGCAGGATGAATGTCGTTACCGATGCCTTGAGTATGAAGGTTGTGGTCAGCACCATGATGGTGAGGAACTGGAGGCTCTGGGAACAAGTGCCATCTGTGTCATTCAGGCTCAAGGTTCCCCAAGAGCCGGGGTCAGCTGTTCTTGCGAGCTTGACTGTCACACCAGCTATTCGTTGTCAGGTGACAGATGCTCAGCATGCAGACCCTGAGTTGCCCCAGATTTTGGCTTTGGCTGATGTGGAGTTCGGCGAGGACGGAGCGGTGACATTCCGAGGTAGGTTGTACGTCCCAGCCGAGGAGCAGGTGAGGCGTGCGGTGTTACTGGAGGCTCATGGGAGTCGGTACACTGTGCACCCGAGTGCGATGAAGATGTATCGGAACTTGAAGAGGCAATTTTGATGGCCTGGCATGAAGAGAGATATTGCCGAGTATGTGGCCAGATGCCTGACCTATTAGCAGGTGAAGGCGGAGCATCAGCGACCGGGAGGTATGCTTCACCCCTTGGAGGTTCCCGCGTGGAAATGGGACCACGTGACCACGGATTTTATGGTGGGATTACCGAGGACTCCGAGTGGGTAGGATAGTATTTGGTCGCTGGTGGATAGGCTGACGAAGGTGGCTCGGTTGTTACCGATCAAAGTCAGTTGGAGTGTGCCCAAGTTGACTCATCTTTACGTGTAGCGGATCATACCTTTGCATGTGATTCCCATTTCCCTTATGTCAGATCGAGATCCGCATTTCACTTCTAGATTCTGGAGGAGTTTCCAACGAGCTCTTGGCACGGAGTTAGCATTTAGCTCAGCATATCATCCTCAGCCAGATGGTCAGTCGGAGAGGACCATTCAGACGTTAGAGGATATGTTGAGATCCTATTGCCTGGAATGGCAAGGGAGTTGGATTCACCATCTACCATTGGTGGAGTTTGCCTATGAAAATGGCTATCATTCGAGCATTGGGATGGCTCCTTATGAGGCATTGTACGGGCGACCGTGTCGGACTCCACTCGATTGGTCTGAGGTTGGTGAGCGTGTTGTGACGGGACCGGAGCTGGTGCAGCAGTGCATTGATGTGGTACATCTGGTCCGTCAGAACATGTTGGCGGCGTAGAGTCGGCAGAAGAGCTATGCCGATCAGAGAAGACAGCCACTTAGTTTCACGGTCGGTGATCGAGTTTTTTTTAGGGTTTCTCCCATGAAGGGAGTGATGCGATTTGGACTGCGTGGGAAGTTGAGTCCCCGCTATGTTGGTCCTTTTCCCATCGTGGAGCGCATTGGCGAGGTTGCTTATCGGTTGTAGCTACCTCCTGAGTTTGCAGCGGTGCATGATGTGTTCCATGTCTCGATGTTGAGGAAGTATATGCCCGATGACTCTCATGTTTTAGAGGATTCTGTTTGGCCCGAGGTGACTCGCGATTTATATCTTTCATAATTCCCTATCCGTATTGAGGATCGGCGAGAGCAGCACCTGCGGAACAAGGTTATTCCTCCGGTTAAGGTGGTGTGGCAGCGGCACTCTGGCAGAGACGCGTCTTGGGAGCGTGAGGATGAGATGCGTCAGCAGTTCCCTTATTTGTTCGAGTAAGTCTCCCTTTTTTTCCTTCCCCTGTGTTTTATTTTAAATTTCAAGGATGAAATTTGTTTAAGGGGGAGGGCTGTAATATCATGTAACCTTCGGATCCTTCTTCTTGGGTCCCGGATTTATTTTCTCGGAGAATCTACACGTGTTATGCCCGGAATTATCTTTCAGACAATTTTCGGGTTCGGATCTGTGCGTTTCGGATCAGTTTCAGGGGTCCCGGAACGTGTTCTGCAGTTTCCGCGTGTTTTTCTCCGGCAAACCTACGAAACCCTGTAGCGGGCGAACTAAGTCGTTCACCTACTCTAGGATTGTACCACGGCGATCAGCGTGTTCTGAGGATCACGGGGGTATATTTTCCTATTTTTTCGTATTTTTCAGGAAATCCTGGTTTTCTATAAAAACCCCCATTTCTTTTTCTTTTTCTTTTCTCCTTTCTCTTTCTTCTTCTTCCTCCTTCGCTCGTGAGAGAACCGACGCCCCCCTCTCTTTCTCTCTCCTCTTTCGATGACGACGCGGCGTGCCCCTCCGGCTGCAGACGGTGGTGGGCGACGGCGTGGCGGCGGTGAGGTGATCGCGGCGGCGTGCGTGGCTCGTGGGAAGCTCGGGAAGAACGAGGGTTTCAAGCGGGTTTTTGAAGATCGGCAGCGATCCATCGCGTTTTGGACGATTCTGAGGTAGGGTGATGATCCTTAGCTCGACGTTTATCTTCCCCGTGATTTCTAGGCCGAGGCAAGGTCGAGAGAGGGCTATTTTGTGCCGGGAAGGGAAAATCATTTTTGGGGGCTTGAGTGGCCGATCTAGCATTTTAATCCCCTATTTTGTGGTTTGTGGGCATCAAAAGATGCATTGGGGGCTTGGGAACAAGTTTCCCTTTTATCTCCCCTTCACCCGGGGGTGAATGGGGCGTGGAATGGCGATTTTGGGGTTTTTCCACCGTTCTCGGTTTTCTGGAAGTCTGGCGGTCCTTCCAGTGACCGCCACTTCCAGTTGGCGGTCTCCATGCGACCGTTTTTGGCGTTCCGTGTGTGGGGTGGGCCTAGCGGCTAAACGATAAATCGCCAGAGCCATATGGCGGTCGATGGGCCGACCGCTAGTAGACTTGGCCGATGTGGCCTTCGAGGAATTTTTGACCGTTGGAGGTTTTGGGGGTTGGCGGCCAAAGGTACGACAGCCATATGCCCATTGGCGGACCTATATAAAACCACTTTTGCCTCCGCAACCCAGAGGGTGGCGGTCTATACTGAGATCGCTACATGCTTGTGGCGGCCTAAAGCTAAACCGCTAGGCGTTGTGGCGGCCCAAAGGTGGACCGCCACCGATTTCGATTGGAGTTCATGTTTTAGCGGTTTAACAGGTGACCGCTAGCCATCCTGGCGGCCCATAGAGGGACCGCTAGCCACTGGTGGCGGTCCAATAGTGGACCGCTAACCGTTTTGTTCTACCGGAGTTATGTCTTGCCGATTCGAGTCCCAGGTGAGTGGACCTCGATCCGCGTGCAGACCTGTGGTCTGACTGATGCTGGGCATCATGTGGGGGCCACATGTTAGGGTGCCGTGGGGTTCCGGGAGGTGGTGTTCTCGGCTTTTGTCACCGTGAGTCGCTGTCGGTATAAGTAGCGGTCCTTGTACTTCGCCCGATTTAGACGTTACTTTCCGTTGGCTAGAGAGTCTATACCTTCGGTGACCCTCCACTAGTCGTAGCCTTCCGACACGCGTGTGGTCCCACCAGGGAGTGGTGGCGAGGCTACCCGAGAGATGGTTTTAGGCTGGTTACCGTGGGCCTCCTACTGTGGCGGCTCGAGTCCGGGCCGGGAGGACGAACCAGCTAGAGGGCCTGACGTAGCGCAGTCAGTCAGTGTGTGCACACGTAGTCGGGGACTACGGACGGGTGCTGACGAGCACGACCCCGACTAGACCCTTGTTAGTGTTACTTGTGAGTATCTCAGTTTCGGCCTAGGGTGAGTAGGGAGACACGGTGGCACGGTGTAAGTCGTCAGGGGAAACATCCGGCTGTGCTTCTGGTGCATGGTACTCATGTCTTGTCTGGTAGTGACTCTTAGGTTTTTGACGAGTTATCTCGATTTTCATGCCGTGCGTTCGGTACTAGATGTAGCAGAGCTTTTTCGTTTATTTATTCCTGTAGCTCTTCGTTCTACGTTTTGCTAGTGGTAGCTTATAGTTACTTTTCACGTAGTTTCTCGGTTTACGAGGTGGGGACCGAATGATCCATGCTGAGCCTTTTATTTTAAGGCTCATTCCCTATGTGTTTTTCGCGTTTCAGGTGAGACGAGGCTTCAGGGGAGCGCTTCCGAGGCTCCACGTGGTTCAGGTGCCCTGGGTTAGTTGCCAGTTTTGGGGTATGCCCCGTGTAGTTGTACCTTTCTCTTTGGACTGTGCTAGTTGTGGACTACTGTTATATTTTAGACTGTTGTTATTATTGTGGACCATGTAATTTAATTAATGACACCATTTATTTTCTGCTTATTCATATTACTTGTGTAGTTCTGTAATTATTTTAGATTCTTGTGTATCTCCACACCATCCCTTTTAGCCCTTCCGAGTCTTCGGGCTCGTGGGTGGCGATTCGAGATTCGGGTTATCGGACCTTCCCGGTGTTTGGATCTCAGGTCGTTACAACCAAGATTGGGAGAAGGAAGGTACACCACCCAAGGGTGGGAGTTGAGTAGAAGAAAGGATGAATGAAAGGAAGGAGAAGAAGGAGAAGTGATCCCCTGAGTGCACAACTGGCGGCCTTTGAACTTGCGCCACCGCCTCTACTTAGCAGAAATTGGCTTGAAACGGACCCACCTGACACGAGCTCGGTCCTTCGAGCTTTTTGACTTGAAATATCTTCTCAAATAGTGGGCCCATCTGGCAGACGGCCTGGCCCGGTTATGAACATGCCACTTCATCAGGGCGGTTGCCCCTAGACACCCGGTGCTAACAACAGGTGGACATTCTAGAACAGACAACTCCTTGGGATGATGAATATCAGAAAACCATGGAGTTTTGTCCCTCGGCACAAGGACCATGAGGTTCGGCAACTCCACTCGGCAATCAGCCTTGAAGCATAACTCCCTTGATAGAAGAGATGGATGAAACTGAGGAAGAGTAATACACGGCGTTGACGTGGCCGGATTGTTGATAAACTGAGGTAGATTGTATAGAATGCACATAATGTCCTTCGAAAATACAGAAGATACGGCCAATTGCCCCTTGAATAAGGAATTCATCAAACCCTTGGCGGCCGTATAAGTTAGCACAATGTGGGTAGACAACCCCTTTTGGCCAGTGAACTAAACGACAACGAAGCGAGAAGAAATGAGAGCATCAATAGTGAACTCGCCGGTGAGCAATGATATTGCCACCAATCTCGCTGGAGAAGAAATTAATGCAAGAGAACTCTTCTTAGCAACCATCATCGAAAGTAGAGGCGCATCATCTCCAAAAGTGCCGAAGATCAGAACATGAACTGGCATCCGGCAGATAAAGTCTTGAACCTTAAAATGCAAAACCGGCATTGAAACATCATGACTTGGCTAACCTTCTCTCCGGGGACTAGACCTGAGGGGCACCAAAGGTAATGCACACCCGCTCCGTGGGGTGGAAGTGGATGAAGAAGCGAAGGAAATAGAAATATGTTCAAATGGTGCGGTAGGCTCGGGTGAAGGCACAGGCAAAGGTGAAGGCGATGCTTGCTCAAGCTCGGGCGTAGGTAACGGCGGAGAAGATGATGAGGATGATGGAGATGACGAAGAGGAGGGTCGTGGCACCCACCGTTGGCGTATCAACACGACGCGCCTAGCAGCATTGGGAGCAGAAGCAGGGGTAGTGGAGGAAGAAGGGGAGGAGGCACCAGCCTGAGCAGAGGCATGGGTTTGTGGAGGTTGTGAACACGGGGTAGATAACGGAGCAGGCACAGCCCTAGACGGAGAATCACAGGGGTGCCCCTGGTCTTGTAGTGATGGAGACGACTGCCTGGGCGGTGCTTGCTGCTGCTGCTTGCTGCGAAGATGTAAGACAATCTTGCGAATTGCAGGTCAATCAATCCTTTCTTATCTTCCAGATCATAAATAAACTCCCGGAACTTGGGACAATCCTCAACCAAATGCCCCTGCTGGTAATGATATTCACAAAACTGAAGCAAATTCCTGACCGCGGGTTGGCAAGGCACTACTGGAGGGAGTTGCAACGCGTGAGTGGCGATCAAAGCCTTGAAAATATCTGTAAAGCACTCCGGCAATGGAGAATGAGGAGCCCACTTTGGGCAAAGCGGATGCCGAGGGGTATGTTGTGAAAAAGAGGGTTGTGGAGTTGGAAGTGGAGGTTGCGTGGGCAAAGGCGCATGGCTAGTGGAAGGACTAGGCAATGGCGCATGGCGAGTGGGATGAGGGGGTATGTAGACAACATCCACTTGCTCGGGGTGTAGTGTTCCCTTGACCGGAGGTGGAGACACAGGCGGGTATGCTGTGGTGGAAGGCTGACCATGGATGACGGTAGGTTGACTCATGGAGGGTTGATAGGTGGAAGATTGGTATGTGGAGGGTGGACTCACAAAGGGATATGTAGCAGAAGGCTAACTCGTGGAAGGATATGTGGTGGACGACTGACTCGTGGAGGGTGCGTAAGAGGTATAGGAAGGTGGCGAGGTGTATGCAGGTGTGGAAGGCAGAGAAGACTCGGAGTCAGGGGAATCTTGGAGTTGTTGGCGAACGAAGCAGGGTTGGCTGTATAATTCTTGCCAGGAGGTAATGTCATTCAAGGCCAGAACGAAGCGGTACTCGGGCGTTGCATTGGAAATGAGCATCTTGATTTGCTCTCCCTCCGGAATGTGTCCCGGGACTTGCATGGCGAGGCGATGCCATCGATCGGCAAAAGTGGAGAATTCCTCGTCGGGCTTCATCTTCTCGTGGGCCAAATCCACAATGGAAAACCTGGGCCCAACCTGGTCTTGATACTGCTGAATGAATCTCTCTTGTACAACTTGGAAATTCACAACCTGATCTTGCGGTAATGCAAAGAACCAATCCCAAGACGGGCCTTCTAATGACGGACCAAATAGATAGGCCATCAAGCTTTGGTCATGTCAAAATTAGGCCGACTCATAAATAAACTCCTTCAAGTGCACATACGGTTCACCGACTCCACCATAACAGTGATATGCGGGGATTTGGGAAGGAGGTGGAAGTCGGAGATTTTGAAATGCGAATGGGACACTTAAAGAGGGTTTGGGGTCGATTCGACGTTGAAGCTCATCAAGCTGGCATTGAGTTTGAGCAATCATCTCCATGGTAGGGAGAGATTGAGAGAAATGTGGGCCAGCCTGAGCAAGAGGTTGTGAATGTGGACTAGGATGATAATGGGCCGGATAAGAGGATCCGAACTGAGAAGAATATGAGCCGATTCCAAGAGTGGAAGGGCACATGGGCCTAGAAGAAACATTGGCATATGGGCCCATTGGTCCAGCAGCATGGTAAGAGGAATGAGGCTCATTAAGGCAATATTGACCATTAGAAACTGGGCCAGCCGTATAAGAAGGAGAAGGCCCATTAAGATGAATTTGGCCATTAGACACTGGGCCAGCAGCATAAGAAGGAGAAGGCCCATTAAGATAAAATTGACCATTAGAAACTAGGCCAGCAGCATAG
This sequence comes from Amorphophallus konjac, assembly GCA_022559845.1. Lineage (NCBI taxonomy): Eukaryota > Viridiplantae > Streptophyta > Magnoliopsida > Alismatales > Araceae > Amorphophallus > Amorphophallus konjac. The sequence continues at coordinate 557,374,944 of CM040121.1, read as the reverse complement.
GAAGGAGAAGGCCCATTAAGAGAATGAGGCCCATTAGGAGAATAAGGCATATTAAGGGAAGAAAGCCCATTAAGGGAAGAAGGCCAATTAAGGTGATTTGCAATGAGCTTTTAGGCCTGGGCTGGGTCCATTTGACGAACAAGGCTAGAAAGATGGGTCATGAGATTGGCTTGTTCTTCAGATGGGTCAAGGGGACCACAGGAAGATGGGCCCGCGTGAGAAGAGGATTCCACGCGGGAATAGGAATAAGATTGGGAAGAAAGAGATGGAAACAAAGGATGACAGGAATGCTCCATGAGGGCAAATGGAGACTTAATACATGAATATCAAGGAAAATACAGTCAGGGAAGTAAGGGCGTGAAGGGCTAAAGGAAGGAGAGGGCTGACTCACTAGGACCAATGCAAGACCGACCTAAGACAATGGAACTGGACAATGGACACATAAAATGGGCTAATCTAAATGGGCCTATCAACCAAGTCTATGTGGATGATGAGGAAATGCAACACAAAACACCACAAATGGGTTTGGACTGGCCCAAACAACACAAACAATGTGAAGGATTTCACCCAAGTCAAATAAGTTAATATGATGATAATTTTTTATTATCCAAAGTTTTAGTGGGCCTTTTAATATTTTTAAATTAAGCACAATTCCCTCCAAATAGGAATCCTAAAGGGAAAAGGTCCAAACTTTAGGTTGACTAAGGTTGACTCCCTCACACGTATGCAAAATGCAAGCCTAAGGGGTGGAAAGGTACAACTGGCCCGACGTCCATGTGGGAATCCATGGCTCACGGGGACTTACGGAGATCCCGGATAAGATCACCTAGTCGACTCCAAGGAATATGGAGGCGAGAGGATCACTTACCAATGGGGAATGCAACTACAATATGCAATGCATGATCCTACGTGTACCGGAGTGCATACAGATTTCTAGCCTAAATCTAGAAAATCAAGGTAAGATTAAACCATGCAAACACGATCAAATGAATGCAAATTTTATATGAAAATAAATACAATATGAAGGACAACAATGCAAAATCAGAAACAATCTCAATCATGCACTAAAAGATAGGTAAAACCATCAATGAATAACGTACCTTTGTGTCTGCCCCTGGGCCTGCATACAGATTTTATGCATAAAACCCAAAAATGGAGACAATATTTAACATTGCAAACATGACACAATGAATGCAAATGACATATGAAAATGAAGACAATACAAAGGAGAACAAGAGGGAGCAAGAAACACACAATCCGACCTCGGGAAGTTAATTAAATCATCAACCAGAAATGTACCTATGAGTATGTCCCGGGTCTGCCTCCAGACTTTATGTAGAAAACTCAAAAATGAAGACACAATTTAATTATCAAAACATGACCTAATGGGTGCAAATGATATATGAAAATGAAGATAATATAAAGGGCTACAGGATGGGACCAAAAATAGAGCTATCAGACCCCAGGAGGTCAATTAAATCATCCAAGAACAATGCACTCGTAAGCCTGTGCGCAAGCCTGCCAGAAAGCAAGTAGAGGTCCCCAGATGACCATTTCTTCGAAGTAGCGGTCTCCTGGAAGACCGCTACTACAGCACAGAGGTGGGGCGGCCCTGTGATGGCCGCTACCTGTATATGGTGGCCTCGGAGAGGACCACTACCACCTGACAGACCCGAAAACACCCAGAACAGTAGAAAAATGAAGAAATGCTATCTAAACATGCACATACACACACCAAGTTTACAAGAGAGCATGAATAATGTGATGGGCAGTAGGTGCCTGTTGGCACCGGCTTATTTCCTCGAATTAATTAAGGAATAAGCATAGAGAAATACTCCCTAAATAGAGTAAAATGGCACATCACCAAAGCTTCTCTACCAGTCAAGTTGGGCTCAAAAATCGAGATACTTTACCAGGTCAAGCGGCGCAACATAACAACCGGGGATCGGCCCCAAGCAAATGGCACTACGCCAGCCAGTTTCTCGACAACTGGGTCAGTTTCGGGATTCGAGACAACCTGCCGTCCCTTACGACACTCTGTGAAGATGCGGGGATCACCCCCGGACACCCTGCATACGGTATCTCACCGCCGATGCTTCAACAACCGAGTTAACTCGGGACTCAAACAGCTTGCCGCATCATACGATTCTTCGCCAAGGAGCGAGGGTCACCCCGACCACCAGACAAACGGCATCATCATGTCGACGCCCTAGTCATCGGGCCCAACCAAGGGTCCTAACCAGCTAGCCGTGACCCATGGCAACATCAACAATCGATCGTGCCCACCTGTGGGAGATGAGATTTTTATTAGATTATTTTATTTTGATATTTATTTGTTTATTTTACTTGTTTATTTGGTTTATTAATTATGCATGCCAGTCACCGGAGTGACGATTTATTATGCGCTCATCTGACTAACCAGACAATTATGGGTGATCGTGTCGGGACCCAAAACCCGTCGTACCATAAAGGCTACGACGTTAATTACGCCTCACCGAAAGAGAGACAACCCTTGATTAATCACCAAAATAAAGACTATGGGACCTATATAACTAAAGATGCAACTGCATGCAAGCACACAATAGGGTAGTACTTATTTATTAAATTGACTCCCGGTACGAGGCAGAGAACCTAGGTCTGAGGATCATCATCACGCATAGTGATAGCTTCCGGTCGGGCGTAACCCGGCTTTCCGCAAATCACCATTTAATATACCAGAGAATCGGATCATGCAAGCATGCAAGATAACAGTATTCAATATTATTGTTTATTATTTGTTTGATTATTTATTTATAACTTCAAGAGAGATTTTGGCAGCGCCATCATACTCCGAGGGGCATCAAGGCCTTCTCACTTTGAAACTGTGCAAAGCATTACGGTGCACACACATAGACCCATGAGGTGAGTCGAGTGTGACCGTATTCGGGCAAGCACATATTATTGGGGCAATGTTTGCCGGGGTACGGCAAATTTGATGTTCAAGAATCGAAGGAACGCGGTTGAAACCCGATCGGAACAAATCAGATTCAGTGAGTTATTGGCTCGTGACATAGTCGTGCTTTGGCTACAGTAAAGGGGGGATCCCAAGATCCAGGCACAATTTGTCGGAGCGTCATTAATATCCCATACCCGGGGTCTAGGGAAGGTGAAGGCTCCGGAGTAAGCACAGTCATGCTCATTATTCTTTATTTATTCTTGTTATTATTTTAGATGTATGATTGTCTTTGTTCTCATTTTTATTTATGCCCTCCCCTTTTCATTACTCACTTATGGTTTATTTATTGTTTATTTATTTTATATCTTCTTATATTGGATGCAGGCACCCTCTTAATTTTTCTTTATTGATATTTGTTAGATAATTATTCATTTGTCCATTTTTTGTTTATTTGTCACTTTTATTTTGTTTGTTGTGATTTATGTGCCCATTATTTATTTATTGAGTATTTTTATTTCAATTAAATTTCATTTCTCCATTTTTTGAATGAGGATGGCTTGTTTATTTTTATTGTTATTTCCCCTTTTTTGTGTTTATATGAATGTGCATATATAGGATGAGGAGGGTGGACGTATGTGTTATATGGATTAATGTTAGTGGGGTATTAATTGTAAAGAGGAGATTAGTGTTAATGGGTATGGGGAAGGTGAATGCACGTGAGTGTTACGTGGGTGTTGGTTTGGTTTATTTTCCTTTTATTAGAGATGAGATAGCGCCGATGGGTTGATTTTAGTTTGCATCTCGGCGTGGCTTTCATCTCGGCATGCTTCCGTCTCGGCACACTTTTGGCGCCGAGGAACAATGGCGCCGAGAGGAGCCCTACCGATTCTGTTTGGCACTCTTTATTTACTTATTATTATTATTATTATTTATTTATTTATTTATTTATTTATTTCTGTTTGTTTGTTTATCCGTTTTCATCATTTTTATTTTATTTTATTATTACTTATTATTATTTATTTATGTTTATTATTTATTTTATTTTACTTTATTAGCAGTTCGACAATTATTCTTTATGTCTGGCAAAAATCCGGCAGCACCTCCCCTGTACCCGGAGGGTTGATGGGGTATATATAGGAAATCGTCCACGAAGAGTCGAGGCGGAATCCGTTGTAGAGATGAGCATAGCCCGGGATCCAAAAGGATCATAATCCGACGGGATGGTGTCCACTCATCGTGGTATTTGTTAATATTCTCTTTAGAGACCATTAGAGGACATGCAGTGGCAGCACTCCAAGGGTCGGTAGGGTTAGAAGACAACCTGAGAGTCAAACGACACATAATGTGGGGGTAGGACCCTGTCAATATAGCTCCGTTAGACATGGATGAAGAACCATGAACCCCCCCCAATGATATGGTGGGAACTGGCATGATGGTCCATGGAGGTTAGGGCACTAAGTCTAGATTGGTTTTGGGCTCAGTAAAGTTGCTGAGAAATTAGATGTTTGAATGATGGTTAATATTAGAGTGAACCGGTGCGGCTGGGTTTCGGCACGAAGGCAAACCGGCGCGGCTGGGGTTCGACACGATGGCAAACCGGCACGGCAGGGTTTCGGCACGAAGGCAAACCGACGTGGCTGGGTTTTCGGCACGAAGGCAAACCGGCGCGGCTGGTTTTTCGGCACGAAGGCAAACCGGCGCGGCTGGGGTTTCGGCACGAAGGCAAACCGGCGCGGCTAGGGTTTTGGCACGAAGGCCAATCGACGCGGCTGGGGTTTCGGCACGAAGGCAATCCGGCACGGCTGGGTTTCGGCACGAAGGCAAACCGGCGCTAAGGCAAATCGGCGCGGCTGGGTTTCGGCACGAAGGTGAACCGGCGCGGCTGGGGTTTCGGCAAGAAGGCCAATCGGCGCGGATGGGGTTTCGGCACGAAGGTAAATCGGCGCGGCTGGGGTTTCGGCACGAAGGCCAACCGGGGCGAAGGCGAACCGGCGCGGCTGGGTTTCGGCACGAAGGCAAACCGGCGCCGTTGGGTCTCGGCGCGCTAGATGGTGAATGGTCAATCGGCACGAGTAGCTCTAGGCACGGAACTCGCGCCGGGAGAGGGTCGTGCAGGAAAGGGGGGTCGTGCCGGGAAGACATGTGGCGCCGATAACAATGCGTTCTTTGAGTTTTCAAGTATTGTGAGGGCTTCACAAATTCAAAGGAGTCCTTTGTGTTCAATAGGGGTTTCATAAGTTTGTTCATGGTGGTATTTGGGTAGGATAGAGAGTGAGGGTAGGCTCATCCATAGAAATTCTAAGGGGTGTTGGGAGCAGAGGATCGTCAAGCTAGAGGGGGAGGGGGTGAATAGATTGACCACTTAAAAATTTAAACAGAATAAGACGATCGCACACTCTTTGATTGCACAGGCATAACCTCACTCCGTGAACTCTAGAAGGCAAACGCAATATCTAAGTGCACTAACTGAGACAATAAGCATGAAATCAAACCATAAGCACAAACCACGGGAGACAGGAGTTTTAAGGTGGTTCGGTCTCTATCCCGAGACCTACGTCTACCCCCTCACCAACCCGGTGGGGATCACCGCTGAGCTTTACAGCTTATGCTAAAACCAGAGAAGAACCCTTCTCTGACCTGCAGATCCAATCTGCAGAAGACAGCAACACACTGTCACAGAACCGCTGTCAAACAGCTTGCAGACACGAAGTCTGTTCTCCCTCTGATCTCAGAACTCACTCTGGATCAGAACAAACCTGTCCACTAAATCCCAGTGGAACAGTAATCCGAATATAACAATGTATAAGAAAAATAAAAATACAAAGTAAGGAATGAACTCAGAAGACGCTGGTCAATGAATCTTCAGGCTTCTTGCGCAGCAGAAGAGAGTGTAGCCTGAAGGGATGAACAGCACGATCTGAGTATGATCTCCTCTACACTTGAGGCTAGATCAGACTGATGCTTCCACGGTTCTTCAGCGTCTGATCTACTTCACCAGGAGAACGACCCTGTACTGCAAACTTCGCACTCGACAGTCTTCGAATATCCCCTTGCTCTTAGTTCTCCTGAGGAAGAATGCCTCACGCCATTCCTCTCTACTTTTTTCTTCAACTCATCGGATAGAGTAGTGATCCACTTCTCTATCTCCTTTTTCATTTTCCCGCGTAGGATTGGGCCCCACGAGATTCCCAATCATTTGCCCACGTGTGGAGAAGCTTCTGGACTAACGGAGGAAGTGTGCACTTCATTTGCAGACGTGGCTGGCCCACTTTATCCAGTTCTTCTGCCCGAGCGCTTGTCTGGGACTGGGTGCGTCGACGCCAGCATCTGGATGCGTCGACGCTGTGTGAAGATAGCTTGAGGACATATTTCTATCTTGGGCTTCTGGAGGCAGACGCGTCGACGCTGCACCCGAGTGGCGTTGACGCAGTTAGTATGCGCGTGACTTAAACAGCTTGAGATCCAGTCACAGCGTCGACGCTGTCTTGCTTGAGGCGTCGACGTAGTCTTGATGAAGTGTGCTTCAACTTGGAGGAACTGAAGGCTGCGTCGACCCTTTGAGCTTGTGGCGTCGACGCTGACTATTGCCTGCAGTAATTCTCAACAAAAATACTTGCCACATAACAGATTATCAAATAATACATCAACCTGTCATATCATGGTGGTCATCATCAAAACCAGGAGGACAACAATCTCCCCCTTTTTGATGATGGCAACCATGATGGAATTCTAGCACTCTAATGATCATGCAATTCAAAAGCAAGTATCAACATTCAATTCATTCACCATTCAACTAAACACAACACATGATCAAATTATAAAGATGAAAAAGTGAAGTGCATCACAGTCTCACACAGTCTCCCCCTTTGACATCAGCAAGAAGGGGAGGCCACAAGTCAAGTAATTATAACAAAACATCTAGACCATTACTTAGGAAAAAACTGTCCATATCTCCTAGACGACTGATTAGAGGACTGGCCATGTGGAGGTGGAGGACGATGCGATGAGAAGGTCTGTTGGGCGTGCAGAGCTTGAATTTCCTGAGTGAGCTCGCCCAACTGAAACATCAGATTACTTTTAAGACCTCCCAGCTCTGAACGGACATCTTCAGATCCTCGTGTTAACGTCTCAAGCGTACTGCAAATTGTTTCAATGGAAGATGAAAGACTAGTTAGCTTATCAACAACAGCTTGAAACCGTGGGGCAATCGAGGTTACTGGAGATTGCAGAGTAACTATCGCAATTTGAATGTCATAACACAGGGATTGCAGCTGGGCCATGGTCTGAAGGGTAGAAATCTGTGCAGCGTGCATATTGGACACTAACTCTGCAGTCTTGTTTACAATCTTTGCAACACTCTTCAGGACCTTCCTCATTGCTTTGTCAGTTTTCTGCTTGGCCTCCATATAGTTTTTCCATGAGACCAGTATAGAAATTTCAGACATGACAATTCTCTTGTACAGTCGTTCCAGCTGAAAGTCAGTATACAGAATGAAAGAATTAATTTTGTCCCCTTGATGCTGCATCATTCTAATGAGGTGAACCAGTAAATCCTTTTCTGTGGCACCAGGAGGGGCCTGGAAATAATCATCCTGAGGCTGTTGGCCATTGGACCCAAGTTCTCTATTAGTATTATGTGAGCTGGACTCACCTTGTTCCCACTGAGTCTTGGGTTCCTTTCTAATGTCATGCCACTCAGGCTCATCATCTTGGAAAGGAGGTGCATCAGGCTGAAATTCTTCCTCATCAGCTGTTCTGGGTGGCTCATCAGCATCTTTGGGAGACTCCACCGTATATGAAGGAAAAGCCTGCTCACCACCAGCATATGAAGGAGGTGACCTGGCTGGAGCTTGGTCTTCACCTCGGAACTCAATGTCCACATCTCTCTCCTGTCCTGCCCATTGTGGAGGAGAAGCAACTGGCTCAGGAGGTGTCCTGACTAACTCAGGTTCAGGCTCAGAAGGAGGGGCAGCTGCCCTTACATCAGATTGTTGACTAGGCAGCACTCTGACTGGCTTTCCATCTACTATTTTTATTCCCATAAAATTCTGGACAAAAGACATGGAGTAAACATTACCTCTAGGAACTACACATTTCTTCTCATTGCCAAAAGGAACTCCAACCTTTCTGAACAGGGCTGTGAGGTGTGCTGCGTAGGGTAGAGTCCTAGAGTTGTCCAGACAAGTGCCCATTGTCTGAATAATAACATCAATCAACGAAACTTTGATTTCTTTCAACATGCAGTACAGTAAAAATCTCTGCATGATAGTGACCCTTTCACGTCCACTGCTCTGTGGGGTAAAGATGGATGTGCATATATGGTGCAGTAGACGAACAGGAGATGAAAACTGATTCGCTTTTAAGCTGGACAAATAGGTCTGCTTAATGTCTGAAGGGTCCTCTGGCTGGCCGGTCAAAACAGCAAATGCTTCATGTTCATTCAAAGGAAACGAGTGTAGTTCGGCCCCCTTCTTAGGAATCTTCCACACACTGGCGAGTAGACGAGCCGTGAGCTCAAACTTAACACCCTGTACAGAGCTGGTTAGTATTCCAAGGTTGGGTTGATGGCAGAGATTGTGGTAAAACTCCCTGACAAACGTAGGATAATAAATGGAATACTTGGTGGCAAAGTCCCACCAGCCTTGAAACTCCAAAATAGGCCGAATCTCAGGGAAGGCAGCATGAAAAGCTTCGTCCGATTCAAGAATATACCGTGGAATTAAAACTTTCAGGGGTTCGTCTGTACCGGAAGTAGGAGCGGACACAGAGACCCCAGACTTGGATTTTTTGAAGGAAGCTTTCTTCTGAGGAGATGAAGGCTTGGAAGAAGAACGGCCCTTCTTCTTCTTGGAAGGAGGAGAGGGACTGCGTGGATGCTTCCCCTTGTCCTTGCGCTTTTGCGGAGAAGAAGATTTAGGAGGAGGAGCCGCCGTAGGTGATTCAGGATCTTGGGCTTCAGCAGCTAGCTCAGGAGCCGGAGGAGCCGAGGATGGTTCCTCAGCAGGCTTCTTTCCTTTCCTGGAGTAGGTGAGCGCCATCATCACGGATAGAGGAGAAGAGGATGGCCGTGAGGTGTTTCAAAAGGAGGAGATGAACAGTTGGAGGAGATGAACAGTTGCCTGAGAAGGATGAACGAGAAGGTAGCCGACTGTTTCTTCGGTTGGGGGTTTTAAAAGAGTGAAACGAGAAACCCCCAATCCGGTTATCGGGTAACCGGGTAATGGATCCAGGTCATATTCTAAGGAAGCTAGACAGAGTGGATGCGTCGACGCTAGGAGATCAATGCGTCGACGCCGTGAACACTTATGTTCAAGTGGGCATTGGAAAGGCACAGATGCGTCGACCTTATGAACAAGGGTGCGTTGACGCCATAGTGTAAATAGACTCTGCCAGACAAAGAGTTTGAAAGAGAGAAGAAGCAGCTTAAAGAGCAGAACTTGGGAAAAATCGTTAGAGTCCAGGGTTCATAAGGTAATACACTCATATTCAGGGATTTTTAATAGCTTCAGTTCAAATTCCCATGAAAACTAAATTTACTCAGATTAGCTTCGAACCATTCAGTGACATAAAATAATGATATTCTTCCAAGTTTGAAGCACAGAAATGAACATTAACAGTGCAGAAATGGAATAATTTCTAAACTAGCTTCATACTGGGATCTTCTCACATCAGTATCCTGCATTATTCAATTTCGAAAGAAATCTTTGTAGGAAGAAATTTAATGAGCATTGAGGATGAGTTCATTAGATCTGTTGAGCCTTTTGATTTCATACTAACACACATGAGTTTTAATTTTTATTTTATTTATCACATCCATTAGCAGTCAAGTATAGCTAGCCTTGTGACACAAGTACACATGCTTATCAGGCACCAGAGTCCCCGGTGACTCAGCATAGCCAACTATTTTGCCTAGAATCAGAGGTAGTGATCAACCTCATGACATGCCTTTCAACACTTCATGGGTGAGGAAGGTAGTTTCTCGGTTGAGAGTCACCATTGCTCTGAAATGGATTATTTTCATTTAAGGACAGAGATAGTAGTCCACCTCATGACTTGCTCTTTAGCACTTCTTTGGTGCATAGAGCCAGTTTCTCAGTGAGAGCCTACCAGTGCTCTGCGAATTACAGATACATTGTGTGTTGCACTTTATCTTTTAGCTCCTTTTTAGACCTAAACAAACTTTAGCAACAATACCAATTAAATTCCAATTCATTGAAAGATCCTTCTACTTTTGATTAATTTGGGATAAAGAGATGATAGGAACCAAGTCATATTAACTTGTTTAGTCCTTATTCCAGATTCAATCACTTTTAGGTTCAAGTACTGTTGAGTTCAAGCATTGAAGGACACACATTTTATATCAGTAAGTAGTGTGAAGCTATTCTAGAAAAACTTGTTTTCATTAGAAATTATCCCCTTAGCTCCCCCTGAATTTAAGGCATTAACTTTTCACCCTAACATTTGAGACAATTCCCTTATTCTGGAATAGAAGGAGAGTACATCAAGAAATCTTGGTGGCACTTGTTGGGAGCAGAAGGTGAATAAGATAAAAGATAAGCATGATGGGGTGCAAAGGAGACTCTTGAAGAAGAACAAGTCTAGCAAGAAGGATGGATGAGTCGACCCTATGGACTAGACGTGAGAACACAGTCACCACCACAGCTCTCTATTTCTAGTAGAGCGTCGACGCAGAACACCTGCAGCGTCGACGCACTCAGCCATTCTGCTCGGACAGTTTATCAGTGATCAGAGGCAGTCCACCGCTGCGTGGACGCATCCTAGAGGCTGCGTTACCGCATCAGACATCTTATCTACAGACTTCCAAATTTATTCCAAGGACTATTTATACCTAACTCCCCCTTAACTCAAGCATGATTTAAGAGAATAAAAACGGATGAAATTGTGAACATGCTGAGGTTTTATTTTAGATGAACAAAAACAAGTCAAACTAACAAGGATTCATACTCCCCCTAAGTATATGAATTATTCAAACATGGACATTTTGACCATAGCAGGACATCAAATGATCATGACAAAGGCAATCAAAGAGCATTCAGACATTTGAACATGCAATCAATTCAAGCTTCAGAATGTAAATTACAGAGTCCAAGCTCTCTTCTAAGATATGAAAAACGCTCATTATTGAGAGGCTTGGTAAAAATATCAGCTAGTTGTAGTTCAGATTCTATAAAAACAAGCTTGAAACTCCCTTTACTGACCTCATCTCTTAAGAAATGATGTCTGATTTCAATGTGCTTGGTCCTAGAGTGCTGGATGGGGTTCTTGGCCAGGTTTATAGCACTTGTGTTATCACACAATATTGGGACACATCCAAGATCAGTTTGGTAATCTTGGAGCTGATGCTTGATCCACAACACTTGAGTGCCACAGCTCCCTGCAGCGACATATTCTGCCTCTGCAGTGGACAGTGCCACTGAGTGTTGTTTCTTGGAAGCCCAAGAGACCAAGCACCCACCCAAAAATTGGCAGTAGCCACTAGTGCTTTTTCTGTCCAATTTACATCCAGCATAGTCTGCATCCGAATATGATACCAGATCAAAGGAGCAGGATGCAGGATACCATATCCCTAAGTCTTGAGTTCCAGCAAGGTATCTAAAAATACGCTTGACAGAACTTAAGTGGGATTCTCTAGGATCAGCTTGAAAACGAGCACACATGCAAACACAAAATTGAATATCAGGCCTTGATGCAGTAAGGTATAAAAGTGACCCTATCATACCTCGATAGGTCTTGGCATCAACTTGTGTACCTTTCAAATCTGCATCCAAGGGTGTGTTTGTGCACATGGGAGTGCTGATTGCCTTCAGATTTTCCATTTTATACTTCTTCAGTAGCTCCTTGATGTACTTTGTCTGACAAATAAAGCATCCGTCCCTGCTTTGAATAATCTGCATACCTAGGAAAAATTGAAGTTCACCCATGAGGCTCATTTCAAATTCTGTTGTCATTAAGTTAGCAAACTCCTTACACAAACTGGGTTTAGTGGAACCGAAGACAATGTCATCAACATATATTTGAACCAGAATGATATCTGAATTCCTTACCTTTGTAAACAATGTCTGGTCCACTTTACCTCTTGAATATCCTTTTTCAGTGAGGAAGGAGCTGAGCCGGTCATACCAGGCTCGAGGTGCCTGCTTGAGTCCATACAGTGCTTTGTCTAACCTGTATACGTGGTAAGGATTTTCTGCACATTCAAAACCAGGGGGTTGTTCCACATATACTTCTTCTTTTATTATTCCATTTAAGAAAGCACTTTTTACATCCATTTGTTGTAATTTTATTCCATGACTTACAGCATATGCAAGCAACAACCGAATGGCTTCTAATCTGGCTACTGGTGCAAAGGACTCTTCGAAGTCGATACCGAACTCTTGATTGTAGCCCTGTGCAACCAGTCTAGCTTTATTCCTAACAACAACACCATTTTCATTTTGTTTGTTTTTATAGACCCATTTAGTTCCTATTATAGATTGATCCTTGGGTCTAGGCACTAGATGCCACACTTCATTTCTTGTAAATTGGTTGAGTTCTTCATGCATGGCATTTATCCAGTTGGGATCTTTTAAGGCCTCCATGACATTTTTGGGTTCAGTTTGAGACACAAGTGCCATGTTATCCAATTCTTGAATTTGAGAACGTGTCCTAACAGGTTCATGCAAGTTGCCAATTATGCTAGATGAGGGGTGATCCCTTAACATCCTAATGTTAGTTAGAAGGTCACCTCCATTGATACCTGCATTACCCTGATTACTCGACTCTGGCTCATCTTCTTTTGGCCTTGAATCTCCTTCCAATGTTTCTCTCTCCTCCAGCTTGTCAAGGAAGTCTTCATCACCCTCGTTCCTGCATGAAGATTCAACTTGTGAATTGTCAATTAGCTCATCAAAAACAATGTGAGGTGATTCCTCAACCGTTTGTGTTTTCAAATTTAGGACCCTATATGCCCTAGAGTGACTAGAGTATCCTAAGAAGATGGCAGGTTCACTCTTGGGTTCAAACTTATCTAGGGCCCGTTTATCATTATTCTGAACAAAGCATTTTGAACCGAAAACTTTAAAATGAGCAACAGAGGGCTTCTTACCTTTCAGCATTTCATATGGAGTCTTTTTGGACTGAGGTCTTACCATTGCCCGATTTACAATGTAGCATGCAGTGTTCACAGCCTCTGCCCAATACTTCCTTGGGAGTTGCCCTTCAATCAGCATGGTTCTGGCCATCTCCACAAGGGTTCGGTTTCTTCTCTCCACGACTCCATTTTGTTCAGGTGTTCTTGGGGAAGAAAACCTGTGATTTAGCCCTGTTGCTCTGCAGAAATCCTCAAATTCAGAGTTGTCAAATTCTCCACCATGATCTGACAAAATGGAAGAAATGACAAACTTACCATCCTGCTGTGTTTTCTTGAAGAATGCCTGAAATTCCTCAAATGCCTCATTCTTATGAGTTAGAAAGAATACCCAGGTAAATCTAGAAAAATCATCCACTAGAACAAATCCATATTTATTACCACTAATGCTTGCTGTTCTAGTGGGTCCAAACAAGTCCAAATGAATGAGTTCAAAAGGTTTAGTGGACTGACTCTCTACCTTGGACTTAAATGACTTCCTAGTGTGTTTGCCTTGGGTGCATGCATTACAGATTTTGTCATTTTTCTTGAATGAAGCATCAGGCAGGCCATTTACCATGCTGTGTTTGGCTAACTTATGCAAGACACTATAGCTAGCATGTCCTAGCCTACGGTGCCACAACCAAGCTAGTTCAGTTTTATTTACAGCAAGGCAAAGATTATTATGAGCAGGATCGTCTAAATCTACCATGTACATGTTGTTTATCCTTTTTCCAACAAATTTAACTTTTTCTGATTTTTCTTCTAAGATGGTGCATGTATTTGCATCAAACACCACTTTATTACTCCTATCACACAGCTGGCTTATACTGAGCAAGTTATACTCTAGACCCTCTACTAAAAGAACATCATCAATGGAGGTAGAAGGGTTCTTGCCAACTTTACCTTTGCCAACTATTTTACCTTTATTGTTTCCACCAAAGGTGACAAAGCCTCCATCCTTCTCAACCAAGAGACAAAACTTGGCCTTGTCCCCTGTCATATGCCTTGAGCAGCCACTGTCAAGATACCACCTGTTGTGCACGGCCGCAAGGCATTCCTGCATGAATCATCAAACAAGAGATTTTGGAACCCAAACACACTTGGGTCCCATTGAATCACTGGATGACTTCAGGTAATTCAGCAGGTTCTTAGGAATCCACATTTGTCTTTGTTGAGGTTTTTGATGGATTTTAGTTGAGGAGGCAGCAGGTTTCTGATTTGATTTTAAGGTTGTTTTAGATGCTTTATTGAACCATCGTTTATTTTGACTCCAATAGGTTTCTTGGTGGTGTGGGTTGAATGCCCTAAATGAATGCATTTGGCTTATTGGATATGCATACATGGGATGCGTCGACCTACCTGAATGAGTGCGTGGACTCACCCACCCATAGTTGCTTCTGTGTGCATGATAGAATGTAGGGTGCGTGGACGCATTGTGATGTGTGCGTCGGCCCATCCACCAAGACTGATTGAAGTGTTGGCCATGGTGGTTTGGGTGCGTCGACGCATTTCCCTGCATGCGTCCACCCATGTGGTCGTTCCTATTCTTATGGACTCTCTGGAATCCGGTCTGCGTCGACACATTACTGGCCTTGCGTGGACGCATCTGGCTCTTGCCAGACTTGGTGCTTTCAGTCTTTCTACTACGATGCTGGTGAGAGGAGGGTCTGGAGCTGGAAGCCTTATGTGGTGATGAAGTGACAGGCTTGCAGCTGGTTACATTCTTAGCAGATTTTGCCTTAGGAGTTTCATTCATCTTCTCTTTTCCTTTCTCCTTTGTCACTTCATTTTTCTTAATCTGTTTCTCCTCAGCTTTCTTCTCTTCTGACACGAAGGTCACCAGCTTAATTCCAATTTCTTTCTTTTTGCTTGGATTATATCCAAGTCCTTCCTTGCCAACATTGCATTTTGTTCCCAGTAAAGCATCAAGATTATGTTTGCCTTGTGTCATTTTCTCCAGGGAAGCTTGTTTGTCCAATTTTTCTTCTTTAGCTTTCTTCAAATCTTCCTGAAGTTTCAAGTTGACACCATTTACGGCTTGGTATTTTTCTTCAGCGATTTTGGTGTCCTTTTCCAGTTTCTGCATTCTTAACTTCAGTTCATCGTGCGTATTTAATAAGAATTCATTTTCTCTTTTCAATTCAAACAATTGAGATTTGTATTCATTTTCTTCATTCAGAGTTTTCTTCAGACAAACAATTTCATCCTCTAGCACTTTAACCTTTTCATTTGACAAGTTCTCTTGATTTCCCTGGTTCTTCTTCTTTTTAAGCATTTTATTTTCTTTCTTCACAGCATCATATTTATCCATAAGGTCATTGAAAGCTTCTTCCCAGTCATTACAAGTAAATTCATCAAATGGAGAATTTACCTCAGCAGAGTCCTCTCCCCTGGCCATTAGGCATAGCTTCACCTCTTTTTCTTCCTCTGAGGTGCTATCCTCCTCTTCTTCTTCTTCATCACTCCATGTACTGATCATGGCCTTGGGCTTTTTATTTTTGAACTTGGGGTGAGCTTTCTTGGAATTTTCTGGACACTCTGACTTGATATGTCCCTGTTTCCTGCATTGATAACAAACCACTTTGTCATATTTCTTAGATTGGTCAGACTTAAACTTAGAATTCATTTTACCTTGATAGCTTCTAAGTCGACCAGTTTTACCTTCCCTTCGTAAGAATTTTCAAATTTCTTTGTGAGCATGGCAATCTCACCTGAATCACTGTCGGATGAAGAGGTCAGACTCTCATCTGAGCTCTCCTTACAGCTTGGAGCAGCTTTGAGAGCTAGCGGTTTCTTCTTCTTTATTTCCTCATCAGATCTTTTCAAATTCAGCTCATAGGCCATAAGGGAACCTATCAGCTCGTCAGGAGTGGTCTTGGGAAGATTCCTAGATTCTTCGACTACTGTGGCTTTTGTGTGCCACACGGGTGTCAAGGATCTAAGAATCTTTCTCACCAGCTCATAATCTGAATAGGCCTTCCCTAGACCTTTGAGACCATTGACAAGCAACGTTAAACGAGCATACATTTCAGAAATACTTTCTTCAGGTTTCATGTGGAACGACTCATATTCAGAGATTAACATGTTAGCCTTGGTCTCCCTTACCTCCGAGGTACCCTCGTATATTACCTCGAGTCGATCCCACATTTCTTTTGCACTCGCACATGAGGAGACGCGCGAGAATTCCTTGGGGTGCAGGGAGCATTGCATAATGTTCATTGCCTGCCAGTTGACGGTTGATTTTCTTACCTGCTCCTTCACCCATAATTCTTCGTCGCCTTCAATTATATAGGGCCCCTTACTCACGACCTTCCATGTTTCATAGTCCTGGGCCCTGAGAAAAACTTGCATGCGATTCTTCCAATAGGAATAGTTAGTCCCATCGAAAAATGGTGGTCTATTCACAGCATAACCCTCTGGCATGAGTCCTTTGCTCTCCATTACTTCTCTCTAGGCTGTTAAACCCTTCAAGAGAGCCTGGAGCTCTGATACCACTTGTTGGGAGCAGAGGATCGTCAAGCTAGAGGGGGAGGGGGTGAATAGATTGACCACTTAAAAATTTAAACAGAATAAGACGATCGCACACTCTGTGATAGCACAGGCATAACCTCACTCCGTGAACTCTAGAAGGCAAACGCAATATCTAAGTGCACTAACCGAGACAATAAGCACGAAATCAAACCACAAGCACAAACCACGGGAGACAGGAGTTTTAAGGTGGTTCGGTCTCTATCCCGAGACCTACGTCCACCCCCTCACCAACCCGGTGGGGATCACCGCTGAGCTTTACAGCTTATGCTAAAACCAGAGAAGAACCCTTCTCTGACCTGCAGATCCAATCTGCAGAAGACAGCAACACACTGTCACAGAACCGCTGTCAAACAGCTTGCAGACACGAAGTCTGTTCTCCCTCTGATCTCAGAACTCACTCTGGATCAGAACAAACCTGTCCACTAAATCCCAGTGGAACAGTAATCCGAATATAACAATGTATAAGAAAAATAAAAATACAAAGTAAGGAATGAACTCAGAAGGCGCTGGTCAATGAATCTTCAGGCTTCTTGCGCAACAGAAGAAAGTGTAGCCTGAAGGGATGAACAGCACGATCTGAGTATGATCTCCTCTACAATTGAGGCTAGATCAGAATGATGCTTCCACGGTTCTTCAGCGTCTGATCTACTTCACCAGGAGAACGACCCTGTACTGCAAACTTCGCACTCGATAGTCTTCGAATATCCCCTTGCTCTTAGTTCTCCTGAGGAAGAATGCCTCACGCCTTTCCTCTCTCCTTTTTTCTTCAACTCATCGGATAGAGTAGTGATCCACTTCTCTATCTCCTTTTTCGTTTTCCCGCGTAGGATTGGGCCCCACGAGATTCCCAATCATTTGCCCACGTGTGGAGAAGCTTCTGGACTAACGGAGGAAGTGTGCACTTCATTTGCAGACGTGGCTGGCCCACTTTATCCAGTTCTTCTGCCCGAGCGCTTGTCTGGGACTGGGTGCGTCGACGCCAGCATCTGGATGCGTCGACGCTGTCTGAAGATAGCTTGAGGACATATTTCTATCTTGGGCTTCTGGAGGCAGACGCGTCGACGCTGCACCCGAGTGGCATTGACGCAGTTAGTATGCGCGTGACTTAAACAGCTTGAGATCCAGTCACAGCGTCGACGCTGTCTTGCTTGAGGCGTCGACGCAGTCTTTATGAAGTGTGCTTCAACTTGGAGGAACTGAAGGCTGCGTCGACCCTTTGAGCTTGTGGCGTCGACGCTGACTATTGCCTGTAGTAATTCTCAACAAAAATACTTGCCACATAATAGGTTATCAATTAATACATCAACCTGTCATATCATGGTGGTCATCATCAAAACCAGGAGGACAACAAGGAGACCATGTGACTGTGATGGTTATATTCCCCTCTGACGGTGGACAGTGGTGAGCAGAGGACCATGAGATGGTATAGCTCAGATCTCTGCCACACAGTTGGGGTTAGATTCATAATTTTAGTAAAAGCGTCACACTACACGATAAGTAAAGCTCGTGGGTGAATTTTGGCAGCATCTCCCCTTATTTTGGACTATGCCAAAAGGGGAGTATAGGTCATCCACCCACGGAATGCCGGGGTGAATGCCAAAAGGGAGGCGGGCGTAGCCCTGGATCCAAAAAGGATCTCCATCTTATGGGACATTGTCCACTTATTGTGGGACTTATTGATATCCCCCGTGCAGCCAATGGAGAACATACAGTGGCATAACTCCATAGGCCAGTGGGGCAGTAGAATGTAGGGGGGTTAACCCCATTGATTTAGTTCCCATGGGCTTGAGTGAAAGACTGTTGCTTCTCTCCGGGGTGATGGGATTTCATGCTGAGTGGTTAAAGGACTCGGGGGCTCCTGAGGGCGTCGGCACGGTAGTGTTTCGGCGTGGTTAGCTTTCGGCGAGACGGAAAACACAAAGGGGGCATTGGCCTCGGCGCGATGGGTGGCATTTAGGGGGTCTTGGCGTGAATAGCCAATCGGCACGAGCAGCTCTCGGCGCGGAACTCGCGCCGGGAGAGGGTCGCGCCGGGAGAGGGTCGTGCCGGGAAGGTCGTGCCGGGAGGCCGTTAAGGGGCCAATGGAAGGTTTCTGAGGGTTTTGTGAGGCCGAGGGTTCTGGGGGTTTGGATGGGTTTTGAGCTGAGGGTTTTAGGGACTTTATCTGAGGATTTTGAGGGGTTCTATTCAGGGATTTTGAGGTGCCCAGAAAGGGAGGAAATCACTCAGAGGAGAAGAGGACTGTCACTCTAAATCCTCACTGGGAACCAAATCATCGATCTAATTCCATGAGCTTTGATTCGAACATATCCCTCTTTATCTCATGAATGAGAAGCCATGAGATGGACTGTCTCAGGCTCTCATCGTGATTATGAGGTTGAAAATGCAGAGACGATGCAATAGAGACTACTCAGATGATCTGAGGGATGTGCATACAATGGAATGAAATCTATTCACAACAGCTGTCGAATATAATAAATTTCAGAGAGGCAGAGAGAGGAAAAACTCAGAATCCCATATCTCATTTCATTCAAAGGAATGCATACATTCAGCACAGAAGGGAAAATCAAACTACGAGAATCTAAATACAGAGGATGTCCCTTGACAACCGGGATACACTGGCAGTTTATATCGTCAGAAGAACAGCGCTCGGAAGCAGACCAAACGAATGAAAACAGACTCAAACAAAAGACGGGGAAGGGAGAATATAGCCCCTTAGGGCATTTGACAGACGACCCCACCTTGAATCCTCTTCCCTGGGCTTCTGCAGCTCTCTTTCTCTCTTCAGATCTCTTCAGCGGGCGCTCAGACCTTTCTTTTCCCTCTTTTTCTTTTTCTTCGATTGGCTTCTACTGCCTTCTCCTTTTTCTGGCTTCTACTGCTCTCTTTTTTGTGCTCGAAGCAAGGTTTATATATATAGAGGGTGTGGCCCTGTTTCCATCGGCACGTAGAGGAACCGGCGCGCTGATTGGTGTTTGCGCGCCGGTTGCGATCCCGCACCGATTTCATTTCGTGCCGGTTTCACTTTGTGCCGGTTGACCTCCATGCCGGTTCAGTGGCGTGCCGGTTCACTTTCGTGTCGGTTTAGTGGCATGCCGGTTCACTCCTGTGCCAGTTCACTTCCGTGCCGGTTTCAGCTCATTTCTTAGCATCTTTTGGCCCATTTTTATTTGTTTAGGCCCATTTGTGCTCATTTCTTCTTTTGTGAGGGTTGACCCATCAGCTGACTCACCTTGCTGTCTGAGCTTCTATCTTGTTCGTTCGGAGATGGTCCCGAGCATTTTCTGAGCTCTCGAGTCTCGTTTTAGCAACCGTCCATTGGAGCCGGGCCCCTTTTCTTTTCTACTCTTCTTCTTTTGTTCCTCATCTTTGTTCGGCTTCTGCCGCTCCTTTCCTTCTTTCCTTTTCTTATCGGCATAGGGGTACTTCGGCCAGGGCTCCATGCTTGCAAAAGTAAAAGGTTTAAGAAATGTCAGAAATATTTTCAGTGTCAACAAATGCCCCCCACCCGCAGGTGACGCGAATGAGGGACGAGTGAGCGGGACCTGCGGGTGCAGCCCTATCTGAGAATGTATTTTTATTTTTTTGTTTATTCTTTATTCATGCAGGCATGCAGACATCCATCGATCGCACGCATAAACTAGATGTTTATAGAATAGCTCCCCTACATTCGGGATAGGATAAGGACAACGCCCATGATTCACGGACGGAGTGCAGCTCACGAAGCACAACTAAGGGAGATGTGCATCCGTAAAGGGGACGCTGCATAAAACATATGCATAGCATAAACTACAATCCACACCCAGGACTATTCCTCCATAGCGTGAAAGTGCAATTATATGGGTAGTGAACCCTAGATATAGGGACGTGCAGAAGTTCTAAGTAACACTGGAGGATTACTTTATCACCTACACATATATTCGGGGCTCTCAACTTTTGGTAGCTTCGCACAATCACCTTGTTCATTTCTTAATTTCGGACTTCACCGTTCGGCGCGAGTTTCCTCATATGTCTCAATGGGGATTCCCGGCTACTAGGATTCGTCCTTTATTATGATGCTATTGTGGATTCCACCGTTTGACGCGAGTCTCCTCATATGTCTCAATGGAGATTCCCGGCTACTAGGATTCATCCTACATTATGGTTTTATGATGGATTTCACCGTTTGGCGCGAGTTTCCTCATATGTCTCAATGGGGATTCCCGGCTACTAGGATTCATCCTTATTTTAATTGTGGAGTTTGCTGCACCATTTTCGCGCGAGTCTCCTCATTTATTTCAGTGGGGATTCCCGGCTACTTGGGTTCACGTTCCACTTACCATTATCATAATTTTTTTTCTTTTTTTTAAGGGGGTAGGCAGCTTTTTCCTCACGGTCACCCTTTGCGCGAGTGTAGAGATTTGAGCATCCATGAAGTGTTAAGAAGAATTTATGACGTCCCTACGGTTAAGGACCCTTGCTCATATTACGTGCGAGGTGTGAGAGTTTCGTCTAGGGTGTATTATGCGAGTTGTGCTAGCAACGTGGCTACGACTCTTCTCCTAGTCGTATGCACTCACCGAGAATCGGCTTTCATCTCTTAGCGTATGCCGTGACGCACACATATCCTGAATCAGGGCAACGTTATCTAGCAAAGGAGTATGCGGCCTTAGAAATTTGAAGGAAGCGTATTAATACTATATTTCAGGCAGACATGCGCGTGGGGTAAACAAGCACACAAATCACGTCATGATCATCATTTCTTCTTCTTTTCTTTTTTTCTTCTTTTTTCTTCTTTTTCTTCTTTTTTTTTTCTTTTTTTTACTCTCTCCTTTTTTTTCCTTTTTTTTGTTTCTTTCTCTTTTTTTCTTTTTTTTACTTTTTTTTTGTTGCTTCTTTTTGTTTTCTCTTTTCTAAAGGGCTTAATGGGCATGCCCGCAATGATTCTGGCGTCGGGAGCCCGATGCCATGGCAGTGGAGGGTGTGAATTATAAAATTAGAACGCCCCCAAATTAAATGATTTGAATAAAAGATGACTTGACAAGATATAGAACTACAATTGATGATAAAAGGGGGGTTACATGTAATAATCAAAATCCGTGATCGCCACTGAGGCCAGAAACATGCCAAATAATAAAAATATTAAGATAGGGGCATGTTACATACCTCAGAAATTCATGAGGGCCAGCCGTAGGCCTGGAGATTAACACGCTGTATCATCCTAGCGCATTCTTCAGATCGCGCCAGGAACCTATAGCGCGATATCAGACAGGAAGCGGAGTTATTTGGATTCGTTCCTTCCTTGCTCCAAGGTCGGCCAAGGTGCAAGGGCTCCACGTATTAGTCTTCTAGTGCCTGCAAACAATCATAAACAACAAATAAAAGGCCCATTAGAACGAGATTTTAGTAGAATCTACCCCTATTCTTAATCAAAAGCATGCAAACGGGGGGCTCGATTACCTGGGGGTTTGGTGGTTTTTAAACCCCTATGGAAGGGTCAAAAATAGGTTTGGTGTGTGTGTATGCATGTGTTTCGTAAAAGAGTGTTTAAAAATCGGGAGGCAATGCTATGCAAAAATAAAAATCAGTGCTTTGGGGAAAGAGAGAGTAGAAAGGGGAAGAACACGAGAATAATCCCTAAATACTCCCTTGGATGTGTGAGGAGCGAGGATTTTTTGATTTTGCACGAAAAGCTTCCTCCTACTCATCAATATCTTGAGTTGCATCCCCTTGAAATGACGGCCAAAGGGTGCAATTTATAGGGAAAAAATCGAGAAGCAACCCTAGGTCGGAGTTCAATTCAATCCAAAGGTTTGGCGGCCCAAATTGAGGTAATCCTGCCGATTAATGAGGGGGAAAGGCTCCTGCTAGGTTTAGAAACCTTCCTGGATAAGAAACACAATCAGAAACTTACCAAATAAGGACTCTGAGATGAAAGAAGGGAGTCCGATTTGGAAAAGGGCTCTGCCTGATAATGCGCCATATAACCATAGCGCGTTCATGAAGAACACGCTATGACGATATAGCGCGATAATTAAAGGCCCATCAAATGATTTAGAAAAAGGAGAAAAATTCTTTGTGCAGTCACTTAATCAAATGTTGAGTGAGAATAACATCCAAAGTGGATGCTATAATGATCAGATGTCAAGAAAATAACAAATGTTCAAATGATAACTTCAATTAGATCCACAACGCGCTATGAACAAGAAAGCGATAAGAGCGGATAGCGGGAATGCCAAACTCGAGACGAGATCCAAGGTATGGAATTGAAATGTTGGGCCAAGAATAGAGAGACATCCCAGAAAATCAACCAACTAAGGATCAATTGGGGCATTAACTAGGAGAACAAAGAAAATGCCCAATTTATCGGCCAAAATTGGGTGTCTACTGATGCCCCTCCTTGATATCCGCTTTGCAGGGGAGCGAGACGGAGGTAAAACGGAGGCAAAACGGAGATGACACAGAGTGGTAGTGACGGGGAGATGAAGTGGAAATGCAGTGGAGCGGACTGATAAGTGGATATCAAGGAAAAGAGACACCCATCACAGCCGACAAGTGATAGGAATAATCCAAAAAACTCTGTGCTAACCACAAGGTCAAGCTAGCACCAGCGACTCCTGCCTAGAACAATAGGCGCGGAACAAAGAAAAGGGAGCTGATCAACCTCTTGCACAAAAGAGGCATCCGCGGCGCATAGCAACTACGGATTTCACTCAATTAGTGGAATAGACGCGAGCCCGGCGGATCCATCGACGCCATCGTGTGGTTCACAGCTAATGAGTGAATCAAAAGAAGGAGGATAAGTTGAATTGGATTGAAAGGGGATAGACGAATTCCAGGCAAAGGTCACATCGACCAGCGAGATCCAGTGTCCAACGAGGAGTAATCTTTCAAATTCGGAATGGAATTGAATTTCTTTGTTCAAGAACAAGCATTATTGATCCTTAATTAGGAAGAAGAGTTGGGCATTTATGAATGCAAAAGGCATGATGTGTGCAGGGCTAAAATAAAAGAAATCATTAAAACAAATGCCAAGAAAAAATAAAATATAAGATACTCAATGATAATATTGTGAAACTGCCAAGACTGGGTCAAGAAACCGATTTCGCGAGCTGATATTAAGCCGAAGTCCGTTTATCCACGTACCAACTCGTAAAAGGGAACCATCGTCCCCAGTCTCGGACAGCTCAACGGCCTATCCGTATGACTAAGACTCCTCTGGAATCATCATTGTTTTTGATGGAGGGGAACTCAAATTCCAGATTTACCAAAGCCACAAGGTCCTTGATATAATCTAGTAGCGTATGTAACATATAGTAAGAATGCATACAGGAAGATGGTGATAGCAATGAGCATGAGGGAACTGAGAGATGAGATGTAAACACCGTGGGACTTGGATGATGATGCCCAGTCGGTGGGACCAAGAGCTTCTTTCCTACGCTCAAAACTTCATTAGCCAAAACATAAGGAAGATAATAAGCAAACAAGGCATTTAAGCGTAGCAAGTATAGCATGAATCAAAGCATTAATAGCATGTATGTATCATATCATGAATAGCATTCAAACATGTATTAGCAAGGCGAAGCACGTTTAGCATGAATAGCACGAGTTAAATCATAGCATTGCAAAGCATCATTGTTTGTTGTTTGTCATGAGGATGACAACTTGGCTAATCAAGATTTGGAGTTGAATGATCAAGATCTGATAATGCCCATCGGCGGAGTGATCAGCAAGATTTGATAAAAAATATTTGGAGATGAATAATCGGAGTAATGCTTAGCAAATTATGAAGATGTGATCAATTGTGAACATGGGAAGAATCAAAAGGTAGATAGCAATGAATGGAGAGGACTCATCCCGTGCTATTGGTCCTTACAAAGTTGTTGTTCCTGTAAAAGCACCATCAGAAAAATACAATGCAATTTTTTTGTTGGATTTTGGAATATGCAAGTTTTTGTAGGTTTTGAAAAAGGTATTCAATTTTTATGGATTTTGGAAAATATGTGAATATTTTATGAATTTTGAAAATATTCAATATTTTTGGATTTTGAGAAATATTCAATTTTTTTTTGATTTTGGTGTAGGAAATATTCAATTTTTTTTGTTTTTTTGGTTTAGGCTTTGTTAATGCAGCATCAAAGGGTATTTTAAACAACTGGCTAGGGGTCCTTATTCCTTCCCCTTTTGCTAAAAATGCCCAAAGCCGAGCGTGCATTTAAAGGTGGCGCCCTACAACTGGCTACCTATGTATAGCGATGCCCCTACCAAGGCCATACCCGAGAAACATTCGGTCTTGGAGGGAGAAGAGAAGAATAATTGGAGATAAGCTTTATGCAGGATGGGAGATGTCGGGACTTGAATTCCTTCCAAGGTATTTCCCCTCAAAGAGGTAATCTGTTGTGCCGGGGCTTTGTGTCTTTGATTTTTAGACCCTTGATATGCATACGACCAGGGTTTTCCCTGCGGGGACTTTGCATCTCTTGACATGCCGTAATTCATACTTTCACATTTATCAAAATTTTGACTTAATTTTCATAATAGCCCTTTTGGCTAGATGTATCATGAAATTTGATTTTAGTTTGGGTCAAGACTGCCCCTATTTGAGACTCCTCTCGTATTGGGGATTACCGAAGTTGGTCATCTTATCCGTCAACCTCTTGCCCCTGCACTTGGCCGAGTAGAGAAGGGAAAAGGCTTTCAGATATACTCATGGCATGGCCAAAGTAGCAACGGTGTTTTATCAAAGGAGCCGGCTAAGGACGCCGTGAAGTGTGTGGAATGCCCAGCTAAGGGTTGCTCTTAACAAGCGGGGAGAGAATGTTGAATTCCCAGCGCGGGGTTCTTATTACCAAAGTTGCTACAGAAGCAAGCCTAAAGACTCTTTTGAATGATTTAATTAAACAAAAGCCTAAGATAAAGGTCTAAAACACCACTTTTAATCTTATTAAGAAGCACTTTATTTTGAAAATCATGCGTGAAGCAATCAGGTAATGATATCATAAAATGCGTACTTACGCCAATATGCTACCTTGCGATCTTTGTGGAAGCAGCTGCCAGGGGCGAGGTTGATCAACATGGAATAGTCCTCTTTTGGCGAAGAAAAGGAATGGAAGCAAAGGATTTGAAAGTGGCTTAACAAGAAGGAGTGGTGTTCAGACCAGACTCAGACGAATAAGGAGAAAAGGAAGAGAGGCGAGGGCTAGAACTCCCTCACTAAGGCGCGGAGACCCTGATCACATGGAACAGTCTACAGAAGGAGTGAAATATCAAGAAGAGAGGTGAGGACTAAAGCCTCGGAAGCAGTGGGAGAAAGGGCAGATGCCCAAGGCAGTGGATGTGGAAGAAGTTGGGTCGGTCCCGTGATTAGGAGGAATCAGAAGAAGAAATTGATAGATGGAAAGAGGCGGATTCGGAGGGTCCGGAAGTAGTGGAGTAGAATCATGATAGGAGGAATCAGAATCTGGAGAAGGAGAATCTCGAGGGACGCGATGCCCTGGGAAGAAATAGGGAAAAAGATGATGGAAAAGGAAGGAAAAAATGAAGGATGTGATATCCCGGAGGAGCAGAAAGATGGAGGGTCCGGAGGGAGAAGATAGAAAGGGGCACGATGCCCTGAAGGAAGATAGAGAGAATAAGATGGAGAATCCGGGGGTTCCGGAGGAGGAAGATACCATGGGACGCGATGCCCAAGGAGAAGAGAAAGATTCGGGGGTTCCGGAGGAGGAAAATGCCGAGGGACGCGATGCCCCGGGAAGAGTGGATAAAAAGGGTCAGGAGGGTCCGGAGGTTCCGGAGGGATGGCGAAAGAAAGGATGTGATGCTCTAGGAGAGGGGATAAGAAATCCAGAGGATCCAGAGGAGGAAGACACCATGGGGCGTGATACCCAGGGAGGATGGGAGAGGAATCTGGAAGATCCGGATATGGAGGTGCAGAAGGGCGCGATGCCCTAAAAGGGAGGTTCCGGAGGGATAAGATACCGAGGGACGCGATGCCCAGGGAGAATCAATAAGAAGCCCAGAAGATCCGGACTTGAGGGTGTGCTGGGGCGCGATGCCCAAAGAGAAAGATCCGGAGGTTTCGGAGGGGGAAGATACCATGGGACGCGATGCCCAAGGAGAAGAGAAAGATCCGGAGGTTCCGGAGGAAACAAATATCGAGGGACGCGATGCCCTGGGAGAATCAGTAAGAAGCCCAGAAGATCCGGACTTGAGGGTGTGTAGGGGCACGATGCCCAAAGAGCAAGATCCGGAGGTTCCAGAGGAATAGAATCAAAAAGGGCATGATGCCCAAGGAAAATCAGAGGGAAACCCGGAGGACCTGGTTGTGAGGGTGTAGAGGGGCGTGATGCCCAAAGTAAGAGGTCCAGAGGTTCCGGAAGGATGAGACACCATGGGGCGTGATGCCCCAGAAGGACAAGGGAGAAATTCGGAAGGTCCGGATGCAAGAGTTGAAAAGGGGCGCGATGCCCAGAGAAAAGATTGGAGAGGGTGCAATGCCCGGGCAGTGTAAGGGGACCCGAAGATCCTGAGGATGAAGATGAATAAGATGGGAAATGCGGAAGATCCGGAGGTTCCGGAAGGCGGGGAAGATACGGGTCCGGAAACCCGGGAAAGAAGAAGTGCGAATGTATGCGAATGCAATGCAACAGATGCGATGAATGCATGGATGCAACAGAATGCATGAGATGCAAAGAATATGAAGAACATGAAGGGCGAGAGGATGAGATCCCCCTCCTTACCCTTGGAGTGGCCCATGAAGACAATGTGATAGACAAGAATGTGGATGGTGTTGAATAGACGGTGGATAAAGTAGTGGAAGGCCCCTTAGCACCAAGATAACCGCCCCTCCATGGCAGTAAAAGTGTATAGCCAATTGGCCTAATGGATAAAGCAAGAGCCCATGATGAAGTTTCAATGGTAAATGACAACCCCCTTGGAGAGTGAAAAGTAATAGTGTGAGAGAGTTGGAAAGTTGGGATAGGAAGCATTGTGTTGCCCAGGGGTTGTGGCATATAGGGAGTGTTGAACAAAATGGTCATTTGCCCCTTGTATGGAAGAATGGGTTCAAGATTTGAAAGTTGGAACAAAGGGTGCCCTGCCCGGCCCTTGGGCACAAACTTACATGGCATCAATGTTTGACATTCTCTCTTAGTGAGCAATGGCGGCGACTTGGCCTCTTTGATCATGCTTGGCACAACAACCCGGATTGGCATCCAGCAAATAAACTCTTGCATGGCCATGGCCAAATTTTTCTTTCCCAGCTCTTGATCTTCTTCGACACAAGTACTTACAGAAGGATTCCCATTCCGAGTAGTAGAGGGGGGTGAAGCGGAGGCGGAAGGCTCCATGGATGGTGGTGGTATAATGGAAAGTGTTGGAGAAAGGATGGGTGGAAGTGGAGGTTCAAACACGTCGAGCTTCTCCCTTTGCTCGGAAGCAGTCGGGGTTGGCTCGAGTGCAAAAAGAGGCAGATCTTGCTCAGGATTAACCATGGGTAAAGGTGAAGGGTTAAGTGGTGGAATAAGAGTGGCTAGGTTATGGGTTGAAGGTATAATGGAGGGCCAAGGTGGTGGTAATGGGAGGTTAATTGAGAAAGGTTCGGTGGTGGGTTTGCTGGAGGCCGGTGTTGTGGAGGTTGATGGTGGAGTTAACGGGAGGGGCGAATGGAGAAGGTTTAGTGCATTGAAAATGCCGGATGGGGCGCGAGGTGTTAGGGATAGGATGAGATTCATGGTGTGGCGGTATGGGTGATTGAAATGTCGACCCGTCATCGTAACACCAAGACGTCTCATAAATGGGGGTTGGATCGGGGACTGTGGCATAGTCCTGAGCATAGGGGTCTTTTGGTAGTGGAGGGAGAGGGAAGCGAAGGAAACTCGGAAGGGATGCCTGCAGAGCTTCATCATCATGCGCCGTCTTGAATTCCTCAATTGTCGGTTCTTCATTATCGGGTTCAAGTGGACACCGTAGTGAAGGCGTGTATGTGGGTGGTGGAATGTAATGGTATCGTGTTTGTGGAGGTGGAGGGCCATATGCGTGAATTGGGTGAATGGGTGGAGGATGGACGGCGTCCCCTTGAACGTTGAAAATCGCCGGCTCTTGCTTGCTCGCACTGTCGATGCTGTAGTCGTCTCTCCTATCCTTCCAATCTTTCTCCATCTTTGTAATGTCATTCAGAGCGGCGTGGAGGGGATTGACTGGAGTAGAAGGAGCGGGTTGTGGGCTCGTAACCCTCTTAAATTATTCCTCCAACGAAGTGACTTTGTCGAGAAGCATTTGTTGAAGGGGTGTGACCTGAGTAATAGAGGGTTGGCAGGGCCTTGAAGGAGGGGCCGCATAAAAAGGCCGTGAAAGGGGGTTAATGGGATGACCCATAGAAGAACCCGGATGGGCCGGGTTGCAAGGAATAAATGGGCCTTGGGGCCGTGGTGGAGGAGGAATAGAAGGAGGTGGGTATTGGACCACCAGAGGAGAAGGGTGAATAGGAGGAGATGGGTGATGGGCTACCCGAGTAGGAATGTGAATAGAAGAGGGAAGTGGGTGATGGGCCACCTGCGTAGGATTGGAAGGAGGATGAGAGGAATGAGATGCACCCTCAACAACGGCCTTAAGGGCTTGGATTTGTTGAGGGGTGAGATGATCTAATGCATGCAAGATCTGGGAGACCTTCTCATCGTCGGGAGGAGACGGTCCCGTAGGAGTAGTGGCTCGCGATCGAATCGAGGGGCCATGAGATTGGACATTGCCCATGGGCCGGGCAACACCATAAGAATGAGGGCGTGGTCCCTTGAAAATATGGTGGGAATTATGATGAACATGTTGAGATTGAGGAGTATAGGATGTGCTAGGTCGTGCATCCTCATTAACACAATTAAGATTAAACATGTTATTTTCTCTATCAAGGTAAGCCATTATGCAATCAAAGTTCAAGCAAAACAATTTGCAAAGAAGCACACAATTTGGAATGGTTACCGTTAATTTTTTTGTTTGTTTGAACTTTGGTGAATTAATGATTTTATGCAAATTGGTGTGATCACTCAAAGGGAGGAACCTAGTTTCAAATGTGGTACTCCGGTGCCAACTAGGAACACTCTCTCATCATGCATAGGTCAATTAAACCCGGGACTTCAAAGGTACAACCTGCCCAGCGTCCGTGAGGGAATCCACGGGTGCGGAGACTTATGGAGGCTTGGTTTAGGAATTTCCGGTACAATGAGACGGAATGCTCAATGGAGGGTCCTTCCTTCACCAAGGGGGTGTGAGATCTCCTAAAAGTGTGGGGAGAGGGTGGTCTCCCAAACCGAATGCAAAGATGAATGCTATGTTATGCAAGAATATCTAAACTAGAACTAGCAAATAAAATGAAAAATATATTAAAAAAAGAATACACAACAGGAAATGTACAAGATGCAACCAGAGAAGATGACAATCAGAACCCCGATAGAAGGTGTGGGTGAAATACCCTCTGGTGATTAACGCGCTATATGTCCATAGCGCGATCTGATAGAACGCGCTATGGATGTATAGCGCGACCACTGACAGGGTGGGGGAACCCCAAAAGATAAATAATCACACACACTTTGATGGATTAACAAGCAGGCAACCAAAAGAACGAACGTGGTGGCACAAAGGGTCCCACCGTGATCGCCAATTTGTGAATTATAAAATTAGAACGCCCCCAAATTAAATGATTTGAATAAAAGATGACTTGACAAGATATAGAACCACAATTGATGATAAAAGGGGGGTTACATGTAATAATCAAAATCCGTGATCGCCACTGAGGCCAGAAACATGCCAAATAATAAAAATATTAAGATAGGGGCATGTTACATACCTCAGAAATTCATGAGGGCCAGCCGTAGGCCTGGAGATTAACGCGCTGTATCGTCCTAGCGCGTTCTTCAGATCGCGCCAGGAACCTATAGCGCGATATCAGACAGGAAGCGGGTTATTTGGATTCGTTCCTTCCTTGCTCCAAGGCCGACCAAGGTGCAAGGGCTCCACGTATTAGTCTTCTAGTGCCTGCAAACAATCATAAACAACAAATAAAAGGCCCATTAGAATGAGATTTTAGTAGAATCTACCCCTATTCTTAATCAAAAGTATGCAAACGGGGGGCTCGATTACCTGGGGGTTTGGTGGTTTTTAAACCCCTATGGAAGGGCCAAAAATAGGTTTGGTGTGTGTGTATGCATGTGTTTTGTAAAAGAGTGTTTAAAAACCGGGAGGCAATGCTATGCAAAAATAAAAATCAGTGCTTTGGGGAAAGAGAGAGTAGAAAGGGGAAGAACACGAGAATAATCCCTAAATACTCCCTTGGATGTGTGAGGAGCGAGGATTTGTTGATTTTGCACGAAAAGCTTCCTCCTACTCATCAATATCTCGAGTTGCATCTCCTTGAAACGACGGCCAAAGGGTGCAATTTATAGGAAAAAAATCGAGAAGCAACCCTAGGTCGGAGTTCAATTCAATCCAAAGGTTTGGCGGCCCAAATTGAGGTAATCCTGCCGATTAATGAGGGGGAAAGGCTCCTGCTAGGTTTAGAAACCTTCCTGGATAAGAAACACAATCAGAAACTTACCAAATAAGGACTCTGAGATGAAAGAAGGGAGTCCGGTTTGGAAAAGGGCTCTGCTTGATAACGCGCCATATAACCATAGCGCGTTCATGAAGAACGCGCTATGACGATATAGCGCGATAATTAAAGGCCCATCAAATGATTTAGTAAAGGAGAAAAATCCTTTGGGCAGTCACTTAATCAAATGTTGAGTGAGAATAACATCCAAAGTGGATGCTATAATGATCAGATGTCAAGAAAATAACAAATGTTCAAATGATAACTTCAATTAGATCCACAACGCGCTATGAACAAGAAAGCGATAAGAGCGGATAGCGCGGGAATGCCAAACTCGAGACGAGATCCAAGGTATGGAATTGAAATGTTGGGCCAAGAATAGAGAGACATCCCAGAAAATCAACCAACTAAGGATCAATTGGGGCATTAACTAAGAGAACAAAGAAAATGCCCAATTTATCGGCCAAAATTGGGTGTCTACAGAGGGCAGGTGTCATATGTGGTGGTAAATCTCTAGAGGGATCATGGGTTGGTATGAAACCAAAGGAGGTCTTTTTGTTCGTTAGTTCGGACAACAGTTCCAATCCAAGGGTAAGAGGTTTGTCGACTTAGACCAAAGGTCATGACGTCGAATGACTTGGCTTAGACGTAAGGTCATGACGCCAAGGGAGAATATGTAACGGCTTAGACATAGAGTCATGACGCCGTACAACTTGGCTCAGGCGTAAGGCCATGACACCAAGGCAAAACATTTACCGGCTTAGGCTGAAAGCCATGACGTCGGACAAGGATATTTAACAGCTTAGACATGAAGTCATGACGCCGTACAACTTGTGGCGCCCCGTTCCCGCGATCCCGTATCGTGTCCGGGGACGTCACAACGGATGGACGGAAGTGTTGTGGGCCGAATATTTGTAAGGCAATAAAGGCCAAACCATCACATATTCCAAAAATATAACCACACCATTTCTATAAGATAAACACTCATAATTTACATCGTATACAGAGTGCTACATATCTCTACTCAAAAGTCATATTACATTCATTATTCAAAAGGAAACTAAATCTATTTATTCTACGCAGCGGAATCTAAATTAAACCCGGGATCAACTTCCGACCTACTGCCCGAAGGAGTCAAGATGCACACTGGTCAATTTCCTGAAATGGTTAGGCAACAGAAATGAGTCTAAAGACTCAGCAGGCATTAAAATCAATCACATGCTTATCATATACTAAACTGTGCAAATCTATGATATATATAAAGCTGATCATAATTTCACTGAATTGTACATATACTATAAATGCGAATGAAATATAATAGAGCAAAATAATTTTCATATTTATAAGCAAATGCGTATAACAAATCTTATCTGACCTGTATATAAATGGCATAGTACATATCTTAGCTAAATCAGAGCTTATACAGATGAACTTATTTTCAGATCATATCAAAGTCATATATCAAATCTGAACTTCATATTATTTGGCAGCATATATTTGACATGCATCCCGTCACTAAAAGTAGTAGCAAACACATACCTAGTCATCCATACGTCGACATAAAGATAAACGGTCTAAACGCTGGAGCATGTCTGCCTTGATCAACCACGTAGGATCGGGAGTTAATACTCCACCATTCTCCAGATAATTTTCATATTCTGGGTTCCGGATTTTTCAGAAGTCCGTTTGTCCTCGGAAATGGGCCTAATCCCGTAGCGGAAGCTAACTACGGTTTGTCGCCCCACACCTCCTTAAAGTGACACAGTCCATATGCTTAATCAAATTTTTATTCTTATTATGATGCTTATTACATAGTCGTCTCAATACTTAAAACTTGCCATTGAACTTTACAAAATAATTGGATCATATTTTAATATTATTAACTAAATATATATAACATTCGAAGAGATTAGAGTAGAGAGAGAGTAGAGTAGAGAGAGAAAGTAGAGGGAGAAAGTAGAAAGAGATTAGAGAGAGATTAGAGAGAAAATAATATTTTTACAGAATTGTAACTAAATAAATAACTGATTCTAAACATAGAGCATTGAGTTAAATAAATCAATGACTTAAATTATATTTCAAACAAAATGAAATCAAAGAAATATAAATAACAAATAACATGCACTCGGTTTATCATGCCTACCTTTAGAATGGACTCTCCCAAATTAGATTGAATACCTCACCCGAGCTCCCGTAATAATTCTTACGTAGGAAAAGATAATATTCCCGTAGGGGCAGACTCCTACGTAAAGAAGGTGAAATGGTCCAAATAAGCTTCTCAAATTCTCCGTCTAGGCTTCTGTCAAAATTTCATCATATTCTGTCTCCGTATTATTTTGCTCGACTTCGTCTTATTTTTTTTCCGTTAATTTATAAGAGAGAGAGGGTGAGAAGAGAGATGAGAGAGAAAGATTAGAGAGAGAGATGGGAGAGAGAGGATGAAAGTAAAATAAATAAAATGAGAGAGGGATGGGAGTTACAGAATGTGAGAGAGAGAGAGATGAGAAAAAAAATGAAAAGAGTGAGGGAGAGTTGGGGACGTGAGTGAGAGAGAGAGAGAGAAATGAGAGAAGGGAGAGTGATGAGAGAATGAGAGGGAGAGTGAGAGGTGAGGGGTGAGGGATTTACGTACGAGAGGGGGGGGTATTTAAAGAGGGTGGAGGGAGAGGATAAGAATGGGTGAGAGGGGGGAGAGAGAGAGGAAAGGATAAGAATGGGGGGGGAGGATAAGGCTGCGATGGGGATAAGGTTGAGAGGGGGAGGATCACGTGGGAAGGGGGGGATAATGTGTAGTTTTTTTTATGTATATTTTTTTAACCTTCCATCGCATGAGGAGGTAGATAAGTGAAGTGAGGGATTTTTTTATAAAAATCCTCAAAAACTTAACACTAACAGGCTTCTAAAGAGTTAATTTCTTCTATCTTATTTTTAATCAATCAAATGTCAGAATTTAAAAATATGTTTAACATGAAACTTGTAGATCTTTGAATTCTCTATCCAACAGGTCTAATATTGACCATATTCTGACATTCCTATGAAAAGTTACACATTATTAAAATGAGATATCTATTTAATTTACTTAATAAAGTTCGTTAAACTATACCGTTCAAGGTATTGGGCTTTAATTAAGAGAACTTAAAATTTATACGGACTCTAAATATAAAATATTTAATTATCTTTAAGTTTCGGACCGGTTGAGGTGTTACAAATCTCTCCCCCTTAAATAAATTCCATCCTCAAAATTTAAAGATTTACGCAATACGTACCGAATAGTTGTGGATATCTCTTTCTCATTTCATCTTCCATCTCCCAAGTAGTTTCTTCTGCTGAGACGCTTTTCCACAATACCTTCACCAATGAAATTATCTTCGTTCTCAGCACTTGTTCCTTTCGATCGAGAATGCGGACTGACTTCTCCTCGTATGTAAGATCTGGCTGAATTTTCAACTGCTCATGCTCTATAATGTGCGATGAGTCTGGCATGTATTTTCTTAATATGGACACATGGAATACATCGTGAACTCCTGACAATGATGGTGGTAAAGCCAGCTGATATGCCACCTCACCAATCCTTCTTAAGATTTCAAATGGTCCAACATACCTCGGACTGAGTTTACCTTTCTTGCCAAATCTCATTACTCCCTAGTAGGCGAAACTTTCAGAAATACGTGATCCCCGACAGTAAATTGTAGATCTCTCCTTCTTTGATCAGTATAGCTTTTCTGCCTACTCTGAGCTATAAGTAATCTTTTCTAATTAACTCAACCTTTTCTACACAATACTGTACAATCTGTGGCCCAATCAATCTCCGCTCACCAACCTCGTCCCAACAAACAGGTGACCTACACGGTCTACCATATAATGCTTCATATGGTGCCATTCCTATGCTTGCATGATGGCTGTTATTGTATGCAAACTCAATTAAAGTCAGATGCTCATCCCAGCTGCCTCGCCAGTTTAAACTGCATGCCCTCAACATATCTTCTAATGTTTGAATGGTTCTCTCTGATTGTCCATCTATTTGAGGGTGAAAAGCTGAACTAAATTTTAATTGTGTACCCAGTGCGTTCTGCAAACTCCTCCAAAGTTTTGCTGTAAACCTTGCATCCCGATCTGAAATAATAGACACAGGCACACCATGAAGTCTCACAATTTCTCTGATATACAAATGGGCTAAATCCTCTAATGATTGTGTCTTTATGATTGCCAGAAAATGGGCTGACTTAGTAAGCATGTCAACAATTATCTAAATAGAATCATGTTTTCTCCTAGTCATTGGTAATCCCATCACAAAATCCATAGTGATATGCTCCCATTTCCACTGTGGAATTTCCATCAACTGTAATGGTCCTGCTGGTCTTTGATGCTCTGCTTTTACTTGTTGACAAGTAAGACATTTGCTGACAAAGTCTGCTATATCTTTCTTCATGTCAATCCACCAGAACTGTCTTTTCATGTTTTTGTACATTTTTGTACTGCATGGGTGAATAGAATATAGTGATTTGTGCCTCAATTAATAGGTCTTTCTTTATTTCTTCATTCCGAGGTATACATAATCATCCCTGAAATCTGATTGCCTCGTCTGCACTTTGAGTAAATCTCTGTGTGCCAATCAATTTTTGTAATTGCTGATCATTCAGTTGTGCTTGCACAATTCGCTCAACCATTACAGATTGAATAGTTAGTTGGGTCAGAAATAAGTTTCTCCCTTTGCATATCGGAGAATACTCTACTACATCAGATGTCATTCTCCAAGTTTGGCGCAACTGGATTGCCATTAGCCTCTTCCTGCTGAGTGCATCTGCTACCACATTTATTTTTCCTGGGTGGTAATTCAAGGTGAAATCATAATCCTTCAAAAATTCAATCCATCGTCTTTACCTTAAATTTAATTCTTTCTGAGAGAAAATATATTTTAAACTCTGATGGTCTGTAAATACTTCAAATTGCTCACCATACAAATAATGTCGCCAAATTTTTAGGGCATGTACCACCGCTGCCAACTCCAAATCATGTGTTGGATAATTCATCTCATGGGTCTTTAATTGTCTGGATGCATAAGCTACTACTTTACCATTCTGCATCGGGACACATCCTAGTCCTTTTCTAGAGGCATCTGTATATATCACAAATCCTCCTGACCCACAAGGTAAAGTAAGTACTGGGGCTGTAGTTAACCTTGTTTTTAATTCCTGAAAACTCATTTCACATTTTTCTAACCATTCAAAAGGAACTCCTTTCCTAGTCAATTTGGTCATAGGAGCTGCAATAGAAGAAAAACATTCAATAAACCTGCGATAGTAACCCGCAAGACCCAAAAAGCTCCTAATCTCACTGACATTCTTCGGCCTTTCTCAATGCAAAACTACCTCAACCTTAGTTGGATCAACAGACACTCCATCACCAAAAATGATATGCCCTAAGAATTGGACCTTATCCAGCCAAAATTCACATTTACTAAATTTTGCATACAGTTGATGACTTCTTAATGTTTCCAACACAATTCTTAAATGTTCTTGATGAGTTCCAACAGTAGGAGAATATATCAACACATCGTCAATAAACACCACTACAAATGTATCCAGATATGGTTGGAAAACTCTATTCATCAGATCCATAAATGCTGCTGGTGCATTAGTTAACCCAAATAGCATAACCAAAAATTCATAATGTCTATATCGTGTTCTGAAAGCAGTTTTTGAGATATCTTCTTTCCTTATCCTTAATTGGTGGTATCCAGATCCGAGATCAATCTTTGAAAACACTGTGGCAGCTCGTAGCTGATCAAATAAATCATCAATTCTTGGCAAATGATATTTATTCTTAATGGTCACTTGATTCAACTTCCTATAGTCAATGCATAGTCTAAGCGACCTATCTTTCTTTCTAACAAATAGAACATGTGCACCCCAAGGGGATACATTTGGTCGACTAAACCCCTTGTCTGGTAGTTCTCGTAAATGTTTCTTTAATTCTGCCAATTCAGCTGGTGCCATTCTGTAAGGAGGGATGGAAATGGGTAAAGTACCCGGTGAGAGTTCAATAGTGAACTCCACCTCTCGGTGTGGTGGCAAACCCGGAAGTTCATCGGGGAATACATCTAGAAATTCTCTGACCACATCGATATCTGAGGTGGTTTTATTATTTTTATTAGAAGGAATAGCCATTACACTAGCCAAATAATCTTGACATCCACTTCTAAGCAGTTTCAAAACTTTAAGTGCTGAAACTAGTGTTTTACTAGAACGGTGTCTTGGACATTGATAGTGAAATGTCTGCTCCCCAGGTTTTTGAAAAATTACTTTCTTTCCATGACAATCTAGAAGGGTAAAATTTGTATCTAACCAATCCATTCCCAAGATGACATCAAAATCAGTCATTTCCAGCA
This sequence comes from Amorphophallus konjac, assembly GCA_022559845.1. Classification (NCBI taxonomy): domain Eukaryota; kingdom Viridiplantae; phylum Streptophyta; class Magnoliopsida; order Alismatales; family Araceae; genus Amorphophallus; species Amorphophallus konjac. The sequence continues at coordinate 557,337,404 of CM040121.1, read as the reverse complement.
GATACACACATGCTGACATAATCCTCCCCTGAATCACCACATCAATGATAGGAATAACAGAAGTCGTTCTAGGTATCTCCCCAGTTGGTGTGTTAATGGACATCTCATAGTGTTCACAATTTATTTATCTTTCAACAATTCAGTAAATCTTAGAGAAATAAAGGAATGTGTAGCACCCGGATCAAATAAAACTTTTGCATGCATATCATCGATAAGAAAAATACCTTCAGCTACTGCATTGGCATCTCGGTGTCTTCCCTTGTTAGTGTATATACTCTGGCTTGAACTCTCCGCTGCTGTTGTGGTTGCTGATCTTGCCTTGGCCTTTTGGGACAATCCCTTATCATATGCCCTGTCTGACCACATGAAAAATATTTACCTGCAGCCCGCCAACATTCATTACCTCTGTGCTGCATCCCGCACTGTTGACAAGCTTGCATATTATCTCTCCTAACTGGTTAAACTCTCTCTGGAAAAGTCATCTTTGGCTTCTTATCTTTCCTCACAATTGAACCAAGATTACCCCTTTTTGCATTATCCCTTTGTCTTTCTACTAAGAATTCCTCATATTCAGTTTCTACAATAAAAGTAGTCCTCAAAGCTGTTGCCATAGTCTGAGGCTCAAGGATTGCAACTCTACTTCTAATGTTACTTCTCAAACCTCTAACAAATTTCTTCACCCTTCTAAGCTCATCTGAACAAATATGAGGGACATACTTTTCCAATTCAGTAAATTTTACTTCATAATCGACAACTGACATACCTCCTTGAGTCAAATTTAAAAATTCAACTTCTTTCCTATCTTTCACATGCTGAGGGAGAAATTTTGCATAGAAGATATCAAGAAATTCGTTCCAGCTAATCTCAATCTCTCTATCTCTAAAAGTGGTTCTAAGTGCAGACCTCCACCACTCGTCCGCACGGTCCTTCAACATAAATGTAGCTAATATCACCTTATCCTGCTCTGCACATCTAATGGCCATGAAAATCTTCTCAATTTCTCTCACCCAATTTTCCACAATCTCCGCGTGACTCTCCCCCTTAAAAGAAGGAGGACTCATATGTCTGAATTTCTTCATCAGGGTAGCGCCTGCTGCCCTATTCGGTTGTTCTTGCACACGGTTTTGTATTTGGGCTTGCATCATTGCTTGAGTTTGGGCTTGTAACTGCATAGTCTGCACTAACCCTTGAAAAGCTTGTGTGAACCCTCCTAAATCTGACACACCCTGAATAGGTAACGCGCCTTGTCCACCGGGAGCAAGCTCGTCATGAATTGTTTCCCCGACAACTCCTTGTGATGTCCCATTTGAGGGCGCAGACTCCTCGGGAGAAGTATTAACCTCAACCCTATCACTCCCTGCCATCTCCTGCGAGGGAGAACTAATCCGAATTAGTATGATTCTAGGTTTGACATCAAATTCTAAAACAAATTCCTACGATCTTCTGGTATGATATATAAATTCAGATGGCTGCAAATAATTTCAAGCCTCACAACTTTGCTCTGATACCACTCTCTGTGGCACCCCTTCCCGCGATCCCGTATCGTGTCCGGGGACGTCACAGCGGATGGACGGAAGTGTTGTGGGCCGAGATATTTGCATGGCGCTAAAGGCCAAACCATCATGTAGTTCAAAAATATAAAACACTCATAATTTACATCGTATACAGAGTACTACATATCTCTACTCAAAAGTCATATTTACATTCATTATTCAAAAGAAAATTAAATCTATTTATTCCACGCAGCAGAATCCAAATTAAACCCGGGATCAACTTCCGACCTACTGCCCGAAGGAGTCAAGACGCACACTGGTCAATTTCATGAAATGGTTAGGCAACAGAAATGAGTCCACAGACTCAGTAGGCATTAAAACCAATCACATGCTTATCCATATACTAACATGTGCAAATCCATGATATATATATAAAGTAAATCACAATTTCATTAGATTGTACGTATATTATGAATGCGAAGGAAAATTGATAGAGCAGAATAATTTTTCTTCTTATAAGTAAATATGTATAACAAATCTTATCTGACTTATATATATATAGCATAGTACATATCTTAGCTAAATCAGAGCTTATACAGATGAACTTATTTTCAGATCATATCAAAGTCATATATCAAATCTGAACTTCATATTATTATTTGGCAGCATATATTGGATATGCATCCCGTCATTAAAAGTAGTAGCAAACACATACCTAGGCATCCATACGTCGACATAAAGACAAACGGTCTAAACGCTGGAGCCTGTCGGCCTTGATCAACCACATAGGATCGGGAGTTAATACTCCACCATTCCCAGATAATTTTCTTATTCTGGGTTCCAGATTTTTCAGAAGTCCGTTTGTCCTCGGAAATAGGCCTAATCCCGTAGCGGAAGCTAACTACGGTTTGTCGCCCCACACCTCCTTAAAGTGACACAGTCCATATGCTTAATCAAATTTTTATTCTTATTATGATGCTTATTACATAGTCGTCTCAATACTTAAAACTTGCCATTGAACTTTACAAAATAACTGGATCGTATTTTAATATTATTAACTAAATATATATAACATTCGAAGAGATTAGAGTAGAGAGAGAGTAGAGTAGAGAGAGAAAGTAGAGGGAGAAAGTAGAAAGAGATTAGAGAGATATTAGAGAGAAAATAATATTTTTACAGAATGGTAACTAAATAAATAACTGATTCTAAACATAGAGCATTGAGTTAAATAAATCAATGACTTAAATTATATTTCAAATAAAATGAAATCAAAGAAATATAAATAACAAATAACATGCACTCGGTTTATCATGCCTACCTTTAGAATGGACTCCCCCAAATTAGATTGAATACCTCACCCGAGCTCCCGTAATAATCTCTTACGTAATAAAAGATAATATTTCCGTAGGGGCAGACTCCTACGTAAAGAAGGTGAAATGGTCCAAATAAGCTTCTCAAATTCTCCGTCTAGACTTCTGTCAAAATTTCATCATATTCTGTCTCCGTATTATTTTGCTCGACTTCGTCTTATTTTTTTTCGTTAATTTATAAGAGAGAGAGAGTGAGAAGAGAGATGAGAGAGAAAGATTAGAGAGAGATGGGAGAGAGAGGATGAAAGTAAAATAAATAAAATGAGAGAGGGATGGGGTTACGGAATGTGAGAGAGAGAGAGATGAGAAAAAAAATGAAAAGAGTGAGGGAGAGTTGGGGACGTGAGTAAGAGAGAGAGAGAGGGAGAGAGATAGAAATGAGAGAAGGGAGAGTGATGAGAGAATGAGAGGGAGAGTGAGAGGTGAGGGGTGAGGGATTTACGTACGAGAGGGGGGGGGATATTTAAAGAGGGTGGAGGGAGAGGATAAGAATGGGTGGGAGGGGGGAGAGAGAGAGGAAAGGATAAGAATGGGGGGGGGGGAGGATAAGGCTGTGATGGGGATAAGGTTGAGAGGGGGAGGATCACGTGGGAAGGGGGGGATAATGTGTAGTTTTTTTTTATGTATCTTTTTTTAACCTTCCATCGCATGAGGAGGTAGATAAGTGAGGTGAGGGATTTTTTTATAAAAACCCTCAAAAACTTAACACTAACAGGTTTCTAAAGAGTTAATTTCTTCTATCTTATTTTTAACCAATCAAATGTCAGAATTTGAAAATATGCTTAACATGAAACTTGTAGATCTTTGAATTCTCTATCCAACGGGTCTAATATTGACCCTATTCTGACATTCCTATGAAAAGTTACACATTATTAAAATGAGATATCTATTTAATTTACTTAATAAAGTTCGTTAAACTATTCCGTTCAAGGTATTGGGCTTTAATTAAGAGAACCTAAAATCTATATGGACTCTAAATATAAAATATTTAATTATCTTTAGGGTTTGGACGAATTCGGGTGTTACACAACTTGGCTTAGGCGGAAGGCCATGACGCCAAGGTAGAATATTTATCGGCTCAGGCGGAAGCCATGACGCCGGACAAGGATATTTAACGGCTTAGACATAAAGTCATGACGCCGTACAACTTGGCTTGGACGGAAGGCCATGATGCCAAGGCAGAATATTTACCGGCTTAGGCGGAAAGCCATGATGCTGGACAAGGATATTTAATGGCTTAGACATAAAGTCATGACGCCGTACAACTTGGCTTAGGCGGAAGGTCATGATGCCAACGCAGAATATTTACCGGCTTAGGCGGAAAGCCATGATGTCGGATAAGGATATTTAACGGCCTAGACATAAAGTCATGACGCCGTACAACTTGGCTTAGGCGGAAGGCCATGATGCCAAGGCAGAATATTTACCGGCTTAGGCGGAAAGCCATGACGCCGGACAAGGATATTTAACGGCTTAGACATAAAGTCATGACGTTGGACAATGATATTTAACGGCTTAGACATGAAGTCATGACGCCGTACAACGTGGCTTAGGCGGAAGGCCATGACGCCAAGGCATAATATTTACCGGCTTAGGTGGAAAGCCATGACGCCGGATAAGAATATTTAACGGCTTGGACATAAAGTCATGACGCCGTACAACTTGGCTTAGGCAGAAGGGCATGACGCCAAGGCAGAATATTTATCGGCTTAGGCGGAAAGTCATGATGCCGGACAAGGATATTTAACGGCTTAGACATAAAGTCATGACGCCGTACAACTTGACTTAGGCAGAAGGCCATGACGCCAAGGCAGAATATTTATCGGCTTAGGCGGAAAGCCATGATGCCAGACAAGAATATATAACGGCTTAGACATAAAGTCATGATGCCGTACAACTCGGCTTAGGCGGAAGGCCATGATGTCAAGGCAGAATATTTACTGGCTTAGGCGGAAAGCCATGATGCCGTACAAGAATATTTAACGGCTTAGACATAAAGTCATGATGCCGTACAACTCGGCTTAGGCGGAAGGCCATGACGCCAAGGCAGAATATTTACCGGCTTAGGCGGAAAGCCATGATGCCGTACAAGAATATTTCACAGCTTAGACATAAAGTCATGACGCCGTACAACTTGCCTTAGGCAGAAGGCCATGACGCCAAGGCAGAATATTTACCGGCTTAGGCGGAAAGCCATGATGCCGTAGATAGAAGGAGTCTTTTGTTCTTCAACTAGATGAAAGGGTAGAGTCACAAGTAGAAAGGATCTTTCGTTTCCTGGCTAGGCAGAAGGTCCAAGCCAAAGGTGAAGGGGTCTTTTTGTTGTCTGTCTGGACAAAAGGTCCGAGCCAGAGGTAAAATGGGGTTTTTTTTGTTGTATGGTCAGACGGAAAGTCCGGACCAAAGGTGAAAGGGTCTTTTTGTTGACTGACTGGACGAAAAGTCCGCATTAGAGGTAAAAATGGTCTTTTTGTTGACTGACTGGACGAAAGGTCTGAGCCAGTGGTAGAAGGGTCTTTTTGTTGTATGGTCGGATGGAAGGTCCGAACCAAATGTGAAAGGGTTTTTTTTTTGAGTGGCTAGACGAAAGGTCCGAGCAAGAGGTAGAAGGGTCTTTTTGTTGTATGGTCGGATGGAAGGTCCGAACCAAATGTGAAATATGGACGTTGACCCAACGGGATGTCGGAGTCAACAAACCTTGCTTAGACGGTATGTCCAAGACAAGGGCAGACATAAAACACCGTTGTCGTCTCAAAGTCATGTTGAAAACGACCGGCCTGGGAGAGACACAGGGTCTGGGCCAGGGTAGAAAATGGTTGTTAACTTGACAGGCTGTCAAAGTCAACCAACTTGGCGACGACATGGGGTCTAAGCTAAGGAAGGGATATGGGATATAAATGTTGACCCGACGTCATGTCGAGGCCAACGAATTTGGTAGAGGTATGAGGCCTTAGCCAAGGGCAGAATATAGGATAAGTGTTGACTCGATGTCTTGTCGAAGCCAACGAACTTGGCAGAGGCGTGAGGCCTAAGCCAAGGGCAGAATATAAGATAAGTGTTGACTCAACGTCTTGTCGAAGCCAACGAACTTGGTAGAGGCGTGAGGCCTAAGACAAGGGCATAATGTAGGATAGGTGTTGACTCGACGTCATGTCGAAGTCAACGAACTCGGCAGAGGCGTGAGGCCCAAGCCAAGGGAAGCATATAGGATAGGTGTTGACTTAACGTCCTGTCAAGGCCAACGAACTTGGCAAAGGCATGAGCCCTAAACCAAGGGCAGAATGTAGAATAGGTGTTGGCTTGACGTCCTATCGAAGCCAACGGGCTTGGCAAAGGCGTGAGGCCTAAGCCAAGGGCAGAATATAAGATAGGTGTTGACTCGACGTCATGCCGAACTCAACGAGCTTGGCAAAGGCATGAGGCCTGAGCCAAGGACTAAACATAGGATAGGTGTCGACCCGACAGAACGTCAAAGTCAACGGGTCCTGCCCCATTAGAAGATTTAGGGCGAGGATTGACTAGAATGCAGACATATGAGAGGCCCAGACCCAAGGGCTAGATATCAATGTCAACCTTGACGAAGTGTCAGAGTCAACTGACCTCGCTCAGACAGAAGGCCTGAAACAAGGGTAGAATACGTAGATGAAGATGTCAACCCAACGTCATGTCGAAGCTGACCAACTTGGCGAAGACATGAGGCCTAAGCCAAGATAAAATATGGACGTTGACCCATGGAGATGTCGGGATCAACAAACTTTGCTAAGACAGAAGGTCTAAGGCAAAGTGAAGAGGTCTTTTATTGGTTTATTAGTTTGGATTGGTTGAGTTTATTGATTTGATGAGTCGATTGACCTGTTGGGTTTATTAGGTCTGTTAGATTTTATCGATTCCATTGGGTTTATTGATTTGTTTGATTTTATTGGGTTTATCGGGTTTGTTAAGTTTATTAATTTACTGAGTTTATTGATTTATTGAGTTTATTGAATTTGTTGGGTTTATTGATTTATTGAGTTCGTTAAGTTTATTGAGCTCATTAGATTTATAGGATTTATTGATTTTGGTGAGTTCGTTGAGTTTATTGTGTTTATTGATTCATTATGCTTATTTTAGATTGTCATTTTCTTTTCTTCATTTTTTGTTTCTTTCTTTTGTTGTTGTTGTTGTTGTTTTTTTTTCTTATTTTTTTGTTTTGGGGCTTCCCGACGCAGACTCATCTATGGTGCGAGATATTTTTGTCTGGTGGGACTATTGATGAAGTTGACTATTTATTTTGCTGGTGGGGCTGGGGATTGATGTCCAAGAGCCCGGTGGGCCTGGCGAGGGCGGAGTGTCTCTGACCAGGGAAAAGGGTTTTATGAATCCTGCCCAGTGGGACAAAGGGTAGTTTTGGGGCTTGGCGAGGGCGGAGTGCCTTAGGCCAAGGAAAAAGGTTTTATGAATCTTGTCCAGTGGGACAAAGATTATTTTTGAGTTCGGCTGAGGCGGAGCACCTCAGGCCAAGGAAAAGATTTTGTGGACTCGGCCCGATGGGACAAAAGATAATTTTCGAGTTCGGCTGAGGCAGAGCGCCCCTGGCCAAGGGAAAGCTTTACGGACACAGCCCGGCGGGACTGATGGGCAAATTTTGAGCTCGACAAGGGCAGAGTGCCTTATGCCAAGGAAAAGGAGATTTTATTAGGCCGACATTGGGCAAGGAATCCAAATCGGTAGTGATAGGAGAGTCCCATGGGATAAATATGGCATTGTCATGGCTGAATGCCGAAAGGCCATGAGAGTGCATTGGCTGGGAGCATAGGTCTCAGATCAAGGGTGGAGGGTTAGTTCCGGTGAGGCGAGTGGGGAGTATCCCCGTAGGATAGGAGGGCGGCAAGGCACCATGAATTCTGGTGGGACCAAGGGTGCTGAGATGGCCACTAAAAGCCGAAAGGCTCTTATTTGTTGGCTTGATGAGGAGAAAGGAGCCGAGATTGCAGACAACTCGGCAGGACTTGTTCTTTTCGTTCCCCAACAGGGTTTGGACCCGTATTTGAAACGGGAGGCCCAGTGGCCAATGAAGGTTCTTTAGCGTCGGTGGGACTGTTGATTAACATGATCCCCCTGGGAGTATTTAGTGACAGCTATACATCAGATCAATAGCTATCTTCTTTTGTGATTGATTTCTTTAGGAGATGCTCCAAATAGCTTCGGTTCGGGCCTCCGGCGCTTACGCCAAGTGTCCTCCTCTTGACGCTTATTCTTAGAAGCTGCAGTTGCAGGGTCCTCTTACCTCCACAGATGATGTAGTCGTTTCATTATTCCTTGGGCATTCACCATGCAATGCTACTAAGGAGTCTTCTGCCCATGGGGAGGATGGGGAGGCCTTGCTGACCTTATAAGTTCCATTCTTCTTTTCTTTTGCATTCATTTTTTTGAACGGACAACTCGGATGGCGCCGACAGTGCAGTGCAGTGCAGAGCCGTCACCCTTCATCCATTTATTTTTAAACAGACCAAAGTGGGTGCATAAGAGAGCGCTCACCCCCTCAGAGAGGGGATAAGTGGTTCGCTCCACCACGCCAACCCCACAATGGTAGTTTCTTATTTGGCACGGACCAAGACATGGGGAGAGTGATATCTCCCTTGACAGATGCAGCCATCAAGGCCTCCTTCAAAAGAATTTTTTTTCTCTCTTTTTTTTGGGTGCCTGCCCCTAGAACAGGACCTTTCCCTTCTTCTTCTTTTTATCTTCTTTTTTTCCTTTCCTTTTTTTTATTTGCCATTCTTCTTTTGTTGGCAAACATCCGCATTCAAGCCATGCGGGCTTGCTAGACATCGGCTTCAGCCAGATTTGTGAGGAGCAGTTGAGGCGGTAACGCCACACGAGGCTGCTCTTTTAGGGACAGATATTTGATGAGGGCACGGTGGGTCCACCTTTTACTCGCCCATCTATAGTTCGCCTTTCTTGATAAAGCCTTCAATAATGTCCTTGAACACGTAGCAATCCTCAATGGGATGCCCCAACATTTGGTGATAAGGACAGAAGCGTGGATCGTCTTTTCTTTCGACATCGCCTGGTTTCTTTGACTTCGGAAGCACTACTTTGCCGTATCCATGGGCCCACTCGAAAAGTGCCCTAGTCTTGTCCTTTGAAAAGGAACATAGTTTCATCATTTTGCCCCTTAATGAGGGCCCTTATTTTGCCGAATCGGCGGAAGATGCCTCTTTCATTTTCTACTTCTGTTGCTCGAAGGCTTCAAAATTTGAGGCGCAAAGCTCTTCTTGGGCTAGGTGTTTGCCGGTTGGTTCATTCTTTTGACTCGGGGCTATCGGAGCTGAGCAGAGTCTTGCAAGAACTGCTTCGGCATTGGCTGCGATGTCACCTAGTTGTTCAAAGGTCGTGACTTCAATATCAATGACCCATCGTAGAATTTCTATTCTCAAATTCTCTTTGCAGATTTGAACAGAATCCCCGTAGCTAGGCAGATGCCGACACTTTTCACGGAGATTTCTCCACCTTCTTATATAGTCCATGACAGACTCATCATCCTTTTGTTTGGCTACTTGTAATTCCGCTTCAGTGACTTCTTCTTCAGCCGTCTTTGTATTCATTGTTCGTCCCGCCTTTGGCTTGTCCATTGTGGCTAGACCCGCTGATCTCGGGTGTACGGCAGTTGGCTGCACATGCGGCCTCATCGACCTCATTGCCGGAGATGCTTTAGTTGCCCACATACTTACCCAGGGGACTGTGGGTTGGAATGGCTGAGGGAGGATGCCCCCTGAATGATCATGTACAATTCGGGGCATTGTTGGCCATGTTGAAGCATTTGATGAGCTAGCACTGTCTTGGGCTATCTCATATAGATGTCTTGTCAATTGTGACGTATATGGCTTTATGTTCATTTCATTCAGCTGCCTTTGTAGCATTTCAATCTCCTGCTGCTTCTGGTGTAGTAGTGCCATTATGGCAGGGTCTTGTAAGAAGGGACCAGGAGTGCTACTGCCCCCCGCCTCTTATTTGTGCAAGATGAATTTTCTCCTGCTATCATTGCCGACAGTAGATAGCTCCTTTGGGACAGAATCCCTTTGTTCTATGCCTCTGGGTGGAGGAGGAATATGACATTGAGCCTTCTTATCAGCTGGTGAGCGTTGCTTCGGAATCCTCCCAGACCTGGACGATGGGTGAGAGGCAGAAGCTTTAGCTGGAGCTGCTTCCTTTGGCACAAAGCAAATTTCTTCATCTTCTTCATCAGCAGTTTGCGCCCCACTGAAGGATGCTGACAATGTGTTGCAGGAGAGAACAAGATTCCTCATTTTAGCCTTTGCACTCTTCTTTTTATTTCCCTTCATGGTCGGCACTTGCCCCCACAGTGGGCTATTTGATGCATTCAGCTTTTCTGCTTTTTCTTCAGTTCTTTTTGTTAACCCACGGGACTCATTGCATCCTCGAGGGGCATGCTTTTTGAGCTACATAGGCTAGTTCTTTGGCTGCTCATGGTTATCAGGCCCACTTATAATAGCTTGTGACCGCTCCATGGCTGAGCTAGCTTCTTCGTGTACCCATGACGAGGTCTGTTTCTTCTTTTTATTATCAGCTGACCTATTGATGGCCATTGGAGAGGCTGTTTGAAGGCGGGGAGAGACTGCAAGAGGCAGAGTAGGCCGGTCCATGGCACTAGGAATTTGGGTTTCCAGTGCCGGGTGATATGCCAGTTCTGTTCCTTTCTTTGTTGGCGATGCTCGCCAATTCTCTTGCTCCCTTTCATGCAATGGGATATAGTCTTCATGAGTGTGCCAGGCACAGCCCTCTGGTATTTCTTTGGGCAGCTGTTGGCATATAGATATCATGTTAATTGATGCCCCCGTAGCGGGCACTTCATGAGGGCATGGAGGATCGACTCTGTCCTTCCCCGTTTGCAGATCTCCTCTTTTTATTAAGCCTTGGGTGATGTCCTTGAATATTTGGCAATCTTCGATAGGGTGCCCCAATATTTGATGGTAGGGGCATAAATAAGGACCATCTCTTCTTTTGACGTCATCTGGTCTCTTTGGCTTTGGAAGAGTGATCTTATTATCCTTGATAGCCCACTCAGATAATGCTCGAGTCCTGTCCCTGGGAAAGGCATAGATCTTCTTTGCTTTGTTCTGTGGAGGATGACTCTCTCGACATTTAGCAGGTTCATTGGGAGGAGGATGGTGCACCCATTTATGCCTTTTTGCTTTGACACTGACAGCATGAACCGCTTTCAGCATTGGCCGTTTATTAACCTGCCTGGCTTCATGACTTGAGTCGGCGGAAACGGAGGGAAATCTTGTGAAGAAACCTTCAACCTCCGCGGCAATATCACTTAATCGGTCAAATGACCGGATTTCTATTCCGATCATCTTTTCCAGAATTTCCTTCTTCAGATTTTGTTTGCATATTTGTATTGCATCTTCTGGATGCAGAGGACGCCGACACCTCATGCTTAGATCCTCCCATCTCTCGATATATTCTGCAGCTGTTTCATCATCTTTTTGCTTGGTTGCCAACATCTCAGCCACGGTCACCTCTGCCTCGATGACGTGGAATCTTTCACTGAATTTCTGCTGCATATCTGGCCAGTCATGGATAGACCTGGCCGGTAACTTGGAATACCATTCGAAGGCGGGTCCTGTTAGTGAAGACCCAAAGAACTTCAGTAGGTACGACTCGTCCGCTGCCAAGTCGCCCATGGCTGCTATATAGTGTGCACCATGTTCTTTCGGGGAGCCCTTCCCGTTGTATTTGTCAAATTTTGGGAGTTTATCGACGCCCGAAGTCTTTTGGCAGCATGGTAGGCGGATATGGCACTTTATATATGTCGAAGGGGGCGTAATCATCACCACCCCTCTTTGCCAGCCTCGCCTCGATCATCTGTTCCATCATCAATTTATTTACCATAGCTGGCTCCATTGGTTGAGTGTGGAGATGAAAAGGTTGCATCGATAATGGGGCCGAAGTCATAGCATTGGATGGCAAAGGCTCTAACAGGGGAGCCTGTCGCTGCATTTGGGGAGGCATTAGCCATGCTGGCTGAAGCCATTGAGAATAATGTTGGGGAGTGGCCCAGTTCTGATCAGCAGTTTGTAGGACAGCTGGTGAAGGAGCACCCGTGGGGTCGGAACCTTACCGTGACGGCTCAGCTCGTGCCCCCGGTTGCTCGGGTGCTACAGCATGTTCAGCCTTTTCATTTAATTTTCTCTTCAGCAGTTTTATCTCTTGTTGTTATCCTTGCAGCAACACCAGGGCGGCAGGGTCTATTGTTGTCTTATTACTGATGCCCTCGAGCGTGTTACCCAAAGGACCTTCAATTAAAGGAGGTAGAGATGCTCCTTCTTGCTCAGACGCCACTATTCTGGCGGTGATAGTAGTGATGTTTTCTTCAGCAAGCTGCTTACCCTTTGTGGTTAGCAGTAGCTCAGCCTCATTTTTACCATGTCTTGTCACCGGGTCTATTCTTCTGGCAATCTCGGCCAACTCTACTTGTTCATTTGGTAGGGGACCAGGTGTACTCATTACCCCTGTCATATTGCAAGTAAGAACTTGCATACTTTTTTTGTGCTTTCTGACTCCCCTTCGGGCCTGACGGGAGAAAGTCGGCTCTTCATATATAGAAACTCTTTTCATCTTTTCATTTTGTGGAGGCTTTTCAGGCCTTCTAGCCCCAGGTTGCTTCTCTTCTTCATTCGCCTCCACGGGTGATATTTTGTCTTTTTCTTCCTCTTCGGTCCTGATGACACGAAGCGACCTTTGTCGGCCCAGGGCAGGACTCCCGAGGCTATGGAAGTATTCCTGGACTATCTTTGTCATGTCTTCTTGACTGCACTCTAGAGAAATAGCAGGAGGCAACACTTGGACTCGGGCAGACGGCGTATGTGAAAGCCGTATCAATTTGGCAGCTAGAATGGAATTCCTTGATAATTTGGAGATGTGGGCTTGTCTTGCGGAGACCCTGATGGCAGGTGGAGGAGTTGCAACCACGGTCTCTTCTGCATGTATAGCCTTTTTGCTCCCTCTCTTGGGGATCTCAGCATAATTTTTGAAGCCTTGCGAAGCTAGTGCAGGGCCTCGGATCCCCTTGGGAACCCAGATCTGCTTGAACTTTGGCAAGTTTGGGGTCGGCCTCCCTTGCTTGTTGTCGTCAAAATTCACCCTCCGGCCTGCTAGCACTTGGAAGGCATTGTGAGTGGGCACAGTTGGGATGATCCGACCTGGCAGAACTTCGGCGCCACGGCCATTGAAGTAGACTCGGATGTCCCCGATCAACATGGACTTCCGAGAGGCTGAAAGTTGGCTCCGAGGATCAGCATCAATTCTTCCTCTGGAGCTCTTCTTGTTGCCCCCAGTAGGCTCCTTCTCATGTGCCGCAGTTGGGCAAACAGTATGGTAGACGTGGCAGCTCACGACCACCGGGCTCTTCAGCAAAGCTTCCTTGACATGGCCCTCACTTCGGCGAACCGCAATTTTGTCGTTCTTCAGCTTCGCAGGTTCAGAACTCTCCACGTTCGGGAGATCCGCGAATGCAACTCCCAAGAAGTTAGGGAAGCCAACGACCGGGGAAAAGTTGCCGAAGGGAGTGGGTACGGCAAGGTAGCCGTATGCAGCATGGTCGACCACGATTTGGGGACCGAAAATAACTCCAGATAGTCCGCTCGCCATCACTTCAACCTTGCAAGAGGAGAAACAAGACGAATGAATAATTAGCATTTGAGGTAGTTGGGTGGGGGCCCCATGGTCCCTCTATTTTGGCGAAAAGATGAAGGGAGGTTGGGTCCCACCGGGCGTGCCAGCTTGTGGGAGATGAGATTTTTATTAGATTATTTTATTTTGATATGTATTTGTTTATTTTGCTTGTTTATTTGGTTTATTAATTATGCGTGCCAGTCACCGGAGTGACGATTTATTATGCGCTCATCTGACTAACCAGACAATTATGGGTGATCGTGTCGGGACCCAAAACCCGTCGTACCATAAAGGCTACGACGTTAATTACGCCTCTCCGAAAGAGAGACAACCCTTGATTAATCGCCAAAATAAAGACCATGGGGCCATATAACTAAAGATGCAACTGCATGCAAGCACACAATAGGGTAGTACTTATTTATTAAATCGACTCCCCGTACGAGGCGGAGAACCTAGGTCCGAGTATCATCATCATGCATAGTGATAGCTTCCGGTCAGGCGTAACCCGGCTTTCCGCAAATCACCATTTAATATACCAGAGAATCGGATCATGCAAGCATGCAAGATAATAGTATTCAATATTATTGTTTATTATTTGTTTGATCATTTATTTATAGCTTCGAGAGAGATTTCGGCAGCGCCATCATGCTCCGTGGGGCATCAAGGCCTTCTCACTTTGAAACTGTGCAAAGCATTACGGTGCACACACATAGACCCATGAGGTGAGTCGAGTGTGACCGTATTCGGGCAAGCACATATTATTGGGACAATGTATGCCGGGGTACGGCAAATTTGATGTTCAAGAACCGAGGGAACGCGGTTGAAACCCGATCGGAACAAATCAGATTCAGTGAGTTATTGGCTCGTGACAGAGTCGTGCTTTGGCTACAGTAAAGGGGGGATCCCGAGATCCTGGCACAATTTATCGGAGCGTCATTAATATCTCATACCCAGGGTCTAGGGAAGGTGAAGGCTCCGGAGTAAGCACAGTCATGCTCATTATTCTTTATTTATTCTTGTTATTATTTTAGATATATGATTGTCTTTATTCTCATTTTTATTTATGCCCTCCCCTTTTCATTACTCACTTATGGTTTATTTATTTTATATCTTCTTATATTGGATGCGTGCACCCTCTTAATTTTTCTTTATTGATATTTGTTAGATAATTATTCATTTGTCCATTTTTTGTTTATTTGTCACTTTTATTTTGTTTGTTGTGATTTATGTGCCCATTATTTATTTATTGAGTATTTTTATTTCAATTATTTTTCATTTCTCCATTTTTTGAATGAGGATGGCTTGTTTATTTTTATTGTTGTTTCCCCTTTTTTGTGTTTATATGAATGTGCATATATAGGATGAGGAGGGTGGACGTATGTGTTATATGGATTAATGTTAGTGGGGTATTAATTGTAAAGAGGAGATTAGTGTTAATGGGTATGGGGAAGGTGAATGCACGTGAGTGTTACGTGGGTGTTGGTTTGGTTTATTTTTCTTTTATTGGAGATGGGGTAGCGCCGATGGGTTGATTTTAGTTTGCATCTCGGCGTGGCTTTCATCTCGGCATGCTTCCGTCTCGGCACACTTTTGGCGCCGAGGAACAATGGCGCCGAGAGGAGCCCTGCCGATTCTGTTTGGCACTCTTTATTTACTTATTATTATTGTTATATATTTATTTATTTGTTTATTTCATTCTGTTTGTTTGTTTATCCGTTTTCATCATTTTTATTTTATTTTATTATTATTTATTATTATTTATTTATGTTTATTATTTATTATATTTTATTTTATTTTACTGTATTAATAGTTTGACAGTTATTCTTTATGTCTGGCAAAAATCCGGCAGCACCTCCCCTGTACCCGGAGGGTTGATGGGGTATATATAGGAAATCGTCCACGAAGAGTCGAGGCGGAATCCGCAGTAGAGATGAGCGTAGCCCGGGATCCAAAAGGATCGTAATCCGACGGGACGGTGTCCACTCATCGTGGTATTTGTTAATATTCCCTTTAGAGACCATTAGAGGACATACAGTGGCAGCACTCCAAGGGTCGGTAGGGTTAGAAGACAACCTGATAGTCAAACGGCACATAATGTGGGGGTAGGACCCCGTCAATATCGCTCCGTTAGACATGGATGAAGAACCATGAAACCCCCCCCCCCATGATATGGTGGGAATTGCCATGATGGTCCATGGAGGTTAGGGCACCAAGTCTAGATTAGTTTTGGGCTCTGTAAAATTGCTGAGAAATTAGATGTTTGAACAATGGTTGATATTAGAGTGAACCGGTGCGGCTGGGGTTTCGGCACGAAGGCAAACCGGCGTGGCTGGGGTTCGGCACGATGGCAAACCGGCACGACTGGGTTTCGGCACGAAGGCAAACCGACGCGGCTGGGTTTTCGGCACGAAGGCAAACCGGCGCGACTGGGGTTTCGACACGAAGGCAAATCGGCGCGGCTGGGGTTTCGGCACGAAGGCAAACCGGCGCGGCTGGGTTTCGACACGAAGGCGAACCGGCGCTAAGGCAAACTGGCGCGGATGGGTTTCGGCACGAAGGAGAACCAGTGCGGCTGGGTTTCGGCACGACGGTGAACCGGCGGGGCTGGGTCTCGACGCGCTAGATGGTGAATGGCCAATCGGCACGAGTAGCTCTCGGCACGGAACTCGCGTCGGGAGAGGGTCGTGCCGGAAAGGGGGGTCGTGCCGGGAACACATGTGGCGCCGATAACAATGTGTTCTTTGAGTTTTCAAGTATTGTGAGGGCTTCACGAATTCAAAGGGGTCCTTTGTGTTCAATAGGGGTTTCATAAGTTTGTTCATGGTGGTATTTGGGTAGGATGGAGAGTGAGGGTAGGCTTATCCATAGAAATTCTAAAGAGACCATGTGATTGTGATGGTTATATTCCCCTCTGACGGTGGACAGTGGTGAGCAGAGGACCATGAGATGGTATAGCTCAGATCTTTGCCACACAGTTGGGGTTAGATTCATAATTTTAGTGAAAGCGTCACACTACACGATAAGTAAAGCTCGTGGGCGAATTTTGGCAGCATCTCCCCTTATTTTGGACTATGCCAAAAGGGGAGTATAGGTCATCCACCCACGGAATGCCGGGGTGAATGCCAAAAGGGAGGCGGGCGTAGCCCTGGATCCAAAAAGGATCTCCATCTTATGGGACATTGTCCACTTATTGTGGGACTTATTGATATCCCCCGTGCAGCCAATGGAGAACATACAGTGGCATAACTCCATAGGCCAGTGGGGCAGTAGAATGTAGAGGGGTTAACCCCATTGATTTAGTTCCCATGGGCTTGAGTGAAAGACTGTTGCTTCTCTCCGGGGTGATGGGATTTCATGCTGAGTGGTTAAAGGGCTCGGGGGCTCCTGAGGGCGTCGGCACGGTAGTGTTTCGGCGTGGTTAGCTTTCGGCGCGACGGAAAACACAAAGGGGGGCATTGGCCTCGGCGCGATGGGTGGCATTTAGGGGGTCTCGGCGTGAATGGCCAATCGGCACGAGCAGCTCTCGGCGCGGAACTCGCGCCGGGAGAGGGTCGCGCCGGGAGAGGGTCGTGCCGGGAAGGTCGTGCCGGAGGCCGTTAAGGGGCCAATGGAAGGTTTCTGAGGGTTTTGTGAGGCCGAGGGTTCTGGGGGTTTGGATGGGTTTTGAGCTGAGGGTTTTAGGGGCTTTATCTGAGGATTTTGAGGGGTTCTATTCAGGGATTTTGAGGTGCTCAGAAAGGGAGGAAATCACTCAGAGGAGAAGAGGACTGTCACTCTAAATCCTCACTGGGAACCAAATCATCGATCTAATTCCATGAGCTTTGATTCGAACATATCCCTCTTTATCTCACGAATGAGAAGCCATGAGATGGACTGTCTCAGGCTCTCATCGTGATTATGAGGTTGAAAATGCAGAGACGATGCAATAGAGACTACTCAGATGATCTGAGGGATGTGCATACAATGGAATGAAATCTATTCACAACAGCTGTCGAATATAATAAATTTTAGAGAGGCCGAGAGAGGAAAAACTCCGAATCCCATATCTCATTTCATTCAAAGGAACGCATACATTCAACACAGAAGGGAAAATCAAACTGCGAGAATCTAAATACAGAGGATGTCCCTTGACAACCAGGCTACACTGGCAGTTGATATTGTCAGAAGAACAGCGCTCGGAAGCAGACCAAACGAAAGAAAACAGACTCAAACAAAAGACGGGGAAGGGAGAATATAGCCCCTTAGGGCATTTGACAGACGAACCCACCTTGAATCCTCTTCCCCGGGCTTCTGCAGCTCTCTTTCTCTCTTCAGATCTCTTCAGCGGGCGCTCAGACCTTTCTCTTCCCTCTTTTTCTTTTTCTTCGATTGGCTTCTACTGCCTTCCCTTTTTTGTGCTCGAAGCAAGGTTTATATATATAGAGGGTGTGGCCCTGTTTCCATCGGCACGTAGAGGAACCAGCGCGCTAATTGGTGTTTGCACACCGATTGCGATCTCGCGCCGGTTTCATTTCGTGCCGGTTGACCTCTGTGCCGGTTCAGTGGTGTGCCGGTTCACTCCCGTGCCGGTTCAGGGGCGTGCCGATTCATTCCTGTGCCGGTTTCAGCTCATTTCTTAGCATCTTTTGGCCCATTTTTTTTTTGTTTAGGCCCATTTGTGCTCATTTCTCATTTTGTGAGGGTTGACCCATCGACTGACTTGTCTTGCTGTCTGAGCTTTTATCTTGTTCGTTCGGGGATGGTCCCGAGCCTTTTCTGAGCTCTTGAGTCTCGTTTTAGCAACCGTCCATTGGAGCCGGGCCCCTTTTCTTTTCTTTTCTTCTTCTTTTGTTCCTCATCTTTGTTCGACTTCTGCCGCTCCTTTCCTTCTTTCCTTTTCTTATCGGCATAGGGGTACTTCGGCAGGGCTCCATGCTTGCAAAAGCAAAAGGTTTAAGAAATGTTAGAAATATTTTCAGTGTCAACACCACCCCCGATCACTAAGTCTGCGGGTTTACCCGCGTTCAACACAGCTACCCGAGCCGACACGGGGGCACCAGGACTACAAGCCATGCCATGTGGCACCCCGCAACGAGGCCGGGGTCTACCCTCGAGTCGCCTCCCTCCAGCCCTCTGAGGTCAAAGGAAGACCCGACTGGGCCAACCACAAGCTTCAGGAGCTCCCAGCGCCCTTTTACGGCTCACGCACGCATGTCGGGAATCTCCCTGAGCACCTAGTGGGCGCGTATGTTCTAGCCACTCTACGGCAAGTTCGAGCCCAACTCGAGACTCCCAGCAACCCACCGCGTCATGCACCACCATCGTGTGCCCTCGCACGCGGATCGACCTGCGCGGTCTGGTCGCACGGATTGACCTCAGCGGTCTGGTCGCGGGGGTCAAGGGGGCAGCGCCCCTTGCGGGGGCCTTCGGTCAACCCCCAGTCAAACCCTCAGTCAACCCCCAGTCAAACCATCAGTCAAACCCCAGTCAAACCCCAGTTAAACCCCCACTCAAACCCTCAATCAAACCCCAGCCAAACCCCCAATCAACCCTCAGTCAACCCCCAATCAAACATTCAGTCAAACCCCAGTCAAATCCATGGTCAAACCCGGGTAAACCCCCCAGTCAAACCCGCCTAAACCCCATGGGGAGGGGTTTACCCAGACCAGTCTCACCCCTCAACCTAGTCCGCGTAAACCCCTTCGCTTCAATAAAAAAATGTAACTATTTAAAAATTAAAAATGCCCAAACCAGCCCGCCTAAACCCCCCTGGCGTGGGGTTTAGGCGGACCAGCCTGGACCCCCCATGCTTGTCCGCCTAAACCCCCTGGGGGAGGGGGTTTAGGCAGACTAGCCTCACCCCCTGAGGCTGGTCCACCTAAACCCTTCCCAACCCACTTTTTACTAAAAAACACCCTTTGTGGAGGGGTTTACGCGGACCAGACCAGCCCAAGACCAGCCCATTGGGCTACTCCGCCTAAACCCCATCCAGGGGAGGGGTTTACGCGGCACAGCTTCCCGAGCCGACCCGGGGGCACCCGGACTACAAGCCACGCCATGTGGCACCCAGCAACGAGGCCGGGGTCTACCCTCGAGTCGCCTCCTTCCAGCCCTCTAAAGTCAAAGGAAGACCCGACTAGGCCAACCACAAGCTTCAGGAGCTCCCAACGCCCTTATACGGCCCACACACGCGTGTCGGGAATCTCCCCGAGCACCTGGTGGACGCGTATGTTTCAGCCACTCTATAGCAAGTCTGAGCCCAATTCGGGACTCCCAACAACCCATCGCGTCATGCACCACCATCGTGCGCCCTCGCACGCAGATCGACCTGCGCGGTCAGGTCGCACGGATCGACCTGAGCGGTCAGGTCGCAGGGGTCAAGGGGACAGTGCCCCTTGCGGGGGTCTCCGGTCAAACCCCAGTCAACCCCCAGTCAAAACCTCAATCAAACCCTCAGTCAAACTCCGGTCAAATCCTAGTCAAACCCAGTCAAAATCTGGTCAAACCCTCACTCAACTCACAGTCAAACACTCAGTCAACCCTTAGTCAAACCCCAAGTAAACCCCCAGTCAAATCCTCAGTTAACCCCCATTCAAACCCCAGTCAAACCCCCAGTCAAATCCTTAGTCAAACCCCAGTCAAACCCCTGGTCAAACCCGCGGTCAAACCCGGGTAAACCCCCCAGTCAAACCCGCCTAAACCCCATGGGGGGGTTTACCCGGACCAGCGTCACCCCTCAACCTAGTCCGCGTAGACCCCTTCCCTTCAATAAAAAAATTCAACTTTTAAAAAATTAAAAAAGCCCAAACCAGCCCACCTAAACCCCCCTGGGGTGGGGTTTAGGCGGACCAACCTAGACCCCCCAGGCTGGTCTGCCTAAACCCCCTGGTTGAGGGGGTTTAGTCGGACCAGCCTCACCCCCTAAGGCTGGTCCGCCTAAACCCTTCCCAGCCCACTTTTTACTAAAAAACACCCTCCGTGGAGGGGTTTACGCGGACCAGACCAACCCAAGACCAGCCCATTGGGGTGGTCCGCCAAAACCCCACCCAGTGGAGGGGTTTACGAGGCCCAGCTCAACCCTATGAGCTGGTCCGCGTAAACCCTTTCTCCCAGCCCGTGCACTACTGAATTGGGTTTTACGCGGGCTAGCTTGAACCTATCAACCTAGTCCTCCTAAACCCATCCCTGATGCACTATTCAATTGAGTTTATGCGGGCTAGCTTGAACCTATCAACCTAGTCCTCCAAAACCCATCCTTGATGCACTATTCAATTGGGTTTACGTGGGCTAGCTTGAACCTATCAACCTAGTCCTCCTAAACCCATCCTGACCCTTCAACTTCCCTATAAAACCCCTTAGAAGCTCAAGGGGTGGAGACATCGAGCATATGCATGAATCAAGGCTTCCAGTGATCTCCAAGCTTGAAGCGGCTCCAGGCAACGAGCAAGGAGAATTGTATGTGGGTGACTTGGTCGTCGGCTAAGGACGCCGAGGGTATGTCGCTTGTACTTCCCTCACACGGTGTTCCGCCATGACACGCAAGTCTACCCCTGCCACGTGTGCGACGTTATGACAAGGGTGAACGCCCCCTCATGCTGGGACTTCCCCTCGCGTGCCCGCCGATCGCAACTACGCACGCACTATGACATCACGCTTCCCCGCAGTCACGAGGCCACGTCTGACCGCTCGACTCGAGCCGTGATCGACCCTCGCCCAGACACCAGCCCGATGTTTTCTCCAGCTATCAAGTCCTAGCCCCGCGTTAGGCGAAGCAAACATGGCCTGTGCCACGAGAGGGACCCTCTGTAAAACACGCGAATATCCGCCTTATCCAGCATTGACCCGGGGACTGACCCACGCGTAGGAATTGTCCCGTGGCTTGCGCCCATTGTACTTCGGCCTCCTCGGCCCATTTGTGAAGCCCACGTGACTCTTATATAGCAAGAAACCAGTTGAACACATGTACATGTGCTCAGGTCTCAGCCTCTTCACGGCACCCGCCTCCTTCAGTCACAACGGTGCCCCCAGCACTCGACTGCCAGTCACACCGGGACCCGAGCATGACCATCGAGGTCTCCCTGCGCCCGCCTCCTCCAGTCACAATTGTGTCCCTGGAACCTGGATGCCAACAACTCCAGTCACAGCAGGGCCCACGGCACGTGACCATTCAACAACCTCAGTCACAATGGTGCCCCCGGCACCCGATTGCCAGTCACACCGGGCCCCGTGCACGACCATTGAGGTCTCTCGACGCCCGCCTCCATCAGTCACAACGGTGCCCCCGGCACCCTACTGCCAGCTACTCCAGTCACATCGGGGCCCGCGGCACCCGATCACTCAATAACTCCAGTCACAACAATGCCCCGGGCACTCGACTGCCAGCTACTCTAGTCATATCGGGGCCCGCCGCACTCGATCACTCAACAACTCCAGTCACAACGATGCCCCCAGCTCCCGACTGCCAACAACTCCAGTCATAACGGTGCCCCCGATACCCGACTGTCGGCTACTCTTGTCACCTTGGGGCTCACAGCACCCGATCACTCAACAACTCTAGTCACAACGGTGCCCCCGGTACCTGACTACCCAGGTACTTCAGTCACAACGGTGCCCCCGGCACCCAACTGCTAACAACTCAAGTCACAACAGACCCCCCGGTACCCGACTGCCAGCTATTCCAGTCACATCGGGGCCCGCGGCACCCGACCATTCAAATTCCCCAGCACAATGTTGCATACGGCACCCCTACTGCCCCGACCTCGACACTGTCTCATATCGGGAATACATTATGTCACCCCTCGAGCACCGTCCTGCTGAGTCACAGGTCCTCTGACGAACACTATGTACAGATATGGAACTACCCACACAATAATGCAGTGACCTGGGGACAGTCATGAATGTCGGAATTGTCCCGTGACTTGCAAGCATCTGTAATCGGGCTCTCACACCCCCATATAAATACCTTTCATGACATATAAGTCATGTAATCCAGTCAGGGAGCAGACCCCCCTCCTCGCCGGAACCAGTCTCTCCGCCCCTAGTTATCCATGTTGTGTTGTTGTTGTCCTGTCGCTGTTGCACGGACTAAGCCCTCCCGACATCGTGGCTCCCAGGGTCCCTGACTCTCTCTTCGGCAGTAGAAATAAAGGTATTCGGATTCAATCCGATGTAAAATAAACACCGATTACTTGCGACCGGTGGAGAAAGACGTCCAGTATATGAATCCCCATAATCACCTGCGCACTCGCACCCGTGGAACCCCTTCTATCCACGTGTCACCCAATCTCTCGAGCCACGTGCCGCGTCCTGGCGACGCTTCCCCGTCAATCCTTGGTTCCATAGGTGATTGTCGAGAAATCGACTGGCATGCCCGCATTTCACCCAGCCATCCCTGTCCCAGTCTCCCAGAATGATGAACCATACGCCATACCTTCCAGTGCATTCATATCATTCTCTCTGCCTTCTTCTCAATACCCCCGGAATCCCCACGTGCCCAGTCAACCTATCTCAGCCTTCCGTAAATGGCGAGTGTGCGCCCCCGCCGCGAGGAAAAAACAACAAGTGACTCCCCGCTCGCGTCTAACAAACATGGCACGCCCGGTGGGACGTCTCCTACCTTTCTTCTTTCTGCCGAAGAAGAGTCACACCTGTCAAGTGTATGCCGCAATGCCCTCGCCTTTTCTTATCGAAGAGTAAGAGGAGGGCCCCCGTCCAGCATGCAACATGCAACCGGTCGTCATCGAGCGAACAACCTGTACCAGCAACAACAACAAAAAACCGGTGGCAATAGTGACCTATGGTCCAATCGTCATCGCCATCCACGCCGGGCACGTATGGTTGGTAACACCAATCGTGTTTGGCAATGCTGCTTTGGCCTTCCGCTCGCCCTGATCCTCGGGCGCCATTATCGTGGCTGACAAGCAGCCCAGTTCGGCGACAGCCCATACAGGCAGTTGGCCCCTCTGCTCCTCCAGCAACGGAGACCCATGCGGTCATTGACCCCTGGGTCCCCAGCTCCGCCAGCACCCGACACAGGCTTTCTGCCCCGGGTCCCTGGCTCCTCAGCACCTCACTCGGGCTCTCAGCTCCGAATCCTAGCCAAGCCTACCCCTAGCACGAGTTTCCCACCCCAGGGTCAAGGCCTCCCAATATGCTATTTAGGCCTTTCGACCCGAGTCTCAGACGAGCCGGCACTCAATACGGGCTTTCAACCCCGAGTTCGAGGCTCTCCAGCATCTGGCTCGGGTAGACGACCCCGGGTCTCATCAAGGTCGGTCCCCGATACAGACTCTCCGCACTGGGCCCCTGGCCTCCCAGCTCTATGACGGGGTCTTTACCCCTGCGATCCAGCAATGCCAACTCCCGGCAAAGGGTTTCCTCTTTGGGACAAGGCCACCTCAACACCCAAGACGGGCGTCTAGCCTTGGGTCTCAGTTCCAGCAACACCCAAGATGGGCATGTAGCCCTGGGTCTTAGTTCCAGCAACACCCAAGACCAGCGTCTAACCCTGGGTCTCAGTTCCAGCAACACCCATCATGGGCGTCTAGCCCTGGGTCTCAACTCCAGCAGCACCCAAGATGGGCGTCTAGCCCCGGGGACCAGCTCCAGTAACACCCGAGATGGGCCTCCAGCCCCGGGTCCCAGATACATCAATACCCGAGATGGGCTTTCAGCCCCGGGTCCCAGATACATCAATACACAAGACGGGCTTTCAGCCCCGGGTCCCAGATACATCAATACCCAAGACGGGCTTTCCGACCTGGTCTCAGCTGCATCAATACCCAAGATGGGCGCTCTGCCTTAGGTCCCAGTATTCTCGCATCACCAACACCCAAGGCGGGCGTTCAGCCCCGGGTTCTAGTTCCAACAATATCAAAAAAAAAGGGGGGGCGTCCAGCTCTCGGATCCGGCTCTAGCAGCACCCAAGGCGGGCGTTCAGCCCCGGGTTCCAGCTATATCAACATCCAGGACGGGTCGCCTGCCCTGGGATCTAGCTCCATCAATACCCAAGACAGGTGTTCAGCACGGGTCTCAGTCCCACCCACACCCAAGATAGGCGTTCAGCCCGGGTCGCAGTTCCATCAACGCCCAAGACGGGCGTTCAGCCCCAGGTCCCAGTTTCATCAGCACCCGAGATGGGCCTCCAGCCCCGGGTTCTAGTTTCGGCAACGCCCAAGACCAACATCCAGTCCTGGGTCCCAGCACCATGAGTATTCAAGATGGGCTTCTAGCTCTGGAACCCAACGTCGTCAAGCACTCATTTTGGGTTTCTAGTCCCAGATCCCAGCTTCATCAGCTCCCAATACAGGCTTTCAGCCTCGGGCACTAGCTTCGCCAACACCCAGTACGGGCCCCAAGCTCTGGGTCACCATCCCTCTGACATCCTCAATTCACAACATGGGTCACGAACCCCGAGTTCCGGCAACAACTCCGACGGCCCTGGTGAACACCAAGTTCCAGCTCGCCCTTCTGTCGGCTCCAGCTCGGGCACTGCACTCCCGAGTTCCAACTACACCGACACTCACCAGAAATGCCATGCTCCAGACAACCCCGGACTTGTTTCGTTCGGTCCACTACATTGGTGCTGAGTCAACCTAGGCCCTGCAAACAAAAAAGGGGTTCCATAGTGGCTGCAAAAATGGGTGACCCACCGCTGCCGCCCCTGCCTCCAGAAGACTAGGTGAGGCTCAGAGAAGCCGATGCACCAGTATCACACTGGGGGCAATCACCCCGGTCCAGTATCTAGCCTTCTAAGCCCAAACAATGGGGGCAACTCCAAGGAGGAGCATTCGCTCTCCCTCAGATGAATATGGGTCATTAGAAAAGAGGCCCAACCCATTCGGAGGTCCGGAGTCAAGAGGTTCCTCCACTCACCAGAATGGTACCAAGCTCAAAAACTAGCAGAGTGAAAGAGGGTGAATCCCGCCGACACCCGCCTAGTAGCTCCAAAGAAACTCCACATGCGTCAACTAACGACTCGGTAGAATCCCTGCCAACGCCGACTGGTGACGTCGGCGAAGCTCCGTCGGGTCCTCCACCGGTGGCTACCAACAAACCCTGGCGGGAGGTCTATACCTTTGGTATTTACCATGTCCCAAGGGGTAGCCACACCCAGGCAGACACCCTGTCCAAGCGTGACTTCGGCCATCATGTTCAATAAGGCCAAGCCACCCAGATCCCAGTCAAAGTCCTAGCCACCTACGGCAAAGACCAGCCAGTCTCCGAATCCACCATGAAGTCCCGAGCTACTCGGTCGAGGGTCGATCCACAGTCGTTTCTACAACAGCAACAAGTCTCCAATGACGCAACCCCCGGGCAACGTCCCCTGATAGCAACAAGCTAAGGATGACAGCCGCAAGACTCGTAGGTACCAAAAACAAAAAAATAAAAAGGGGGATAAAAATTAAGATGCCCCGGTGGACTCAGCCACTCTTTCCATAAGGTGGAAGGGTCAAAAAGGCCACAAACCCAGCTGAGGTAAAAACCCGCGAGGGCACCTCAGGTAAAATTGGGTTACCCCTCGGTGTGAAAACCCGTAAGGGCGCACCGAAAAAAGCAAAAGGGGGCCAACTCTGGCGAAAACCCGAAAGGGCGGTAGAGCTGGTAAAGAGAAAAAGAAAAATCTCTCTTCCTCTCTAGAAACAGCAAACCACCTCACTATAAGTCCATGACTGGCCCGCCACAATAGTGGGCCAGCATACCTTCTTCTGGCTATCACACCATAACGGTCGGCCTACACCCAGTTTTTGACCAATACACCATCACGGTCGGTCATCTCCCGGCATCCAGGTCAATACACCATCATGGTCGACCTACCTGTTTCCTCCTTGTCTCACACTATCCCCGTTTGCCACTACCCTCTTGACCGATATGTCGCCACGGCCGGTCAAGCCCCCACTTTGGTCATCCCCCTTCACAGTCGACCTACAGCTACCCTTGACCAAAACACCTCAACAGTTAGTCAAATACCTAATCTCTGGCCAAAATACCACAATAGTAGGCCTACACATCACCCAGTTCTTGACCGATACACCTTCTTAGTCAGTTAAATCCCTAACCTTTGGCCAATATGCCTCTTTGGTCGGCCTACGTCAACTCTTGGCCCATACGCCACCACAACCCAGAACCTCAGCCTTTGCATCATCAAAGCCGATATGTTCAAGTTTCAGTCCAAGCTCTAGCTGCAAGCTACACGGATCAGCCAGCCTAAAGGTCTACGTGAAGCCCCAAATTGCTTGGCAATCAACCAAGCCCCAGCAAGCAACTCCAGTACCAACACAATGGATCAACAACAATGATCCCACCAGTAATGTCCTTCGACAGCAGCAAGCTAAGGACACCCAGCGCCAGTCACCAAACAGCTAAAAGGCTCTCAGGTAAACAAAAAAAAAAGAACAACAAAAAATGGGGTTAAAAATAGAGATACCCCGACGGACTCAGTCGTTCTCTTTCTCAAGGAAGCGGCTGGGGGCAAAAAGGCCAGTAACTTGATTGAGGAGAAAACTCGCAAGAGCACCTCAAGCAAAATTGGGTAACCCCTCGATGCGAAAACTCGCAAGGGCGCATCGGAAAAAGCAAAAGGGGGCCAGCTCTGGCGAAAACCCGAAAGGGCGGCATAGCTGGTAAAGAGAACAAAAATAAAATTTCTCTTCTCCCTCAGCTGGGGCAACCAGCTACCCAGCGTCTAGCAATAATATCCCCAGCCAGTTGGCCCGTACCAGTCCCTGACTGATCCCCTACTCCAGTTTATAAATCCTGCACCTCCCTGTCGGCCATATACCATCACGTTCGGCCTAAACCAGCTCCCCAGGCCACTCCCCTCCCTTGTTGGCCTATACTAGTCCCTGGCTAGTACATCTCTCTAGCTCATTGATCTTACACTCCCCAGTTAGCCATACACCACCCCAGTTGGCTCACACTTCTTCCGACCTCACACCTCCACGGTCGGCCCATATACACCCGCAATTCATGCACCATTCCAGTCATTCATTCCAACAAACCTCGGCCTACACACCACCTCAGTTGGCCTTTAAACCACATCAACCTTAGATCTATCTATCATGAGGATCCATCAACCTATAATTCCCAGTCATCTACCCATCATGGTCAAGTCACCATGAAACCAATCATAACTCCAGCAATACGCCACGAAGGCTCACCGGTTCCCAGATCACCAGTCAAACTGCAGATTACTCAGTAATCAGCCAAAGCCACTACCCTGGCTACGATGGCGACAAGCCGTCAATAGCACAAACTCCAGGTCACGTCCCCTGACAGCAGCATGCTACGGACGGCACACACAAGGATCCCAGGTAAAAAAAAAAATGGGGTTAAAAATAGAGATATCCCGGCGGACCTAGTCGTCCTCACCACAAGGAGGTGACTGGGAGCAAAAATTACCACCAACCCAGCTGAGGAGAAAACTCGCAAGAGCACCTCAGGCAAAATCGGGAAACCCCTCGGTGTGAAAACCCACTGTAGATCGTGATAAATCCACACATGAAGAGTGGCTTAAATATGAGAAAAACACAAGGGGGGGAGAGATGATATAATAATGAAGAAAAGAAGCACGTTGTGCTACTAAGGAGGGTGATCGCCAGAGGGGTTACCACAAGAAGAAACAAAGAAGATCGCGAATACCTGGTGGAAAATAAAACGCGGGCTGGATTGTGAATTCCTCCACCTCCTTCACTCGGCCGGCCGATGAAGGGGGTTTTCCTTTATTGATTACCCTTGCAAAAAAGACAAAATAAACAAACAAAGAGAAGTGGATCAGCCAAGTGAATGTAGTATCAATCCCAAGTAGATGATATGATGATGAATAGAGAATAAAACATGCGCACCTTTTTTTTGTTTTAAAACCCCTAAAGAGTTAGGGAAGGAGAAGATATGATGAAACTAATGCAAAAGGAGAAAAACGTATGATGATCGACGGAAAAACAACAGTTAGATAAGCAAGAAAAACCCCTGCTGTCCCTGATGACAGTAAAGGGAACCGAAATCGATGCTGTTGACAGGAAGAAAAGGAAGCAGAGAGCTTTAAAGACCGCGCAGGAAGAAGATGGATAGCCTCAGCGTCTATGCATAAAAACTCTGATCTCGATAGCCTACTCTCGTAACCTCCAACCTTGCGCGAGGTCGATCAAGACATCCCTATATAGGGTTCCAGATCCAAGATAACCTCAGATTCGGAAGGATAAGAACAGGCAATGATCAAAGAAGGCAGGACTCTAGTTCCAATTCGAGCAAGGAGACCATTAAAGGCAGGAACTACTCAGGAAAGACGAGTTCTAAGCACGACACCGAAGGATAAAACATGACCTTCAGAAGGGCGTCAAATTACAAATTGACGACCTACATCAAGACGTTACTCAAAAACACGACCATGTTCAAGGGCGTCACTTCTTGGATTAAATTTGGCAATAAAACTTACTTTATTTGAAAATTATGAGAAAACGCCTGAGATGAAGGCGTTACTTGAAAACACGCCCTGAGGAAGGACGTTAATCAATAATTTGAATTTATTTTGAAACCGGATAATACCAGGAATTGACGCCCTGACATTTGGTCGTCCTTTCTTTTGAACACGCCCTAGATAAGGTCGCTTTTTAAAACACGCCCCTCTTCAGGTCGCGAATCACAAAAATGCAAAGATCAAATCAAAAACACACACAAAAATAGAAAAACTTCATATTATGAATGTATTGAAGTTCACTTTGGGGCGTCAACATAGTGACATGAGATTTGATCAACATAGCGTCAATTTTGGCGTGTCTACAGCTGCCCCGCCTTGGCGTCTGCTTTGCAAGGGAGTGAGACGAAATGGAGTGAAAGTGCAACAAACGGAATGAAGTGGAGCGAACTGATAAGTAGATGCCAAGGTGTGATGTGACACGCCTCAGACACTAAGCATTGGAAATCTTTCCAAGATTCAAAGTGAAACAACTCCGAGTGATTCCAAGGAAGCATCGATTTGCTGGATAAAAGAGATTAAACTAAGCAAGTAAAAATGTGTGCATGGCACGATAAGGAGACACCATTGGAGAGCGGTTACCAGCCAACGTGGACGTGCTACAACCAAGGTGGATTTGCAGAAAAATAAAGGGAATTGAGATGGAGACCCAGCAAAGGGACATTTTCAAGTAATCAGCCTAAGCGGCTTCAAAGAGAATAAAGTACTCAATTTGGAATGGAATATCTCATGTCAACTCAATCAAGAGCGAGTGACCTTCATTACTGCCATAATATGAAGATTTTCAGCATGAAGCTCAAAGTCCTACATGATGCATGCTGGGCTAAAAGAAAAAATAAAACAAACTAAAAGATAAAAAATAATCAAGGATAATATTGTTAAGCCATCTAGATTTGGTCAAGAATCCAGATCTCTGAGCTGACACTAAGCCGAAGCCCGTTTGTCCGCGCATCAACTCAGAAAGTGGAACCATCGTCCCAGACCTTTAATAACTCAACGGCCTATCCGTGTGATCAAGACTCTCCTGGAACTATCACTGTTTTTGATGAAGGGGAACTCAAATTCCAGGTTCATCAGAACCACAAGGTCCTTGATATGCTATAATAGCGTAGAATACCATATAGTAATAATGCTTACAAGAACAACATGATGTTACTTCCGCAGTGATCCGGGCATCTCGAAACCTGCAATCTTCCGCACTCGAAAACTCATTAGCCCTCCCATAATTTTAATATAAATAATCCTCAATTCAAAGTATGACATGATCATAAGTGCTTAATAAAATAAAATTCCAATGAAAATAATAGCACTTAAGTTCATCAGAGCATGTAGGGAAGTAAATTCATAAATTCACAAATTCACGCCTGCACCGAACGGCGTCAAAACATGAAACGCGCCTGATAATGAGGGCGTCAAAAGGAGAAACACGCCCTTCACTAAGGCGTTAAATGCACCAAGGGTTCAAGAAGAAAACGACCCACTCAAGGGCACTACACAAAACACGACCTCGGTCAGGTCGTCAATTCAACAATTGACGCCCTAACAGAAGGCGTTAATTAAGCACAAACTTCCGTTTCTGATTCGAAAGCTAAACCCAGTCCTAATAGCCATAAACTTTCTAACTCCGAACAGCCTTAAGACTCCCCGGACTCCTATAAAGGGAAGGCAATTCCTCAAATCAATCAAAACAATCCGAGCTCTGTTTCTTCTGCTGCTTCTTCTGTTCTTCTGCAGACACCGCAACCGTCCGAACTTCTTCCTGCAAACCGAAGATGGAGAGGGCGATTAAGAGGTCCAAAGCTTCCACTCCCAGGCTAACCGAGATTAACGGGCACATAAGCAGTAGAATCTCCATGAACCAGGTAAAGATTGAGTCTTCTGTTCTTTTCCACTTTTGTCTTAAATGTTCTTCTCTTCTGCATGCTCATTTATCCTTCTTTCTCTGCATTGTTCTTCCTTTCTTCCTTCCACAGGACTTCCCGAATGTCCCAGGAGCAAGGAGATTTACAAAAATTAAGTGGCTGCCTCTCATACTCTCCAAATTTTCTTCAGATATGAGGGTGTACTTAACAAGATGGCACCTTCTGGTCTAGTTACCCATGCCAAACATTACGATCAAATTCATCTTGACTGGGCAGCTATAGGGGCTCTTGTAGAGATATGGCATCCTTCTACTCATACCTTTCTCTTCTCTACCTTTGAAGCCACGATCCTATTAGAAGAATTGGAGATGCTCTTGGGCTTGAAGAGAATGAAGCAAGGGGATGAAGAAAAGATGGCCATCATGCCAACACCAATTTCCTCTCATGAGCTATTAACAAGCTTGATATCTAGCCCCAACCTAGTGAATCAAATCAAAGCCACTAAAGGAATCAATCTTCTAAAGCTCGCCTCATGGGTGTACAAGAGAGCGGATCAAGCTAAAGAAGATGAAGAGATAGAGCGAGTAGCAAAGGCCTTCGTGGTGTGCTTGGCAGGAGCAATCTTATTCCCATCCACGGAGGACTTTCTAGAAGTGGCCCAATTAAGCGCTATAGTGAGCTTATGGGAAGGAGATAGAGTGGGACCGGCGATTCTAGCCTATCTCTATAGCGGGCTTACCTCGGCGGCGATGGGAAGGCCCATCTACGGATGCATGCTAGCACTCTCTAGTTGGGTAGATCTTCACTTCAAATTCGATCCATGTGATGAAACCCAACAATCCTCAAGAATCTTCTCAAAAAGCCCACTCTCTTATATGACCGGTTCACTTGGGATAAGCAATAGAGTGACGAACCGAATTCCTCAAATCAAGAAGAGAGCGGAATGGAGAGAGCACCTCAAAGTAATGCCAAAGAATCTCTTCACTTGCGCCCCGGGAATACTCAAGACTCAAGAGCTCCGTGCAAGATTTTCTCCCGGGACGGACCTTAGACTCATAGGCGCTTCAGAATTCATCTTGTACAATTCATACCGGTGCCTCCCTCAACTCGGGCTTTCACGGCAAGCATTCGATAATCCATCTCACCTTCCTCCAATCAAGACACGGGACCTTGGCAGCAATGAAGATGGAGAAGAATGCACAACAATCCAAGCTCTGTGGAAAATCAATAAGGCCCATCAACCTGTGGAAAACTTAGAAGAAGACAGAGAACAGTGGAAGTCTTATGTAATATCTCTGAGAAAATTGAGGCCCAAAATGACTCATTAAGCATTGTAATCTTTCTTTCATATAATCAATGATATTTCCTTTGATTGAGCCATCTTACTGTGTTTCTGATCAAATCTTCCAACGTTCTGTGATTCTGTTGCAAATAACGCCTCAAGCAATGTCGTGAATTCATAAAAGGACGCCTCAGACAATGTCGCTTTCCATATTCCAGCCCACAAATTGACGCCTCTACTAATGGGCGTTAACTGAATAACGACTTAAACTAGGGCGTGGATTGATTCACATTCCCAAAATATATTCGTTGAAATTCCAAAGTAACGCCTTCAGCAAAGCCACGTTTCTCAAAATAACGCCGCAAGCTCAGTCGTTAATCATAAACAGCAATTATTACTTCCATCACATCAATCAATTCCATATTGAATGCGTCTGACGACGGTTATCATTCCCCACGCAAACAAAAATAACGCCTTAAGAAATGTCGTCAATTATCAACAAGCGTCCTTGTTTTAGTCGTTAATTCCATAAGACGCGGCCTTACCTAAGTCATTAATTCCTTTCGACCGTTCGACTTAAATTTCCCTCCTTTCTTCTTCTTCCTTCGTCTCTTTCCCTCTTTCTCTCTCTGCAAGCCCTAACCGAAACCCTCCCCCTTTCTCTCATTCTCTCTCAAACTCTCTTTCTCCCCTCTACACACCCTAGCCCTAGCCATGGCCGGAGGAGGCTTGAAGAGGCAGCGGGTGGTTGCCCCAGAAGTTGTGGACCTGGGCGAAGACGCCCATGCCGAGGAGGATGCTCCCATGGAGGCTCCGCCGGTGGCGGCCGAGACGAACAGGCCGTGGCGGCCGGCGACGAGGCCGAAGGAGGCCAAGAGGCCCACGAAGAAGACGAAGAAGGAGATGGAGAAGATGGAGAAAATGAAGAGGGGGGAGAAGAAGGTGAGGAAGAAGAGGAAGGAGGTGGTGAAGAACCACCGCCTACGGCGGCGGCCCCTCCCCGTGCCGGCCAACTCCGGCGACCGCGTCAGCCACGGCCCCAGCCACAAGGACCAAAGCACAAGAAGGTAGGCCCCCAAACCCAATTCCCATTTTTATTTTATTTTTATTTTTTCATTTTTTCTTTAATTTCCATAGCTCTCGGGGTATAAACCCTGCAACCCAGAAAGAAGACGCCCTCAGGGGCGTCACGTTTTAGAAATGAAACGCCCAACC
Source organism: Amorphophallus konjac (assembly GCA_022559845.1). Lineage (NCBI taxonomy): Eukaryota > Viridiplantae > Streptophyta > Magnoliopsida > Alismatales > Araceae > Amorphophallus > Amorphophallus konjac. The sequence goes on along the minus strand of CM040121.1, from coordinate 557,304,051 downwards.
CAAGGGCGTTAATTAAATTATTTCCCTGAAAAATAATTAACCCCATGAGAACACGCCCTGCATCATGTCGCCCATTTAAATTCATCATTTTTGATATCATGCTGTTAATTCCATTAATTCTCATGCTTTAATTATTTTCATGAATTATTCGCATGCTGTTATTTTTATTTTATTTTTCTGAAAAACTTGAAAACAACGCCCCCCACCAGGGCGTTAATTCAACAACAGACGACCAAACCACCGGTCGTCCATTCATTAATTCCTGATTAAATTAACGGACCCATTTTGGAAAACGCCCCACTCAAGGGCGTGACTTGAAATATTTTTTAAGAATTTCAAAAATTAACCATAGAACCACGCCCAACACAGAGGCGTTTCTTAGATAACAGCGACCTAGGATAGGTCGCAAATTCAAAGCACACTTAGAACCACGCCCTCCTCAGGGGCGTTAATTCAACAAACCACGACCTGAGGATGGTCGTTAATTAAATCAAACATCAACATTTCAAACCAAGGCAGTTAAGTGAATTTCAACCAGAATAATTGAACAATTAAACCAAAATTTCTTTCTTTATGCGTGCAGGGGTTGATGAGGACACGGATCTCCTGGGTCATGGTCCGAGCAGCATACTACGGCCTCCCCGAGTTTCAGAGAGCGAGGGTAGATGCTATGGGGTTCGGGGCCTTCCTTAGCATAGAGCCAGTCAGACCCGACCTACCACTTATCCAGGTTCTACGGGAGAGATGGGACAGGACTAGCCGGGCATTCTGATGCCATGGGGGCATATGGTTCCTACCCTAGAGGATGTGGCTAGGATCACGGGACTGAGGGTAGACGGTGAGGCTGTGAGCGGGATTACCTACCCTGACTACACTGAGTTCGCCCAGAGGTTGCTAGGGCTAGAGATGGTCTACGAGACGCCTAGCGAGTGTAGGACTATCTTCCGCACCGACCTGACTACAGTGATGGGCTTAGGGAATGCTAGGCATAGGTCCGGGGAGTCCTTAGAGCAGTTCTCTCAGAGGTTGATAGACGGGGCTAGGGCGGTCTACTGCCAGGACCCAGCTGACAGGGAGAGAGCGGACCGAGACCTGAGGAGGTTCCTGCTGCTGCTACTCGGGAGGCTATTGCTCGGGACGAAGGGAGACGTCATCAACTGTCGATTCCTGGGGATACTCGAGGACTTGGAGGCAGTTGGCAGCTACGCCTGGGGAGCGGCACTGCTGGCGCATATGATGGCCGACCTGTCCACCGGGACAGGTCGAGAGACGACCGTCAGTGGCTTCTCACCTTTTCTTCAGGTATGCATTTTTCCTCTTTTCTTTTCTTTTTATTATGCTTGTGAATGCCTCACTAATATGATGCATGGATGCAAGTTTGGAGCCATCTATACATGACGATGGGGCGCGTTGACCCACGGCCTGGAGGTGAGGGAGCTTTTCCCCTAGCGCGGCGCTGGCTGCCAGTGGTGTTTGGAGCCCCACTGGGCTACGAGTTGTGGGTGCTACGGAGAGAGTTCCGAGACTTCCCTCCCTCGCTAGTATGTATAAATGTTATGCATTTTTTTTGTTTATTTGAATTGATTGTGATTATGAGGGAAATGATGACATGTATGTTTATGAATGCAGGTGCAGTGGAGACCCTACGAGGGGATGATAGACAAGGGCCAGCCGTGGGTCGTAGCGGGCCGTCCTCGCTTTGAGCGTGAGCTTTGGGTTCACTGCTTGAGCGAGATCGAGCCGTTACGGCTTAGGTTGGTGATGAGGGCGCTGGGCCTCCACCAGGAGTGGGTAGAGGTCGGCGAGCCACGCGGCATTGGGAAGAAGACGCGCGGTCGTACGAAGGCGACCGACTGGAGAGTGCGGTTCGAGGAGCAGTACGCCGACTGGCAGCGAGGCGGGACTAGAGTCACCTCCCGCGCGACAGACAGCTCCGAGTACCTTCGGCGCTACTGGGAGGTTTACGCCGGCCGACCCCATATGAGGGTCTTAGGGGTATGTATGAATGCAATTATTTCTAAATTAAATGTAAATGCTTATGTTTCTATCATGTGACTAATATGTAATGGATGCAGGATGCACGGGACATAGTGGCGATGGATGCCCAGGCCCACCTACACAGCCTGGAGGACCAGCTGGCCGCCACACGGGCTGACCTAGAGACCCTGGTGAGTGTTTAAATTATTTCTATATGCAAATGTATATTTTTTTGTTGAATTATTGATGATTAGCCACTGACGATCTCAATGAATGCAGCGTGCCCAGCAGGGAGCAGTGAGGAGAGACCCCGGGGAGGCCTCCAGCTCGAGAGGGCCCAGTGCAGAGGTGACTGCACTGGCAGAGCAGCTAGCTGGAGCGACCACACGAGCTGAGGCAGCAGAGCGCGATCTCGCTTCACGGGTAAATTCCAAAACACAAATCCATTCAAATATTGATTATATAATTATGCACTGATGAAATTCATTTTACAGACTGAGAAGCTTCGAGCCGCTCTTACCTGCGTTGATGAGGGCTTTCGTGCGACGAGCACACAGGTGAGTGGTTTAATCATGTATTGCTTGAATTGAATCATTACATTAATTGTGGAATTGATGATTTGTTTACTTGTTTGCAGGCGACTCAGCTTCAGGCGGTACGTACCGAGTTGGCGATCCGTGATCAGCGGATCTCAGAGCTAGAGAGGTCCCTGAGGCGTCGAGAGGAGCTACCTCAGGACGTGGCCGAGCTGCGGGTGGCCCTTGAGTTGGAGAGACGGGAGCGTGCCCGGGAGCACGAGGAGCGTGCTCGTGAGCGGGAGGAGTACCAGGCGGAGCGTGCCCGGCACCTTGAGCTTCAGCAGGCGGAGCGTGCCCGGTACCAGGAGCAGGTAGCAGCACGCGAGCGAGAGCTGGCAGACTCGAGGACCCAGTTGATCCTTTCTCAGGAGCGGCTACGAATGTCTGAGGAGCGTCTCCAGCGAGGGCGTGAGTGAGCACGGGCTGCGGGGTACTCCTTCACCAGCTCCACCTTTGTGGCGGGCTCTTCCCTCCGAGAGAGGAGCGAGGCAGGTGGCCAGACTCGAGTTCCAGCTTCTTCTCGGGGGCCCATGCCTCCTCCACCAGCACCAGCTCGGGACGGCGAGGAGGAGGTAGAGAGTAGGAGAGAGGAGGGTGGAGGCGAGAGCTGAGAGACTTACTTGTACTCCTCCACCCTCACACTTGTACTCAGACATTCATGATGTATACATATATGAGATTGACATGCTTTTGTTACCTGAGCACTTTATGTGGTTGTGGCCTTGTGTTTGTGTACTTTCCTCTTTCCACGTTCTTCGTTTTTGCTTTGCTTTGCCCTGTTTCAGCAACTGTAATCCACACTTTGAACAAACAGGTTAATTTATCTGTTCGACTTGGCCCCTTGCTCAATAAGCAAGGGGTGCCTTTACTTTTGACCTTAATAGCGGGTCAAGGGGCCAAGCCTTTAATCAAACAAGGTAAATAAAATATATGATAACGGGAGATGCATCATGCAAGCATGCATATGCAAACCATAAATAAAAGATGCCCATGCAAAAGAATGCAAGCACACATCGTGAAAAAATGCATTTTTTCTTTTTCCTCTCATTTATATTTTTTTGTTATTTTTCTTGAAAAACGCGCCTTAGAGTAGGTCGTGGTTCTCATAAAGACACCCTAGAAGACGGCGTGAATTTGAAAAGGAAATCTGATTTTTGAAAAAGTAACGACCTGCTCAGAGACGTTATTCAGAAAGAGACGACCTAATCTAGGATGTTAATTCTATAAAAAGCGCCTTAGCAAAAGGCGTTAATTGAATTATTCTGCAAAAAAGGTTGACAAGGCTACCAAGACCCCGGGGCTTACACAGTCACCATCTAAAATTCATTAACCTTTCTTGAGTAATTAAAAAGGGGGTCGTCGTGATCATAGTTGACTTGTATTCGAGATTTCGTACAGTGCAATTTCCCGGTCCGTCTTGACCATCCTGCCAGTTCGTGACTTACCACATAGAAAGGATGGAAGAAAATATAAGGGAAGCCCATAAGGGATTCTGAGATGCTCGAGGTAAAGTTACCTCCCCTACCCTATGTCTGTTGGGGTTCGGTCTTTGGCGTAGGGAAATTTGTTGCCTTTTTACCTCTTTTATATTGCACGCATACGCCCAAGGTTTTCCTTGTGGGGACTTTGCCCTCTTGACATGCTTTTCTTTTCTCAACTTGACTTTCACTTTGGAATTGATTTGCATTGATGAAAATAAACCTAATTGTACTTGGGCTTTCGTGGCATTTGCTCCCTTTTGGGCCCTGACTTCCACCTACTAGGGCGGCGGATAGGCTTGGCGTGTCTACCCCGAGGTCTCCCTTCCTCCCTTATGAGCCGAAGAAGAAAAGAACGGGTATTGTCTTTCACTATTAGTCAGGTTTTCGACTTTCCATCGAATTTTGCACCGCTTGAGCTCAAGAATAAAGCGTGTAGTGTGTGCGGGAGTCAACCCCCTTTTAAGTTAGCAAGACTGATGAATGAATTCTGAATTTTGACCTTTCGGACCTTGATCCTTCGTGTGCCATGGCACCAATTTTGATCTCTTTTGATTTTGAAGTACTTCTATTTTTATTTGCCTTTTTTGGTATTTCTATTTTTTTTTTGGTTTTTTTTGGGAAATATTCCACTTTGTTTTGGATTTTTGAAACGACATTTTCTTTTGGATTTTGAAAATTTCTCCATATATATATATATATATTTGGATTTTTGAATCAAGGGTAGTATTTCTTAAGATATAAACCATTCCAAGGGTGAGTTAACTCTTCTCCTTCAGCATTAACCAATTTATAAGCATTGCCTGGATAAACCTCTTTTATGACGAACGGTCCTTCCCAGTTGGGTTGGAGTTTTGAGCGGGGGCCACCCGGCTTTACGAAAATCCTCTTAATTACCATCTCACCGATTTTAAATTTTCTCTCAATTACTTTCTTTTGATAAAAACGCGAGAGCCTGTTTTGATAAACGCGCGCATGCTCAGCGGTGACCAGGCGCTTCTCATCTAGGAGTTCCAATTGGGCAAGGAGTGAATCCCGACGTTCATCAATAGAAAATTCCTTATCCAATTGTACTCGCAGAGAGGGAATGAGAATCTCATAAGGGACTACCGCCTACATTCCATAAGTAAGGGCGAAAGGGGTTTACCCAGTGGGGGTTCGAATGGAAGTGCGATAGGCCCAGAGAGCTTCAACTAGCTTATCTGGCCAGTCCAAAAATTTATTAGCCTCACACGTCTTTTTAACAATCTTGATCAAAGTTTTGTTAGTTGCCTCTGCTTGGCCATTGCCCTGCGGATAATAGGGAGAAGAATGATGCAATGCAATGTTGTACCTGCTGCAGAGATCCTTGATTTCTTGAGAGATAAATTGAGGTCCATTGTCGGTGATGATAGTGCTCGGGATGCCGAACCTTGCGATGATGTTCTTCATTATAAACTTGCAGACGGTTGACGCTTTGATCTCCACGTAAGCTTCCGCTTCTGCCCACTTGGTGAAGTACT